>CM043706.1:15893450-16493450 GCA_023969325.1 Oryzias curvinotus
TTTCATCTGCAAAAAAGTATTATAATTTTTTTTTTAAACCATGCAGGTTTCATCGTCAAAACAGTGGATTAAAAAATAGTTCTCATAAAATTTTCATACTTATTAGGTTTTTACTTTGGGTGACGTGACACCATATTTAGGGTTTAAAAAAGTAGTGAGCACGATATGAGAAAAACTCACGATATGCGATATTAGAGATTAATATTGTGATAATGATATAATTTGCGGCATATAAACAAATAGTAAATTAACCAAAAGCATCATTCCGATTTCACTGCAACAGTTTAAAAATGATACTCCAAATGATCCTCGTTAACATAGGTGACAAACATCTAACACAATAGGCCTCCATCCCATTGCTCAAGAACATGAAGGCGTCCATCCGATTCCTCAAATGCATAAAGGGATTTATGTGATTAGTTAAATGCTTCAAGCTGCCATAAGATTGTTTTAACATATTTAATGTTACCATTTATTGCGATTGTCACCGTCTTTTGCGATATGCATATTGCAGAGCTGGATATTGCGATAACGATAAATTTGCAGTATATTGTGCAGACCTAGTAGTGGGCGTCATGTTTGAACGTGATGTTTAAATCGCTTTTAAAACCCACAGGACCAAATCAACAAAATGTTCAAGGAAAAAAATGACACTTTTTCTTCTCACACACTCATCTGAATGTACCAATTTAATTCAAAATGATGTTATGATTCACATTGAAAACCTGATTCTCATAATAAAATTGTGTAATGATGTCTATAAATATGTACAACGTACACACAAATATTCTTAAATGAATAAATTCATATGCAAAATATTCTATCGACGCCGGTTACTTTATAACACTCAATAAACAACTCTGTTCTATAATAAGAATAAATAATAACAAGGACTCACACTTAAGGTTGAGTTCCTTCAAATGAAAATGTTTCAAAATCATGTAAAATAAATGTTTCACTTGTATTTTGTGTCTGCTTTATGACTCGACGACCTAACTGCACTAATGTGTTGGTATTGCCGATGTAAAGTGTCTGTAATAACGCCTACGGTATTTTGCAGCGCATAGAAACACGTGTCTGTCACGCTTGAAGGGGCTTGTGGGTAAAAGAAACGAGCTCTTGTTGCCAGGAGAAGCGGGTTCCGCGTCTGTCCGCTAGAGGGCGCGTCGGCCGGTGTGGACAGTAGTAGCGGCGGCAGCTGAAATGTGACGCCGCCAGCAGTAGCGGGCCCCCTGGCTTTCGGCAGAACAATGCTTTTCGCCAGAAGCCCCGACATCATGTGTTGCTGTTTGGTCGCTACTGTTTTGCGCGGGTCTAACACGCATTTTCAAGTGTGTTCTGGCATCAATAAGTCGGAATCCATGTCAAATTCAACACGACGAACAAGTGCGCTGCGCCACATAACTTGTTAGCCTAGCTAAGCTAATCTTAGCATATGACAACAAGAGTAGCCTCGCAGAACCGTTTCTCTAAAGACGAATCAGCCCAACCCAGACTTTAACCCGCCCCGGGCTCGTGCAGGTGTTCACAGGTTCATGTTTGGCGTTTCTTCTTAGAAATACATCCGAGTTGCGGGATATTACACCGTAACAAGCGCGATCTGTTGTGCGGTGGCGAACACGTTAACCACCACGTGGTTGGTATTCATGTCGACCTGGAGGGTCGATTCCTTCTCGCGGATTTACATATTTTTCAGGGGCGCCGTGTCTTAAACGTGTGTCAGACGTCCCGGTGGTTATTCCGCTGTGCTGACGGGACAGAACCGGGGGAGAACGTGACGGTTTGCTGCTCGCCGCAACCACAAACCGAGCAGCTGCTTCTCCGCCAGGCGGTTTCGGCTGGCGAGACATGGCACCAAGCTAGCAGCTAGCCGCTAAGAAAGTCCGGCTGTGGCGCGCGCTCACACACAGAAATAGTCCGCGCCGCGTGAAAAACCGTCTCCGTCCGCAGGAGCTCCGCGCTCGGTCGTCGGTACGCACCTGCAGAGGCCACCGATGACATCCTTCTCGGTCTTCCTGAACTGCTGTAGGGACGGGATCTTCTCTGTCGGCATCATGAAATATTCCATGCTTTCGGAGCCGCCGTCTCCGCGCCGCGGTTCGCGTTTCCTTCTGGCTCCACGTCTTCCCGTCCGCCGTTGTTGGTGCCGCGGAGCTGCGTGGTTCGGTGGTCCCTAACGGCGCGGGGCATACAGACCGGCCGAAGCGAAGCGAAGCGGCGGAAAGAAAAGTAAATCCAGGCTGTGTTTCCTTCCACAGCTGATGGGGTTTCCTCCGGCGTGTGTGTGTGTGTGTGTGTGTGTGGCGCCTGGTCTCTGCCTACTACGTGCGCGTGTGTGCAGCTGATCTGTGTGAGGCGGGAAACAGCTGGTTGGAATCAAAGCCTGCAGAACAAACGGACCCATTGTAGCCTCACTAGTGGTCACTTCCCCGTAGTCCTGGAGAAAATATATATACATATATATGTGTATACATACATATATACATATATATGTATGTATATACATATATATGTATGTATATACATACATATATATGTATGTATATACATATGTATATACGTATATACATATATATACATATATATGTATATATACATATATATGTATATACATATATATGTATATATGTACATACATATATATGTATGTTAAAAATAATTTGGGGAAAAAATACACATACATATATAAATACATACATTTATTTATCCATATCCTTGGAGAAGAAGAAAAAAATATACATATAAAAAAATATATATTTTTTCCCTAAAATAATTTAAAAGTAAAAGACAATTTTCCCCCCAATACAGAAATATTTATGTATGTATAGAGATCAATATAAAGTAGATCATAATGTGATGATCTTGTTTAGTGTAAAATTCACACATTTCTTTTATTCGGTAATATGATCGTCTTCTTATTTCGACATAGACTTGTGTTGAGAACGTTCCATACTAGGACGGCAGATGGCGCCATTTCTATGTCCAACCAACACCACGATGGTTGAACGACCACAGAAGGAAAGTAAGGATCCAGTTTACTAGAGGTGTAACCATGAACTGATGGATTCAGTTTTTATTCCTACGATCCCACCAGATCGATATGTGTGAGGCAGAACCGAGTCGACCCAAACCGTTATAAATTATTTTTTAAAATGAAATAGAGCAGGAATCTGGATCAGAACTGGACGGATGGATGGATCTGATACTGCTGCCGTTTCTGTGGCACCGCTAATGTTAGCATGGGGGTGTGAGGGGCTGTAAGCTAGAGCTCTCCAGAAGAAGGAGGGCAGGAGGGGCTGGTTTCTCAACGCCCACGACTCAGAGGTGAATTTCTGATAAACTCCTGCCGCCCTGCAGAAACTATGTCCTAAAAAACACATCAGGTTTTTGGATTTTGGCTAAACTGCATCATCTTCAATAAAAGACCACCGGGAATGCTTTGAAAACGGATCAGAAGGTGATCGGAGTGCAACTTTAACCTAACAGCACAGATGATGAGCAGAGGCGTCTGGCTGGTACATACCGGGTCAGGAGGTCAGTCACGTATTTATCTGCTAAACCATTCAAAGCTTTATAAACCAGTACCAGAACCTTAAAGTCTGTCCTCTGGCATTCAGTGGAAAGACGTCAGAACTGGACTGATGTGGTTCTACCTTTTTGTGAGAACCTGAGCAGCAGAGTTCTGAATCCACTGCAGTTTCCTGATGGATGTTTTTGGTCGGTCCTGCAGAAACACTGTTACGGTGGTCAAGTCGACTAAAGATGAACTCTCCAGGTCCTGCTTAGACATCTGGGGCCTCATTTCTAAAACTTTGCGTAGGATTTGCGTCAGAAGTGGCGTACGGATGAAACATAGGACGTGCGTACGCACAGAAATATTCGGATTTATAAAACCGTGCGCACGCACATCCTACGCATCTTTCCCTTAATAAATCACAAACAATCCTAAATGCTGTGCAGCTTTTGCGGCTTCATGACACGCCCATAGTTGCCCATAAATAGTCCGTGAAATGCCCACAAATGAATATTCATTGATAGTGAAACCATGGCAAACACAGAGAGGAAATCAAAGAAACGTAACTTCACTCAATGTGAAGTAGAAGTGATCGTTGGCGAGGTGGAAAAGAGGAGAAAAATGTTGTTTGGAGGGCACAGTGTGGGCATTACTAATGCCAACAAGGCGGACATCAAAGTCGAGGCAGAAAAACGTCTGGCGCTGCATCGCTAGAGTGTGTCTGCCACGGGGGGGGGGACAGGGGACACCGGAGCTGACCCCTCTTGATGAGAGAGTGGCGGCAATTATTGGGGAGTCCCTTTTACGTGGAGTGGTGACTGAGGGGGGGGGGGGGGGGGGGGCACGACGCACCTGATGCACCGGGTGACACCCCCCCAAAAGCTCCAACAGGACGGCTGGAGGAAGTGGGAACCGGCTCATAAGCCACTGGTCCTGATGCGTTCACTCCCAATTCTTCCATTTGCCACATCTTCTAAGATCCAAGATCAGCCATTGTGGTCATTACGCATTGTGATGGGGCATTTTATTTCCATCCATTTAACTGCATCTGACAAGCTACAGATGTGGGTAATAATCCACGTGGAAATGGGAAATTGTTCATCAAATGTCATTTCTTGTTACTTTCTGAATGGTTGAGACATACGCCATACATTGTTTTATCAAAAAGAAAACAAACTAAAGGCATATGCATGAATACCATAATTCTGTAGCTTATGAAGAAATGTTTTACTATGAAAACAACTTTCCCCAGTGGACAATTAATACATCTGTCTGTCTGTCTGTCTGTCTGCCTGTCTGTCTGTCTGCCTGTCTGTCTGTCTGTCTGTCACACGCAGCGGCTCCTCTCTCCCCTACCTTCAGTGTTTTTTGGCTTTTCTTTTGGCTTTATCTTTTTGGGTTTCAAGGATTTATTGTTTTTAAAAGAATGTATTTTTAAGTCGATTATTTATTATTTTATATGCTGCTTGCACTGTGGGGTGAGAGGAAAGCAATTTCATCTGTGCTGTATGTCTTACGGATGCAGCATATTTGACAATAAAGCTGACTTTGACTTTGACTTTGACTATATCTGCTCCTCCAGACGGACACATTGAGGAGAATATCAGTTTTGTACATTATTTCGTTCTGTTAACTATATTATTTATGAGGATGAATTGCACAACATGCCAATATTGCAGAACATATTTCACTTTTCTTTTTGCAAATATGTGTTCATTTGAATTTCTGTTGTAATTTTCATTTGATTTTTTTGTTTGTTTCACTGCTGATCGATCAATCAGGTGTTCATGTAGCTGTTATTGTGAGACTTGCTTTGTGAAGTCTTCATGTTATTCATGAGGCAGTATTGTCATTTTCACTTTCACGTGTTTCTTCCATCTGCCGACGGTGTCGCCGTTTCTCATTTCACCCGTTTTTGTGCGTACGCCTGGGTCAGAGCTTGATGAAGGACCGCACATTTTCCCGTCAAGTTTGCTTTTTATAAATCTCAACTATTGCGTAGAGAGTGGCGTACGCCTTCTTTTGTGCGTACGCAACATTTATAAATGAGGCCCCAGATCTTTAATCCTTGAACAAGATGATAGTCATGATGTCATGTAATATATATCTGTGTGTCATCAGCGTAGCTATGGTAACTAATGTAGTTCTTTAACATTTGGATCAATGGGAGCAGGTAGATGTGAGATAGAAGTGGCCCAGGATGGAGCCTTGGGGAACTCCGTATGTAATTTCTGTCGGCTCAGATGTGAAGTTACCAGTTGACACAACAACATCACAAAATACACAAGGGAATCACCCAGATGTTCTGTCGATTATACAAACTAAGTTACATTTCAGTATCAATCAAATGATTTCACAAAGAAAATACTGAATTGGCCAAATCGATGGTTTAGTTGTTGGTGAACATTTGGTGTCTTATGCACGTTACATTCTTTTGTTGTTTTTTATATGACCAGGTTTGAAATGGTGAAATTCAACATTTATGATCAATGAAGTACCAATTTGTCTGAGGAGGACAAGTGTAGCTAAAATAATGAAAATATATGACAGAAAAAAGCATATCGTACAGTTTCTTATTCCACTGTTTTAAGCGTCATCTCAATTAGGCCTAAACCCAGAATTCTGTCTACGTTGTGCTTTAGAAAACAACAGCAAAACATGACATAATTTTTTGACCTTTTATTTTCTACGCAGGACAAATTCGCTGTAACATTTAACACAAAAAAACAAATAAATCTATTCACCATTTATAAATATTTGGCCCAGAATTAATATAAAACAGAACATATCCAAGTCTAACAAGTATCAAGTAACTACACTTTATTCTACAGGCACCTTTAACTACTTAGTTTACCATATTTTACAGATCTGGCTGGGAAAAAGGGATTAAATATGAACGCAATAAACAGATAAAAAACTCAGGAAAGATCAGGTGGAAGAGTGCAACTTTTTTTTTAGTAAAAACAAGAAAAAGGTTTCCTGAATTTGAAAATCTAGTCGTTTAAGGCAAACAGTTCGCTTTGGTTGTTGGGTCCAGAAATCCACATTTTTCCATGTTATTCCAACAGAAAAACAGAAAGTTTGTGGCTCACATGAGGTTTCTGAGAAAGAAACTTTCCCAAAAGGCAAAACGGCTTTCAAGTTCACAAAGTAAACACCTCTCCAAAACGTTCAACCAAAGTTTGGGAACATTTCCTTCATTTGAGACATTACCTTTAAAAAAACCTTCTCGGAGAAGATGGAAAAGACAGAAATGTGTCGGTGGTCCGAAGATCACTGAGCCGAGAAGGAACTTCCGGAAAATACCGACGGCCTATTTCTTCTGGCGGCGGATTCCTCAACAGCAAACGTGTAGCTATACTAAAAGACCAGAAAGAAAAGACATTTGTATATGATATGAAGCAAAAAGGACATGGCTGAAGCGTAGGGTCAAAGGTCAACCAACCTCATTTTCGATCTCCTTGAGGGACTTGATACAGATGTCGTTCATCTGAGAGCTCAGCTACAAAATCCAAAGGACATACACTTATCACCACAACAGCATTGGTTTCATGACAGTTAAAGACACACGAGGCTTCCCAAACATTAGCTCCACTTGTTGCAGACGGGAACCTACCATCCCATCCGATTGGGTGTTGAAGTCGGGGTGCAGGCTGAAGGGAACTCCATCCAGAGCTGCAACCAGGAAAGTTGAGGAAAATGAGTGAATTTTTAAACATCTCCAAAGATGAGAAACACGTCAGACTCTGCAAGAGAATCCTTCCAAAGCTAGAATGGAAGGACTCCTGCATTACTTTACAGGTAGTTTAAAGAAAAAAACATTGATCAAGAGTAACAGACTTTATCTGGATCATTTCACGAAACCAAGAGGCCAACAGGATGTGAGCTGCAATGATCTCAATCATCAATGTTGTTTATTTTCAGGGAAAGGGAAAGCCAGATGACCAGAATTACTGACGATGGTACGACCCGTACGGGGGCCGCAGGGTTTTGGGTCCGGAGGGTCGCAGAGAGGAGCGGCTGCAGCTTCAGGGGTTTCAGATGCAGCCGCTGGGGTTTGATGCTTTTTATTTTTATTCTTTAGTAACCTGACTAGTTATCTTAGTAAAAAGTGAAACTTCCATTTTCCTTACAAATACTTCACGATACACCTACCACACACACAACAATGGTATGTTCCATTTTCATGAAGGGCCTATATCATGCAAAATCACTTTTTTGAGCTTTTAAGTATATTTTAATGTTTATTACCCACTAAAAACAACCCAAAGCGGCGTTTTGATCCATGCATGCATTCCTGCCCTCACATTAACCCGATCACTTTAAGACATTTTTGTTTGTTTGTTAGTTCAGGAAGAAAAAATGTAAAAGCGTCGTGTGGACCAAAATGCAAACTTAGCAGAGATTAAAGATAAAGAACTGAAAAGGAAATGAAGGAAATGCAGTCTTTTTGAGAGCCAGAAACTTACAATTATGACCAGATTAGAAGAAAAACGAAGTGAGTGCACGGTGGTGCAGTGGTTAGCGCTCTTGCCTGTGATTTAGATGAAAGATTTATGTAAATGTGGCAAACTGGACACATAATGAACTGTTGAAAATCAAAAAGCATGTAACAATATGCTGAAACCAAATCAGCGATAAGTAAACCATGCTACAGCCAGGGTTCACTGTACGAGCTACCCAACCATGAGCCAAGTGTGTCGGCGTACCTGTGATTCCCTGCAAACTGCCATCAAAATGTTTGTCTGAGCCGCTGTCAGAATTCAGGGTGTGGCGCCGCTGACTTATCCTGCCGGGTTGCAGACGAGGAGGAGGGTTGCTGTCGATGAAAAAGGAGGAAGATCACTTCCAAGTCCCCATGAAGGGAAAATGGCGTCTGAGGCACTTTACTACCTTCTGGAGGCCGGGTCACACGGCCACTACGCAGGAAAACTGGTCATTTGTGATGAATAGACGGGAAAACAGTGAGAAAAGTTGTGGTTGTTTACGGGAAATTTTCACGGATGAACCACAGTCTGGGTGAATACTCGATTCTGATTGGCTGCTGGGTGTCCATTAAAAAGTGATACTCCACAGGGATAACCATACATAAAAAAGTAGTTCCGGTCACATAGCTTAAACGTTCTGTATCAATGCTCTGGCTTCTTTAAATCAAACTTTATCTTCTGGACAGAAACAAGCGGTAAGAGGAGAACTTTCTGATGCTTTATTTAACACATCGTGATCATCAGCATAGATATCCCTTTTCTTTGACTAACAACTGGTTGAATGTTTATATCTTTTGTAAGTGACCACGGTATAAGCGGGTTAATGGCCTTTGACGTATGCATTATCAGCGTTAACGCACTTGGTGGAAGGTTGGGTTGCATCACGACATTTCATAGGTGGAAAATGTACGTAATGGCTGAATGAGGCGGCCTTCAGACTCCTAAAGCGCTTTCAGTCAACGTCCCATTCACACACTGATGAACACGGCAACCACCAGGAGCAACGTGGGGTTCTGTGTCTTGCTCAAGGAGCCTTAGGCCCATAGGCAGCAGGGCAGAACCCGAACCCGCGACTTCCTATCAGAGGTCGAGCGCTCCGCCACAGACTACACATAACGTTTTCCCTGCATGATTATGCCATCTGTTGGGAATCTTACCTGGGTTTGAGCAGAGAGGGAGGGTTGACCCTCTCCAGAGAGAGCCGGTGCAGGTCAAGGCTGACGCTGCGGGGCTTGGTTTGAGGAGGCGGGGCAGAAAACTGCCCCTTACTGCACCACAGAACGTACCCGTTGATGTCTCTGTAAAAAAAGAAATGTTACGGATGGCGTGCTTGTCTCAGGGCGCCGTTTCTGTGTGAACGGAGGCTTTACCCCACGTATGTGTAGTACTGCAGCATCATTTTGCTTCTGGCTGTCAGTTTGATTTCCAGCACAGCCGTGTCCACGCTGCCCACTGGGGTCACGCGCACACACACACGCTTCCTCTTTGAAACAGCAGCCTCTGAACAAAAAAACCCACAATCACACAAACCGATCAGGCACCAAGAAAGACACGTGTGTGCGTGTGCTCACTGGAATCCAGGTGCTCTGGTATGTAGCAGTAGCCGTGAGGAATGGCCTCCTTGTCTGTAATGACCTGAATGTCCGTCACCACCATACCGCCCGCCAAGTCCTGGAGGAAGACAGCCGCTACTGTGACCACACAGCTGCAATGCAAAGGCCACGCATGTGCTAAACATCCTGGCGTGTCTTTCTGTACCTTGCTGTAACAGAGGTAATACCCAGACTTGATCCCAAAGCGTGTGAAATTTGCAGCAACGCCGTCTTCCGTGGTGTTGATCTAAAGAAGAAAACAAACATTAGATAGAAACTTGATGGGATTTTGATCGACGCTCGCACCACGCCCGCCACGCTCGTGCCACGCCCATGACGCCACGCACGTGCCACGCCCATGACGCCACGCTCGTGCCACGCCCATGACGCCACGCTCGTGCCACGCCCATGACACCACGCACGTGCCACGCCCATGACGCCACGCTCGTGCCACGCCCATGACGCCACGCACGTGCCACGCACGTGCCACGCACGTGACGCCACGCACGCACGTGCCACGCCCATGACGCCACGCTCGCACCACGCTCGCACCACGCCCATGACGCCACGCACGCACCACGCCCGCCACGCACGCGCCACGCCCATGACGCCACGCCCATGACGCCACGCACGCACCACGCCCGCCACGCACCCAGCCCGTGACGCCACGCTCGCACCACGCCTGCCACGCTCGCACCACGCCCATGACGCCACGCACGCGCCACGCCCATGACGCCACGCACGCGCCACGCCCATGACGCCACGCTCGCACCACGCCCATGACGCCACGCACGCGCCACGCCCATGACGCCACGCACGCGCCACGCCCATGACGCCACGCACGCGCCACGCCCATGACGCCACGCATGCGCCACGCCCATGACGCCACGCACGCGCCACACCCATGACGCCACGCACGTGCCACGCCCATGACGCCACGCCCATGACGCCACGCACGTGCCACGCCCATGACGCCACGCACGTGCCACACCCATGACGCCACGCACGTGCCACGCCCATGACGCCACGCACGCGCCACGCCCATGACGCCACGCACGTGCCACGCCCATGACGCCACGCCCATAACGCCACGCTCGCACCACGCCCATGACGCCACGCCCATGACGCCACGGTCACGCCACGCCCATGACGCCACGCTCGCACCACGCCCATGACGCCACGCACGCGCCACGCCCATGACGCCACGCACGCGCCACGCCCATGACGCCACGCACGTGCCACGCCCATGACGCCAGGCTCGCACCACGCCCATGACGCCACGCTCGCGCCACGCCCATGACGCCACGCTCGCGCCACGCCCATGACGCCACGCTCGCACCACGCCCATGAAGCCACGCACGTGCCACGCCCATGACGCCAGGCTCGCGCCACGCCCATGACGCCACGCTCGCGCCACGCCCATGACGCCACGCTCGCACCACGCCCATGAAGCCACGCACGTGCCACGCCCATGACGCCAGGCTCGCACCACGCCCATGACGCCACGCTCGCGCCATGCCCATGACGCCACGCTCGCGCCACGCCCATGAAGCCACGCACGTGCCACGCCCGTGACGCCACGCACGTGCCACGCCCGTGACGCCACGCACGTGCCACGCCCATGACGCCACGCACGTGCCACGCCCATGACGCCACGCCCATGACGCCACGCACGTGCCACGCCCGTGACGCCACGCACGTGCCACGCCCGTGACGCCACGCACGTGCCACGCCCATGACGCCACGCACGTGCCACGCCCATGACGCCACGCCCATGACGCCACGCACGTGCCACGCCCGTGACGCCACGCACGTGCCACGCCCATGACGCCACGCACGTGCCACGCCCATGACACCACGCCCATGACGCCACGCACGTGCCACGCCCATGAAGCCACGCTCGCACCACGCCCATGAAGCCACGCACGCGCCACGCCCATGACGCCACGCACGTGCCACGCCCGTGACGCCACGCACGTGCCACGCCCATGACGCCACGCACGTGCCACGCCCATGACGCCACGCCCATGACGCCACGCACGTGCCACGCCCGTGACGCCACGCACGTGCCACGCCCATGACGCCACGCACGTGCCACGCCCATGACACCACGCCCATGACGCCACGCACGTGCCACGCCCATGACGCCACGCTCGCACCACGCCCATGACGCCACGCCCATGACGCCGCACTCGCGCCACGCCCATGACGCCACGCACGTGCCACGCCCATGACGCCACGCTCGCACCACGCCCGTGACGCCACGCACGTGCCACGCCCATGACGCCACGCACGTGCCACGCCCATGACGCCACGCCCATGACGCCACGCACGTGCCACGCCCGTGACGCCACGCACGTGCCACGCCCATGACGCCACGCACGTGCCACGCCCATGACACCACGCCCATGACGCCACGCACGTGCCACGCCCATGACGCCACGCACGTGCCACGCCCGTGACGCCACGCACGTGCCACGCCCATGACGCCACGCACGTGCCACGCCCATGACGCCACGCCCATGACGCCACGCACGTGCCACGCCCGTGACGCCACGCACGTGCCACGCCCATGACGCCACGCACGTGCCACGCCCATGACACCACGCCCATGACGCCACGCACGTGCCACGCCCATGACGCCACGCTCGCACCACGCCCATGACGCCACGCCCATGACGCCGCACTCGCGCCACGCCCATGACGCCACGCACGTGCCACGCCCATGACGCCACGCTCGCACCACGCCCGTGACGCCACGCTCGCACCACGCACGTGTGATGTGCTAAACGTGCATACGGCGTTCACACTGGACAAGCATGTAGGAGTGTCTTCTCCTGTTTCCTAGCACGTGTCCAGCACCTCCAGCTGGAAGGGTCTGGGCATCTGGTTGAGGGTGAGAGGGACTGTAAGCTAGCGGGAGAGTGTGTAACTCATTGACTGTATAGAGAACTGGACAGAGCGGTTGTGACATCACACATAGAAAAATGGCTTACTTCCATCTCCAGCTAAATGAAACCAATTCAGCTTTTTAACCTAAAGAATGACTTTTAAATTAAAACATATTTATAGTCTACACTTCTACACAGAATGCACAGTCGATGGTGTATAACTGTTGGTGTTTTTGCATGTCAGTGCTGCCAAATGAGTGAAGTCATGTCACATTTCAGCTACAAAAGTCATTTTGTTTGGTTCTGAAACAGATTTCACATAAAACATACGAGGAGCTCTGATTGGTTAAAGTATGATATCTACACTAAAACCCACACAAAAGCTGCACCAATTGGCCATTGGCTTTTGTACAGAAATGCTCAAGCATCATGGGAAATGTGTGTTTTTCCTACCAGGGTGAAGTCTTTAGGGCAGGTGGAGGAGTTGGAGGTCCAAGCCACTGCAGTGACTGGTCGAGGCATCCGTTGTTGATTGACAGACATCTATGGAAGAAAGAAAGACGACAGTGTTTTAGCATGAATCCCTGCAGGCCCCGCCCTTTAGATTCACATCAACACGTGGAAACTATAAACCTCCAGAAGCTGCAATCCCATCTCCTCCCATTCTTTAATCATCCTCCAGCGCCTCTTTCCTGCCTTACCCCCCATCTCTACTATCCCGTTCTCTCCTTCTCCTTTCCGTCCAGTTCAACAAGAAATTTAGTTGGTAGAAATAAATATTAATGTCACATACAAAAGGGGTTTATACAAATACACGCCTCGTGTGTCTAAAATGCATCACCCCCTGTTGGAACAGTAAACTCTGTCAATCCTCCTCAGCTCTCATCTGTTTGCTCAGCTGCTGGACGGGACCAGATCAAACTAATTAAACCCATAAAAAGTATCCCACATTGATTTGTTGTGGAAAAAACGGCAATTTAAACATTTATATGTAAAAAAAATGTAAACGTTTAACTCTAAAAAGGTGAATCTGAAATCACAATGTGAACTGCAGGTAGATAAAGACTGAACACCATAGAACTGAAGTGCTGGAATCGAACAGAATTTAAAAAAAATGATTCAAGCATGACAGCTTCTGTACTGCAGCCTTATAGTTTTGATATCAATCATGGAAAAATGTGTCCTAAACAAAAACACTATAATTATTATAATACTACTCATAATAACTAGAATTTTTAATATCAGCAGAGCAACAACATCAGAGGTGCTGGAAAAAGAAAGTTTAGAAATCCATTATCCGTTAAAAAAAGACTAACTGTACCTAGAAGGGTTCATCCAGACCAGGGGTCTGCAACCCATGGCTCCGGAGCCACATGTGGCTCTTTCATCCTTCTGTTGTGGCTCCCTGTGACTTTGGAAAATAATGAGTATTTTATAAAAATTCAATTTTATTTTAGTTTGTTCATTTTTCATGGCATTTCAAAGGCGCTGCTGGCTCCATAAGAAGCGCTTGCCACGTAAAAAACAGCTTCCTTAATGAATGAGCTCGTATTTATCGGGTGAGAACTGCAGAGCTGATAGCAGGAGGACAGACGCGGGGCGGCTTCAATAAACACTCAGGGTCTGGAGTGGTTTTCTGCCGGGAACTTGACGTGCCGCGGGGCTGAGAGCAACTCTCTGATGACAGAGAATTTGCGCTTCGTGTTTTTAAACACGCATGTGCATTGATGTATGTTTCTTCAAGGACATGAGTGTAGATCACGGGACAGAGAAGATTTAAAAAAAAAAAGTACTTCTCAAAAATCCACCAGCCAATCAAAATCCTCACCGAAAAGTACGGGGCTTGATTGAAAATTAAGGGACTTGATTGACATGCAGAATGGCCAATCGGACATCCTCTGACACATAAGTCACTGCAGACGCGAGTTTAAATTCACTGAGCGCAGACTTTCTGTCATCAGGACGTCTTTTTCTGCCCCGCGGCACATCACGTACCCGGTAGAAGAACAGCAACCGGAGTGTTTATTGAAGCCGCCCCGCGTGTCTCCTCCTGCTATCAGCTCTGCAGTTCTCACCCGATAAATACCAGCTCATTAAGAAAGCTGCGAGGCACACGCTTTATACAGAGCCAGAAGCACAAATGCCTCATAATATGCCATGATGCTCCCCGCATTGGACCGTTTACAGCAGAGCATGAATACGATGGTCGCTGCTTTCTGTCTTTGTAATAAAACGCCTCATCTGTTAATACAAAAGTATCTTTATGTAAACTCACTGTGTAGTTTTTAATCATCAGTACATAAACAATGAAGTTCAAATAAACATGTAACTAATAAACATGATGATGAAAAGAAAGAAGTACTTTTTTTTTGTTTTAAACTTTTCTGTCCCGTGATCTACACTCATGTCCTTGAAGATCGACGTAATGAGCTCCTTGATATAATATATACATGCATAATATATATAATGATGTCAAAACGGGTTGTGGCTCCGGGTGCTTTTTTTTTCATTAGGGGCGGTCCCAAATGGCTCTTTGAGTAAAAAAGGTTGCCGACCCCTGATCCAGACCATTGACTGGATCAGAAAACTGGATCAGACAACTGGATCAGAGAACTGGATCAGACAACTGGATCAGAGAACTGGATCAGAGAACTGAATCAGACAACTGGATCAGACAACTGGATCAGAGAACTGGATCAGAGAACTGAATCAGAGAACTGAATCAGACAACGATCAGACAACTGGATCAGAGAACTGGATCAGACAACTGGATCAGACAACTGGATCAGAGAACTGGATCAGAGAACTGGATCAGACAACTGGATCAGAGAACTGGATCAGAGAACTGGATCAGAGAACTGGATCAGAGAACTGAATCAGACAACTGGATCAGACAACTGGATCAGACAACTGGATCAGAGAACTGGATCAGACAACTGGATCAGAGAACTGAATCAGAGAACTGGACAGAGTGACGTCGTCCACAGAAAATGGTTCACCTCCAGCGAAATCAAGTCAATTTAGATGCCAGGGATTTATCGCGATATGACTCTACATATATGGATGACATGCTGCTCAAAGACACGACGGCGGTCGACTGAGGGGAGCGGGAATCGAACCGCCGACTCTTAGATCACTGGGCGGAAGTAAATACATAATCTGTTGGTCAGTTTCTCTGCTGTTTTTATGAACACGTGATGCAAACAAACAGATGACCAATCACAAGCTTGCTTCTTCCAAGTCTGGTCTATGGGGTGTTGTGTGCACTAAAAATATCAAATTTTTATTTTAAAAATACCTTAAAACATTCAAGTCCCACTCCGATCATTTTCTTTTAGTCGTGATGATGACGTTTTTAGCCGAAACTAGGACCTAGTTTCTGCAGAGCAGCAGGACTTCAATAGAAATTCACCTTTGAGTTGTGGGCGGGACTGTTGGCACGGAAGTGACCCGTACGTTAGTATCCCATGATTCCTTTGTTTACACTCTTTCCCACTAGCTTACAGCCCCTAACACACACAAGCTAACATAAGCAGTGCCACAAATAGAGGCAGCAACATCGTAGCTTTCCAGCCGAACAGTTGAGATCCAGATTCCTTCATGGATCTGTTTGTCTGCAGAAGGATGCATCAGAAACTGTGGCACGCCGCTTTTAGTTTGAACATCACACCTACATTTTTCTTCTAACTGCATTTTTTTTCCATCTGCTCCTGATTCAACACGATTTGAATAAAAAATACTCAGAAATGCCGTTTTAATCTTAATTTCCTTTATAAATGTCCATCATCAGAAAAATGGCACAAGAACGTGTTAAAAACATCATTTTCATTAAAGTTGCTCTAATTTGAGAGACTTTAACTAAACACAGAGTAAAAAACTGTCCAAAAGACCCAAAATGTCAGGTTTTATGATGTCCCACAGTACCTACCTTTTCGGTTTCTCAAAAACAATACTTGTTTTGCTTTTTTAATTGTCGTCATGATCTTTAACATGTTTTTGTTTCCAGTGATTTGTTGATGGGATTTGACCTTCAGGGCCACCGTACACAGGATGTTACTTGAGTTGAATACAGATGGGCCGATAATGTTGACCGTACAGAGCCTGAGCAGGGCTGCACGATATGAGGAAAACTCGTGATATGTGATATTAGTCATCAATACTACGATGACGATAGAACTTGTGATGCATGAACAAATAACAAAACAACCAAAAACATCATTTGTATTTTACTGCAACAGTTTGAATTAAATAAGAGTCGACATAAGTCATACTCCAAAGACCCTCGTCTACATAGGAGGCAAACATCGAACATAAAAAGCTCCAAAATAAATAAATAAAAGAGCCCCATGTGATTGGTCACCAACGTGTAGGCGTCCATTCCTTTGGTCAAATGCATAAAGGGATGTAATTGATTCTTTAAATACTTCAAGCTACCATGCGATTGTTTTATCACATTTAAAGTATCCATTTATTGCGGTTTTGACCGCCTTTTGCGATATGTGTCTCGCACAGCTTGATATTGTAATACAACAATAAATTTGCATTCAATTGTTGCCTAAGAATGCCTGCAGTATTTGCTACCTTCCTGGAGAAGATCTATGTTTTTCCCGCCTGAGCACCGTGACAACTGAAGGTTGGGTTGGCGGTTGAATGGCGTCTCTGCAATCCTGTCCTCTGTGGGACGCGGCGTCCTGTTCTGACTGAGGCTGGTGCACAATGGCAGAAGAATGTTCCCAGAACTCTGGCGTGAGTCACCTCTGCATCACCAGGATCTCCACCTTCCTCTCGTCTTTCTGCTCCTCTTCATCTGACCTTCATGGTGACGTCATTTTTAAAACATTGGAGCCCATTTGGACCCTCTAAGCTGTTTTCTCTCCGGTGTTCTAAGGACAGACCTGAAAGAAGAGAAACTTCTACAGCTTCACAAACCACAGACCCAGCCAGCCCTGGCAGAGGCTGCTGGGAACTTCTGCTACTTCTCAGAACCTGCTGCTGCTGCTGCCGAACAGAACCGTGGTGCTGATACCGAACAAGAACTAGATCCAATCTACCGGTACGGTCCCGCACAGCAAAGTTACCGACGTCTGTTACGTGGAACGAAAATCACCGGAATTACAGTTCAAGAAAACTTCAACCAAAGGTCCCGAACTGGACCCGAACGCTGGTGGATCTCAGCCGCCGGTTCCGGTTCGGAGACACTCACTCTGTCTCTGCAGTCACTTCCGAGACGTCCCGGTCTGCCTCTGGTTCTGGTTCTGGTAGAACAAAAACTTCTGCGGGTTCCAGCCTGAAGGCTCAGCCGTCTTTGACGAACCAGGAAGTTCAGATCTGTACAGGACTACAATTCCCAGAACTCTTGTAGGTGCTACGTAGCTGTCCGAAATAGTCTGACGTAATAAGGGTAAATGTTGGACTCAAACAAAACCCTCGTTATTATTATTATTATTATTATTATTATTATTATTATTATTATTATTATTTGGCAATTTTATATCCACAAATGTAAATTCTTTTTTTCTAAAATTTTCTCCTCATATTAGTTAAAAAATTAAATACATATCAGAACAAACAGCCTTAATCAGAAATCTGTATGTTTCTATGGACGTGAATGTTTTTGAATAAAATGCATGTTATATGAATGCCCCCCCTGGAATATTTTAATGTTATGTGGTAAAACTGTTTTGTACTGTACGTACTTCCATTTTGTCCAATAAAGTTTAACAAAGAAATGTGGGTAAATACCAGAGACCACCACCAGATGGTAGTAAAGAGTCAGATAAATGAAAAAAACAGCGTTTTAGAGTAGAAGTCAACAAATAGAAGTCAACTTTATTATCGTTGCACGTGTCTCAGCAACGATATGCAGGTTGCATCCGGCCAGAGGACTTTAGCCGAATAAATACATGAATGTACATTGTAGAATAAATAGTAATGGGATTTATTAGGAAGAATTTCCAGTGTGGATAAACAGACAGTTTATAATTCAACATTTACAGTGTAGGTACTGGAAGTCCGTGTGTTTTTGTTGTTTTTGTGTTCTTTTGTCCTATCAAATTTTTTTTTAAATGTTGCAAATTCCTTAAAAATAACAATGCAAAACTCCAAAATGCACTGATAAAATCTGCCCCAGCACATCCTTTTGGTATTTTTATGTTATACTTTGTTAGATTTTCCTTTTGCTCTGTAAATGGTGATCACTTCAATGTCAACGTCCAAGTGGACAGTGACAATAAAGGCTTATCTGATCTAAAAATCAAGAATAGAGACATCCCATAATCACACAGGCATTCACAGACCTGTTGATACTCCTTCAGCAGCGGTTACAGCCTCAGTTGTTTTGACTGTGGTTCCTCGGGTTCGCCACATCGGCCTTTGGACAGTGTCCTCTCAAGCTGCATGAGGTCGGATGGGAATCCGACGGCGAGACGGATTCAGTTCTGAGACGGATTCAGTTCTGAGACGGATTCAGGTCTGACACAGATTCAGGTTTTAGACGGATTCAGGTCTGACACGGATTCAGGTCTGAGACGGATTGCAGGGGTGTCAAACTCCAGGCCTCGAGGGCCGACCTCCTGCTGGTTTTTCAGAAATCCTGCCTCATCTGCTGCTGATTACCTGGATCAGGTGTGTTTATCCAATAAGGATCTTCAATGGCAGGTTGGTTAGAAAACATGCAGGACACTGGCCCTCGAGGCCTGGAGTTTGACACCTGTGGCTCAGAGGTATATAATATAGTATATAACATAATTAATATGTATATAATTTTAATAACATACATAATATGTTCATATTGTTCATGGAAGCATAGCTTTTCACTGGCTCCATGGAGAAAGTGGGCGTGTCCGTTAGCCTGGGGGTGGAGCTGACAGCTGGAAGGGGTGGTTCCTCACTCTGTGATGTCACAATGTGAGAACCCACTATTTTTGTGGGTTGGGAGGGGCTGGTGCTCAGAGAGCAGGTTTCTACAGGAATCCTCGGATGAATGGATCAAAATACCACTTTGGAGATGTTTATAGTGAGAAATGAACATTATGAAAGATTCAAAAGCTCAAAAGTTGATTTCCAAAGGTAGACGCCCTCTCAATAGTCCGGAAACAGTTCAGTCTTCTGCGAGGGACAACAACTAACAAACTGCATTATGGGATTTTTTCCTTGACAGTCACCACTGGTGAGCTTGATTTGATTTGATTTAGTGACCAAGAAAAGGAAACATTTGCTTTGGTTATGAATAAACACCACGATAGTCGACTGTGTCAATGAAAGACTAGATATGAAATGTTGTTTTTCTGCTGTTTGAAGCCTCAAAGAAGAACTCAAAGCTCAGCGGCGTCCTTCAGGAAAAAGCCCAAATATTAGCTCAGACATGCAGTGATTCCCTGAAAGGGGGGGGTGACAGATGAGAGGCTTAAAGGTTGAAAGTGATAAGAGAACGACTGAAAGGACGGACGCAGCAGAGAAAGCGCTTTGTCTCGATCATGGATTTATCTGCTCTGGTCCTGTTCTCTGTAATATGTGCAGGTAATGTACCAGTCGTCACATTTCTGACCTCCTGGGTGCATGTTGTGGGATGATCCAGAGCTGTGGCTGAACCTCTGGTTACATTTTTTGTTTTTTGTTTCCTGTTGAAAGACAGAAGAAGAACTTCTTTTTTCTTTTCAGCTGTTAAGAGCTGCAGACAGACATTTCGGATCCTCAGAGCTTTCCACACTTGTTCTCCTCTGTTGTTGTGGACCAGCTTTAGGCTGACTTTATCCCTTCCTAATGATGAGAAACATTTTTCCCTGTTTTGTCTGAACAAGCAGGCTGTTTGTTCAGACTGTTTGCTCTGCAGTTGTTTGTCCTAAAGCTGAACTAGAGCTGAACATCTGCACGTTCTTCACGTCTCTGCCTGTCCGTGCAGTGTCTGGCCAGGCTCCCGTTGTCTTCGTGGAGCCCAAAGCTGCCACTGTCAGACAAGGAGAGACTGTCAGCTTCAGGTGCCGGGTGAGAGGCAGCGTGCAGCCCATCACCCTGGAGTGGACCCGAGCCAATAACCAAGCACTGGCAGGTCAGGAGGAGACCCCGTTGCACCACTCAGACCTTAGAGTCTTAAGTAAAGCCTCTGTTTTTCCCATGCAGATAACATCAATGTTGACCCTGAAAGCTCTGTTCTCACGGTCTCCAATGCCCGACCCGTCAACCAGGGCCAGTACCGCTGTGTGGTAGTCACCTTTGAGGGTCGCGGCGCCGCCTCTGCAGTGCTGAATGTCAAACGTGAGTTTGTAGACCAGGACTGGCCAGCCTGATCACTGAGGCAGACTAAAGAAAGGTCTGTCTCCATGTCTCCAACCTGTGTGTCAGATCCTCCCAAGCTTCGCCTGACACCAGCCGGGCCCTTACGGGTCAGGGTAGGTGACACCGTGTCGGTGCAATGCCGGGCCACGGGCAGGCCGCGTCCCAAACTGACCTGGAGACGGCAGGGCTCAACCCTACAGCTGTTCACCACGGACACCGACGACGTCAACACCATTCAGGTAAAAGAGGAGGTCCACTCTGAGGGAGGTGGGCTGCAGGTTGAAATCCGCCGTCAGGTCCCAGGACTGGACCAAAGGCTCCCTGCTTGACATCCAGCATTATGACTTGGACTAAAGCGTTGACCCTTTAGCACGGAGCATCAGCTCCAACCATGACTTTCTGTCAAAAACCAAAACTCTTTCACCGTTTAACGTGATTCCAGCAGATTTGGAAGCAGAGAAAAGCAGCTGATAGCAGCACTATCAGGCCACTACGAACATTTTGTGCATTTTCCACGTAGGAAATGTCGGTCTTTTGTGATCCATGCGTGATGAACGTCATTCATACGTGTTTCTTGCGTTCGTCGATGTGCGCAGATGTCCATCGACGGTTCCAGCCGACAGGTCTTTACGTGAGTTTGGTTTTGAGCTGTTCAGAATCTCTGGTCGGTTGAGACGTACGCAGTTTCTGCACAATTCTCATGTAAATCTCACACAATTGTGTGTGATTTTTGTGAGATGCACACACAAATCTGTGTCTTTCTACAACCCTTCCACATATGTCCAGCAGAGTTTCCATGCATGAACTACCAATGTATGCTTTTATATCACGCATACAGATCACGTTACAATTACATAATTGATGCATGAATCTCTAATGAATTTCATATAAACAGCACAATAATCACACAGTTCATGTTGTATGCTGATTTAGATGTTCTTTGCAGTGGTTTATTCGTGTGTCATCCATTGTTTTGTTCATTCCTGATACATCAGTGAACATTTCACGTAAAGAACCACAACTTTTCTCACTTTTTCTACATAGATTCACATATGACCAACTTTCATCCGTGCAATATGGACTAAATGTACAAAGCAGCTGTGTGACACGTCCTTTACATATGTGACGTGTTTACACATCCAACATGAATCAGCTGATTCCCTCACTCCCCCAAACTATCATTAGCGGTGCAGCAGAAATGGCAGCAGCATCAGATCCGTCCATCCATTCAGTTCTGGTCCAGATTCCAGCTCAGAGCAAGAAAACAAAGACGTTCATGGCTCTGTCTGTCTATAAGTAGATGATTAGAAAGGGGCGGAGCAGGGAGACTTTGGCCCCGCCCAGCTTCAAACTGTCTTTTTTCTTCTGCTCCTGATTCACAACGATTTGCATAAAAGAAATACAGAGATGTGTAATGTCTATATTAATTTTCTTCAAATCTGTCCTCCATCATCAGAAAAAAGCCACATCTTCATCAGGGTGGGTCTTCAAACGGTGAAACCAGCGACTGGTTCTGACCACAGCAGTGGCTGCAGCTCACCGCTCCGCCAGGTCAAAGGTCACAACCTTGTGCTTTGCTTCTGCAGTGGCCAGCAATCCGTCCCGAGGATCTGGGGGTGTACATCTGCCAGGCTGAGAACAGCGAGGGGGTGTCAGAGGCAAAGGTTGAGGTCATTGTTGAGGAAGAGCCTGGAGCACCGGTGGCCTCAGTGACCCCCGAAGAAATAACCGCCGTTGAAGGACAGACTGTGTCCATGGAGTGTCGGGCGAGAGGTACGACGTCAGCATGTTGGCGTGCTACACATCGTCTCTGGCCTCTGAGATTCCGTTTCCTTTCAGGTTCTCCTCCTCCTCTCATCACGTGGTCGAAGCTCCGAGCTCCTCTGCCGTGGAAAAGCAAAGACGAGAACGGCGTTCTGACCCTGGAAAGCGTGGGCCGCCAAGACTCAGGACAATACATCTGCAATGCCACCAACGTGCACGGCTACAGCGAGGCGTACGCTCAGATGGAGGTGGAGAGTGAGTCACGGCACCGCGGCCAAACACACACTTTCCCCCTACGCCCACATGGACGCCATTTTTCTCCGTCCTCCCACAGCCCCCCCCTATGCCACCTGCCTGCCCGACCAGGTGAAGCTGCAGCCCGGAGACACCCTGCACCTGCAGTGCCTCGCTCACGGCTCCCACCCCATCCAGTTCACCTGGAGTCGAGTGGGCAGGGCGGGCTTACCGGCCGCAGCGCAGACCACCAAAGATGGAAAGCTGCTGATACCCAACGTCAAACCGGGCCTCAGTGGGACGTACAGATGTGTGGCCTCCAATCATATTGGTTCAAGTGAGGCGCTGGCAAATGTCCATGTGAAAGGTAAACTCAGCTGCATCCAGCCGGATTCTGCTTCCTTTCTCTGAACAGTGTCTTATTCATGTCTTTGGGTTTTCTTTTCAGCCTGATCCAGCTCAAACTCAATGACGTACTGTCACTGCAGTGAAAGAATCAGCACTGTATCAGTACAATTTAAGTCTAAGGAATCACATCGCAATGATGCTTAAACTTTTGCTATAATTGTGTACATTGTTGGTTTCTTTTTGCTTTGCGTCCTTTGACCCTAATCTATTCACTGCTTTGTTGTTCAATTTAAAAATAAAGTCGACAAACAAACTAGATTCCCATCAGGAAAAGAGCTTTTTTTGGTAAAAGGGGATTTCTTTAGGGTCACCGGCAGCATCTCTGGTTCTAAAGGCTTCCACTTTCCCACCACAGGTAAGGCAGCAGCAGAGACAAAAAGAGTCCTTGATTAGACAGCAGCTCTGCACTTTTCATGGAGCCCCAATAAAACTATTAGTCAGTTTGATCTAGTCTAGATATTTCCAGGTTTTAGTTTGTTTGGGAACCATCATCGTCTTCTCTTCTTTGATATAAGCTTCATCTTCTCACACAGTAAAAAAAAAACGACATCGCTAGCTGTGTTTCCATTACACAAATATACAAAACTCTATCCAAATTCTTGAAATCTTATAAAACATAATTTAGTAGTAGCACAGTTTCCATTAACTCCTAATGTGTGAATAAACAAACCAGCAGACGCCATAAGTCCTCCAGAATCACGGATGTGACCAACACTTTGATTGACAGCGGATACATTCACATTTCTGCTTAGCGCTCTTCATCATCTATCAGAGGAGACGTCTACGTCTTCTTCAGGCCGTGGAGCGGCGAGCTCCTTACATGTGGGAGGGGCTACGGATGAAGCCATTTTGGGAAATGGTGGTTTTCCAGAGGAGCTGTGGATCCAACAATTCCTCATGACACGCTCAGCTTCTGATGATCTGTGTGACGCTGTGGGACCTCTGGTGGCGCCGCCGTGCAGCGACCAAGACCGCCACTTCCTACCAAGAAGCTCATCGCCATCCGGTTGTTGGTCACATGACTCATTTTTTGTTGTTTTTTTTTAACTTGTCCTGTCCAACAGCTAAGCAGACAGATGAGAGCTGAAAGCCTTTAGTGTTGGACATATTTAGGGCTTATGAATCTACTGACACACCAGATGTATATTTAAATAAACCCCTGTTGTAATTTCAGCTAAACTTTATTCATTTTAATTATATTTGTGAATGTTTTTTTTGGACCGGACGGAAAAGAAAAGGAGGAAAGAAGAGAGAGGGATGACAGATGGGAGGGGGGTAGAGGGGTGAATATAGTAGTGAGGGTGAGATCATGAAACATCAGAAAGCAACAACTTGGAGCTTTAGAATCACAATGTGATAGGTTAAGATGCATGACACATCTCAAATGGGCGGGGCCTGTCCACTCACACACAAGTCTACGTGGACATACTACCATTAACGTTTACACATGCACAATTATGCATTCAGACTAACACATGTGAAACATTTCATTCAGTCACGCAAACTGTGCAAAGGTGAGACAGCACCTGTGCTCAAGTGTTTCTGTTCTTCTGGGGGGGATGATGGAATGTAAAAAGAGGGAGAGAACCCAGCCACCCCCCCACCAAGGCCCCCACCGCAGCAGCAGTGGCAGCCAAGACCCCCCAACACCCGCACAGTACAGCAGATAGAGAAAGTCACATGACTCATTTAATGTGAAAAAACAGTTTCTGTTGCCTCACAAACCACCAAGCGCCAAACCTTTTTTTTGGATAAATGTATGTTTTTTTTAAACTGTTGTGTTTCCATTGGGCGAGTTTAGAATGACCTTTCATAGTCAGTGGAAACGCATTTAGTGTTCAGTTGGTGCAGAGGAGTTTCTTTTTTGAAAAAACACAATGAAAGACTTGCTGCATTAACATGATTTGCACAAAATGGGCGTGTACATCCACCAGGCCGAGAAAATCCGGTTTGTGAAAATTCCACTTTTGATTTTGCTGTTTGAGTTTGAGACTCTGTTCACACTTCCTGATCTGACCACATGGTGGCCACATTTAGCAAATCATCAACACATTTGTCCAACATTAAAATAAGGAATCTGAGTCACTCTGGTTCTAAACGAAAGGACAGACTTGGTGAAGAGTCAGACGACCCTCAGCTTCATCAAAACCACAAACCGTGTCTGATTATTGGATCGGTCCGTGTCCACGGGGGCTGGAGCTACCTCCTGGACAAAGTTCTGTTTGACCAAACAAGTGTGTTGCAATGAGAACACTGCTGAAGTAATACACCATGTCTGACGCAGCCCTGTACTTATAAGGTCAAAGGTCAAAGTTGAGGCTTTGGGAGGGCTGATCAGCAGCATGCCGGGTCCAAACCTGTTCTATCTGCTGCTTCCCTGGGAAGAACCAGGCTTTGCTGTTTCAGTTTTTAGAGGCGCTTCAGAGCTGGGGTGGGGGGGTTGTGTGCGTGTTTGCCCTCTGATCCAGTAGCCCACCCCCTCACTTCACAAACTGTGCAGAGCTGAAGGAGAAAGTAAAGATCCGGGAAATATTCCCATTTGATAGAAGATGTTCTTGGTGGAAAACGGAGGTTGTTACTCACAGGCAGGAAGCGATTCAATTGACTCCTCCTCCCTCTGGCTTTGTGTACATTAACAAGATCTGAAAGTGAGTTTCTGCTAAAGCTCCACATAAACAAAGGCTCCAGATAACGCACACACACACAGAAACGCACACACCTACACGCTCAGAGAGGCTTTGTCACGTTGTCAGAAGGCATTACATTAGTTTACCATTACAAAACTGGACTGTTTACAGAGAATAACATATTATTTATGCCCTGCTTATGAGTCTAGAGGGGGATTAAACCGATCAGTCATTGTTACTGTTCATACATGGCCTGGCACTAACCCAGTCAACTCTGAGCACTGAGGAGGGAAAACTTCCCCAGGAAGTGACAGGGCTGGAAAGGCGAGGCCTGGGTCACCTGATCTGATGGCAGAAAACACAGAAATCAAAGTCACTTCCTTTCATTATTGCAGAGCTCAGCTGAAAAGCTAAAATCTAGTTTTCACAATGGTTAAATGTTCCCTTTAATGCATGCAACAGGAAGTGGCAGCATTATTTTCTAGGTGGTTACCTTTTCTATGCATGCTTGACCTAGATCGACACAGTTGAGGTCTGGCTGGTTATGTCCAATCAGATGGTTACAGTTTATAAAGTCTCTTTGCAATGGGCCCTAGGGTCTGGTTTGGTTGGTTTGGTAAACTATCAGTTCACAGCTAAGGTCACCGGGAGGCGTGTCGGATTTGTTACAGTCCAGCCCGGATCAGTTTTGCTTCAATCTTGTTTGAGCAAAACTGTTTGTCTGCGTTTAACAGCCGAGGCCCAACAGACCCCCCCAGAGTACGATGCATTTGAGCAGCAAAGAACCGCTGCCTTCAAGGACTGAGCAAAAACCCACAATCTACCAGACCAGTCAGAAAAAAGGACAAAAACAAAACCTCCAATTTCTATGAAACTAGAGCGAAAGGAGCAACTCAGCAACTGGAAAAATCCCACAGAAGCAGGTAAAGAGCAAAGTACAGAAACCTGTAGCCCACAGTGACAACCGACGGTCAGACCATCATGAGAGTCCCAGCGGTCCGGACTGAAAACTGCATAAAAGAATCTCAGGTTCACCTGAACCTTGACCGTGAGATTACTCGAAAAGGAATTTAAACATAACGCCAACTTCCTATGAATGATGACCTTTTTTTTTTGTTGAAAGGCCATCACTGTCAAGCATTAACTCATCCACCGAGTGTCTCCTATCATCAACAACACATGTCTACTTGGTGAAGGTCTGGTAGCTTTCCTCCTTTCCATGGAACATTGAGGAACATGGAACATTTGTAACTTTGATATTTAGTTTTGTAGGCCTAACCTTAGTCCCAACGGCCCTTACAGGTGAATACAGCATGTCTGCGGGTGATAAATGGTCAAACCTGACTGACACAGGTGACCTGCATGAAATATCAAAGTCGTAGGTCGCCCAGTGAACCCGTAGAGAGAAAGTGTTTTTTTTTCTCCGTTCATGCTGCAGCGACAGGTTTTAGACGCAGGCGTGTCGTACAGATTTGGTTTTTTTTCAGCCCCCAAACCCTGTGCATGGAGCCCGTTGGTGCTGTTCACGTGAAACGTGCGCGCTGCTTGCTGCAGCCTGACTGTTAGAAATGAGGAAATTAGCCAATCAGGGTGTCGGTTGTGTGGACATGTTGTACGTCATGAGTGCGTAACTTCCATTAGGCTTACGAATACTTCATGATACACTAACCACACGCACGACAATGGTACATTCCATTTATGATGACACCCACTCTGATCATCTTTTGGTCTGTTTTTAAATGGTTCCCATGACTCTGCAGTGTTTAGGTAGATTCCAAAAGTTTCTAGGAAATACAGTTAGTTTGTAGTGAACTGGTCTGTTCTGTACTGACAGGTAAGGAAAACCTTACACACCTACATACCAACACAAACATGTTACACGAGCAGGGTCAATGGTAAATGGTCTCTAGTTGTACAAAGTGCTTTACAGTCACACCCCCATCGACCCATGAGCATTCACACGCTGACAGCAGCCGTGGTGATAACCTGTAACCTGTTCAGTGGCGTACCATGGATGGCCAGGGTTTGCACCTGTGAGTGGGGGATGTTCAGGATTCTCATCCAGCTGGGGGCCCCTTGGGGGCCATGGTGGTCCCTCCAGTTTTGGTTTGGGTGGCGGACTGTCTTGGTCTTCTTCGTATGGGTGTCCTGGGGTCCCGGTTGCCACTGCTGCTTTGCTTTCTGCTGAGGATGGTTGCCTTATTTTGAGTTTACTCTCTTCATTCCACAGCTTAAGCGTTCACTGCAGTAAACAACACTCACCTGAACACAGGTGCCTGCTCACCTTTGTACAATTATCTTTTTATATTTTGTAGTTGTGGGGAACGTGTGAAGGTATTTTTGTGGAATTTGAGTATGTTTACATCTGTGGATTGGCCCCGCCCTTTTGGTAAACATCTATGTATAAAAGTACTAATGATTAACATTGTGTTTCAAACCCATTATGTGTTTGTCATGACCCAAAATGGATTGGGGGGGGTTCTGAAGATGGATGGATATGTTTTTTAAATCATCCTCCAACCTCTTTACCCTGTTTTTGTAGCCCATGCTCCCTCTCTCCCGTAAATCCCTGAAAGGAAATACAAGCTGTAAGAAAAGGAAAGTTTGGCCTCAAAAACTAAAGGGGTTTATACCCCCCCCCCCCCCCCCATGTGTCTGAAGCTACACAATCCCCAACTGTAACAGCTCCTCTGAACTCATTCAGTTTAGGTTTTAACACCATCCATCTTCTGAATCCCCTTCAGGGTCTCAGGGGGCGGCCAACCCAGCTACTGTTGGGTGAAGGCGAGGTTCCGTTCCCTTAGCAGGTCACCACAACCTACGGAGCATGTCATTGGACTATGGCAGGAAACGGGAGTCCCCAGAGAAAACCCACGCGTGCACGGGAGAACATGCACACTCTGCACAGAAGATCCCAGCTGGGATTTGAACCACAGCCTTTCTGCAGTGAGGAGAGAGCGTGAACCACTACACCACAGTGTGCTGAACTGCTCAGCGAAAATATGTGTGACGCAAATTCAACAACCAGATAGTATAGTTTAGGGTCTGTAACCTTTACTGCTGGTCCCGTGTCATCAGGTTGAAGACCTCTGGGACAGACGCTCCACAAAGCTGCCCGGGGTTTTATTACGTTTATTTCAAGTCGGCCTTTTTTGTAGCCAGAGGAGTGTGAATGTTGGGGACAGCGTCAGTGTGATTATGATGCATTCCCTGTTTTGAGTGTTTTCCAGCGGTTCTGTTATTCCATGAGGAACTTTCCACCACGCTGCTTGATGGACTCCAGCTTCTTCTGACAGAGTCATGAATTCAGTTCTGATCCAAGAACAGAGCAATCAGAGCCAGAGCTGAGTCACTTTCAGTATCTGACAGCAGCTCCGGGTTTACATAACGCGTATGAAAAATGTGCTTTGTCCCCATGAGGGAAACTCTCTCATGACCCGCTGACTGTGAGAAACATACATTCATCTGTGCCAAAGCGTCTTCACTATGTCCGTTAAACCATCACAATAAGAGCAAAGTACAAAAAACCGTTCGACTTTTATTTTATATTATGATGTAAAAAGATATTTTTTGGCTATTTTCCACTCTTAAAGTTAAAATGAAATCAAATAAAAGACCTCATTTTACAGTTGCATGTGTCAATGGAAGGATTATTAGCAATGCAAATGTAGATTATATAACCAGCCACCTGCTTTGCATTCCATCCCCTGAAGTGCAGGACGGCGACGACAGTTGAAATTGATGTTATTTTATTCAAATGACAGTGTGTCATGCTCTCACATGACAATCACATTTATAGTGTGCACTAAGGCCAAACCACACACGTTTCTCAATACTGCTACTTGTTTGAGTGACGATCCCCCTGACGGATCACATTTTTCCCACACGACTCATCTTTTTAGAAAGACTGATGGTCATGCTGTGCAGATGTCAGATGATTGTGGGATTCCTGCTCGGCGACAGGCGCCAAGCGCATACGCAGATCCAGAGTGCTTGATTCTTTTCCTGGAAGCAATAATCTGTGGCTCAACAAATCAAGCTCCTGCTCAGTTTTGGTACCTGCAAAAAAAGAAAAAAAAAAGGACGCAAACAGGTCACTGCAGCCAAAGGCAAAGGGCTCCAAACAGTCTCACTTCCTGCAGACAGAAAGGGTTTTGTTTACTGGAAGTGCAGAGGTGACATATTTTGCAGTCTTGCTTTCCACATGTGAGTGTAATTTGTGTCTCCATGTGTCTCTTCATGCGTTACCATCTGTCTGGCTCTACCGTCTGCAACCATGACAGAAAACACAAGCAGAAAGTCAAGAGGAGGCTTCAGAGAAAGGAGAAAACACATCACATAGGGAACTTTCTGTTCCTCTAAGCAAGAACTGAAAGTTCAGCCATGATTGGGCCACACGGGCTGCTGTGATGTACAAAAATCCAACACAAAGACCGCAATCTAACGCCAGTAACATACACTTCAACTCTTTTTCACAGTGTGGTGAGAACACTGCCAAACACAGAGCAGTGACTACGACCAGTGAGACCGAACACTCAGATCTGATCAACCTTCGTCCATCAGTTACGATCTGCAGAAGTTCCCTCCAGTTTGCAAAGTTTGTGCATTTCCCCGTTGTTCACGCGTTTTCTGAACCCACATCAAAAGCAGAAGCAGATGCCAGCTGACGCCTGACTCTGCGTTCTGACTTAGATGCAGCAGAGCTACCGAGCTCAACTATCAAGAGTTCAAGAGCAGTTCAAGAGTTGTAGTGAGCGCAAAAACTATGCAAATGAACTGTTTGGGGGGTTGGTGGTGTGTTTCCAAAACCAGAACATTTCCAGGATGTGGGTAAAATGTGCTTCAACAAAGGCGGTAAACCAGCAGTGAACCCAATAAACATCGAGAGTGGAAAGAGTCTGAAGTAGAACAGAGGCTGGACGAAGTACGGCAAACAAACACGCCAATGATTACATCCACGCTCCTCAGAACAAACCAGCATTATGATCCCTTTATTGTTTTCACACCCTACCATGACCGCAGTCAAACATGAGGGTTTGTATTTCAACACAAATGCTCAGAAACAGCAGGTAAAAGCATAAAGACATGAAAAAGTAACACAGCAGAGCATGAGATGAAGATGTCAGCCTTCCTGTTGTAAATAAGCAGGTTGACTGAAAGTCTCTGCTTTCTGACCACAAACTTCATGAAATGTGATCATGTGACGCATGAAGAGGACCATGTGGTCTGGTTGATTCTCCTCACTTCATCCATCCATCCGTTTTCAGAAACCCCCCCAATCCCCTTCAGGGTCATGGGGCCCATCCAGCTGCTGTTAGGTGAAGGTAGGGTCCACCGTGAACAGGTAGCCAGTGTGTCATGGGGGGGTGGGGGGGGGGGGCACTGCGCTGCATTTTGGGGGTGGGGCTGCCTGGCAGTGGTCCCCCCTCCCATTGATTACCGCATGGCTTCAGGCCCCTCGTCTCTTGGTTTTAACTGTACCTTAATCATGTGGGGCCCCTTCGTGGGGGGGGGTTGCAGTTTTAACTGCACCCTTTATTACCCACATTCCTCACCCCCCCACACAGTACACTCCAACACACACACACAGAGTACACAAGGGAGGTGGGGCCATTGATCTTACCCTACCCCATCCCTGGGTGGGGGAACAAGGCCTTGAGTGGTGTCGGTCGTGTCCCTGGGGTGTTGGCATTCCGGGCCCGGCGGCCCTCTGTCCACGCAGGGAGAGGGGGGTCCCTGAGTTCTCTGGAAAGACTGGGAGCTGGGGATCACATGAGCCTGGGGGGGTCAGTGTGGTGTGGGCTCTGATGAGCGTTGGACCTCTCCAAAATTCCCAACAGTGGGGGAGTCTGGTCGGGCCGTGTTTATCACGCTTTACGGGGACCCCCACTTCTCTAGGGGAAGGGGGGGGGGGGGTTCCCTGGTGGGTGGGGCCTTATGCTGGGTTTCCTGATGCAGTGGGGGGGGCTGTTCTCTGGGTGGGCTGGGGCTTGCGCTCTCCGCCCCTGTGCTCCCCCACTTTTCTGTGGCACTGAGGGCCCCTGTGTCCTTCTGGCCCTGGTCTGGGTGGCTGACATTGGCTTACATGGCGGGCGGATTCCCTCGATCTGCTCTCCTGCGCCGGTGTCTGGGGGGGGCCCTGCTATAGTGCACTCTATAGCGAGTAGGGACAGGTTGGGACACAGCCCATGTATGATGTATTCAATAAAACACGGCCGTGATTGTCCGTCGTTTCTCGGCTCCACAGTTGTAGGACTTTGGCAGCTCCACGGTTCCTCGGATCCTTTTTTCAGGCAGCAGCTGTTCAGGTCGTGGTAATCTGGTAAGGATTTGATCCCTGCTTTCATGTTTTCACTCCTGGGAGGGCAAAGGGGAAGCCTAGATATGGGAAGGATTTGAATAGCAGTGTGTGTCGCATGCAACAAAGGCTGCATTACCACACTGCCAGGAAACTGACGTCTCATTCTGTTATCTCTACAAAGGTGTGTTTACTTTGACTGTCTTTGAAATCAAATAAAAGACTTTTTGTTCTAAAAATAAAGTTTTGTTTTTTCAATGGACAATTATTCCCGTGATGGATCTGTTTGTATGTTACCTCTGCTTTCTTTAGAAGTATTTAGGAGGTCAGACCAGTGACAGTATGTGAGAACTGGAGCGAGGGATGTGTTTACGCTGCCCTCAGGTTGTTGCGCTTTAAGGCAACCACTTTCAAAGGAAATGTATGTAAATGCACATAAATGTGCATTTTAGGCTTCCGTGTTCTAAACTCTGGCATTTATGAGCCGCTATGCAAAGTTTTGAAACAGTTTTCAGGCTTTATGTACAAGATATGCGCGTGTTGAAAGTTAAACCAGTTTAACGTTAATCAATCAGGGACTTCAGTAGCGTCCTTTTTAATTCAGAGAAGTGCCAACCGTGTGAAGGTGATCACCAAGGAAACACTAAAGGCTCTACATGTATGTATATGATCATATGTTCCCTTTGCCACACTAAAGAACAACATTTTTAAAAAGACATATGAGTTTTATATATATATATATATATATATTTTTTTTTTTTCTACGCCCCTCTCCCTCTCAAAGTCTCTGTGGAATTATGACGGGAGAGGATCCATTACTCTTTGTTTTTTCTAAATGTATCAGTATATTTTTCCTGAATTTTTGTCTTTGAAAATCATAGAGGGTGTTCTTTAATCATTGTTTTATTTCATAAATAATGTTATTTATTTTCTTAAAAGGATCATGAATGGATGAAACTTTATTCATACAACACTTTACAACTCAGTGAAGGTACCAAAGGGCTTCACAATAAAAAAATGATCTAAAATGGAAACAAAAGTTTTAAACTAAAAACTCTAGAATATTCTGTTTTAGAATATAATTTTAAATCCAAATGTTTTCATCTACATTCCATGTTATATCATTTTCACTTCACGCATCTGCTCCTGGTCCTTCTATCCAATTATAGAACTCAATGTTAAAATAAAGTCCACCCTGCTTATGCTAATGCTTACCTCACAACATGAAAGGCAATTACATATATAAAACTCTTTTTTTTTTCACCCGGAAGTAAGAAGACTCTATCTCTGAAGCTCCGCCTTTTGCTCCTTGTGGGTGGCGCCTATTTCATGACGTCATCCTAGAGTCGGCCTGAACAGCTCATCTGCTTTTCTCCCCCAAAGAAACAGCAACATCCCATCTGTCTCCCTAACCCCTAACTACTAAAATGATATAATGCAGCGCCATCTAGTGCCCTGAATTGTAAAAGCACTTCGGACGCCACGCTCACGACTTGTTTTTTAAAGGGCGGATATGACGCCATCCGTTTAATCTAATCTAATTTAATGGATATGAGTGTTTTGCAAAAATTATTTATAAGTCCACTGTCTTCTGACGAAAAAAAAACGTTGATGGTTTATAAAAAAATAAAAATAAATAGATACAAAAATGTCTTCGTTGCAATGCATTGTGGTCAATATTCTCCGATCTAGTGAGCATCGATGCACACTGCTTTTTTCACAGAGACTTCTGGGTAATTTCTAGGGCTCTGCATTTAGAAATAGACTCAGACAGAACTAGAAAATGGAGAAGGCGCTATAGAGGGAGTAGTGAAGGAATTCTGACAACCTATGGGATTTTGGCTTCTTGGAGCCAGCTGGCACTTCCTGTTTGGAGCCAGGGGGGCGGGGCCACTCAGTCCAGTTTTATGCCCCCACCATGAAGGAATGGGGATCTGGTCCTTGAGGAGCAGCTTTTATTCAGAGGGAAAGTTTGCAGAGTTTAGTCAAATGTGGTGAGGCTGGAGGAAGGAAAGTATTCAGTCACCGGGTCACCCGGTGTTTTCTTTGCCTCCAGTCCGGGGGGGTGGGGTGGGGGGAACGGGTGAATACCGAGCTGGCAGACGGGCGGGGAGGGGAGCCGATATAACGTTACTGTCTGCCCGCCAAGCCCCCCCGTCAGTCTGGCCTCCCCCCGCGGGAAAGCGGTTGAAACCCGTGAGTGACAGGACTGCCGGGAATCATTAGAGAAAACAAGACCGACCGGAGAGCGAGAGCGCGCGAGGGTCAGTGAAGCGCAGCAGCGCGGGAGGGAGGCGGGGGGAGGAGGAGGAGGAGGAGAGTCCCGGCGAGGCGGCCCCCCCCACCGGAGCCCGAGGAGGAAGAAAGGCGGCGACGGTTCAGTCCGCTCACAGTCCTCCACCGTGGGATCACCGCACACAACCGGAGCCTCTTCACCTCCGCGCTGTCCCGTGGATTACGTCATCAGGAAACGGTTATCGCGGACCGGCACGCTTTTGTTTTTTCCATTTTATTCCAAGTTCATCACTTTTTTCAAAAAAAAAAAAAAAAAATCCCGTCTGCTGTAACAACAAAACATGTGGAATACAAGGGAACTGTTCTTTCTTGGTGAGTTTTTATTTATTTTGTTTATTTTTAACTTTATGTTTTCTTTCTCTGCGCGCGTTCGTGTGTGCGGGCGCGCGCGGGCGCGTGCGACAAAAAACTAAAGGAGAAACCAAAAGCAGAGTTTCTAAACACTTTAGCTGAAATAAAAAGAATTCGTTTGTTTTATTCTAAAACAGTGTCTCTGTCAGTTCTTTGAGTTTGGTGTTCACGCGCTTAACACCGACGTGCGTGTGCTTCTCCAAACGGATCTATGGTTCAACTTCTACATTAATAATTGACATTAACCAACAGGCTGAAGCATCATCATGGATTTCAAAGCCCTTTTCAAAAATGAAAAGAAAAATCACACTAAAAATAACACCAAGTTGACACACGTGCTACACAGAGAAAATCACAATCATCAAATAAATACTCTTATATAAATCAGGGTTAAACCTTTTTTTTTTTGAAACATCAGTCAGATCATCATTTGTGGTTGACGATACGATTAAAAGTTGATTTCGTTTCACGATGAACGATCCAATTCTCTGTCCTGCAGTGGATCCAGATCCTCTGGATCCAAACGTCCAGCAGTGAGACTCAGACAGAAATTCCTGCTACTGAACAGTGAAGTTTTCCAGATTCTTGGATTTCTTCCAGATCATCAAGTTAAATGAAATCTGTGTCCAATATGCCCTTTAACATGAAGGGGCTCCATCCGACTGGTAAAATGCAAAAAGGTTTTTGTATTAGTTAAAGACTTCAAGCTGCCATAAGATTCTTTTAACCATTTATCCCAATTTTTGCTGACTTTTGCGATATGCGTATTGTTCAGCTGGATATCGCAAAAACGATAAAAGTGCGATTTATTGTGCAGGCCTAGTCCAAACAAACAAGTAAACAGGAATCAGTGTCAAATCCATGATGTACATTTCAGTTTCCTAAAGTTCAGCCCACTGTTGTTGTTTTTTTAATTCTAATGGATATGATTTTATTATAGTACACATGTAGATTCACAAAAAACAACTTTATTTATTACTCTATTGCTCCTTTTTAAAGTTTAGGTATTAGATCAATATTTTCTGAAGATATTTCTCTTAATGTCCCAATAATACTGGCAGTATGGTAGAATTAATGTTGAATATAGAATATACAAGCATGTTTGACCCTATTCTTTGGTTTTTGTGGATGATACCTTTAGATATTTTGGTTTTCATATACTCAACAGGTGGTTAACAACTAAGCTGATGGTTTCTAACGAATCCAAGGAAGTTTGATTCATAATCATGTTCAGTTTCTATCCCATCAAAATTAGGTTTTATAGCGTCATTTGCTTTATGTGTACCAAAAACCATAACTTTAGTTTTCCTTTTATTCAAAGGCTCTCTCAGATGAAAATAGCGTTTTTAACCTGCTCTTACGGCATTTTTCTGATGACTTTAGGCCCTGAGGCTCTTTGGGAGGCTTTTCCATAAAAACGGAATGAAGCCTGGACCAGAGGAGCTCAATACTCATACTTTAAAATCATATCAGATAGATATGATGGCCCAAGACCATCAAAACATTTATAAATCCTCAAAAAGTCTTTGAAATCAATTCTGAATCAAACAGGGAGCCAATGCAGTGCTTTGAAAATGCCTGTCATGTGTTCCCGCCCCCCCGGTCCTCGTCAGAACGTGTGCAGTTTGATAGAAATAAAAGCATTTGTTAGCACCTCAGTGTTGGCAAGAGAGGAAAACTGGGCGGAGTCTAGCTATGTTTCTAAGATGATAGATTCCTGTTTTTGTTATATTTTTCAATTTGTAGAGTAAAATTCATTTCAGAGTCAAAAATAACACTCAGGTTTCGCACACACTGAGAAGTTTTATATTTTGTTTAGTTTTGTCTAAACAATCTCTGTCTTATCTTCAGAACCAATCACTAAACCTTCTGTTTTGTCCTGGTTGAGCTATAGGAAGGTCTCTGCCATCCATGACTTCATGTCTAAAATACAGTTAAAAAGAACCTTTACTGACTTTTCACTCAGCGATGTAGAGTTGTGTGTCATCAGCATAACTATGAAAACAAATGCCATGCCTCCTGATGACATCCCCAAGTAGCAGCATATATAGATTAAAAATTAGTGGGCCTAAGATTGATCCTTGGGGGACCCCACAGTTGATTTTGTGAGCCTCTGAGAAGCATGTATCCATACTTCCATAAAATCTTCGACTTGTGGAGTAAAACCAGTGAAGGGCAGTACCAGAGAGACTGATATAAGATTAGTAAGTAGAATGTTGTGATCTACTGTATCAAATGCAGAGCTCAGATCCAGTAGTACCAGGAGTCTCTGAGAGTCCAGGTTACGTATAAAATCATTAATCCTTTTTAAGAAGGGCTGTCTCTGTTCCCTGGTCTGTCCTGGTAGATATTTTCATGGATTATTTCTATTTTGAAAAGTGTTTAGTTGGACAAAAACAGTTTTTACTCAAAAACAGGGAGTGGTCGTTAGTTATCAAAGGTGTTGGGATATAAAGGACTCTTTGTCAGAAGAGGCCTCATCACTACTGTTTTAAAGGCAGCGGGGAAGACGCCTGTCTGAAGAGTCATTTACTATACTTAAAAGCTCAAAGTCGACAAAGTCATAAAATGTTTTTAACAGCGATGTGCGGATTGGATCTAAGAGACAGGTGGATGGCTTTAACGGAGAGAAAACTCGACCAGGTGCATCACAGCACCAACCAGGACAAAACTTTCCAGTGTTTCATCAGATAAATACAGTGCTATAGAATTGTTAAAATAATAACTTTTTGAGTTAAAAGATTAGATCTAATAGCATTAATTTTACTCCTGAACTGGCCCTTCGAAACTCTCACGTCTAATTGGATTTTGACTTTGTAGTACCAATGGATACTTCCTGTTTGGAATGCGAGGAGGGAGGGGTTGCTCAGTCCAGTTCTCTTGTACATCCTGTGGGTGTGAGGGGCTGTAAGCTAGCAGGAGATCATGGGAAATGAGCGCAGGTGTACTTCCATGCCAACAGCACCGCCTACAGCTTAGACTGAATTTCTGATGAACTTCTGCAGAAACTATGTCGTAGAAAACGAAACAGGTTTTTAAATGTTGGCTAAAAACTGCATTTTCATAATGGAAAGACTATGGAAATGCTTTGGCAACAGATCAAAAGATGATTGAAGTGGGACTTGAAAAATAAGTTGTAATTATCAAACAAAATTAAAGATTGTACTAACTTTTTTTCTATCTCTTAAGTTAATTGAATAATGTCTTGACTTGAACAATTTAATTTAGGGTTCAAATGTTCAAAGGTTGGGGTTTTTGGGGTTACTTTTTGGAGCAATACTTTTTTTTTTAATGTAGTGGTTTCATGATGTTTTTTTTTCCTGAAGTATTTTTTTCTGAGTTTCATAGAAGCCAGCAAAGAGTTAGTTCTTTTTTAACATGGGAGTTGGATTAAAACACCCCAACTTGGGTTATTTTTAACTGAGGAGTTTTTCAGTGCATTTTAGTTGTAATGTGTACTATACCAAGAGGGGAAAACCTGCTGGGTTGTCTCGGCAACGGCGCTTGTGCTTTCCACTGTGGTTGGTTGTGGATTGAGGTCATGGAGCCTACTGCGCATTTGAAACCTCAGCAGACGCTCGCCTGTCAGCAGGATGCGAACCTCGTTCAGCAAAATAGGCACCGACCAGTTTCAATTCTGCGTGACGGCACATCACTGGACAATACTTGGAGCACTCCATCTGAGATAGACATCCACAGGAACTGTTGACCCTGTGGCCTAAGGGGCAAGCGGCAAAGCTGCCCATTGAGACAGATATCAAGATGTTGAGATATAAAAGCTCCTAGATATTTTTCATTCCAGTTTTTTCCAGGTGTCATAAATCCCTCACATGATAAGCTGATAATAAATTTCATTCTGACATAATTGTGTTAATGCCTGCAGTGGGAGCAATGTGGTTTGAGTCAATCCTGAAAACCTTTTACAGAAAGAAGGCTTCAGACGTTTGCTGCGTCCAAATCGAAAACTCTGTGATGGTTTGTTGAAGGGTTGGTTCTTTACAGACCCTGTCCACAGAAAATGGTAGTTTTGGTGTTTTTAACATGTTCTTGGGCATTTTTCTCTTGATGGAGGACATAGATAAAAAAGATTTGGATTAAAACAGCGTTTCTTACTATTTGTTTAAATTGTGGTAAATCAGGAGCAGATGAAAAAAGACAGTTTCAGAAAGATTGTAGTTATGTACAAACGAGAATGTGCCAATCACAGGCCCCCTGCTCTGCTCTGTTCTGATGCAGACCAACAGATCCATAAACGTCTTTGTTTTCCTGGTCTGAGCTGGAATCTGGATCAGAACTGGACGGATGGACAGCTACCATGTTGATCAACATTTTTGTTGCACCGGTTGGGGGGTACGGTTGGACTCTAAATTAGCGAGAGAGTGTCAACAAAAGGGTTGATGGGAAATGAAGGAAAGCTCTCTCAGTGCAAACGGTCCCGCCCACAACTCAGAGGTACATTTCTAGTTAACCTCTGATTCTCTGCAGAAACTATGTTGTAGAAAACGACAGAGATTTTTTATATTTTAGCTAAAACGGCATCATCATCATGAAAAGACCACTGTGAACACATTTGCTATAGATCAGTAGATGATTGGAGGGGGACTCAGGGTTATCTCTGCCATAAAGTCACAAGCTTTCTTGTTTTTTCGTCAGCAGATGTCTGTCCAGGCTTGCTCTTGTTGTAGTTCCTGTGTGAGAATCCTTATTGAGTAGAGATGTTCAAGGCTCATATCTCTATTCTACTACGATTTTTAGACTTTGAAGTTCTTTGACGTCCCAAGCGTTCAGGATATAGTACTTTTGTGTAAGAATGTTTTTTTTTCTCCTTTACCTTTTATTTAATGTATTAAGCACTTTGGCTAACGTTAACTTTTTCTAAGAAAAACATTTTTCATATAGATAAAAGTTAATAGATACTTAACAGAACATACATTTTTGTATTTTCCAGTATTAATTTTTGATCAGTTTTTAGCATTGGTCCCATAAATAAATGCATGTTATCTTTAACTGAAAAGGTCAAAGTTAAGAAAATACATTTCTTACTTTTGTGGTTTATTTCTGAACTGAAGCTGTTTGAACAAAATGTACAGCTACAGTACATTTCTACTAAACATACTACGTACCTTTTATAAAGTGCGTCCTAAACGACTTTTAAGAAGGTGAACATTGGTGAACTTCCTTAAGAAGTTGTTTGTGACCCAGAACAAATCTGAAAAATGGGTCAGGGGGAATTTGGCAGCTGGCCTTTTAAACTGATGATCATTTCATTTAGCAGGATGTGGGCAATTATGGAAGCGATTTTGTAGCATAATTAAAAATAAAAGTCAATACCAGAAATACTTTTTCATTTTCAAAACGAAGCTGCATTTTTTGACTCAAAATTAAAAAGAAAAATCAATCCGCCAAACCGCTTTTTCGTTTTCTTTTTCTTCTTCAACACCGCTCATTCTGTCACTTAATTCAAATGATAAAGAAAATGGTATTTGACATTTCATTTTCAAAAGGTTCTCTGGTAAATGTGTAGCAAAATTCAATTAGAAATGTCTCATTTGATCATTAAAATGGATTAACAGAAATGCTTTTTCATTTTCAAAATGTAACTGGATCAAATGACTCAAAATTAAAATGAAAAATCAATACAGTAAACCCTTGTTTTTCGCGGGGGTTACGTTCCAAAAAGAACCCGTGATAGGCAAAATCCGTGAAGTAGAAACCTTTATTTTTTTTAACTATTATTATACAATGAAATACTCTATTATAAATTGAAAAGAAAGAACAAACCATTTACACGCTCAAGCATTTGTTTCACAAATAAAAGTACATAAGAAACGTTTTTTTAAACAAATAACTTCTGTACTGTACTGTCGAATAATAATTTTAATCATCAATGTGAACAGAAGGCTTCAAATCGCTGAGATTAGCCCCGCCCACTGCGACCCGAGTAATTGGATTAAACGGGAGAAAATTTAAAATGATTATGAAAAAGATACAAAGTACAGTGGGACAAACAGTGACTCAGGTGTGTTTCACTGCTCTTCAGACTGACGCTGCATCCTGACTCCTCTGCAGTATTTTCTTCTTCTGCAGCCCGCGGTGAAGCTGTGTTTGTTCGGGAGAAGAACACAGTGATAGGCAGTTGTTGTCGCTCTTTTTTCTGCTTTGCAAAAAGATCCATATACACTGACATGCCACCATCAAGAGAATTTGGACGAACTTAATGTAAATTTGGTGAGCTGTTTTACGTACGTGTACATATTAAACTGCAACGTTTTTGACGCACAGGTATAGAGAAGAAGCGGAGCGACTTTTTAGCCAATCAGAATGCAGAACACAAAGCACGATGCAAATCCGTGAAGTAGTGAAAGCGTGAAAAGTAAACCGTGTTCTAGCGAGGGATCACTGTACTTCAAAATGCTTTTTCATTTTCCACTTAAAAACTGCTTATTCTGTGTCATAGTTAAACCGAAAATGCAAAGAGGGGATGAAAAAGCATTTGGAAGGATGAACTGTATCAGATTAAATGAATATCTTCAAAACATCTCTAGATTATTGTTGTATTTCTATACAAATATGTCTAAATGGGTAAACAGCGTAAATTCAAAATAATCGGGTATACATAGCCCTATTTCTTTTACTACACCAGTTGGTCAAGTGCAAGAAACCAGGGTTTGATTCCCAGGGGTGGAATGACATTAATGGGGGCAATTACCATAACAATGGCCAGATATTATCCAATCCAGTGAGGGTATTTGGGGAGGAACCTTAATGCTACTGCCTACCTCTTAACAGAAGAGAGACAGTAGCCGCGGTTACTGACACATGTGATGACGGTGTGTGTGTTTATGGCAACAACGGTGTGGGTGACGCCCGCACACCGTTGTTGCCATGAATCAACCACCGTGCTTCGGTGCTTCTCTAAGGCCAGCCTATTTGGAGCTTCTCCACTCTCCTGTGTTGCCATCATGTTGATAAAAATCTCTGGCAGACGCAGCTGCTGTTTTGCAATAATAACAGAAACTCCTCTTTAGATCAAATCAGTGACAAACATGGTTCTCTGTGTCTGGAACATTTCCAGAAGTGGTGAAAAGATGCTGCTTACAAATGGTAGGAGGAAGAGGAAAAAGGCAGAATTTTTCTGTAAAACAGTGAATTAGATAAAAATCCTCTGTAACCTTTGGATTACACCTCAGTCACAGACAGGCTTTCTGTGCTCAGAGTGTCGGAAAAGCAGCAGGAGGAGGGGCAGAAGGAGAAATAAAAGACACAAAAGACCCCCGGTGAATGCAGTGTCTGCCTTCTGGTCAATGAAGTCTGTTTAGTGGAGCTTCAAGTTACTTTGCTCAGAGGCCTTGTTTCATTCTCTAGATATTTCTTCATACATGGAGGAGATTTCTCTCCCCCCCCTGTCTAACGCTGAGGGTTTGGCCTGTGGCAGAAACAGAAGCTCCAGCCGTCCTCACACAACAACAACAACCTCATTGTGGTCAAAGACAGATGAGCACAGCCGTGGACATTTTCAACATTCGGTTTGCTTCAGTTTGATACCTCCCACCTCAGTTGGTGAAAAAACTACCGACCTGCATCTGCATCTGCGTTTTCTAAAAACACATCTAGAGTAACAAAGTACTAGCCACAAAGCAAAAGCACTGGTGTTCCTCAGCTAGAGCTGGGCTCTGCTGTCTGGAACGCCACATCCTCGGTTCAGTTTGTGAGATTCACCACAGCAGTTGAAAGTATTGCATAAACTGCTCCTCAAATGGTTCATCTGGTTTTAAAATGAGGGTTATAGATTTGTGTTGTTACAGCATTGACTTTGAAATGACCTTCATGTTGTTACTGAAAACATTTTGAAAGAAGCTTGCTGGTGAAACCTGCTTCCTCTGCGTGTTTGGATGAGAATTGCGCACTTTGGGATGGATTTTTAGTGACACTTTCTTAGTTTGTTCTGTTTTCAAGTCTGCCCCCCCGTCAGTCACGCCCGGTTTAGGTCGATCCTCCGTGTATTTAAGTGTCTGGTTTTCAGTTCTTTATTGTCATCAGGTCATCTTCCGGTTTCTTCATGGGTTTAAGGTTATTAAATGCTGATGGTTGTACCTGGTCTCCTGCATGTTGGCCCTACTCCACCAGTTCCTGACCGTTTGTTGTTAGAAAGATTTCCTTTTGTCTAAATGTGAATTCATTCATACTAAGCAGAAATGTAAAGGCACCAGGCATTAGAGAGAATTCTTCTGTATCTTTTTACCAACGTCCTATTGGAAAATATTTCTTTGGTTGCAAAGATTCTAAAACAAAAATCCTCAACTTACGAAGTAAATATGACAACTAATATTTTGACAAAAGCCATTTAACCCATTAATCATGACCCACTGAATCCCTTTTGGGATCATGGGGTTGCTGGAGCCTATCCCAGCTACTTGACCCTGAACAGGTCACCCGTCTGTTGCAGGGCTTCCATGAACACCTAGGGGGAATTTAGAGACACCAATGAACCCATGAAGCATGTTTTTGGACTGTGGGAGGCGGAGAACTCCACACAGAAGGAACCCAGCTGGGATTTGGACCAGCGCCTTCTCAATGCAAGGCAAGCGTGCTAACCACTACACCATAGTGCAGCCCGCCCACTAACCCTAAACAGAGTTACAAGAAATGTAAAAATATGTGCAAACATGTCAGTCTTAACTCGCAGTCTCGTATCTTTGTTTGTTTTTTTAGTCTATTAAATGTTTAAAGTCTTTTTGGCTTTGGCCTCTGGAACAAAAATCTCCCTCCTGTTCTATCTTCTGCTTATGTTGTTTTTGTTTGAATATTGATTCCTATAACAAGCAGCTGGGTAGCTCGGTTGGTAAGGTGAGAAGCTACCATGCAGGAAACTAGAGGAAACTTGGGTTCCTGGAGGAGAATGAACAATGGTACTGGGGGCAATTACCATATCAATGATGAGCAATTAACATCACCCAGTGAGGGCCCTTGGGCAAGACCCTTAACCCAACTGCCTCCCGAGCGCGTTTCGGCTGCAGCTCACCGCTCCCCCAGGGCATGGGTCAAATGCGGAGACAAATTTCCCTTCGTGGGATAAATACAGTGTAATCAAAAAAAAAAAACACCTCATAGGATTCCTAGCTGGACGAATCTTTCCATTCAATCTCCACTTTCAGGGCCAGACTTTCCTCCTCTACTGGTTCTCTTCCATCACATAATTATCCTCTGACAGCTCTATGGAGTCTGGATTGTTTATTTCCCATAATGTATGATCAAAACTCCCATTTCTGTCTAATTTTCTGTTAAACATGAACCTTTTAGCTGCTCTGTAGCAGGGAATGAGACTTGGGCTAAAGCCTGCAATCTTTGTTTTTACAGTGTCTAAACATATTTTGTTTTGTCCTTCTTTGTTATCAGTCGTAGAGATTTCTATAGTATGTGCCATTGTATTCAGATAATAATAATAATAATAATAATGGATTGGATTTATCTGCGGTTTTTCTTGGTGCTGAAAGCACTTACCGTGTATCAATAATGCATTCACTCCTCATTCATACTTGGTGATGGTAACTACTAATGTAGCCTCAGATGGGGACAGTACGTGGTTTTCATGTGGTTTCCAGCTCCTGGACCTTTCAGTGGTTTTGTTGCCTTCTGGGTTGAGGCACCATTGCTTTACTTTACAGCAGAACTTTAAGAACTGCAGCTTGTGAGGCCCGTTGAGATGACTATTGTTGTAATATCGGGTTACATAAATAACATTTAATTGAAACTCTTTCAGCCACAACTTTTTGTTGTTTTGAAGGATAAACTTCTTTTCACACATTTTGACTTAATAGTGACAGTGATCTGAGAACTAATCTGTGGAATTCTTCTGAGTGGTAATCATTGACTGCACATAAGAACTGGACTGAGTGACCCCTCCCTCCCTCCTTTCAAACAGGAAGTACCTGCTGGCTCCAAGAAGTCAAAATCCCGTAGACTTCTATAGAGTCATTCTATTGGTCAGAAGTCGTCCATCGTGATGGGTGACTGACATCCCGATGGAGAGACCACCATCGTGATGCCACGCCCCCGCCACGCTGCGAGTGGACACCATAAGCCGCGGTTACATGAACAAAATATCTTGATCGGATCATTGGTCGGATTAGAATCCAACCGTGTACATGGGCCCAGAAAAACTTTTTCAGAATATAATAAACGTTCCCATGGGTGACACTTAAGGTCGGAATAAATCATTCGCACATGCGCAGTAGTGTTTTCAAACCGGAAGAGAAGATTAGTTCTGCTGAACGATACATAGATAGATATGGCAGCTCGGTAATATACTAGATGATCTTCTAAACGTGCTTTTATTAATGTTACGGTTATTATGAAGCGCCTGTTCGCTCATTTTAATTGTAATCCGTGTGGTCAGTGCTTTTTCTGTTGAACGGAGCCGGTGTGGGTACCGAATGTTCTCGGGTTGCCGGATGTTCTCGGGGTCCTTCGGGGTCCTTCCAATGAGTTATATCACTAGAGGAGACATCACGTGGTTCCTCATTGGAGGAGAGCACCGCCATCTTGGTGAGGTCAAGTTTTGAAGACCAAACCACTTTTTATAACATTTAATAAAGAACTCTGTTTTTACTTTCAATCACTTCATTATATGAAAAAGAAGAATGGCTTGAAATTGCTTAGTTTTGTTCAGAAATACAAACTTCACGAGAACCCCTAACTTAACTAGTATTAGACTATTTAGATTTTTTCTATGTTCCTTTATTTTATTTTACTTATGTTTTTATTTATTTGTGTGTTATGTTCATTGTTTCTCTTTTCCCCTCTATTCTTTATTTTCTGTCTTAATATGTTATGTTTGACAATGGTGACTGATCTTCGAGGCAATATTGATTATATTGTTATTGTTCGTCGTTAACGTTAATGTCATTGTTAATGTATGATACCGCAATTGTCAATAAAGTTTAAAAAAAACTTAGCGACGTTAACTCATTGGTCGTGGCAACTTACAGCCAATCAAATAGTGTGACGTCATCATTGGTTGAAGGACCCCGAAGGACCCCGAGAACATACGGCAACCCGAGAACATCTGGTACCCACACCGGAAAGAAGCCCGTATTAGCAGCATGCTAACAACACAGGCTAACAACATTAGCATGAACATAAAATGTATCCATGCGGGAAACGCTGCAATCTGCATCTTAATATGTGGGAATAACATCAGCCTTTATTTTGTCGAGACATGACTGGACACAAATCCACGTGATTGTTTGAACGGTTTTTTAAGGACTGAGCGACATGTCTGCTTTGAAGCTAACAGCGCTCCTCAGCCGCTGTGTGTGTGCTGGCGCTCCGAGCCCCGACACACACTTTTACCGGGAGACCTGGTTCTCCTGAGATCGGTAGCTCGCTCACGTAGAGCGGCGGGACAGATCACAGTCCTAAGTCTCCCACACGTAACGAAGCACCCCCCCGCCCTTCCCCTCACAGCTGTAAGTCCGTCTGCTCTGCTAGAGACCCGGTCGCTGCTCCACTGGTCCACCTGACCAATCAAGTGCAGGAGGAGCGGACCACTTCTATTCTATTCTGTTCTGTTTGTTTTACTTTTTTTAAAGTCACTTCCCTCAGTTTATACTGGATCATGAGTCATTATTTGGGAGATAAAATAACTAAAGTAATAAAGTAAAATAACGAATAATAATTATATAATAACGAAAAATTACCCCCCCCCGGACAATATCATCGTCCATCCCGATGGTTGACTGCAAACATCGTCAACTGCCAATTTAAGGGACATCGCCCAACCCTAGTCAGAAGAACCATTCTTGTTCTGATACCTTTCTTAACTTGTTCTTGATAATCCTTGTTTTTTCATCACATTTTTTCCAATCAGATGCTTTAATGAAAATAGGTGGTCCGACGTCAAATCTTCAGTGTTTTATTGACAAATTCTCCCAAGCCCACTTTTAAGTAAAAGTGGTAGGGGTCTGGACTTCCAACAAGCTCACTGCTGATTGGCGGTATTAGTGGCCATAGAAATCTTGACTGAGAACGACTTAACCAATCATTACTCAATCACTGCTTACTGACGACTTCTGGCTCCAACATGGCAGCATCTATAAGGCAAGACTAATGCCATTTGAACTGATTTTGTTGGAGCCAGAAGTAAAGCATTTCCCATGGATGATGTCATACTCCCTCACATACTGTCAATGGTTTTAAGAATCTCATCATACTTATTTTTTTTCTTTGTACATTTGTAACAAATGATATCCCGTATTGTTTAAATGGCAACATCAAAGCTTGGGACGCCACATTTCTCTGTTTAAAACCAAATCATATGCTACACCAATGAACCAAATGGCGGGGAAATTGAATGGTTGCATCTCTAAAATTTAAAAAACCCAAATAAACAACTTTCCACTATAATGAGTAAAAAGGTTACCAGTGTTGTTGTTGACCTTTGTACGGCTTTCACAGGATTCTCACAGGTGGTTTAGTAGAGATTTTTAGACCGGATGTCCTTCCTGAAACAAGCCTGCATTTTATCCAGGGAGGGGACCGGCACAGGGGGATCCAGACATGGGCCTCCTTTTGGCTACATTGTTAGGGAGTAGTGTGAAGGGTTTTGCCCAAGGGCCCACATTGGTTGATGGTCATTGTTGCGCTCCCTGGGATCGAAACCTGACTTCCCATGTTCCAGTCCTGTACTCAACTGAACCAACCGAGGCTCGGTATTCAGGCACTTACAGGTCACCAAGACATCTATCACTCCAGCCATCTGTGTATGGGGCAAGATAACTGTCAAAAGCAAGTGTATGCATGAAGACAAGATGTCCACGAATGAATACTTTGTGCACAACTCTGCAAAAAGAAAACGCAAACGCAACATCTGTTTTTAAGTTTGACACGTCTGCTTGTAATGTCTGCTGTGAATACAATTCGTCTTTGTTGTGAATACGACTTTTCCTTGTCGTGAATATGAACTTTCTGCCGTTAACTGTCAAAAATAGTCTCTCTCAGACTCTAGACTGGAGAAACAAATAGCACATTGCAAAATCTGTTTGATGGCTGTTGCTACCAAAAGTGGGAGAATGGCAAATTTCATGAAGCACCTGAAACGGAGGCCCTCAGATGTTGGAGAAGTGCTTCTCTGTACTAGAGACTCAAGTTAGTAGCAGCTCCCAAGACACCTGCCGTGCTGCTTAACAAGTATTTTATAGCTTGTCTATAAAGACTCTCATTCATCCAGGTTGGTTCCATCATTGTAGTAGGTTATGGGGCTTTGACAAAGCCTCTTGGATAAGAGGTGAAACGTCTTCTAACTTTAAAAACTAAGTCCAGATGACAGCCCATAAGCCTACTACTATGATATTTTACAGCTTGTATTTAGTTGCACTTTAGATTCAGGAGTACTACCTGGAAGGGATTCAAGTTTGGGGAACCAATGATTGAAGAGCTGTGGTCCTACAACAGAAATGCCAATTGAAAATGGTGACTGCATAAACGATCCATTCTGGATTTGAACAAAGAGCTTCTCCTCTCATCATCAACATCATTAAACACCCGCAGAACTTCCTCAGGTCTACTCGGAGACTTTCATTGTGTTGTTGGATGCACTAAAATCCAACGTTGGGAAAAAGCTTATCTGTCGGTAGTAATTTGTATTTCTTCTCTCTTGTATAGGGTTGGCCTGTTTGCTGATAAAATGCAACAAATGTGGTAAGTGTCCTGTTTTTTTGTAATTATCTAAAAGTTCTTGCTCAAAGACGCCAAAAGAAGGCACGTGTGTACGTCACTGATGACTCTTTACATGTGATTCTTTTCAAAGTTGAAGAAATAAACGAGTGTGAGGATAAAAAAGTATGTGGGGACGACGCCAACTGCTTCAACACACCAGGCAGTTACTACTGTCAGTGCAGGGAGGGCTTTGAAGACAAGTATGGGGCAAAAAATTTCACAGCAGTAAAGGGACATTGCTTAGGTGAGAGTCTGAAAGGTTTGCAAACATACCTGACTGTTGATGTGAAGTGTCTCTTAACTCTTTCTTTACTGGTTTTTGTCAGATATAAATGAGTGTTATAAAAACAAAACCATCTGTGGCCCTTTTGCTCATTGCAAGAATCAGATGGGGAACTACAGCTGCATCTGCAGTCAGGGATATGAATCCGGAGACAAAGACAAAAGCTGCAAAGGTTGGTTTTTATTCCTTTTTCTCCTGTGTCCTTTTGTTATGGATGTGCTTTTTTGTTCATGAAACTCCCACATTAGTTTAAACAGATATTAAAAAGGGTCGCAGGAATCATTTTTATGAGGAATTGATGCCTCAGAGAAATAGAGATGTAAGAACATTCTTTTGAAAGCATTAGAACAGAAATGTTTGGATCATTTCTGTGGAACAGACAACATATAGATCTGTCACTTCTTTGGGCCTTAGTCACATGCACCTCTACGGGGGGGTAGACCCGTACAGCACTGCGGGTTTTTGGGTTGTCCGGATCCGTGGATGGCTTGTAGAGGAGCGGTTCTCTTAAGGGTCCTGGTACGGCCACCTCAACAGATGTCATGAAAATGGAACATACCATTGTGGTGCCTGTGGCAAGTGTATTGTGAAGTATTTGTAAGGCTAACGGAAGCTCCACGCACTTATGACCTACAGGTGATGCTGTCGTACGGCGTCCTTAAGGCGTGAGTTCTGCCTCCTCACTGCACACCGCACAACTGCTGCGCGCATACGTGATGCGTAAGTGTCCGTAGACGCCAGCAGCAAGGAGCGCGCACGTATCCCGGGAACAGCACTAATGGGCTCCTTGCACAGAGCACAGGATTTGGTGTTTGGAAAATGAAAAATCTAGACCAGTGTTTTTCAACCTTTTTTGAGCCACGGCACACTTTAAACTTGATAAAAATCCCGCGGCACACCAGCATCCAAAAAAGAAAAAAAAAAAAGGAAAAACTCAGTCTGTATTGATCTACAGCCCCTCTGCAATCTCACGTGCATTTTTGTGATAATTGTGGCAGAAAAAGCTGGAAGCTGCAGCTGTTTTTTTCTAAAAGATGTATTAAAAGTTAAGTTAAAAGATTCAAAAACTGTTTGATGTGTGTTCGTTGTTTAAAGATGTTAAGAGGAGAGGCTCATTGTGCGCTAAGACAGACGCTTTCACCCAATGCATCATGGGAGATGTAGTGCCGAAAATCCGCGACCGCAGAAAGACCAGCGTCTCTGAGCTTCATGGTTTTGTTCTCTTGTTCCACGGTCTGACACCGGATTCTGTGGAAAGCTACACCGCTAAAGACGAGCTTTAGCTGGTATTTCTGTTAGAACTGAGCGACGTTTTGAGCTAAATCTAAACAAGGAAGTAAGTACTTTAACCACTTCTGATTGGTCAGACTGATGACATGTGATCAAGCCTTCAAGAATGATTGGTGGAGACAGTTAAAGGGGAGGGGAGGGACTTTTCCGCAAACACCTTTAGTTGTAGCTAAATCGCGGTAAATTCATTCTTATCAAAATGTCTTTAATAGAATCAAATAAACACAAAGAAAAAATTATTTAACAATCTTTTATATTCCTAACTACTCAGTGTTTTATCAGGGCCTGTTTGGATGAAAAAAAGAGCTGATTTCCTGGAGATGGGAAATGTTTTTAGATCAGTTAATGAGGGCAATTTCCCACGGCACACTTGACCATCTCCCGCGGCACACTGGTTGAAAAACACTGATCTAGACGACACGCCTGCGTCTCACCTACTTCACCCTCACGTGTCGTAGAAGTGTTACGACCTGTAGATCACAGCGTGACCATTTCCTCTACGGACTACCACCTTGATATTTCGTAGGTGACCCTAGAGGTTTTCCCGTTTTTCGCCCGTGTCCACCTGTAAGGATGGTTGTGACTAAGTCTTCACCCGTGTAGCGTATTATCTCCAATCGTGTTTCAGATCAAGGATGTGTCATCGTCGCTGAGCAGACGTTGAAGAGGATGAATGCTTGTAGTGGTTCTGTGGACCACAGATGTGACTTGACAGATTTCTTTCTGTCAGGAATCGGTCTCGTTCCATTTTAGCCTGGATTTTAACTTTTAACCTTTGGCACAGATATAGATGAATGCAAGGAAGCTGCAGCCAAAAAGGAGCTCATCTGTGGAGAAAAGGGAACCTGCAGGAACGTCAACGGGAATTATTGGTGTGAATGTGCAGAAGGGTATTCCAGTTATGGCAATAAACAGACTCCATGCTCAAGTGAGTATACAAAGTCCTTCTCAGTTGAAATGCACATATGAATACTTTCTCCCAGTCAGGGGTGGGCAAACCTTTTGACTTGTGGGCCACAAAAGGTTCTGAAATGTGACTTGTGGGCCGGAGTAGGAGCAGATGCATGAAGGGTTTTGGTGACCCAGCTCCTAAGAGGAAGAAATAACAGTAACTGGACAAAACATGCCTTCATTTTGGTAGAAAATTGCTATATATATATATATATATGTCAAAGCAGAACTTTTTTTTAATTTAAAAACTGTGGTTTTGTTCTCATTTTTGTGCCAATTCCACCGATGGGTTGATGTCCCTCGGGGTAAAATGCAAACTTAGAGAAATGCTGACTTCATGTGGTGTTGGAAAGATCGAAAAAATGACTCGAAAAACACACATGAACGTCAGAAAAACAACAAATCTTCCCACAGCTTATGAGTGCAGACTAAACAAAGGTCAATGTTTTTCTGCAGTGCAGAATCTATCTATCAGAATCTTTTATTTTCCATGAAATTACATGGAAAATAAAACATGATTAAGACTTATCAATATCATAGTTTCCAGCTTGGCGGGCCAACTTAGATGGTTTAACGGGCCACATGTGGCCCCCGGGTCGTAGTTTCCTAGTGGTGGTCTCGTGTTTGTCAGACGTCCTGAATGTTCACAGAAGTCCTAACACAACATCCAAAGTACAAACAGTTTTGCAGAGTGGAGGAAGAGTGAAGCGTCGTCTGCTGTTAGTCCTCTTGTTTTCTGTGGATGGGATTCATCTCCAGACCAACGGAAGTTGTATTAAGTGTCACGGTCAGCCGATGTTGAAATATCAAATGTTGGGTTTTGTTTGATCCAGAGCTCAACTGTGATGGCTTCAGCGCTGATGGAGGACCTGCACTGGTATGTCTGGAGTTTTCTTTACCTATGGAAATAAAACCTTTTATCAAGATCTAGACTTAAAGAAAAAACTTGATTTATAGTCTCTGATCATCAGACAAGATTAAAGAGCTTGTAGGTCTAGTCTTCATCAGCTTTCCTCTTTAGGAAGTTCAGCAGTTTATCCGTCTTTTTGCAGTCGCTCCAGGGTCTGGCTGAGATAGAGTCCATGATGAGGAACAGCTGCTTGGCTCTGTCCGGTCCAACCGCTGCTGGGGAAGGGAAGCCGGATGGAAACACGCTTCTGGAGGTCAGAAAAGATACAAAAGACTTACACGTGTGGAGCATGTGGTAGCAACAAAGTCACAAGTTCCTGCTGTCATTTCAAAGGTCAATTTATGCCACGGAGTGAATTTAAATTTAATGTAAAAACACACTTCCTGTCAGGAAAAGTGCAGGTAGAACTTGGTTTGTCAGGAGGATGGCAGGGACCTGCAGGTGGAAAGGTATTTTTCTAAAAGCATAGGAAGAAAAAAAACCATTGTGTCAAGAGGCCGTCTCGCATGTCATTCATGTCAGGAGCTGTTTTGGAACTTGAAGTCTCAAATTAGATTCCCTGCTTTTTTTTTTAATCCATAAATCACAACAAAAGAGAAAGTGAAACAATAAAACCCCACAAGTTACAGTAAAAGAGGAAGTAAGGATATTTTGAAGACCTAATCTTACTTTGAAGTCTCAATCTTCCCCTTTTGCATCATCAACAGAAACTTTTAACAGCGACCGAGCAGGTCCTGTCTCCAAGACCTCTGACTGACAGCAAAAGTGTGACCAGGCTGCTGGCAACAGTGGAGCGCTCCATGTTACTGATCGGTCCTCAGCTCAAAGGCAACAGCACCAACATGGGGACGACGGAGACCGGTAAGACGCCGGAAAAGAGGAGCCAACCATCGCTCTGTGGAAGACCCGGGAAAGGGCTTTTTCTTCTTGGATGATCAGATCTTTACGATCAAACCTTAGGCTGTGTTTGGTTCTTAAAGTGAGCCAGAGTTTGTTTCCCCCGATAATCCGGAACCGATCTTCAGTCTGAATACATGTTCAGTCTGGGACCAGGCTCTTGGACCCGTTTTTGGAGGTGGTCTTGGTTCGTTTCCAGCCGGACTGAGCTTCGGTTCGCTCTGAGATTCCCCAGTCTGAATAGGCTCAGTGCTCAGAGCAGAACGAATGGACCAAAACAGCCACTGTAGCCGGGTATTATGGGATGTAAACACAGTAGTGGAGCAAAATGAGACACAGCAGCTCAATGAAATTTGGTCGGATGCATTCAGGCTCATTAAAAAAACGATTTCATTGCTTCTCTCTCTGCTTGAATCAGTGATTATCCCAACAAGGACTTCCATTATTCTTTATCTAGTTGTGTTGCTCCGCCCTCATAGATCATGGCCAATGAGTGAACAGATTTTTAGTCATGTGGTTTTGTTTACAAGCTTTGGTTTGAAGCAGAAATCTCTGGCAGGCGCCACTGTGAACACAGACCAAAGCCGAGGTTCAGGACCCACTGATTATTGCAGTCTAAAACCCCCCCCTAGTCTGAGGGTTTTTGGGTTGTTGTCTTTGACAGATGTGCAGATTAAGGTTCAGAGAGGTAGAACCCGACCAACAGGACCGATCCATTTGACCACTGGAAATGCCAGCCTCAGCACTGACTGGGAAACAGCAGCAGGAATGGGAACGTACCCTGGTAACACCCTAAGCTCTTCTTTCTATCCTTGAGTATCAGCCAGCATCCTAAACGTCTTTCTGTTGGTGTGTTGTGTGTGTTTTACCAGGTTTCGCTATGGCAGCGCTGCTAAGCTACAAGAAGCTTGAAGGTTCTGTGAATGGATCGTTTGAGGAGCTTGAAGAACAGGAAAGCTCAGGAACTTCCTTCCAGGTCTTCTCCAAAGTTGTTTCAGTTGTAGTCTCCAATCCGTCCACTCAGAGCTTGAGTCGCTCCGTCTACATCACCCTCAGACATCTGCAGGTAATGGATGTCCCGTCTACCAGCCTGCTGTGTTTTCCAGCTTCTGTTGTCAAACTAAAAACAGTCCATGAGACCCTAAAGCTGTTTAGCCGCCTCCTTACCCAGAGGGTGACGACTCAGACGTGTTGGCTTTGACGTTTAGGACGTGGAGGAGTCCGTGGAGCTGCGGTACATGTGTGCGTACTGGAAGGAGAGCGGCGCCTGGTCCACAGATGGTTGCCGCCAGCACCAGTCCAATAAAACGCACACAGTTTGTGTTTGCAGCCATTTGAGCAGCTTTGCTGTGCTGATGGCCCTTTACCCACTAGAGGTGAGCAGACGCCCCTAAAAGTCTTTAAACCCAAAGACCACATCATGCAGCATGCACAACGGCTTTTTATCTAGGAATGTCAAATAACTACGTTTGTCGCGATTAACTAATTACAGACGAATTGGTGCGTTATTTCTTAATGTCATTTTAATCTGTAACTATTGTCATGTTCTTAAGGATAAAAACCCGCTTTAGTTGCATGAATGTTTTATGTGAACGCAGCTAAAAACGCCTCTTACATTTCTAACAGTGCACATGTCCGTGTACCGCCGTGTACCTCCGTGTACCTCCGTGTACCTCCGTGTACCGCCGTGTACCGCCGTGTACCGCCGTGTACCGCCGTGTACCGCCGTGTACCTCCGTGTACCTCTGTGTACCTCCGTGTACCACCGTGTACCTCCGTGTACCACCGTGTACCTCCGTGTACCGCCCGTGTACCTCCACGGTGCGCGCCGCTGTGACGTTGTCAATGTCCGACTTTGCAGTTCCTCACAAACAAAGCCACAACGCCACTTGTTAGCTATTATGTAAGGATTGAGTTTGTTATCATTAATGAATGGGGTACATGGATCACCGGACCCCCTGTTGGTGTAAAAATAAAGGTTAGAGGTCCATTATATTAGGAAAAACCCTTAAAATGTGTCACAACGTCACAAATTTAGATGAAAATATCTAAAAAATTAGGGTTTTTACAGCAATTTTTAGGCTAAAAATAATTATATTCTATTAATTAATTGCACAAACCAATGAATTGCGTGACAGCACTATTTCATCGTGTTTGACAACAACGCAGTGTACTTACAGTATTAGTGGTGCAAGGATTCACTTTCTCCACGATTTGATTGAAACCTCCATTTTGATTCGGTCCGATATTTCTTTTATTCTTTCTTTGTTCATTTTTTTTCCTTTCATGAAGCATCAGGAACCAAATCATGTAGAGATTTGGGTTTTACAAAACAACAACAAACACACAGAATTCTTTTTTAAATTTGCTAATAAGAAAGTCCCAATGAAGAAAACTTTCATTTGGCTCCTGCTAATCCACCAAATGATAAATCCAGTTTGACACGGTGAACATCCTGGTGTGCAGTCGGGATGCAGAGGTTCACTTTCCCCACAATTCGGTTCCATGTTGTAACAAACGGTTCAGTGTTAAACCCAGAACTCTGGCATTCCCAGAACTTATGGATTTCATGTCAATACTATCGATTTTTTTTGGCTTGCTGGTAAACGACGTAAGGATCGTATTTTGGACGATCAGAAATGCTCGACGTTTGTCACGACGTAGAACGACGTCACTGAAACGTGCTTTTCTTCTTTTCCAGCCTAATTTTGAACTGGAGCTGCTGACCAAGATTGGGTTGGGCGTGTCCCTGCTGTGTCTGGCTTTAAGCATCTTAACATTCAGGTTTTGCCGCTCCATACAAGGGACTCGCACCACCATCCATTTGCACTTGTGCATTTGCCTCTTCATGGCTGACCTCTTCTTCCTGGCTGGGATTTCACAAGTTAAACCTGAGGTACGCAGAGGGAAAGCGGTCTGTGCTTCAGTTCCCAGCAAAGTGGTGGATGACAAGTTCAAAGCAAAGCTTAACCGGCTCTGAGTGACTCTAGTGGTTATGAAATAGGAATCCTTTGGACTCACTGTAATGCGTTAGGCTGTATATCCTATATTAGATCGGAATGCAGCAGTCAGAAGTTCAAAATGCTGCTAGCATCGTATGAACTGCCGACTGTCGTGACTAAAACAATCACAGCAGACCTGCAGCATTTCAGCTTTAAGGTCAGACAGTTTGGATGTCAGTGCAGGATTTGACCTTTTTGCTCATGTAGATACTTTCTCAGCGTTGTGTCTAATAGTGAATGACTCCTTTAAGGGCCTATATCATGCAAAATCAACCTTTGAAGTGTTTTATAATCTTCATTCCACATAAAAAACAAACCACAAAGCAGTATTTTTATTCATTATTCCTCTAAAAACCTGCTCCAGCCCCTCCCAATCCATGAAAACGAGGGGGTCCTCACATTGTGATGTCACAAAGTGAAGTACCTCCCCTACCAGGAAGAGTCTGTACTGCCAGCCCCGCCCCCAGGCTTATAGACACACCCACTTTCTTGGGTTTTCCTTTATATGAACAATATCCACATCCATCTGTGCAAAAGTTTGGATGTTTGTTTTCGTGGGAGAAATGCAGACGCACTCTACGATGATGTCATGAAATGGGCGGCACCCACAAGGAGAGGAAGGCGGAGCCTCAGAGATTGAGTCGTCTTACTTCCGCTGCAGGTACCAAAACTGTTCGGCCTGCAATAAGTGTGTGACACTAATGATGATGTCACACTATTTGTTTGGCGGTGCGTTGGTCGGATGACGTGTCAGATGGTGATTGGTTCGGATAAATTACCGTACAGCAGTAGAAGAAGAAACGATGAGTTCTGTTGTAAACAAAGCTCCGACATGGAGTGAGATGATCTTCTAAACGTGCTTTTATTATTGTTATGATTATTATTTAGTGCTTGTTCGCTCATAGTTTTTAAATGCGTGCGGTCAGAACCGACCCAGAAGAAGGGTTAGGGTTAGGTTAATACGTGCTAACAGCATTTAGCCGTGGATGAACTGGAGTAACATCACCTTTATTTGGTCTGGACCCGACTGGAAACACAGATTCAGATGATTGTTTGGACGGTTTCTCAGGACTCTTCATCCAAAAGCCGCCTCCGCCCGTCCCAGCGCCGCTCCTCTGCTTGGAGACCCGGTTCTCCTGAGTCCAGCAGCTCTGATCAGAGACGCGTTAGCTCGTGGAGCAGCAGGTTCATTCCAACAGCCACAGGTCTTTTTCCAAAGTGGGTTGTGGATAAATCTCTGTAAACACTACAAAGAATAATGTCTGACACACTTATGAGGGAAAAGAAACGTGAAATGAAAACGTGGAGCTGAGCAGATCTCCACGGGACGTAGTTTGTCCCTGTGGGGCTACCGTAGTGTGGTGTCATCATCAGTGTCAGGTTGTTGAACAGTTTTGGTTCCTACAGCGGGTTGGAAAATGAGCTGCTAAAATACCTCAGATTTCATTAAAAATGTCTTCTTTAGTGCTCCAAAGGTGACTTCTGTTATTATATGTAGTTTTAGAAAAGCCGGATCCGGACCCTCAGACTGAAGCCCGTCTGTGTTGCTATCAGTTCATCAGGAGCTAAAGTGCCAGCTTGTTTTTGGAATGTACTGAATGTCCTCAGAAGAAAGCATGAGGGTGTTGAGGGATCCGCTTTGGAAAGGAGACATTTTCTAGACATTTTTCGACTAGATTAGAAACCCACAGTGTGGGTTGGTTGGTTTGGGTTAAGGCTGTGTCAAGTTCCTCTATGCTAATTGCTTTTTTTCTGTCTTTTTTGGATTTGAGTGTAAAAATAAATCAGATTTATATTCCAAAACATGTATTGAATGTCCTGAAATCCATTTTTAGGGTTTTGTTTTAATCCTACATGTACGTCTCTCGGTGAGACGTTACAAAAGTCTTTTATAGATTCTAGATCAAGGAGAAAAATAAGAGCGAATCCCTTTAGGGGCTAAACTCATGAAGTCATGAAATGGGTTCAACCAACAGGAAGGAAGCAGCACTCACACTGAAAGGTATGCAAAGGCTGTGGGTTTACCCCGGCTATTCAAATGGATGTGAGTAGTTCCTGGTGACGGATCGGGTCACAGGATGGAGCTCCAGCTCCACTGTTTGGTTTAAATGAAAGAAGGGGTCGAGGGGGGGGGGCTTTAATGTCCACAGCAAGGACAAAAAGTGACCGTAGACATGGATATAGTTTACTTAAAAAAAGCATGGTATAGACCCTTAAAGCATCAGCAGAGATCAGATACTTCATACTTTTACATGTCTGGGAATCAGCCGTGTGGTCTGTTCATCACAAATGTCTTTGTCCGTGTTTCATGACAGGCCGGCTGCAGGTTTGTGGCAGCGATGCTGCATTTCTTCTTTTTGGCCGTGTTCACCTGGATGCTGCTGGAAGGGGTGCAGCTGTACCGGATGGTCGTCCTGGTGTTCAACGCCACGATGCGGCCGCTCTACATGTACGCCGCGGGTTACGGGACGCCCCTCCTCATCGTGCTGGTATCCGCCTGCAGCAGACCGAAGGGCTACGGCACAGAGCAGCAGTGAGTTTCTGACGAAGACTGCACACACCGACGGCGAAGGTCGACCCGCTGACGGGACGGCGTGCTCTCTGTCCACAGCTGCTGGTTGTCCCTGGAGGACGGCCTCATCTGGAGCTTCTTCGGCCCGGTGTGCTTCATCATCCTTGTCAACGTGGTTTTCTTCATCTTCACTGTTTGGAAGCTCGCCCAGAAGTTCTCCAGCCTCAACCCGGACCTCTCCAGCCTGCACAAGATTCGGTCAGTCTGAAGGCATGCTGGGCGTTTGTGTTGGGAGTTGTGTACGCCCACACAACCAGACTTCCATTCGCGTTCCTAAGTTCACCTCTGCGCAGCCAAAACACCAACCAGCAGCTGGTTCTGCAGCTGGTTCTGCAGCTGGTTCTGCAGCTGGTTCTGCTGCTGGTTCTGCAGCTGGTTCTGCAGCTGGTTCTGCAACTGGTTCTGCAACTGGTTCAGCAGCTGGTTCTGTTGCTGGTTCTGCAGCTGGTTCTGTTGCTGGTTCAGCAGCTGGTTCTGTTGCTGGTTCAGCAGCTGGTTCTGATGCTGGTTCTGTTGCTGGTTCTGCAGCTGGTTCTGCAGCTGGTTCTGCAGCTGGTTCTGTTGCTGGTTCAGCAGCTGGTTCTGTTGCTGGTTCAGCAGCTGGTTCTGATGCTGGTTCAGCAGCTGGTTCTGCAACTGGTTCTGCAGCTGGTTCTGCAGCTGGTTCTGATGCTGGTTCAGCAGCTGGTTCTGATGCTGGTTCTGCAGCTGGTTCTGCAGCTGGTTCTGTTGCTGGTTCTGCAGCTGGTTCTGCAGCTGGTTCTGCAGCTGGTTCTGCAGCTGGTTCTGTTGCTGGTTCAGCAGCTGGTTCTGATGCTGGTTCAGCAGCTGGTTCTGCAACTGGTTCAGCAGCTGGTTCTGTTGCTGGTTCTGCAGCTGGTTCTGATGCTGGTTCAGCAGCTGGTTCTGATGCTGGTTCTGCAGCTGGTTCTGCAGCTGGTTCTGTTGCTGGTTCTGCAGCTGGTTCTGCAGCTGGTTCAGCAGCTGGTTCTGCAGCTGGTTCTGCAGCTGGTTCTGCAGCTTCACCTCCGTCGTTTCAATAAATGAACCTTTGCAAACGCTTCACCTGCTGACTTTAGAGTTCTGGATCTGTCCTTTCAGTGGTAAACTGACCTCTTCATGTATTAATATCGGGGGCCCCTGGCGCTGACAGGCACCGTCCCGCAAAGCTTTCCTAAAAAAGGACTTTTTGAGTTGATAAAAACATGAAAAGTTGCTTCTTTTGGTTCTTTTTTGTTTTCTGTGTTGCTTTGTTTTTGTCTGGTTTTTTTTTCCAGACAGACTGGAAGCATCTGATGATCTAATGCTTTCCTGTACCCCCCCTCATCCTGTCCTTCCTGCAGGGCTTTCACGGTGACCGCCATCGCACAGATGTGCATCCTGGGGCTGATGTGGGTGTTCGGGGCCTTCCTCTTCCAGGAGGGAACCACGGTGGTGGCCTACATCTTTACCGTCCTCAACAGCCTGCAGGGGGCTCTGATCTTCGTCATGCACTGCCTGCTGTCTAAACAGGTGAGACGCAGCCCCACAACGCTTAATTAACGTGAACATTGACGTCAGCTTTTAACCCTTGTGCGGTCTGGTGGGGTCCAGATAACCCCCACTGTGCCTAAGAGGCACGTTGACGTTTGGGTCATCTGGACCCCACCAGACCGCACAAGGGTTAAAAAAGTGAAGAAGGCAGAGTTCACGCTGCAGTGAAGGCGTCAAACGAGTGTTTTCCTAAGGCGCTGCTGCCCTCTACAGGTCAGAGAGGAGTATGCGCTCCTGTTCTCCTGCATCTGCACGCCGCAGAAGAGATACTCGGACTTCAGCAGCACCAACCCATCCAGCAGTCAGTCCCAGGTAGGCCTCTAGTTTGGTGTCTAGAAGTACAAATGATAGCTGTCAGGGTTCTGACTGTTTCCTTCATAAAGAGAAGAACCACACAGGAGATGAGAACTTTTGCTAGACTTCTGCAGAAGGAGAGTCGGTCTGTGACAGAGGAGTTCTGCCTTCAGTCTGGGTTTATTGGTGGCAGTGGTTGATAACATAAAAGTGGGTCATTCAATCCAGCAGTACAGGAATATAATCAGAACTTTTCAGGTCATTGTTTTCTTACGGAAAGATAGAACTGAGACAATCATATCGTGGTGATAATAGCGTGTAAGCAAATGATAATTACATAACCCCAACAATAACTATGGAAGCGTTTCTGTAGCATAATTAAAAATAAAAGTCAATACCAGAAATGCTTTTTCACTTTCAAATGAAGCGGGAATCGTCAACTTAAAATCAAAAAGCAATCTGCTTTGGAGGATTTGATTTTTGATTTTATTTTTGAGTCATTTGATGAAGTTACATTGTGAAAATGAAAAAGCATTTCTGTTCATCAAGAACTATTTCAAAATGAAATGTCAAATTCCATTTTCTTTATCATTTTAAGTAAGTGACAGAATAAGCAGTGTTAAGGAAGGAAGAAGGAAAAGCATTTTGACGGATTTCGAGTCAACAAACGCAGCTTCATTTTGAAAATGAAAAAGTATTTCTGGTATTGACTTTTATTTTTAAAAATACCTTGGTCCGGGTGAATACTCAATTCTGATTGGCTGCTGGGTGTGCATTAAAAAGTGATAATCCGCAGTGATAATCGCACCCCTAAAAAGAAGTTCCGGTCACATAGCTTAAATGTTCTGTATCACTGCGCCGGCTTCTTTAAATCAAACTTTAGTTTCATCATTTGGACAAAACCAAGCGGGAAGAGGAGAACTTTCTCTCTGATCTGATGCTTTATTTAACACACCGTGATCATCAGCATAGATGTATGTTTCCTTTGCCGCTGCAGTCGAGGTCCACGCCACACCGTTTAAGAAATAGTTTTCTTTCTGTGAAAGAAGTGATCCAAACCAAAAAATAACAAGAATAAAGAACTAAAAACTGATTGAATACCGTAATTACCGGACTACAAGCCGCTACTTTTTTCCTGCGCTCACAGTCTTGCTGCTTTTTCAGTGACGCGGCTAATTTGTGGATTTATTTGGCGGCCACCATGAACGTACTTTCGGTCTCCGAGCAGAGATTTAATGCTTAATCCAACTCCAAACAGCAAGCCGATCATTTTTCAACACACCTCCAAGCAGCCAAACAGCATGCACTTGACTTCAGGTCTTAGACACTTAAGTCATGGTTCAACAAAAAGAAACACGCATGCCCAGCCGCATCCCAGAATCCTTTGGTGCTATTTGACTCAACGTGCACGTGATCGCCACTACACTATGATGCAGCTTTCAAGTTGAAAGCAATCGTTAAAAGCAGCGTGAAAAAATCCACCACCACCAACGGGCTTGGAAAAGCCGGTCAGCGGCATGACGGAGAGAACAGCGCAAGATCAGGAGTGAATTTACCTCAGAGTCAGAGTGACACTAGCCCATCTATTTAGCAGCTCCGTAATATACGAGATGATCTTTTAAACGTACATTTATTATTGTTATATTATGGTTATTATGAAGCCCCTGTTTGCTCATTTTATTTTTAATCTGTGTGGTCAGTGCTTTTTTGTGGCCGAACGAAGCCGGAAGTACGGCTAAGTGAAGGCTAACAGGCGCTAACAACATTTAGCCTGGATGGACATGAATCCATGCGGGATTTGCTGCAATCTGCATCCTGGCTGCACGTAAATATGTGGGAATAACATCAGCCTTTATTTTGTCAGGACACGACTGGAAACACAAATCCACGTGATTGTTTGAGCGGTTTCTAAGGACTGAGCGGAATTTTGCTTTGAAAAGCTCACACCGCCCCACAGCCGCCGTGGGAGCTGGAGACATGTTCTCCCGCTGCTCGTTCACATAGAGCTGCGGGACCGATGGCAGTCTGAAGGCTCCCAAACGTAACAACGCATCCTCTCTCGCCCCTCCTCCACAAAACGTACAGTATTAAGTCCGGTTGCTCTGCACAGACACGATTCGCTCCGTCCGCCGGCGCAATGGGGACGAAGCGCTCCTCCCTGGAGCCGCCCTGGCCAGGGGTGTCGGAGAAGATAGGAAGGGGAAACAAGGAGCCCGCGGGGCGAGGGCGGAGTGCATAGGCGTCCGCAGAGCAACAGTGTTTGTTGTGGAAGGAAACTTCTGACGCACGTGGCGCGCGCATGGCGCTGAGGCACGCGCTTTTCAGTCGCCGCTGCCTTATTTTACTGGTGTGTTTTTTTAACCAGCCCTGTTACTACCATAATGCTGCCGTGACACAAGCGGAAGGAGAGCAGCTCCCCCGTTCGCCCCTCCATCCACTGCTGCTCCTTGATCATTCTTAAACACGTACAACAGTGTTTAACAGTGTGGCGAGCTGGGGGTTAGACCCGCCTTTAGCCCCTAAGACTCATGGGAAATGGGGAATCGCGGATGTAAATTTCCTCATCATTACTGAGGGATGTAATGTTGATTATATGGTTACTGTTTGTAATTTTATGTATGATACCTCAATTGTCAATAAGCAAAAAAACAAAAAAAAACATACCATAACTGAGGAACTTGTGAACAGAAGTGATCTGCAAAAACAGCACACAGTCTGGGAGTCAGGACATGCTTTGTCTGGCTGATGGTGTTGCTCAACGCATGCGGCTTGTATGCTGACGCGGCTTATGTATATAAAAAAGAAATGTAATATGTGAAAATGGGTGGGTGCGGCTCGTAATCGGGTGCGCTTTATAACCTGGAAATTATGGTATTTATTTCCTTTGTAAGCGACCATGGTATAAGCGGGTTAATGGCCTTTGAAGTGTGCATTAACGGTGTTTCTGATAATGCACACTTCATCTGCCTTTTTTACCCCTTACTTATGCCACAGAAATGCTTCCATGGATATCAGGTAAAAGTAATGAAATATACACAACATGCATAGAGCATTTAAAAATATGAAAGCTAAATAATCACATGTTTAATTGAAAGCTCTTTTATAGTAAGTTACTTTTCTACCTAGCGACCCCTCCATTGTTCATATTTTAAGTTCTAGCAGCTGAGAGGACATGTCCTACAGAGTACACCAGGGACCAAACTGTACGTTACGCCATCGAAGCAAATCGTGGGGACAGTGAATCCTGAACCATTGCTACACTTTTTCTCAGTCGCTTTGGTTCATTTCTCCCCTCAGTATTGAAGTCTGCATCACCGCTGAGGCGTTGCTCAAAGGAACTGGTGCAAAAACACGTTCAAAGTGAAAGTGAAGACAGCAGGATAAACCATGGATGGCATTTAGAAAACTAGAATCCCATCCAAGTCAACACTTTGACACTTTTGCATCCTCCTCTACCTCCCCTGTGGTGCAACCCTTTCTGATGAAACGTTAGCTGGTCACGTCCCAATGGACGTCTCTGGTATGGCTATGATGGTACGGAGGTTTGTGGTGAATAACCATAAATGTCAGTTTGATCTCCTGACCAATGTCTGAACTGACCTTTGACCCCACAGCCATGGTGAGGCCACCATTTAGCATGTGATCCACAAGGGTTGCCCCGACGTCATCCACAATCCGTCCATGTGGTTGGCCTCTTCTTCCCCGCTTCTGTCCCCTTCCTGCACCCGTCTTCCACCTCTGGCTGACCAGCAGCTCATGTGCAGCATTTCATCTGTAAACCATGAGGTTCACCTGAAAAAAACCCGCTATTGTCATGGAAACACTACCCAGAATTCTAGGATGGACGTGTAAAATGTTTGACAACACGTTCAACGAGTTTGTTTGCACTGAAATGAAGATAATTGTTTTCATGAACAGACACGATCGAAGACAGTCAGCCGTCTACGTGTTTAAGGGCTTCGTGTTCAAAAGCATTTGTGATTGGATGAAAGGATCACCACGCCAACTCTAGGTGGCGCCCGACTGAGAAAGACGGCATTATGACGCGGTTCTGGTCTTTTGGCGCTCCTGTTTGAAAGACGTGACCGTTAGAACCATCTGAGCAGAAGTTTGACGTCTTTGTGTGTCTGTGGTGACGTCCGCAGTGATCCTGGGGCTTTAAGGCCTTCTGGATATGGATTCATGTTCAACCAGACAAACCTGTCAGAACTATTGGAACAGCTCCCACTCTGTTCATACGTTTCTGTTCATGACCTGAATGAAACATGCAGTCTGAGGCGCGTAAGGAATCTTCATCAGGCAGAGCCTTTCATCTCTTCATCATCATGTAGTGAGCTACAGGCAAACACGTCTGCTGAAGGCCGTGTCACACAGCCACTACACACATGTTGTGCGTATTGAACGCATGAAAACATCTCAGACGTGAATCTACGTGCAAAAGGGGGAAAAGTTGTGAAATGTTCACGAATGTACCGGGAATGAATATTTGCGTATTACCTATGTAAACTGCATCATTTTCAACCGAACAAAAATTTGCACCGTTCAAAACTGAATTCACATAAAGACCCGTCGCCCAAAACCCTGGACGGACGTCTGCGCACATCAACGAACGCAAGACACGCGTATGAATTATGTAGATATGAATTACGTACGATCGACATTCCATAGGTGGAAAATTTGCCAATTGTACGTAGTGGCTGTGAGTCCCGGCCTTAAGTCACCGATGCAGACATAAGTCGGCCTTTACGGATTCCTGAAACTGGACTGAGGAGGCGTTTGTTCCTCATTGTGAGCTGCGTTCTAAAATAAGCGGTCGGCCTCTGCAGCGTATCCTGTCACGGGAAAAGGGTTCTCCGCGTTTCTAACATGTCCTTTGTTTGTGCCTTCAGGGATACCGTAGCGGACAGCACACAGGAGAATCTCATATATGAAGAGTCGACTTTTCATCTGCTTGGACTGAAACATGAAATCCCGCCGGCTGTAATGGATGTTTTATATTTTGGAAAGTCTTAAAGACGAATTTAGGACGGGATGGATCTACGATCAACCTGTTCATGCTGATCAGGATACAGTTCAAATTCCTGTCATTTCTATTTTTGCATCTTAACGTTTCTTTTCTTTATTGAGGTTGTATTTTTATTCTGTTATTCAACAAACGGGAAAATTGTTGAGGTATATTTTGGTTATTATAGTTTTTTTTATTTATAATGTCTGTAAATCTATAGATCATATGGAAAAAACATGGTTTTATTTTTACTTCGTGGTACCTAGAGCCTGAAATGATTGTTTAAGAGATTTTTTTTACAACATATAAGCTGCTGAAACCCACAGATCCACTGTTATTGACCCTCACCACAGTTCAAACTGGGACCACCAAAGTGTGTCGTCTTATCCCCCAGTCACATGTGATGAGGCGTGTTTGCTGTTTCCGTAGCAACAGTCCGATCGTTGTAAAGCTGTTTGGTGGATTCCTGGATCCGCTCCGAGCTCGGACAGGATAAGCTCTGCTCCCTTCACGTCTGTGGATGTGTTTATCACCAGCTGCCAAACAGAATCGCACTTTTCAACACGGCAATGTTTCAGTCTGACCTTTGCTTCTATTGAACCGTTTTGAGAGGAAGGCAAAGAAAACTAGAAGGAGCCGCATTTCCAGAAGAAACTGCAGGTTGATGCTGTTCTGCTGAAAGAAAATTAAACTTAAAGGGTCATAAGTGGAAAAAAAATAAATAGAGAAATGATCAAAGTTGACCATAAATAAAGTGAAAACAGCACAATAACAAAAAATGCCAGAGTCGGGTATCGAACCAGCGAGCTTCTGCACCAAGGATTCCCCATTTATTACAATGGAGGCGGAAATCCTGGAAATCCTGGAAAAGTTCAAGGATTTAAAGGAGCAAAAGTCACAGCTGGAAAAAGATGAAAGAGCTGAACATTTGAATAGTTGAACGGTTAAAATAGATAAAACATTGTAGGAGGAGTTAAGCGGCTAAAAATGGAGGAAGATACTAAAATAAAGGAAGACAAACAGGAAAACAGTTGGTTGAATACTTTATAGTATTGTGTACTTTATAGCATTCAACCCATTGAATTCTTATAGCTTTATAGCATTCATGTTTCTGGTCTTCCTGCTGTTCTCTTCTGTTGCTTCTTTGTGGCTGAATTGAAGTTTTGCTTTTATTTTCATTTCCGTGTGGAAAGTATGAATCATTGCTAATCATCACGGAGAAGACGGTTACACGTAATTAAGGAAAACAGAGCCGCCCCGCTGAGGAGCCTTCAGCTTCCTGCTCACAGGTTGGGTTTATCAGACGGGTTTGGGGCTTTTGTTGGGGCGTCTCATAGCGTCTGTGGAGGCAGTTTTGCTGAAAGAGAGGCTGACTTTCCATTTGACTTCACTTTTGTGAAAAGGACAGCCAGTCACCCGCTCCCGTCTGCCGGACAGCATGTTCAAAGTCCTCGACATGATGTGACCGTTTCTGTTTGAACTGGTGATCTTAAAGAATTTGAATTTATGTTTTGGTTTATATTATAAGTTCCTTATTGTGTTGTTGAAATATTTGTATTTGGTACAGTTTTTTCTTCTGAAGAATACCCTTTAATAAAGCTTCCACTCTGACTGAACATCTTATGTCTGCCGGTGTTTTCTGGATCCTGAAGTGGTGTTTAGCTCTACTTTTGAAGGTAAAACTGAGGTTTACTGTGAAAAAAGAATTTAAGGAACTTTGTCTGCTCATGGTGGAAAAATGGCTCATCCTAAGTGTGGTAATAATACTAATGATTCCCCAGCAGGTTATGATCAAAAATGAGCTTCTCAACAGCCTTATGGAGTTATTTCAGATACTCTACTTTACAATCACATACATACTCTTCTAAACAGACTGCATGACATGGTTGGAATCACCGGAACGGAATTCAGCTGGTTTGAATCCTACCTCACAGGAAGAGATTTTATCGTCAGTGTAAATGATTCGTCATCTGGGAGGCACAGAATGACATGTGGTGTGCCACAGGGTTCAGTCCTTGGCCCCACACTTTTTAACCTTTACATGGTACATACTTGGTGATGTCATCAGGAGACATGGCATAAACTTTCATAGTTATGCTGATGACACCCAGTTATATGTGACTGTGTGTCCTGATGACATGGGATCCATGGACGACCTTTTAAGCTGCGTTTTAGATATTGAAACAAAGATGGGAGAGAACTTTCTAAAGTTCAGTCAAGACCAAACAGACATTTTAATTGTTGGTCCTGAAGCTGAGAGAGAAAGGGTCCAGTCCTATTTATCAACTTTTAATCTGAATGTGTGCAGTAAAATCAGAAACCTCTGTGTGATTTTAGATGCAGATCTTAACTTTGAAGGACACAAACCAAGTTACAAAGACTGCATTTTATCATCTTAGAAGTATTTCCAGAGTGAGTTATAGCATCTAGGATAGATTATTGTTATCCCCTTTTTGCTGGTATTAAGAGAAATACGATCAATCAGCTGCAGCTGAATGTCTTTTAACTAGAACCAGGAAGAAGGAGCACATGACTCCCAGTCAGCTTTAGGATTGATTTTAAGCTTCTTCTGTTTGTTTATAAAAGTTTAAATGGAATTGGCCCCTCATGTTTAGCAGATTTACTTGTAGTTTATGACCCCCCCAGAGCCCTCAGGCCTGCTGGCGGTCCCAAAGGTCAGAACCAAACGCCACGGCGAGGCCTGGTTTCAGCGGCGTGGGCCTGGCCTGTGGAACAGCCTGAGGCTTCATCCACTGTGGAGGTTTTTAAGAAAAGACTTAAAATGCGTCTTTTTAGTGAAGCTTTTACATCGTTTTTACATGTCCACATGTTTTCATTTGAGTTTATACATCTTAACTATGAATTTGATTTCTTTTGATTGTGCTGGTGGGATGTATATGTGTCAGGTTTTTGTGTTATTTTTTCTATTTTTTATTATTCGTATTATTTTACTATGTTTACTATTTTAACTACTATGTTTTTTAAATCTTACCAATATCTATTTTATCATTCGAGGCCCTTTGAGAAACTCTGTAGCATGAAAAGCGTGACACAAACTATTGAATTAAATATATTTGCTTCCAGGAAAAAAGAAGTACATTTAGGGTTTTTCATACTATAGATGCATATTTCTGCCTGTTTGATCTCGTCCGACCCATAAACCCGTCCCCCTTTCCCCCGGGGTTCAAACGTAAGCCCGTGCTCTCCCCCTGTGGAGTAGCGGTGGGCCACGCCGTCTGCAGCAATGAGTCGTGACACGCACGGATCTCCTCAGCGAGCAGTTCCCTCCTGACGGCGGCTCTGGCTGCTCCGCCTCACCGACTTTCCCATTTTCTGCTTGTTCTGTCAGTGCAGATCTTCAGAAGGTAAACGCTTTTTTTCTACGGTGGGACGTCCGTCATCTGGAGCCCATTTGGTTCATGCAGTCGTTTGTTTTCCTGCAGATCATGAACCTGTGCATTTTGAGCCTTGTTGTTGTTGTGGCAGCCGCCGGGCTTCTGTCCCTCCCCTGGTTCTGCAGCTTGTTTACCGGCCTGGGAGTCCTGGTGGTCTGGATCGGTTCCTGGAAGAACCTTCACATTGCTCTTCACACCATAAGGAGAGACTTGAGGTGCAGCAGTTCTCTGGTACTTGAATGCACGTGTCTCCATGTCTACCGTCTTCACGCCGTGCTTCCCTCTGCCTCGTAGGTGTCTGCTCGTCATCGTGAGGGTGAAGTTGTCCATACGCAGTCACCACAGAAGAAGACACACAGTCCCTTCGTTGTTTGCCCGGACTGTGAAGCTGCATCCAGACAAACCGGCTCTGATCTATGAGACCACAGGGGAGGTGAGCGGACTGCGCGCCAAAAGTCCCGACAGACTTTCACTAAAGTGTTTGGCCGTCTGTCTGCCTGCAGGTTTGGAGCTTCAGGGAGCTGCAGGAGAGATGCCACGCCGTGGCTCACTGGGCGCTGGCCCAAGGCTGGGCAGAGGGGGATGTTGTGGCTCTGCTCATGGAAAGCCGGCCTCTGGTGGTGGCTCTGTGGCTGGGCCTGGCCACGGTTGGTGTGGAAGTCGCTTTCATCAACCACAACCTTCGGCGGGACTCCCTGCTGCACTGCATCAGCACGTCTGGGGCTCGGGCAATAGTGTTTGGAGCCGAGATGAGCGAAGGTTGGAAGCAGCAATCAGATTACACAGAAGCTCTGGGTTGATGTTCTGTTGCTCAGTGGATGACTTTTCTGCAGCCCTGGCGGAGGTGAGCGGCTCTCTGCAGCTCTGCACCGCTTTGTTCATCAGCGGTGAGGAAAAACAGACCCAGAAGCTCTGCCCACTCAAAGCTCAGAACCTGGAGGCTCGTCTGGACCAGCTTCCCAGGCACCGACCCGTCTACAAGCTCAGGAAGGAATTTAACGGTAAAGCTCCATCACCACATCCGCCTCACGTTTGCAATTTTAAAGAATTTGATTTCAACACGTCTACCCAGCGGCAAGTTCTTTCCTGCATTTACTGCATTACTGCGTTTTTTTATAAAACAGAATTCTTGGTGCGTGTAGAAAAGAATTCCACAGTTTTTGAACGTAGAGAAAAGGTACATTTAGTCACGACTTCATCGGTTTTTGTTAGAATTGAAGACATGAGCTGCTGGATCTGCATCGCCTTTTGTCTCCATATCAGAATCAGAATCAGAATCAGAATCAGAATCATTTTACGTCATGTAAACAGCTTTTACACTGACATACCAGACGTGTTCCAGTGCAACTCGAACCAGATCAGACATACAACACACACACACACACACACAGTTCAGAGTTGACTGAGGCTGCAGCTTCATGGGATGCGCACCTTGCTTAGGATGGGTGTTACGAATGGGGGGGGGCATTGGTGACAAAAAAAAGTGGTATCTCAACACCGTGATACAATGTGTAGAGACAAGAAAAAAAACACACCGTTTAAACACAAAAGCACATATTCACACGACAACACGGTACACAAGGTTCAGTGGTGGGAGGGGCGACTGGGTGGGGGGGGGGGGGTCCCCCTGTGATATACTCTGAGCACAGCTGCAGGAGTGCGTCTCCAGGCAGTGCTCACTGTGTGTGTGTGTGTGTGTGTGGGGGGGGGGGGTTATCATGTCACATTCCTGTCTCCTCAAGTCTTTGCTTGTGCAGCCCAAGAGGACGAATGAAACGAGGGGAGCAGATGGAGCTAATGAAACTCTGTCAATCCTGGAGGAGCTGATGGAAGTACAAAAACACAAATGTATGTCCTATTTGATGTGTTTTCTGATGCAGACCGGCTTTTCTACATTTACACCTCTGGTACGACCGGAATGCCCAAGGCGGCGATAGTGGTGCACAGTCGGTGAGTTTGACCTGCAAATCAGAAAGATGATTCCATTCATGAACCCATTTTAGTTCTATTCTCTCTGAGATAAAGGGTGTTTTTAACTATTTCAAATGCCGTTTGCATAAAACGGATAAAAGAAGCATGTGAAGCAGAAGCATGCGCAGCAGGAGCATGCGCAGCAGGAGCATGCGCAGCAGGAGCATGCGCAGCAGGAGCATGCGCAGCAGGAGCATGCGCAGCAGGAGCATGCGCAGCAGGAGCATGTGTTCTTGCTGAAGCATGTGAAGCAGAAGCATGTGAAGTAGAAGCATGCGCAGCAGGAGCATACGCAGCAGGAGCATGCGCAGCAGGAGCATGTGAAGTAGAAGCATGTGAAGTAGAAGCATGCGCAGCAGGAGCATGCGCAGCAGGAGCATGTGAAGCAGAAGCATGTGAAGTAGAAGCATGTGAAGCAGGAGCATGTGCAGCAGGAGCATGTGTTCTTGCTGAAGCATGCGCAGCAGGAGCATGTGAAGCAGGAGCATGCGCAGCAGGAGCATGCGCAGCAGGAGCATGTGAAGCAGAAGCATGTGAAGTAGAAGCATGCGCAGCAGGAGCATGCGCAGCAGGAGCATGTGTTCTTGCTGAAGCATGCGCAGCAGGAGCATGTGAAGCAGGAGCATGCGCAGCAGGAGCATGCGCAGCAGGAGCATGTGAAGCAGAAGCATGTGAAGCAGAAGCATGTGAAGTAGAAGCATGTGAAGCAGGAGCATGCGCAGCAGGAGCATGGCCTGGATGTTTCGTTTCTCCCGTATCACTGAGCTTCCACAGTTGCTCAGTGAGGCAGATAGTGGTCGTGCATCAGTAAGAAGACATTTCCTGAACTTGTTTCAGCCTGTTCAGGCCTAAAAGGTGCAGTAAATGAGTGAATTGTTATCTTATAGAATCAGGAATCATTTGTTGGCAGTAGATCATGGAAAGATTTAAAAAAAAAAAAATACAAGAATCTTAAAGTGAACTCTAAAAGGCACAGGCAGCCAGTGGAGCGATGCTAAAATAGGCGTGATGTGGTCTCTCAGCCCCCCCAAGGTTTTATCAACTGCTGCTTGTCAACAAGTTTTTGTTTGTCTTAAAGTTTTTAGCTGTAAGTTCATGAAATTTTCCTCCAGCATCTGAACTTTGACATATTCACTTACTTGTGAATTCCTTCTAAAAGCAATTGACATTTTCACACTCAACTGTAATTCATTCTTTTAGTTGTTTTTCCACCTGTGTCATCATTTCTAACATTATCACAGAACCCTTTGACGTCCAGACAAAAGTCTCTAAAGAACTTAACCTCCATAAACGTGTGCTGTGTGCTCACGTCTCATCCACGTTCTCTAATGTTCTTGGCAGGTATTTTCGAATCGCCTCCTTTGGTTTCCACGCCTTTGGGATGCAGCATAACGACATCATCTATAACTTCCTTCCTCTTTACCACTCTGCAGGTCAGTCTGTCCAACCATGAAGGCTTACATTTTCAATTCACTGTCTGGTTATTTATTGGCTATAGCTCATTGTCAAAATAATCATAAGAAAAAAAAAACCTGCTTAAAAACATGCTCGTCTAAATTATTCTTTTGATGTTATTCCTAAAGTTTGTCCCATCAGTGAGGCTCAGATTGTGTTATCGCACATTATTATGGTGAATTAGAGGATAAACATCCTTAAAATATTCTGGAAATGATGTACATAATTGTGTTTTTTCCTGTCATTGTGTCTGTCTGGGAATGCTGAGTTCCTATGTGGGATGTTTACAGGCACCATCATGGGGGTGGGACAGTGTTTACTCTTTGGTCTGACTGTAGTCATCAGGAGGAAGTTCTCAGCCTCTCGCTTCTGGGATGACTGTGTCAAATACAATTGCACGGTGAGTTTCTGCTGAGATTCTATTGAGAATTGAGATTCTACAGTATCTTAGCCTGGACGGTCCCTTCTGAAGGTCCAAGTCTAGATGTAGGCTAAGGACACTTCTCAGGGGGACTCTGGGAAAAGAAAAACATGAAGGCTCTGAGGAAGAAGAGGTGGGCCCTGCCACCACAGACTGCTGTTAACAAAGTGAAATGTTGAAAGAACATTGCTGCTGTTACTTGATAAGGATTCGACTATTTAGGGTTTTATCCATCGTCACCCACAGTTCTTCATGGTCGACACGTTCATAGATGACTGCATCATCAGCATACGCTGATCTCGGCAGCATCACACGAAGATGATAGGTCATTACTATATCATCTGAAATGTTGATACCCCAAAACTGAACATTGTGGTGGTTCCCAATCAATTTTAACACCCACCCCCCCCCCACTGATTGCATTGGGACTGAGTGACTCCTCCCCCCTGGCGTTCCAAACATGAAGTGGCTCCAAGAAGTCCAAATCCCATGGAAGTCTATAGAGAAATAAACTGCTGTCATTCAGTCATTCTATTGGTCAGAAGAACCGTTCTGGATCTGATACCTTTATTTAACATCTTCTTGATAATCCTCCTGTTTTTGATATTTTTCTTTGTTGCAAGTTCTTCAAGTTATGAACTGACCAATCAGATGCCTCGTTAAAAGCATGTGGTGCCCACTGGCCCCCTACTCTGATGTTTGACAGGTTGTCCCGAGCCTGGTAGGGGTTTAGACTTTGAACAAACTCACTCCTGATTGGTCGGAGTGGTTATAAAGGCAATGTTGGCTCAAACCAACTCGGACCAATCACTGCTTCCTGACATCTGGCTCCAACATGGCAGCGTCTTTATCACGAAAAAAAAGACGAGTGAATTGACTTTCTGTGGTTGGAGATGGAAGTAAATCATTTTCTATGGATGACATCGCTCTGACTCAGTCCAGTTCTCACATACAGTCAATGATGCCCCGACAGAATTGGTGTAAAAAACGAAAACCTGCCTCAAACTGGATGCTGATGGGTCACTCTGGTGTGAAAGTGTGTGGTTGTGTGTCTTTGTGTGGCCCTGTGGAAGACTGTTGAATGGTTCAGGGTCTCACCTGCCCTTTCAGTAGCTTCCAAAGGGTCCAGCACCCCCTAACCTGCACTGGAATAAGCAGGTATAGAAGATGTGCACGATGGAAACCCTCTTTCAGGTGGAACTTCAGTCAGCACAGAATGGAAATGTTTATATTCAGAAAACATATTTCCGGAAAACACACTGTCACTTTTCAGACTAGGACATTTTGTGAATACACTGATTTACTGAGAACACTTCTGTACACGAGTTTCTTCACGACTACCACCAGGTGATCCAGTACATAGGTGAGATCTGCCGCTACCTGTTGGCCCAACCAGTTAGCTGCTCGGAGACTCAGCACAGAGTGCGGCTTGCTGTCGGCAACGGTTTGCGGGCGTCTGTGTGGGAAAAATTTGTTCAGAGATTCAAAATCAAGAGAGTTGGGGAGTTTTATGGAGCGACTGAATGCAACTGTAGCTTAATCAACATTGATGGAAAGGTAGGCTTCTGCACAATGGCTTTGAATGTAGGGCTAATGGTAAAAAACAAAACAAAACTATGATGTCATGTTGCGTCTAGGTGGGAGCATGTGGCTTCAGCAGTCGCATTCTGCCCACCTTTTACCCCGTCAGACTTGTGAGAGTCCAGGAGGATCAGAAGGAACTTCTGCGGGATTCCCAGGGTCTGTGTATCCCCTGTTTGCCTGGTAAGCACACATTCACACGTGAAGCCACCGGAAATCCGTGTACTGACTAACTAAAAGCAGCTCTGCATGTGTCCGTAGGGGAGCCGGGAATGCTAGTGGGGCGCATCAATCCCTCTGATCCACTCAGAAGATTTGACGGCTACTGTGATCAGGCCGCGACCAATCAGAAAATAGCTTACAATGTATTTAAAAAGGGAGACGCGGTGTATGTCTCAGGCATGTTCACCTTATCTCCTCTCTCTCTGTTGTGATGGTAAGAATGAGGCCTACTTACCTCCATCTTGGAACTGCTGGGACTTCCCATAGAATGTTGCTGTTGGGGGCGTGGCAGAGATGTATACTCAATTCAAAAATCACCACAGATGGACGGTATGTTCCGTTTGTCGTCCTGGCAACAACAGGACTGCTGGTGACACAAACTCTTAATTATGTAGGAAATCGCCAAACTGATGTTGGCGTCATTATTCCCAAAGCAGGACTCACTGTTTTGAGCGGGAAACTTTAAAACTTTGTGTTCGCAGTTTTTTTTTTTTTAAATTCGGATGATGCCGTTTTCAGCCAACATCTAAAAACCTGTGCCGCTTTCAAGGACCTCGTTTCTGCAGAGCAGCAGGAGTCCATTAGAAATTTTCCTTTTGAGTTGTGGGCGGGACTGTTGATGCAAAGCAACCCCGCCCCCTCTTCCCCTCCCCATTGGTAAGAGCTTAGAGCAGGGAGCTTGTGGCTCCGCCCAACGTATTTACTACATCACAAAACACGACCTTTTTCAAACGACATTTTTTCTTCTGCTCCTGATTCACATAATAAAGAAATACTTAGAAAATGCAACTTCAACCTTAATTTGATGTATTTTCTTTATCTCTAGAAAAATGCCACAAGAAACATGTTAAAAATATTAAAAGCACTATTTTCATCGAAGTGGTTCTTTCAGTTTGAGGTCTATACAGCTGCCTTCAAAGTCAAGACAATAAAAGCTAAAAGTGCGGAAGAGATACAGAAGGTTCCTTTTTCCTACCCGCTAACTTGGTTCACACAGAAACACGTCTGTATTCTGGGTCACAGATGAAACTGATGGTGAGGAAATGGAAATAAAACTCAAATCCAAGTATAAAATAAAGTAAAATACTTGGTAAAAACTAAATCTTTAACTTTCTTCTACTGCATTGCTGCTGTTTACTGCTGCGGCTTTAATAAAACGCTGAGGACAATTCAGTCTGTCTGTCTGCTCGTCAGGCGATGTGCTGGTGATGGACGAGTACGGCTACATGTACTTCAAGGATCGCAGCGGAGACACCTTTCGATGGCGAGGGGAAAATGTATCCACCACGGAGGTGGAAGGAGTCCTCAGCGGCCTCCTGGGTCACACCGACGTAGCGGTCTACGGAGTGTCTGTACCAGGTACAGAAAACGCATAACCGCCGAGCCGGAAGCCTCCAAGAAGGGGCTGAGGTCACTAAGGTCACCGAGGTCACTGAGGTCACCGAGGTCACTGAGGTCTGTGTCAGCAGGCGTGGAGGGAAGTGCGGGCATGGCAGCATTGGCCCACACGGGGGGCCGGATGGACCTGGAGGCATTTCTAAGTGCTGTCCGACAGGCTCTGCCGTCCTACGCCCGGCCCGTCTTCCTGCGACTTATGCCGTCTGTGGACACCACAGGTGGGACAACAGCTTACCTGTATTTCTGACCTCTGAACTCCCTACACTCCTGCACATTCCCTGAGGCCCACCGATAGATGAGACCTGGCTGTTCAGGCAGTCGCTCTCCGCTTTTGGAACAACCTCCCTCTGTCTCTGTCTGATTGACCCAGTCGAGTGTTTAAAGCTCAAGTTTTTATTCAGGAGAGCTTTTAGCTGACCTTTACTTTGATTGTTTATTCCGTGTCTGATTTGGGTTTTACCTGCTTTAGACCCCCTGTGCCGTTCTGGGTTCTTTCTCTGATTTTATATTGTTTTAACATTGTGAAGCACTCAGTCGTCCTCTAAGAAAAGGGTTAAATAAATAAAGATTGACTTACTTTACTGGCTTTACTTAAGCGTGTTTCTAAGAAAAAAGCAACAAAGGCGAAGGAAACATTAAGAAAATCCATGATCAACTGTTTTTCCTCCTTTTTATTTCAAGGAACCTTTAAAATTCAGAAGATGCGCTTGCAGAAGGAAGGATACAAGCCGAACGCAACGAGCGACAGGATCTATTTCCTGAGCAGCCGTGCTGAGAGCTACGAGCTCGTCACCGAGGAGCTCTGTAGAGCCATCGACGAGGGAAAAGTGTTGCTATAGGACAGACAGACTGTCTCCATACTGCTGTTGAAATAATAGCCCATGTTTATGTGACTGCATATTGTTTTGTACTTGTATTAACAATAAAGATACATTTGTTTTCAGCTCAGAGGGTCTCCTGACTGCAGGTCTCAAATGACAGGAGACCCCAAAGCTTTTAGTTGATTGCAGGTTTCAGACCACGGCGACATTTTAGTCGACCAAAACACACCGGAATTATTTAGATAATATATTTGCAATAATATGTTGTACTTGTCATTGTTAAACTAAATCATGCTAAAGTTTTTATGTGCGTGTTATTTTTTTTTTCTTTAAAGTAAGTGCTTTATAGAATTTCAGTCAGACAACTCTTGCAGTAAGAAATATTTGACATTTTCCACATACTTTAGTTGGCATTCACATCTTTTGGTTTGGCATAAGGCTCCGTTCAATTCCATGAGAGATTTCCATAAAACTTTCGGGTAACAAAAACCCCCAACACTTAATTATCCAGAAGAAGAAAAAATGTGTATGTATAATCAGTGTGTAATAAAATGGGGTGTGTTTTCGGCAGCATTCCATTTCATTTCCCAGTATGACTGCTATGTGTGACCCGGCACCATTGACCGTTTGGGCCGCCCCCGTTCGAGTACAGCGCCTCGAAGGGAACATGCTATCTAGTGGATCTGCTATGTGTGACCCGGCACCATTGACCGTTTGGGCCGCCCCCGTTCGAGTACAGCGCCACGAAGGGAACATGCTATCTAGTGGATTTGCTATGTGTGACCCGGCACCATTGACCGTTTGGGCCGCCCCCGTTCGAGTACAGCGCCTCGAAGGGAACATGCTATCTAGTGGATTTGCTATGTGTGACCCGGCACCATTGACCATTGGGCCGCCCCCGTTCGAGTACAGCGCCTCGAAGGGAACATGCTATCTAGTGGATCTGCTATGTGTGACCCGGCACCATTGACCGTTGGGCCGCCCCCGTTCGAGTACAGCGCCACGAAGGGAACATGCTAACTAGTGGATCTGCTATGTGTGACCCGGCACCATTGACCGTTTGGGCCGCCCCCGTTCGAGTACAGCGCCTCGAAGGGAACATGCTATCTAGTGGATCTGCTATGTGTGACCCGGCACCATTGACCGTTTGGGCCGCCCCCGTTCGAGTACAGCGCCACGAAGGGAACATGCTATCTAGTGGATTTGCTATGTGTGACCCGGCACCATTGACCGTTTGGGCCGCCCCCGTTCGAGTACAGCGCCTCGAAGGGAACATGCTATCTAGTGGATTTGCTATGTGTGACCCGGCACCATTGACCGTTGGGCCGCCCCCGTTCGAGTACAGCGCCTCGAAGGGAACATGCTATCTAGTGGATCTGCTATGTGTGACCCGGCACCATTGACCGTTGGGCCGCCCCCGTTCGAGTACAGCGCCACGAAGGGAACATGCTAACTAGTGGATCTGCTATGTGTGACCCGGCACCATTGACCGTTTGGGCCGCCCCCGTTCGAGTACAGCGCCTCGAAGGGAACATGCTATCTAGTGGATCTGCTATGTGTGACCCGGCACCATTGACCGTTTGGGCCGCCCCCGTTCGAGTACAGCGCCTCGAAGGGAACATGCTATCTAGTGGATCTGCTATGTGTGACCCGGCACCATTGACCGTTTGGGCCGCCCCCGTTCGAGTACAGCGCCACGAAGGGAACATGCTAACTAGTGGATCTGCTATGTGTGACCCGGCACCATTGACCGTAGGGTCGCTCCCGTTCGTGGAAACCACTAGAGGAACATACTATCTGAAAGAGAGAGGGAAAGAAATAAAAGAGGAGCCAACATAAAATTACTCATACCTGATCATAGAACGTAACTCACTTCCCCAAAAACGCTGTGCAAAACTAATTTGTACCGCCTAACAACCCGTATGATACAAAACTTAACATCCAATCCAAAGCTTTGATGGCGTATTAGGCATGCTGACAGCCATTATTTGAACTTCTATTAACCAAGAACAAGCTTGATGGCCATAACTTCTGCCATTGTGGCAACTATAAATACACGAGCTTAAGTACATCCATAATTTCGAAGCTCCCAACGACAGTACAACGAACGAGCCTAGTAGCCATAATTTTCTCCATTCGGCATAACATAAGCGCTCAAGGAACATCATTTAATTGAGATCCCAACCAAATATTAAGACGAGTTCAACGCCCATAATTACTATGCTTCATTGGCATACTACAAAATTGGCTTAAGAACCAAATTCGAGCTCCAGCGCATACTATGATACAACTTAGAACATCCTACTTTTGAGGCTTCCACCCGGCTATAATTTTCTTTTAACATCTATAATCGAAGAATTTACATTCATTCTGCTGTTGACATTGATTGATTAATTCAGTCAGAAGTGTCATTGGAATGCAGAGGAGGTCCACCGCCCCGTCACTTTCAGTGCAGCAATAGGTGCGTCGAGCAGTCATCGTTGCAGCATCAGATCAAGGAATGCAGGGGTGACATCACTTCCTGGAAACGGAGAAGCCGATCGGGGCGTAGGGGTACTCAGGCTCAGGATGTGGTGCATAGATAAAACAAAGCAGTATTAGACTTGACAAGAATATATAAAAATCCCAGAAACTGAGCAGTTTCAAAATGCTTGAGATAAATGAAATAACAGTGCTTTTCAAAGAACAAATCTGAGAAAGTGAAATTTAGTAGACAGTTAAAGTAAAGACCCATTGTGGATTTATTGCACCCTAGAAACCATCATGATTACAAATTCCAACAGTGAAATGATAGTGAAATATATAACCTGCACAAAATCTTAACACCAATTTTTTTAACATTCCAAAGATAAGAAAAGTAACCTTTGACAGTTTCAGAGGGACGCACCTTCAGGAGGCCATTGAGGAGTAGGTGATGGGAAGAGTAGCCAAGGAGATTTGTAGATGAGGAAGGTCAACATCCCACGTAGCAAAGGATTGCAGCCCGGCTGGATTCGATGCTTTGCATCTGATATTAGTGGTCCTCAAATTGGTGGACAACAAAGTACAGACTACTGAAATTGTAATTAGCCAAGGGCGTCTGGATACTGAAAAAGAAAACTTGAGAGCCATGAGGGATCATAGGTTTTGATAGTATTTTTGCTAGACTGAACCTTAAGCATTTAGAGGCGGAGTATAAGCCACTAAATGGGGAAGCATCTAGCAGACTGTCATCTGCTTAAGCAAGGAAGATAGAAGACTGTCTTGTGGACACAAGATTTAACTCTTGAACTAAGCTTGACAGCGCAAGTGATGATTTTCTACGGTCAGGGTAGAAATTGCTCAAGGTGTTATTTAAACATTAACCAAGTCAACTGATGACACAATACTGTCATTCACTATTGAAACAGCCTTAATACAATCTCCAAGGATGAAATAACCGGACGACATCTTATAAATCATCAGAGCTGTAGATTCTGGCGGCCGGACAAACACAAACCACTCTTAAATCTTTTCCCCCAAACCAGAAGGCACAGCCACAGAACAACAAGTGGATGGAGCCTGAAGACACGACAGTCATCATAACATAACTACTCCAAGCATAGAGAGGGAAGGAACAAACGCAAAACACGAAATCCAGAACAGGAACACGGGGCCCAGGATGGAACTACCCAGAACAAGATGAACACAAGATGAACAGATGACCATAGGACCAAAGCCACAGCAAATGTCAGGTGGCCCAATCATTGACAAAGCATATGCAAACCAAAATGAATAAACACGCTGCACAAAAGCCAAAGATGACATAATGGGGAGAGACAAGCAGCAATGAACCATCCAATCCATAGAAGAAAAATAAATCCGGAAGGGTGGAGGACCATACAGTATAGACAACGTGGAACTCAGATTAGAAAATAAATCCCCCCCCCACAAAGATCCAAAGACCAGGGATACAGAGGAAATTCGGCCACCGAGAAACCATCAATAACTCGCAAAGTGAAGGAGACCCATTGCCTACAAATATCCAGTACAGAGCTTCTGCTAAGAAAGTTGAAATTATGAGGACTGCCACGGCAGCTGAAAGGTAAACCGACAAACGCGTCGAGCACCAACTGAATGCCAAGAGACGCCGAGAGGCATAGAGGCAGAACAGGGAGAACATCAGCGATAAGACATCCTCAGCCTTATATCGCGCTCGGAGGAAAATCGTGGAGACAGCCTGGGCAGCTGAAGAAAATATATACTAATCCTGAAGGCACATGAGGAACCAGGCCACAGATGCCCAAAAAGATGAACTGTGAGGCGCCAACGGGTCCAGAGCACGTCACGAGAACCTGAACCTTCGAAGGGCCACCCTTAGTGGGGGCTTTGAAAAACGATGCCCCGGAAAAAAAAAAAAATCCATCACACAGCCCCCACAAACCTCCAGACCAAACCAGAGAAATGAATAACAATAACTGTCCAGCCGAGAAAAAAGGCAGCGACGAGACTGACACGCTAATGCGGCCGACGCAAGTCCCCAGCCAGGGCAGGACCTACTGGGGTACACGGAGCAGGGAAAAAAGGCGAAGCAGAACCAGATGCAGAACGTGCGGGGGCAACGAACGAGTGATTAAAATGAGCCAAAGACACCGCATAAAAGAGACCAAGCATAAGGAATTTGTCCACGAGGAGAGACTGGTCCAAGAGACAAAGTCACATTAAGACTAACCAACAGCTACAACAACGAAGAAAATAAACAGAAGAGCCGCCATAACAAAAAAGCCAGCATCTAATTAAAGATAGTCAAGAGTCACCTTCAGCACCTAAAGAACAAAACAGCAACAAAGAAAATGCAAAAAGCCACAAATAATTCAGCCAGCATGAGAAACCAGGCCAGACGAGGACCGCCAGCCGTCACAACTACAGAAAAAGACCCCACAACTCCTGAAACAATAACCGGACGACGCAGAATAACAGCAGAAAATGAATCAGAGTGACCATGGAACAGACCACGAGTCACAAAAACTACAATTCCCAGGGTCCTTAGGGGCGCGACGTCACCATACACGGAAGTAAACAAAACAAGACTCAGCCCAGAAAAACGAACCAGGAAAGACCGCACGCCGCTCACCTGAGAAGACCGGCCGACCACGGCAGACGATAGACCCGGACAGCTCCAGATCCGGGCCCACGGACAACCCGAATACCGCGGAAAGCGCACCCCCTGCAGATGCACGCGACCGCGGCGAAACGAACGCGCTGGGCGCCGTCGGCCGCCTGGAGATCGCCGCTAGCTGCCCGGCAAGAGCCGCAAAAAGAGCAGACACAGCGAAAAACGGAAGCCCACATCAGAAATGGGGAATAACCATCCAAAGGATGGGGGGAATACAGCAAGACGTCGAAGAAAAGGAGATCCGCTGGATCCGCGAGCACGGGGAACGGCGAAGAATGAGCGCTGAAGGTAAGAAAGAGAATGAGCGCCTGCGCACCTGGGCTTAAATAGGACGCTGAGCAGGTGCATTAATTGACTGAAACGCCCTAGGGTATTAGCTAAGAAACCCTGCTACGAGTCATCTGCCCGAAATACGATTATGAATCGTCATTTATAAGAGAAATGTTAATTAAGGAATTCTGTATGTTTTTTTTTTGTCCTCCAGATGTGGCGTTCCATGCTGACATCTTCCAAAGTTACTTTACTTTTACTGTAACAAAACAAAGTACTTTGGGTACTGTAGTAACAGCTTTGGAGTACTTGCACTCACTACTTTACTATGAATGCCTACAGTCTTAAGCCCCGTACACACCGGGACGAATATTCGCCAGCGTTTTTCACCACGTCTGTTGTGTTCACACCCAGGCGATTTTCGCTGACGACGAGCCGAGCCAACATGCAATTTCATTCCCTGCCATTAGATGGCGCTTAATGTCAAACAGAAATACTCCTGTACACAAGGTGGTTTTCACTCAGAAGAAGAGAGCCAGTATTTACGCGCTTGTCAGAATCATACAAAGAAAACATGAATATTTCCAGCACCAGTAGCTCCAGCTCCAGTTCCAATGATGAAGAAATTATTGTTCTGTTGATGATGAAAGATGCTGGAAAAGACGCTGATTTTGGGTACATCCCATAGTTACGAGAAGAGAAGAACATGGTGAGTTTTATCGACTGGTACAAGAGCTGAAAATGTCTCATGAGCGTTTTCGGGGATATTTTAGAATGTCCGTCATTATTTCTTTGCGGCAGTGTAGACGCTACTTGGCGTCTATCTTCTTTGCTGGTATGTGTGCTCAGAAAGGCAGTGTTGTGTTTGAGCGCCCCCAAGTTGTGTTTTACTGTAACTTCAGAAGCTCCAGACACGTGAGCAAAAGCGCCATTCTCATTGGTCGAATAGATTTCGACGCAGCGCGTCAAAAAAAAAAAAAAAACGAACCCGAGGCGTTTTTTAAAAAGTGACGCTTTGACGCGTGGCGTTTTTTCGCGTCGGTGAGCACACTCAAGGCCCGTACACACCGGGACGAATTTCGCCGGCGATTTTCGTCGGCGAAATTCGCCTCGTGACTAAACAAAGGGCACCAATGAGAGTGTGCACACCGACGCGAAAAAACGCCATGCGTCAAAGCGTCAAAAAAAAAAACGCCTCGGGTTCGTTTTTTCTTTTTGACGCCTCGCGTCGAAATCTATTCAACCAATGAGAATGGCGCTTTTGCTCACGTGTCTGGAGCTTCTGAAGTTACAGTAAAACACAACTTGGGGGCGCTCAAACACAAAACTGCCTTTCTGAGCACACATACCAGCAAAGAAGATAGACGCCAAGTAGCGTCTACACTGCCGCAAAGAAATAATGACGGACATTCTAAAATATCCCCGAAAACGCTCATGAGACATTTTCAGCTCTTGTACCAGTCGATAAAACTCACCATGTTCTTCTCTTCTCGTAACTATGGGATGTACCCAAAATCGGCGTCTTTTCCGGCGTCTTTCATCATCAACAGAACAATAATTTCTTCATCATTGGAACTGGAGCTGGAGCTACTGGTGCTGGAAATATTCATGTTTTCTTTGTATGATTCTGACAAGCGCGTAAATACTGGCTCTCTTCTTCTGAGTGAAAACCACCTTGTGTACAGGAGTATTTCTGTTTGACATTAAGCGCCATCTAATGGCAGGGAATGAAATTGCATGTTGGCTCGGCTCATCGTCAGCGAAAATCGCCTGGGTGTGAACACAAAAGACGTGGCGAAAAACGCTGGCGAATAACGCCCGGCGAATATTCGTCCCGGTGTGTACGGGCCTTTAGGGTTTGGGGCTTCTGCTCCTTTTTTCTGGTTGTATAGCAGAGATTCTGTTCCTTGTTCAAACACAAAGACCCCTTTTGCATTTTTCCATCTTTTCTTGATATTTCTAAACTTCTCATGTTCCTTGTTTTTGTTTCTAAATGAAACATTATGACCACAGTTTGTGATTTTCACCATAATTGAAGAACGATCACCAATAGCAGCATCTGAAAAGCCTCTTAGGTGCTGAATTGTCCATGGGTCGTCCCTGCATAGCTCGACTGTTCACTGTGGCCTCTCTGGGCTCCTGTGCCGCCTGGATCAGGGTCTCCCGGCTGTCCTTCGGCCATTTCAAGCAGCTGGACTGTTCTTGACATCTGCTGCTTGAAAGATCTACCAGCGTCTTGTCTTCTCACAACGGTTCATGCACTTCTTGCATTCTGGTATGGAAGCGATTCTGTAGCATAATTAAAAATGAAAGTCAAAACCAGAAATGCTTTTTCATTTTCAAAATGTAACTGCATCAAATGACTCAAAATGAAAATCCTCCAAAATGCTTTGTCATTTTCTACTTAAAAACCGCTTATTCTGTGTCATAATTCATAGGAAAATGCAAAGAGGGGATTGCATTTGTGTTTTCACATCCACCCTGCGAACTCTGTCGCATTATTCAATTAGAATTGGCATTTCCAGAGGGGAGGGGGGGCTATGACGTCCCCTTGATGTCAAAGTGGACGCTACCTTCAGCTGCGTCCGACTTTTAACGTGTGATGGATAAATAAAGCAAAATAAAATGACACAACAACTGGAATTTTCTAAATAAAATAATGAACATGAATCCATTGTTTATTATCTGCGTGTGGGAAACATTAAAGAGTCAGTCGCCGCGTATCAGAGCCGCTTCTGGTCTGTGAGAAACGTGGAGGAAAACTCCTGCTTTGGTCTGGAAACAGCAGCTTTACGTTTCTGTGAAGTCTAAGGCTCTTTTTCGGTTTCCTCACTGACTCTTTTCTCCACAAAGAAACTTTCTAAACACGTTTTATTGTGTGTTTTGCATCTAACTTCATCCGAGCAGCAGCTTGAGGTCACATGACGGACGGATGTGCTGAACAGAATCTGGTAGTTTTAAAAAAAACAAAACTTCCTTCAAAATCAGAAAAACATGAATAATCTAATTAGCTAGTTGATTTTTTTTTCTGTCTGCGGCATCATCATCAATGAAAATCTTGGGAATTTGAGAATCTATCACATTCCTGAAATCACATGTTGCCCATGTGGCTCAGCTGGTATCCATACACACTATGGCTTCTGGGGGCTACAGGAATACGGGGAACAGCATTTGAAGACCACCTTTAGGTTATTTTGGAGAGGTTCCACTAGAATTTCACAAAGTTTTTCATGAGGCTCTAAGAATGTTAATGAAATAATGAAGTTGAAGCACTGGTGTTAAAATGTTTGATGTCTTTGTTACAAGAAAATTGGTTTAATTCTTAAGCTTAAAAGAAATCTAAATGTTTTTTTCTCCACTTGGACGTGTAAACGTAAATTCATGAAAGGCTTAGAAAGCAATTTATATTCATTTCCTCAGTTCTACAGTTATTTGTTTCTGTAATTTGCAAATAAATAAACAGATGAATGCGGAGGTGGGGTGTTTTTATGGGGGTGGGTGGGAGGGGGCAGCAGACTTTGGGAGAGGGGCAAATGAGGACAGGGCAATAAAAATGAAAGGATCAAAAACGGGTATTTCTGTACGACGGAGTTTTAGGGCCACAAAAAAAAGAGGAACGAAATGTACAAAATTCCTTCTCGTAATTATTATTATTATCATTATTATTATTATTATTATTATTATTATTATTATTATTATTATTATTTAAACTGGCCCTAAAACTCCGTGGTAATTTCTGAGTCAGTTAATTAATTTTGTTCTCTTTTCTTCAAACAGCTGAGGGTATATATTTGAACAAACCCATTTGGTAAATTAGACTCAACTTTATTCAACTTACTTTCATTTGTAATATCTATGGAGGATGGGGGGGGGGGGGGGGGGGCACCGGGAGTTTCCTGACAGAATGTTGCTGTTCGGTCCCCGTTAACGGCGTGTCCCCGTAACCAGGAGCGGCTCCATCGGACCGGATCCGCGGGGACACGCCCGTCCTCTCCGCTGCTGGCTCGGTTCTAGAGGGGAGATGTTCCGGAGTCCACGTTTACCGCCTCTGGTCCCAAACGAGCCCAAACCCGCCGCCGTCACGCAGAACTGACCGACGATCTAGAAAACTAGGAGTCAAAACGCGCGTTTTTCTCCAGAACGGAATGTTCCGGTGAAGGGGGGGGGTGTAGTCTTCCCCTTTAACTCCGACCACCCCTCCCCTCCCCTCCCCTCCGCGTCTCCTCCTCCCCGTCGGCGGAGCATAGCAGCGGCTCGTCGGTCGGCGGCCCCGTCCTCCGCTCCGTCTGTGTCCGCGGTGCAGCTGCAGCTTTCTGCCCCTGCCATGCTCCGGGTCGGCCCGCTGTTCCCCGCCCTGCTGTTCGTTCTGCTTCCGGCCCGGAGCCGGGGCTATTTCCCGGAGGAGCGCTGGAGCCCCGAGTCCCCGCTGCTCGCTCCGCGGGTCGTCGTGGCGCTCCTCTGCCGCAACGCGGAGCACTGTCTGCCGCTGGTGCTGGGAGCCATCGAGCGTCTCAACTACCCGAAGGACCGCGTGGCGCTGTGGTACGTTACACGTTACACGTTACACGTTACACAGTGACAAACCTCACAACATCAGAGGACCGTATAGTGCTGTGGTATGTTACACTGTTACAACGTTACACCGACACACTGTTACACATCCTCACAACTTCAAAGGGCCCGCTTAGACCTTAGTACACTGCAAAACTTTACACTGTTACAAAATTACACGTTGTACTGTTACAACGTTACACCAACACATCTTCACAACTTCAAAGGGCCCGCTTAGACTGTTCTACCTTACACTGTTACGCTGTCACACTGACACAACCATTTACGTCACGCCCTCACAGATACACAAACACATTGTCATGACACTCCAACACTCAGTCACACCTTCATAGCATTGCACAGACACAACAACACAATGACTTAACGCAATGTAATAACGACACATCGTCACACAGTACACCAACACACTGTCTTCACAGCATCACATCAACACCACACACCGTCACACACCACACCAAACAAGTTTCCAGAACAAACATATCGGTCCATTCTAACCTACGTCAAAACATTTGAAAAGACATTTTCAGAGACACTAAAAGTGAATAAAAGTGTTTTTTTAAGGTGCCATTGAGTTTTATTTGAACATTTCTTTGGTTCTACAAATATCTAGAAGTTTTATGAGTGACTGTAACCCAGTCGGTTCTGGAAGAGTGGACGCCGGCTGGCTCCCTTCACACCGGGGCTCCGCGTGGACCCATGTGCACGGAAAAGGAGGCGCGGCTCTGGCTCAGATTCTCCCCCCTCCCCCCGTGAACAGTTCCATTCAGTCACAGATCCCCCCCCCTGTTTTCTTCCTCCTTCCCGCCTCTTTCCGCCCTTCATCTTCATGTCCTTTAAAGGACAACAGTAAACACACTGAGCTTCTTCAGATGATCTCCTTTCATTATAAAACTTTGGAATTCCTTTTTAAATATAACTGATGGTTTTATAACTACAGCTTTTACTGGAAAACATGTTTGTCTGAATAATAACTAGCTGCTTATAATGGATGATTTTGTCTGTGTCCTAATAAAACCATCATTGTTTGGTTTGAACCATTGACTGTATGTGAGAACTGGACTGAGTGAGTGTGGCGTCAGCCGTGGTAAATGGTTTGCTTCTGGCTCTCAAGTCGGTCACCACTTTGGAGCCAGACGTCATCGGTGCGAGAGGTGGAAGACGCGATTACATTTGAGTTACAGCAGCGAGAAATCTCAGTACAAAGGAACAAAAACTGAAACACAACAGCAAATCACGGAGCGAATGAGCAAATCCAGAAACACAATGAGAGCGGAGAGAGAAAGAGACGTGATATAAAACCCAGCGTGTCTGATTTGATAAAGTTGTTTATTACTGTTTTACTTTTGTGGACATTATAAATACATGAAACAGTCCAAAAACATGTTTTGATATGATTTTGATATGAAATGGTTTATTTTGAGCAGGGGCTGCACGGTGGTGCAGTGGTTAGTCCCGGCTGGGGGACTTGAACCAGAACACCAATGGGGGGCCTTTCTGTGTGGAGTTTGCATGTTCTCCCCGTGTATGCGTGGGTTCTCTCCGGGGTCTCCGGCTTCCTCCCACCATCCAAAAACATGCTTCATAGGTTGATTGGTAACTCTGAATTGTCCCTAGGTGAGAGTGCATGGGTGTGTGATTGTGGCCCTGCGACAGACTGGTGAACAGTCCAGGGTGTCCCCTGCCCTCACCCACAAGTGACCGGGATAGGCTCCAGCAGCCACGTGACCCCAAAAGGGACAAAATGATAGAAAATGAATGAATGAATATTTCAAGCAATCAAAGCTAGAATAATGGACAAAACAATACCATCATCATCTATACATCCATTAAAAGACGTATCAAACGTAGGTTATCAGAGATGAAATCAAAGATTGCTGAAAGGGAGAGGAAGGAAATGAATTCATATAATCCCACCCTGTTCTACCGTAACCATTTTATTACATGAATTATCATTATCCAGTTCATAACTTTTAGCAGTTTCACAGTTTCCGGTCATTACGAATACTTAGTATCAATAAATCACATGACAAAGATGAATTACTTCATAATTATGTAAAAGAGACATAACTCTATTTTGTATAATAACATACAGATCAGTTATCTAAAATATATTCAGATTAGTTTAATTAGAAAAATCATGATTATCATTAAAAATAACACTATATCAGAAAATAGACATAACAAATGATGACGCTGTTACCAGCGGCGCTGAAAGTTGAGGTCCAGTTGTCTGCAGGTCAGAACTCGGCTGAAAGTCAGGGTCACTTCAGACTTTTGGACATAGAGCAGATCCCAGACGCCTTTTTTCTTGAAATGATATTTGTCTCTTTGATTGATTCCTGCATTTGTTAGCTCAGACGTCTGTGATCAAGCACTACCACAATAAAAATGACAACAATGCAAAGTCAAGTTTTTCCGTTCTTTCCGTTAAGCAGCCGTCCGGGAAAACGCGACCGGAGAAGATGGAGAACAAATGAAGGAAAGCCAGCAGCTGTTGAGTTTCTGGATCTGGTCATTTGTTCCGTGATTTGCTGCTGTGGTTCCGTTTTGGTTCCTGTGTTCTGGATTTGTTGCTGTTGTAACTTAAATGTAGGCGTGTCTTCACCTCTCAGCCACCGTCCATCAGTCAGCAGTGACTGGTCCACGTCGGTCTGACTGGGGACTAACAGCAGCAACAGTCTGCATTGTTCTCTAGTTCAGTCTGCATCACTGCTCAGCTGTTTGATTTGCTGCAAAAACACAGACGGCGGGTGAAGGTTGGGAACAGGGACAGGAATGCCGCCTCCTCCTCCTCCTCCTCCTCCTCCTCCTCTTCCTCCTCCGGCCTCTTATTCCCTCCATGTTCTTTATTTGGGTGTCAGGCATAGTTTTATAGTCTTGAGCAAAGCAAATGTATCACATCCTGTTTAAACTTGTGAGTTGGTCATAACTACAAGAAAAAAAAAACATGCTTTTGTAAATTCATCTTTGAATGTTTGTAAATGTGGTCTTTACTGCTCCACTTCAGACATTCTCTTTCTCCAAAACCTTCCACGATATTCTGCTGCAGCTCAGGTTTGGGTTTGGACAAAGTAGTTCTCAAATTTGACTTTGGGGGGGCGGCCGTGGTGCAGCGATAGGGCGGTCAACCCATGATTGTAATATTGCAGGTTCGATTCCCGCCTTGCACGCCCATGTGTCAAAGTGTCCTTGGGCAAGACACTGAACCCCACCTTGCCTCTGGTGGGAGGTTGGTGCCAGTGTTCGGCAGCGGAGCTGCCATCAGTGTGTGAATGTGTGTGTGACTGGGACTGTGACTGTAAAGCGCTTTGGGCCTTCGTAAGAAGGTAGAAAGCGCTATATAAGTATACGCCATTTACCATTTACCATTTTTGCTTGGGTGTTGTGATAGAAACTACAGCCTGGACGTTGGCCTGGTGAATGTCTGTTTGGACCAAGCTTCTGTGGCTGGACGGATGGATGACGTTATGTCTCCAGACTTTAACGTTCTGGCATCAACCGGTGCTTAAATGAACGAAAAAGGGCTTCAGTTCAACAACAAACCAGGGTTCTTTCTTTGGTTTCAGTTTGGTCAACTTTTAGGATTCCAGCAATCTATTGAGCTCCTCTGAAAATCTTAGTATTTAATAGTTTCATTGTGTCATGTATTTCATACAAATGTTTATTTAGGATTAAAAATAGTCATTGAAATATTTACTAGTTTATGTGGACGTGTATGTATTTTCCTATCACTTTTATCCTATATTTCAAATATCTTTATAGATATAAATTTCTGCTGTTTGTCTTGTTAGTTTAACGCTATAAATCCTTCAACCATTGTTTTCCTGTTTCTCTGTATTCTAGTATCTTCCTCCATGTTTTGCTGCTTATCTCCTCCTACAATGTTTCATCTATTTCATCCATTCAACTACTCTAATGTTCAGCTCTTTCATCTTTTTCCAGCTATGACTTTTGGTCCGTCAGATCATTGAACTTTTGCAGATATTCCAGGATTTTCTGGATTATTTGTCCGTTCCACTGCACCACTTGGAGGTGTAGCGGCGTAACACACGAGCTGTGGTGCACAATTTTGCCAGTTTGTCTTTTGGTTCTTGCATTAGTAACAAACATATCTTTTTGTTATTGTGCTATTTTCACCTTAGTTATGGTCAACTTTGATCATTTCTTTCTTTATTTTTTGCCAATTATTCTCCTGTTAGTTTCATTTTCATTCAGTTATAACATTCAACCCTGCATTTTCCTCTGGAAATGCGGCTCCTTCAAGTTTTTGTCTTATTTCTGCTTTGTTTGCTTGAAGGAAACTGTTTCCAAATCCAATCCAAACAGACTCACAGGGTTTATGACCGTGTGAAACGTCCGGCTCACAATAACAACCATAAGATGAGCCATGAGCGTCTCAGAACCCGCCTCACTCTGTTAAAGTTGACTAAATATTCCTAATAAGATTTATTCTTACTTCCAGTGTTGTTCACTCTAAATGTAAGCTTGATCAGGGCTGCACGGTCCACGTGTTTAGTGGATAGCGTTCTCACCAAAAAGGTTCGATCCCCAGCTGGGTCCTTTCTGTATGGAGTCTGCATGTTCCCACAGTTGCTCACCTTCATCACTCATCGCATTTCTGTAAGCGTCATCACTAACACTGCTGTCCTCAGAGATGGTCCAGGACGGAGCTCGCTGGACTCTGGCATGGGGGTCTGGGATGAATGTGGGATTCTCTGATGTCACTGGACAGTCCATGCATCGTGTCAGTTGCTTTGTGTTAGAGCAACCTCTAAACAACATTCTGTTCCAGAAAACAAGGAATGCACACTGCAGTCCTTCTGGCCAAGAGTTGGACGCGGCCAGCAGCTGTGTCCTGGGGGGGTTTGGGAGGATGGCCTTTGACTTTTTTTTCCTCTTCTGTCTTTTAACCACAGGGTGGCAACAGATCACAACTCTGACAACACAACAGCCATTCTAAGAGACTGGCTCATCCAAGTTCAGAAGTACTACCACTATGTGGAATGGAGACCCCAAGAGGAACCCAGGTGTGTCATCTGACCGTGTGAAGGAAGCTGCTTGGTTTGTGCTTCTTCTACCCACTGCGTTTGTTCTTTGTGTGTCTGTGTGTGTCTGTGTGTGTTTGCACGGATCAGTCGCTTCACGGATGAGGTGGGGCCAAAGCACTGGAATAATCTTCGTTATGAACATGTGATGAAGCTCCGTCAGGCAGCACTGACCACCGCCCATGAAATATGGGCCGACTACCTCCTGGTACGTACCGTTGTACTCAGCAGTTTGAGTAATATTTCACAGTTACTGAAGGAAGAAACTCAGCAGTTTAGGGACAGTTTTTGATCTGATTTGATTTGAAATGGTTGATTTCAAGCAATCAAATAAGAATAATACCCAACAAAAAACATTACAATCATCAGTTATTGAAAGGGAGTGAAAGAAAGTGAATTTATATAACCCCACCCTGTTCTACTGTAACCAATTTATGACATGATTTATCAATATCCAGCTTTATTATAACTTTTATCAGACATCATTTAGAATCCTTAGGTAATTACTTAATTATTATTATTATGTATAAAAAATAGACGTAACTGTTTTAGAAATCAACACAGCAAATGCAGATCAGTTTTCTAAAATATATGCAGATTATGTTTATTATAAAAATCATATATATGATTTAAAAAATTGTACTCTATCAGTGAAATAGACACAACACTGTTTCAAAAAAATCTTTAAAGCATACATTGATCAAAAGTTAAAAATATGTGCAAATTATGTTTCATTAGGAAAAATCATGAATCCATTTATGGAGCAGGTGAAGTGATATCAGTGCTGATTGACAGCCGATCTTCTGGGTTTAACAGAGTTTCTAGTTCTCTTTGCTGTTATGTCTGCAGACATGAGATTCAGGTCCATATCCTTCTGCAGCTGAGACCAGCGGCGCTGAAGGTTGAGGTCCAGTTGTCTGCAGGTCAGAACTGCTGAAAATCAGGGTCACCTCAGACTTTTGGAGAAAGCGATGAATCCAGGCGTCATATTTCTTGAAAATGATCTTTGGCTTCTTTTTATTCAAACAATTAGGTGTTAACAAAATTTAATTTTTTCCTGATAGTTCCAGGAAACTCTACAGATGGGATTCAGGAAGCGGGATAGAATTTTCCCAGTTCTAAAGCTGGAGACATTTATGGTCATAATAAGGGATGGATGCACTTTATTAATAGAATTAGAACTTTATTCTTGTGTAATTTAATAGAACGGTTCAGTTCTTTCTAAGAAATCTAAATTACAAACATTTTCCTTCAGTTTTACACTGACATTCTATTCTCCTCCTTAATAATAGTTTCAATAATTGGCTCTAGTGCTGTCCTGAGATTAATTAATCTATTTTTACTTGCAATTATCCTAATAATTGCTGTAAACATCTCATTTTGAGATATTTTCAATTAAATTTGTGACATTATGGCGCTGTAAACGATGAAATGACAACTGAAAAAGTGGATTCATTAATTTTTCTTACTTAACAGACTTCCAACCTTTACTTTTTCACCAACAAAGTGGATTTTTTTAATTCTTGAACAATCAAGACAAAAGAAACAGAACAAAACATCAAGTCCAGAGTTTCTAATTCAACACAAAAACTGAAGAAACACTTTTCTGAGGAATCCTAAAATATTGAAACATCTTAATACAATAATCCATATGTTGACTTACCTTATTCCACAGTTTCCTGCCCGATGGGATCAACCCTCCATGTACCCCGTTAATTTATGATAACGGCCGCCTCGTCAGGCCGACATAACAGCTATCACCTGTGGCGTTGTGGGCTTGTTTGCGTTACTTCTGTGAGGAACTACAAAGTCGCAAAATGACGACGTCACAACACGCCACATCCACGGCGGAACACGGACACCACTGATCCTCTGATTTAGAGGTCGATCGCTCTACGCTGCTGCTCCACACGTGTAACCGACACAATCGAGCGGCAGCAGAAGAAGTACTTTATTCCAATCGAGAAAGTGAAATCCTGTGATCGCTCTGTCTGGTCATGGAGTGACAGCGGAGGACATTTCCTAGAGTCTAGCGTGTTTAAGTGATGGTCAATATTTGGCGTTCTCCATCATCTCCAGATGACCGACTGTGACAACCTACTCACCAATCCTGATGTGTTATGGAAGCTGATGAGCGAGAACAAGACCATCGTGGCTCCCATGCTGGAGTCCAGAGCGGCATATTCCAACTTCTGGTGTGGGATGACCTCACAGGTACGACAGGATCGAGGAGTTTGCTCGCCATTTACGTATCAGGGACACATCTATCCTCACAACAGATGCCAAAAGCAGACTTTTTCCTGTTCATGAGGACATTTAATCTCTGCTGGAAGTCACCTTAGAAAACAGGAAGTGTTGTCATATGAAATCTGTCTTTAGTTTTTCAGTGTACTCTTTATTCTGTGATCAGGTTTCTGCTGAAGGGAAATGAATCTGTAACTTTAAAAAAACTTTCTTTATCCATGATGAGAAATGAAAACTGTCAATCTGAGGATACAGCCAGCTTTGTCATCTATTGATGTTTATAAATGTTTCTTTTTAGCTTGTAGAGTCTGATCTGAATATTTCTTACAGCTGTTCCGACTCACTGACATGGTTTATTGGGGAAAAACGTCATAATTTGTTTAAAGAATCATGTAGAACTCTTTATTCAAATGTGACTCTTAAGGCTCTCATAGGGGGGTTCTGAAGGTTTTTGGGATGTCCAGGTCCGCGGAGTGTCATAGAGACGAGCGGCAGGATCTTAGAGTGAGCTCAGGTGTGTCTGCAGACGGACAGGTCAAGGCAGTGACCCCAGCCTTTTTACCGCCACGGACCGGTATGATGTCAGACAATGATTTCACAAACCAGTCTTCAGGATATAGTGGATGTTTATTGTTGCAACGCTATGATGGAGGAACAGAGGCGTGACATGACAAGCTTTGAACTTTTATTTTGACACGCATGACATTGAACATGGCACAGGTGTCCTCACCCCCCCCCCCCTTCCCACACTCATGGTGCAAAAAGAAGTACTGTCTGTTAAATGTAGCTTTCTATTAATGGAAGCGGAAGGCTCCTCTTCTGCCTCCTGGAAAAGAAACTTTCCAAAGACGTTTTGTTTTTTACTCATTTTGCTAGCTCCTGGGTTTTATTTTAGCGGTATCCTATCACGTGATGACCCGAGAAGATCGCTCGGCCTGCTCAAGACTTGTGACAATAGATGGATGGACAGTCAGTCTAACAGTCAGGCTGCAGCGAGGAGCGTGCACGTATCACGTGAACAGCTCCAACGGGCTCCTTGTAAAGTCTGCAGGATCTGGGTTTAAAAAAGGAAAATCTTAACGACACGCCTGCGTCTCACCTACTTCCCCTTACGTGTCGTAGACGTGTTCCGTGTGACAGGTTTGACTGTTTTCACCTACAGTACACGCCTGTAAGGACAGCTGGGACTACGGCTTTAAGTCATTTGAACTAAGAAACTAGAAAGTGTTGGGGCAATATTTCAGAAGTTGTCTCTGACTACATGTTGGTAACCTTTAATGTGTTAGAAGTGGATTTCAGAGGAGACTGAACAGATCTCCACCATGTTTGTGCTGACTCTGAGCAGGGTTACTACAAGCGTACTCCAGCCTACATGCCCATCCGCAGGCAGGAGCGTAGAGGCTGCTTTGCCGTGCCAATGGTTCACTCCACCTACCTGCTAGACCTCCGAAAAGAAGCCTCCCGTAATCTAGCTTTCTACCCGCCACACGAGGAGTACAACTGGGCCTTGGATGATGTCATCGTCTTTGCTTACTCTGCTCGCATGGCAGGTGAGGAGAACACGATGAGCTTCTCATCTGTTTGGATGTGCAGCTGACCCGTCTCGCCTCTGCAGATGTGCAGATGCACGTATGCAACAAGGAAACCTACGGGTATTTGCCGGTACCAATGCGGGCCCATGCCAGCCTGCAGGATGAGGCAGAGAGCTTTTTACATACTCACCTGGAAGTCATGGGTAAGTTCTCACAGCTATAAGGGAATAAAATTGTGTATTTGGACATTTCTCACATTGACATGCCCTGATGGGCAGGTGGCAGATTTCTGTCAAGACTTGTCAGATTAGTTGCTATAGGATTTTATGCACATAAACCACAGTGTAGCTTTTGGTACTTTGAACAGTTTCACACGTTCTGAAGTAAACCCTAGATGCCATAAATATCTGGAATTCTTTCTCCACATATTTGCTCACCAGCAAACAAAATCTGCATTTTGCCAAAGTAAAAAACAAAGGAAGAGCTCTGCATCTGCATTCTTATTTAGAGACTAAAACGTTAAAAGACTGCTACATCAGTCCACCACCTGCTAGTACCGGGTTGGACCCCCTTTTGCCTTCAGACGTGCCTCAACCCTGATTGGCGCTTTCTGACATGGAGCCTCATCCTGCTGGAAGTAGCATCAGAGGATGGTACACTGTGGTCAGAAAGGGATGGACATGGTCAGCATCAATACTAAGTAAGGCTGTGGTGTTGGGACCAGGCTCAGTTGGTACTAAGAAAATATCCCCCACACCATGACACCACCACCACCATCCTGAACCGTTGATACAAGGCAGGATGGATCCATGCTTTCATGTTGTTGAGGCCAAACTCTGACCCTACCATCTGAATGTAGCAGCAGAAATGGAGACTCATCAGACCAGACAACATTCTTCCATCTTCTAGGGTCCAGTGTTGGTGAGTCTGTGTGAATTGTAGCCTCAGCTTCCTGTTCTTAGCTGACAGCAGTGGTACCCGCTGTGGTCTTCTGCTGCCGTAGTCCATCTGCCTCCAGGTTGGACGTGTTGTGGTTCAGAGATGCTCTTCTGCAGACCTCGGTTGGAACCAGTGGTTCTTTGAGTTCCTGTTGTCTTTCTATCAGCTGGAACCAGTCTGACCTCTGACCTCTGGCATCAACAAGACATTTCCATCCACAGAACTGCTGCTGTCTGGATATTTTCTCTTTTTTGGACCATTCTCTGTAAACTCTAGAGATGGTTGTGGGTGAAAATCCCAGTAGATCAGCAGCTTCTGGAATCCTCAGACCAGCCCGTCTGGAACCAACAACCACGTTCAAAGTCCCTTCAGTCACGGTTCTTCCTCGTTCTGATGCTGGATTGACCGTCTGGACCATGTCTACATGAATGTATTGAATTGTGTGTGTGGAGACTGTAGAAAGGAGATTGAATGGTGAAACTATTTTCCCCACAATGTTTCTGCTGTTTAAACCGAAATAACAAATACTTTGTTGTCCTTATTTTACGTTTTTTTCTTTTATCACACAAAGTCTAGGATATAATGTGGTTAGATGTAAAGAAAATCACTTCACACGTTAATATTTCTTCTATTTAGTACTGCATGATTTCCAGTGAGTCTCTAAAGTGAACTAAGTTAAAAACAGAAAACACATTTAGTCTACAAGATAAAAAAACAATTTCTGAATGACACAGTTTCCATTCAATCCTAATTCTGTGAATAAACACAAACCAGCTGACGCCGTAAGTCCTTCAGAAACACGGATGTGACCAACACTTTGATTGACAGCAGATCCATTCACATTTCTGCCACGGCACTAGCGCTCATCTTCATCAATCAAAGGAGACGTCGCGTCTCCTTCAGGCCGTGGAGCGGCCGCCAGTTCCTACCAAGAAGCTCATCGCCATCCGGTTGTTGGTCATGTGACTCATTCAGTCAAAGTGTTTCCATTGCAGTTTAGGGGAAATATGTCAATACGCCTCAAAAAGGACCTCCTCGTGTTTCCATGAGGATCATTCATTATCGCAAAACCAATTAATGCAAGTTCCTAGTCAATGGAAATGCAGCTGGTGTTTCTTCTGCTGAAGGTCTCCTGTTAATATGAAGGAAACTGCTGTTCCAACACACGACGGAGTCTGTTTATAACATGAACTCTTTTTCTTTCCAGTGAAAGATCCGCCTTTAGAGCCCTCTAGCTTCCTGTCCGTCTCCCCGAAGCAGCCTAACAAGATGGGCTTTGATGAGGTAAAGCCTCACTGCTTCCAGACTCGATGGTCTGGGTCAGGTCCGTGTCAGCTTTCCTGTCCGTGTGCCCAGGTTTTCATGATCAATCTGGTGCGGAGGGCTGACCGCCGGGAGCGCATGCTCCGGAGCCTGTACGAGCAGGAGATCAGCTGTAAGGTTGTTGCTGCAGTGGACGGCAAGTATGTTCCTTCTCCTCTGCTGCCTGTTCTGATGTGCATTCAGGGAGGAGCTCTGTTAGGGAGGGGGCAGAGGGAGCACCCAGGTTCAGAGAGGAGGAGGCAGGAGGTTCCAGGAGAACCGGATCTTTAATAACTAAAACTCCACAAACCAAACTCCAGCGCTGAGCAGGCTAGAATCCCTGTAACTGTCACTGCCATCGTCAGTGAGCAAAGCTGTTTCACAGACTAGTAATGTGCTGCGGTGCCACAAAAAACACACAGAATAAAAACTAAACAACAGTAGACAAAAAAATAACACAATAGTCAGAACAATAACTAGAAGTACAATAGAGCAGACAGAGGATGAAGAGGGTGCAGGTGGTGGAACGGTAACTGGACATATTCATTCATCACTGTAAATCAGGAGCAGATGAAAAAATGCCGTTGGAAAAAGCTTGTAGGTGTGACTAAACTACAAACCTTCCAGCTCCGCCCCTTTCTGACCATCCACCTGCAGACCAACAGATCCATGAAGGTCTCTGTTTTCCTGGTCTGAGCTGGAATCTGAATCAGGGGCTCAGGTGGTTGAGTGGGTCGTCCAATGATCGAAGGGTCGGTGGTTCGATCCCCGCTCCCACCAGCCAAATGTCCTTGTGTCCTTGGGCAAGACACTTCACCCTCCTTGCCTCCAGTGTGGCTCCACTGGTCTGTGAATGTGCATGGATGATCCCGGTGATGGTCAGAGGGGCCGTTGGCGCGAGCTGGCAGCCACACCTCTGTCAGTCTGCCCCAGGGCAGCTGTGGCTACATCAGTAGCTACCATCACCAAGAATGAATGAATGATGGACACAATGTAAGCGCTTTGAGCGTCTGGAAAAGCACAGAAAAATCTAATCCATTATTATTATTATTATTAACTGGACGGATGGACAGATCTGATACTGATGCCATTTTTGTTGCCCCGCTAACGTTAGCTTGGGGGTGTGAAGGGCTGTATGCTAGCGGGAGAGTATGAACCAGGGATCCCCAACCTTTTTGAGGATGAGGGCTGTTCTATGGGGCCTGAGTAGTACGAAAGGCTAAGCAGGACCCGTTTACAGCTAATTTTGAGAAAGTGTTTAACTGAAGCTCCTCCCACTCGTGGCGGAAGCTGGAGGTTGTGGACGACGACGACAAATTTGACAGTCCATTGAAACGATGCAAGTGCAGATGGATGACAGGAAGTGGGGAAGGGCTAACTCCAGGCCAACCGTCCCGCCCACAACCCAGAGGTGAATTTCTGATGAACTCCTGCTGCTCTGCAGAAACTAGGTCCTAGAAAACAGCACAGATTTTGAGATTTTGACTAAAAGTAGCATCATTATCATGAAACGACCACTGGGGACGCTTTGGAAACAGATCAGAAGTGGGACGTGAAACGTTAAAGTTTTTGTGTGTTTTTCCAGGTTTTACCAGCTCTCCACTTCCTGTTTGTCGCTGAATGGGTCCATTTCTGACTCCTCCTTCTATGTTTTGTCTTTCAGAGCTCTGAACGTCTCTGACATGGAGTCACTGGGAATTAGAATGCTGCCAGGATACAAAGACCCGTATCATGGCCGGCCGCTCACCAAGGGGGAACTGGGTTGTTTCTTGTCTCATTACAACATTTGGAAGGAGGTAAAGAAGTCGGACGGACTTTAAACTATGAAGTCTAGAATAGAACAGATGACTTTTCAGTAAATCTGTACGACTTTGTCAGGGTTCTGAAATGAACTCATCAAATATGTTTGAACTGCGTGGAACGATTCATTTTAACAACGATTTCCATTCATATCATCAATTGTGGTTGACGATATGATTCATATTAGATGTTGATTCATTTTGTTCATTCATTCATTTTCTATTCCGTTTTTCCCTTTCGGGGTCACGGGGCTGCCGAAAGTGGGTGGGGTAGGATTCATTTCAATTGGATCCGATCCTCTGACCTGCAGTGGATCCAGATCCTCTGGATCCAAACTTCCAGCAGTGAGACTCAGACAGAAACTCCTGCTACTGAACAGTGAAGTTTTCCAGATTCTTGGATTTCTTCCAGATCATCAAGTTAAATGAAATCTGTGTCCAAACAAACAAGTCAACTAGAATGAATGTCAGATCCATTCACATGGTAGTTTCCTAAAGTTCACCACTGTTGTTTTTCCACATCCAGAGAATCCAAAGGGAACATTCTAGAACATTCTAGACACTGGATGGTCACATGACTTTCCTAATAAACTTTGTATCTGTGGCTGTGCTGTTTTTTGCCCTCCGTGAATTTTAGCCGATTGTTTATTAACAAACATACCAGTGAAGCCCGAGGCTTCAGCACAGCTGACCTTCCTGCTGCTTAAACATGGGTGGTCCACGTGGGAAAGTCCGCCAGACACACATGGACCGGTCACGGAAAGACACACATTTGCACAAATTGGCATTTTGCAAAATTCACGCACAGTTTCGTAAGATTTCCGTAATAATTATGTATAAACTACATAAAATATGCAAGTAATTCTAAACCAAGCAAAAATTCAAAACCAAATTCAAGTAATGACCTCAAGAAACACGTATGAACGGCGTAGATCACGCATGGATCACAGAAGACCAGAATGTAAATGTGGAAAATGCGGTAAATGTACGTAGGGGCTGTGGGACACGGCCTTGAGGCGTTGAACAGACACATAGTTTGAACCTAGCTTTGCCATGACTCAGTCAATCAGTGTATTCATTTTTATCTTGGGCTTATTGAGTATTTTGTGGGTTTCATGGTTTGTGGTTGTGACTGAAGTGTTTCATTGTAGATCGTAGATCGCGGTCTGGAGACCTCCTTGGTGCTGGAGGACGATCTCCGGTTTGAGGTGTTTTTCAAACGGCGTCTTCAGGCTCTGCTGCAGGAAGTGACGACACACCGCTTGGACTGGGACCTGATGTGAGTCGCTTCATCCCGAGGTCAAACCACACTCAAGCTAACCTTTACCCAACAATCATCTCTGTAGCCGTACATGAGAAAAAGGCCGACTATTTGAAAGGGATTGTGGGAGCTTTGTGTCGACATCTATTTCATTATTTCTAATGACATTTTTTGGCACAAATCAAGAAGAAGCTTTATATAGACTCAAGGTCCATTTGCTACAAGAAACACAAAACAAATAAAAGACTTAAGGATCAAAATAAAACATTCACCACGTATAAAACAATAAGATAACCAAGTATCATAAACCGCCCAGACGTTCAGAACTGATCAGCAAAATCGAAAGTTTGAATCAGTGAACCATCCCGTCGAGGACTGCGAAGCGCAGGACTTCCATGGTTCCTGCCTCCAGCTGCGTGGCTCCGCCCTTGTAATTCCTGGCCAATGACTGAAGGGCTCTTTAGTCAGGTGGTTTTGTTTACTTTGGTTTGAAACAGTGAAGTCCAGCTCAACACAGACCCAACGTAACATGAAGCGGACTCTATCAACAGATCTTTGCGGTCTGAATCCAGGGCTTACATTTTCTGAGGTCTATAACGACGCCGTCTGTCACGCTGTCTTTTAGCTACATCGGTCGGAAGCGGATGCAGGTGGACCGCCCGGAGAAGTCCGTTCCAAACATTCACAACCTGGTGGAGGCAGATTATTCCTACTGGACTCTGGCCTACATTCTGTCCCAACGAGGAGCGCAGAAGCTCCTGAGGGCGGAGCCTCTGAGCAAGATGCTTCCTGTTGATGAGTTCCTTCCCGTGATGTACAACAAGCATCCGGTGTAAGCGCGCCGCCCTTCTGTCTGTGGGTTTCTCCTGTTTGCATCTGACTTCTGCCTCTGTCTTTGTGAAATCCTCAGCTCGGAGTACAAGGAGCATTTCCAGAGGCGGGACCTGCACGCCTTTTCCGCCGAGCCGCTTCTGGTGTACCCCACCCATTACACCGGAGATCCCGGCTACGTGAGCGACACGGAAACCTCGGTCGTCTGGGACGACGAGGCGCTGAAAACAGACTGGGACCGAGCCAAGTCCAGGAAAACGCACGAGCAAGGGGAGCTGAGCTTCCAGGCACAGAATTCTGATGTGCTGCAGTCGGAACTGGAGAACTGGAGCGCACGGGACGAACTGTGACAAAAAATACCCCCCCCAAGGACTCCAAAGCCGATTCAGGGACCAGAGATGATCCAGTTAGAACAAAACTGACAAAGCCAAAGCAGGAACAGCAGGAACAGACGGAGACTTTTGCTCCAACACTACTAACTCCAACTTTGGGAGGGGGGGGTCAGCTCCTGAAGATCCAAACAGCTTAATGGAGGCTGCAGTGGAGGAAGACTGTGCTCATGTTCTTATTTTAGAAAACAATATTCTGCAGGATGAAAACAGAAACTGTTGGCGAGAGTCAAACTGAAGCAGTTACGGTGTTTTTCTTTGATACTTTTCTCCTTTTGTACTTCAGTGCTTTTTGAAAAGACACCTTCTCTCCTTTTGTTCCTGCCATCTTCACCTGTCAGTTTTATTTTTTCATAATAAATATTTCAATTTGCAAAATCGGATTAAAAAAAAACAAGTATTTTTATTAAAAAACATTTCAGTGTGCTGTTTCTTTATTTTTTAAATAAAATTGTAACCTTTATATTCGCCTTCTGATATGATTTTAAACCACATCTCCTCTTCTACTTGGAAGTCTTTTCTTAAAGTTCTTCTCTGATCGTCTGTTTACTAAGCCTTCCCAGCTGTCTTCATGATGAGTTCATCTGTCGTTTCCTTGGACATTTTTTCTGCAGAGCAGCAGGAGTTCATTACAAAGTCAATATGAATGGGGGGGGGGGGCGCGTTGTGGACATAAAGTGACCCCACCACCTTTTCCCATCATCCCGTGGTTTACAGTCTCTCCCACTGGCTTACAGCCGCTCAGACCCCCATGCTAACATTAGCGGTGCAACAAAAGCGATGATCAACATCAGATCCGTCCAGTTCTGGTCCAGATTCCAGCTCAGACCAGGAAAACAAAGACGTTCATGGATCTGTTGGTCTGCAGGTGGATGGTCAGAAAGGGGCGGAGCTGGGAGCTTGTGGCGCTGTTGCATCACCTACGTCCCCGCTACATCTTGAATAAAGAAATATTCAGAAATGCAGTTTTAATCCTAATTTTCTTTGCAGATCCTCCATTTTCATCAGAGTCTTTATACGAGACAGCAGAAGCACAACAGGAAGAGAAACAGAAACTGATTATTTACTTCCTGGTTGTTTTTTAGTAGTTTCTACCAACAGAGTCTTGTTCATGTCTGTGGTTTGGAAGCGACGCTGCTGTTACTCTCAGTACCAAACACATCTGTATCCTTTACATCCCTAACAATGAACACTGTCTCTAATGCTTCCGATTGTTGTTTTTGGGATACCTGGGAGTTTTTCTACCCCTTGTGCCGTCTTGTGGGGTCCAGATGACCCCCCCCCCCCCTTCCATTGAGGTGTTCTCCTACCATGACAAAGGTGGATAAAGGTGGAGAGGATTTCATGTAATCCATGGACACCAGTGAAGATCACAAATCATTGAAGAACAAAGGTTCAGAGCTCTGTCTAGTGGGTCTAGATGACCCCACTCCCAATGTTAAAGTGTCTTAGCCACATTAACATTGGGAGTGGGGTCATCTGGACCCCACAAAACAGCACAAGGGCTAAACCAAATCTTGTTTTGTCAGCCTGATGCATTTTAACATCCACCACAAGATCAACGTGAATCTTCTGCTTTCCAACTGTTGAGGACTTGAAACAGTCACGATTTTCTGAAGAATTGGCAAATACAACAGTGAAGTCATTCATTTACTATTAATGTGCAAAATATTTGAGCTAAAGCAAGTTTTTCCAAGTCCTGATGGACGTGAAGAACAGTCCCGTTGCTAAAGGGATGTTTTATTTATACTTCTGCATCCTTTGACCTTTTTTTTAATCTTCTGTGGTAGCGTCTCTCCAACAGAAGCGCATCCCACAAACTGCAGGAGAAAACGCCTTCCTAAATGCTGACATTGTGGGCGAGCTTTGGGTGAAACAGGGAAACAGTCGGAGATGGTTGGATGTCATCTGCTGTCTGACGGACAGATGGACTTTTTTCACTGGCACAGAAGAGCCGGGCCTCCTGAGGGGCTAAAAGCTCTGGCGTGTGTTCTGCATGCTCATAGGTCCATGTCTAAAGCGCGCTAATGCTCATTACACCATGGCGGCGTGTGCGGCCTCGGACACACGTGTCTCTGTGCGACTCAGACTAATCCTTCTGGATCTGCTGCCCTCCCACCTCTATATTTACCCCTGAGATTAACCGGGGTATTTACTGTGTTCCAGACCACTAAGCATTTCTCAGGGAATCGAACCGAGGACATCGGCTTTCTTGTTTCCATTTTTTTCACCTTTAACCTCTGTTTTGGACCTTCCGGCTTTGGTTTCAAGCTGCAGTCTGAAGATTCAGCGTGAAAACATCACCGACGTCCAAAAAAACCCGCTGCTTTGGTCTTCATCCGGGTGTTTCCCCAACAGTCTTTCTGTCCACCTCTTCACCTGTCTGAGTCTACCTTCCAATCCAATTTGGCTTCCTGTCATCCCTCCTTTCCTTCCTCCTGTCTCTCTTGAAGGAACAAGACGTGTGCTGTTTAGCTGCAGTTGCATCTACACACACATGTGCAGATACTCCACAATCACACACACACACACACACCTTGGATCAACCTCCACAGTCACACGCCTTCTTCGTCTCAGTCGACTACAGCGAGTAAACTGGACAAATTCAGAGAGAAGAGAGGGAACATTTTCAAAGATCCCAGGAATTGAAGGAAGAATAAAAGCAATGTTTTGAAAAGAGACGGGCTTCGGACAGACAGTTTGTGGTGTGGGAGTCCAGGCATTCAAGGTGAGGCAGTGACTTGTGTAGCTTTAGTTGCAGGAGTTACATGTTCTGTGCAGAAAGCTTCAGCATGGCTCTAGAACTCAGATTTAAGCCGTTCACCTCAAGCAGGGATGGAGATGTGATGTATTTTGGTAACCAGCGACTCTCCTGGTTCTGGTTCTGGTGTAGATCTCTTACACGGGGCATGTGAGTGAGGTTTAGCGTGTTCTAGCATGAGAAAGCTGACCAGTGGATCCCGGGTCTCCGTATTACTTCTAACAGCACAGATGAAAACAGAGGACGTAAGGCAGCTGCTCAGAATCATCACTCATTAGCCATTAGCTCCATTTCCAATGAATAGGAAATTTCCCAAATTGGATTTGCGATAAAAAAAATTCACCTAAACACGATGTCAGATAAATGCATCTAGACATTAAAGAAAGACACAATTATAAACAACAGACCACAACAAGAATCAAGTTTCTCATGCACGAGGGAGAGGAGCAAGAGTGACAGAAAACGTCTACCACGCTTCTCTTCTCAAAGGTTCTGCCTCTCCCTGTGCTGCTTTTATTAAGAACACAAGAAGGAGGTAACAATTCAAGACAAAGAGAAAAGTTCATTGGGGGTTTCATACAATGACCCATTTGATTGGATTCTAAGTTCAAACAGGATCCCTTATCAGCTAAGGACAGTGTGTCGTAAAACCCCCTCTTCCTGGCTGGGGATGAGAAGCAGATGAACAAACACACAGAACTGTTTTCAGAAGAGGTAAAAAGGTCAATCTGAGTTAAGATTTAAACATACATTTAACCCAATACATTTATACAATGATAATACTAAAACAAATTCCTTCACACACGACAAATGTTTAAAAACTCGCATTTATGGAAAAACTGTTTTTGTGCTTGGGGGAGGCAGTTTTTCAGGCATATAGAAATGGACTCATTTGCAATGAAAACACGTCTTTTTTACATGAAATGAGTCATGTGACCAACCTTCTTGGTAGGAAGTGGCGGTCTTGGTCGCTGCAAGGCGGTGCCACCAGAGGTCCCACAGCGTCACACAGATCATCAGAAGCTGAGCGTGTCATGAGGAATTGTTGGATCCACAGCTCCTCTGCAAAACCACCATTTCCCAAAATGGCTTCATCCGTAGCCCCTCCCACGTATTAGGCGCTCGCCGCTCCACGGCCTGAAGAAGACGTAGACGTCTCCTTTGATGGATGATGAAGAGCGCTAAGCAGAAATGTGAATGTATCTGCTGTCAATCAAAGTGTTGGTCACATCAGTGTTTCTGAAGGACTTATAATTCTGAATAATTATCAATTATTATAAAGTTCTCCTCTTCCTGCTTGTTTCTGTCCAGATGATGAAGATCAAGTTGGTTTCAAAGAAACAAAGTCCATCAGTCGTTTCCTAGATCGCTTTGATGGAAGAAATATCCAGCATGAACTGTGAATGTAGTTATGTAATGTAGTTTCTGCAGAGCGGCAGGAGTTCAGCAGAAATGTATCTCTGAGGGCGGAGGACCAACAGTAGTCAGTAGGGGGCGGAGCTTGTGACCGTGTTCTTTCAAACGTCGTGTTTTTCCATCTGATCCATCACGATTTGAAAAAAGAAAAACTAAGAAAATCTATTTTAATCCTGAGTTGTCTTATCGATGTCTTTCATCAGAAAAAGAGTTAAAAACACCAAAAAAACCACAACTTTCATCAAAGTGGGTCTTTGAGGATTGACCCCTAACAGAATCTTTGAACCTTTCTGCCCCAGCAGGTTTGTTCCAACGTGCCATCCTCCTCCATCATGGTGGACCTGTTTCTAAATCGAGTTCTGGTGGAAAACAACTCCGATCAGGATGAACTCAACACGGAGCGGGAGATCATTGGGATCCTGGAGAACCGCATCGTCTTGCTGTTCTTTGCATCCATGGGCTGTGAGAAATGCCACAAGTTTGTGCCGGTCCTCAATCACTTTTTCAAGAGACTCAAAGATCCAGCTTATATTGAATATCCAAAGTTGCTTGCACTCATCTACGTCAGGTACGTGGCGTGGATTTCATCTTTTTCAAATGCATTTGTCCTTATTGTTTTATCGATATTCTGGTTTCTCCAGCTTGGACCAGTCGGAAGAGCAGCAGGAACAGTTTCTAAAAGAAATGCACAAGAAGATTTTATTTCTCACCTTTGATGACCCCTACAGAAAGTAAGAGAAAAAAAGCTTCAGGTCTGCCTTTATGTACGGAGCCCTCCAGGTGCCAGTGGTAAAAAAAATAAAAATCAGATAAACTGTGCGCACGGATTGATCAATTGTGCTCATACTGTTGCGCAATCGTGCGCATGCACACATTGCATGTGCATGTCTCTGAGCAGAGCAGCCGGACTCGTAGCTTCGTGTTTTTGGGCAGGGGAGGGCGCTTTGTCACGTGTGAGCAACAGAGTATCTCCAAGCAGAGGAGCAGCTCTTACCCAGACCAATCACTATCTGACACGTCATTGGACCAATGCACCGCCAATCAAATAGTGTGACGTCATCATTAGTCGCAATTGTGTGACCACATGTGTTTGCACGATTGCGCAGCAGTACGTGCACAATTGATGGTGTATCAGATTTTGTTTTTTAAACTACTGGCCCCTACGACGAAGCTTGTGTCTGAGCTGCATTCTTGTCCTGATCAGGGAGCTGCAGAGCATCTTTAAGGTGACGGACACACCAACGGTAGTGGTGCTGCGCCCTGACGGCTCCGTCCTTTCTCCAAACGCCGTCCACGACATCTCTCGCCGTGGCACCGACTGTTTTCACAACTGGCAGGAATCGTCAGAGGTGGTTGAGAGGACGTTCATGCTTAACGAGGAGTTCGACGACCTTAACCTACGCAGCGCCACCGACCCCGTGAGGAGGCTCAAATACAAGACTGAGGATGACAAGAGAAGGAAGAGATGGTGGAAGTTATGGGAGAAAGAAGACGGAAACAGCCAGAGAGAGAAAAATGAGACTCTGGATAACAGGAGAAAAGAACCAGACAAGGGAACATGGAGAAAAAGATAATAAAAATAAGCTGTAGATATGTGAAGTGATGAAAAGTATTTTTAATGATCCAATCAGATCACTGGCCTCAATGCAGTATTGTATGACTTGTAATGCAGCTTGTGTTGGTCTTCTTGGTTGTCTCTTTCATCCTAAGATAAGGAAACATGTAATCAATCCTAGTAAAACCCTTCATTTATGAATTTATCAATTATCTACTTTAAAGGAAACCAAAGATTCCAGTTGTTCACACAAAACTAATGTTTTGAAGCAGATGCCAAGACTGTTGTGATGCGTAGCCTGAAGGTGAATTTAAATCAAATGTTGCCAAAATTCAGATACAGAATCAGAAAAAATAGATATGATTTAAAGTTCATGATTCATGCAGTTAAACCCTGAAATGTTGGTATTAAAAATTGTTCTGAGAAATCCCCACGTGTTGGTAATTCTTTGATGGGAGGTGATGTCTGAATTCAGAACGGGCCCATTGCCAGTTGAGTGGTTAACACGGGTTTTCAGCAGAAACACAGCAACAGTTGTCATCATTGTCATGGTGTGTCACGGTGAAGGGGTGGCTCGAGAGCCGGTTGGACCCAGATGCAGATGCAGAGGCAGGAGGCACACAGTTTCGGGGCAAGGGGTTTAATTACAAACACAAACAAAAGGCGCTGCAGAGCAGGTTGACAAGACAAAACAAAACTAAAACTTACTGTGGCATGGCAAGGGACAAGGACCAAGGCATGAACACCATAACAGGGTAATGGACCAACACAGGAGGAAGGCAGAGACAAGACTTAAATACAGACAGGGCAGACAAGACACAGGTGAACACGATCAGGGCAGATGGGGACCAAAGGAAGTAAAACTCAAGAAACAAGACAAGACAGGAACCCTTTCAAAATAAAACAGGAAACAGAACTTAACCATGACAGAACAAGACAGAAAGCAAAAACCAATACAAAAGAAACTCAAACCATGACATGGTGAGCTGAAGGAATAGGAGCGGCGTGCGTTGTCAGTATCGTGACACGCCTTTCTAAAATGTTTTCCTCTAAATCCACTCTACAAGTGCGTACATGAGTTTGTATTAACGCCACAGGCCTCTGTCGGGACACGTTTCTGTGTTTATTTCAGGATTTCTTTCCTGTCTTGTCTTTTCCAGCAGCTGAGCCGACAGATCAGAGCTGAAGGCGTCTGGTGTTGAACAGAATCTGCTGACACATGAGGGGTATATTTGTATAAACCCCTGTTGGATTTGAGGCTAAGCTTTGTTTAAGTTGATCATGTTTGTGAACTTTTCTTGGTGAACCGGATGGAAAACAGAAGATAGAAGGACAGAGAAGGATGCTAGAGATGAGGGTGGAAAAGAAAAAGAGTGGAAATAAAGGAGGGGGGGGGTAACAGTTTTCTGGATGTTCATCGTCACTACTGTCAGGTGTAGTCAAAAGGGGCGGGGCCTGTCCAAAAACACTCAAATGTTAAAAACTCACCAGTTGGCACCAAAAACCTTCACACATGAACATGTCAACACAACTACAGCTCACACACACACACATACACACACACACACGCACGCACACACACACACACGCAAACACCCACCCACGCACACACACACACACCCACGCACGCGCACACACGCGCACACACACGCACGAACGCACGCACACGCACGCACACACACACACGTGTGAAGCACATCGTTCCATCACACATACTGTGTAAAGGTGAACTGACACCTGTGCTCAGACACCCCCCCAGCAGTGGTGCCCCCCCCCCGGCCTGTATGGGAAGGTATCCGCTTGTCCGGCAACCCAACGTCAACCGCCCAGTCCAGGGCCTGGAGGACCGCCACAGGGGCCCCCAGCACCAGAGAGCAGGGGGGCAAAGGAGGCTCCAGCCAGAGAACAGCTATGCTAAAGCCTTCAACCAACTGTTGTTCTAGTATCTTCCTCCATATTTTGGTGCTTAACTCCCACAATTTTTCATCTATTTCATCCATTCAACTATTCTAATGTTCAGCTCTTTCATCTTTTTCCAGCTGTGACTTTTGGTTCTATAAATCTTTGAACTTTTCCAGATATTCCAGCATTTCTGCCTCCATTGAAATCCATGGGGAATCCTTGGTGCAGAAGCTCGCTGGTTCGATACCCGGCTCTGGCATTTTTCACAAAAACATCTTTTTTGTTATTGTGCTGTTTTCACTTTATTTATGGTCGACTTTGATAATTTCTTTATTTATATTTGTGCCATTTCTGACCCTCTACGTTTCATTTTTATTCAGCAATATAGCATTAAACCCTGGATTTTCTTCTGGAAATGCGGCTCCTTCTGTTTACTCTGTAGAAGTCTTTGGGATTTTATCCTCTTGGAGCCACCAGGTACTTCCTGTTTGGAATGCTAAGGGGAGGGGTCGCTCAGTCCAGCCCCTGTGTACAGTCAGTGGGCCGGCCCTTTTTGCAGTTGCAATGAGCCTGTGATCAATCACCATTTACATTTCATTCCCATCCATCCTGACCTGTTTCCTTTAGCTAAATACTCAGAAAAAGTTGAGCTCACCACACGATGCAGGTGGAACTACAACCGTCCCGTTTCCACGATTACCAAACAATAAAACGCTAACAGAGGGCTTGTCGAGCTTTTTTTTTTTTATAGTTTATCACATCAGATTTTTCTTTATTTGTTGTTCAGTGTCCACAGACAGACGGACGCCAGATCGATCTGTCTGTCATCTTTCAGCCCCTCCCTCTCAGACAGAGGTAGGAGGGTGAAGACAGAAAAGATTAGCGGAGGAACTTTGACATCAACCACGCTTAGGAAGACCGACTTAATAAGAAACTGAATCCTAAAGACACACCGGGAGAAAAGTTGAGAAGGAAACGGAAGCAGAGAAAAGTCTGTGTCTGCAGAGTTTCCAGTTTCTGGAGGACAGAATAAAGGTGAGAGGCAGAGAGGATAATCTGAGATTATACGTGATTATAGAAGTGTGACTGGGTGGATGTGAGGAAGGAGACATAAATGTATGGACATGACAAATTGCTCGTAGTCTGTCTTATTTTTGACATGTTCATGCTATTTTGGTGTCTTTAGAATGCCAAAGAAGTTTTTATTTAGAAGAGAATTTATCTTTAAAGGTGAAATATCCAGAACCGTCTCTTCCTTCCTTCTTTTCTCTGGATTCTTTGAATCGGTCGCCTGAACTGGATGTGACAGCATAACCGACACGCCTCCCGTTTGTGTAGCTCCCTTCTGCCTGCAGGATGGTGGATCTGTTCCACGACCACGTTCTGGTGAAGAACAACAAAGACCAGGACGAGCTGGACACAGAGCGGGAAGTGGTCCTGCGCCTGCAGAACCGAATCCTCCTGCTTTTCTTTGCGTCCGCTGAAAGTGACCCCTGCCAGCAGTTTGCTCCCACGCTCCACGACTTCTTCAAAAAGCTGACGGATGAGTTTTACGTGGAGCGGTCTGCTCAGCTGGCTCTGCTGTACATCAGGTAGATTGTGAACAGAGCTGGCGTCCACTGTGGCGTTCCGGTCCTTGACCTATTTCTTTGCTCAGGAACATAAACGCCTCATTCTTCTCCATTTGCAGTCATTACATGTTAAACGGATAAAATGAAATGTGTTGATTTTACACAATGATTGGCCACATTTGGACAGAAACACTAGTTGTAGCTTCAACAGAACAACTGAGGTCTTTGCTAAATTGAATATAACCTTTTTGAACAGCTATGCTGCTTGTTTATCCCTTATTTTTAAGATGATGTTAAAAAACGCCAACAAAAGACAAGTGGACTTCATTTCACCTTAGATTTCTTATTGCAGTTTAAGTTTTTCTCCTATCATCACATTCCTGGTGAAAACATCAATGGTGGATTATTTCAAGGCCACTCAGATTGTCACAGTTGTACATGTATTTTTTTTCAATGGATTTTCCTCTTGGCTTTAGTTTCTTTTTAGATGTGTTATATGTGATTCTGTTAAAAGTCTCACTCTGAAGATTTCCCAGTGGTCTTTTAAAGATGATGAAAAATCCCAAAAACCTGTGTCGTTTTCTAGAACCCAGTTTCTGCAGAGCGCCAGGAGTTCATTCGAATTTCACCTCTGTGTGGCCCCGCACACGCTCCCTGACCCTGTGTTCATTGAACATTTTCTAATGACAGACATTCCATTGTTTACAATGATGGATGAGGAAAACAATCAAGGAATGTCACCCCCCCAAACCCCTTCTACCCTTTTGCCCTCCCTTTCTATCCATCCTACATCCCAATCTACATACCCCAGCCAGCCCTCCCACCTTCCCCTCCCAACACCCTCCCTCCTTTCCCTGTCCAGAAAAACAAACAAAACAAAAATAAAAAAGTGAAAAACAATAATAATAATTAAAGGAGGAAAAATGAGTAGAAAACACGAGTAGAGTTCAGTTGTAATGAGAAGCCAAGACCACGGTACCGATAAAGTTTGGGAAGGGGTTCCAGTTGAGCTGAAATGATTGAATGGAGTCAGAAGTTTAAGATTGTAAAGCAGGGAGCCAGTGGACTTAAGGGGGACGGGGATCTTTCCAGTTCAGTGAGATCAGACGACGGGCCAATGAAATGTGGCTTTTTAAACACCACCAGAAGGTTATTATAAACAAATGTCACTTTAAACCTAACTTAGTTATAACACATCTGTTCCCTGAGCATTTTGATAAGTTCTATTTATGTCAATCAAAGGTCAAATGAAAAGCCTGTGTTGTGTTGCTACTAGACTGCATGATCCGAATCTTTCCTCCTCAGTTTGGATCAGTCAGAGGAGCAGCTGGAGAACTTCCTGAAGGAGCTCCCCAAGAAGTCTCTGTTCCTGGCCTACGAGGACCCCTACAGGAGGTGTGTGGAACCAGCGGGTTATTGTGGACGACCTGCTGGTAACTGATGATGGTGCAAAACCGCCGACCATCTCATATCCCTGATTCCACGGTGTGTAGCAGCGCTTCTGTGTGTCCACAGGGAGCTGGAGGCCATGTTTAATGTGGAAGAGCTCCCCACCGTGGTGGTGCTGCGCCCCGACTGCTCCATCCTGGTCCCCAACGCGGTGGAGGAGATCATCCGCCTGGGCCCAGACTGCTACCGAAACTGGCACGAGGCAGCAGAGCTTCTGGACAGGAACTTCCTCATCACAGAGGACTTCCAGGAAAAGTCCATGCGCAGCTTCACCGACCCCGTCAGAAGACTGAAGTATAAGGTGGAGGACGAGAAGAAGAAAACGAAGAAAAAGAAGCAAACATGCAACGACGACAGGGAGGCAGAAGCAGGGGCAAACGATAGAGATGAAGGTCGGTCCCTCTGGTGAGGCAGGCAGTCCGGACTGAACTTGTTCTGATCAGGAGCTTTAAGGCGGAGCCTCTCATGGCTGCTCAATCCTGGTTTAGCTCCTGTGTTGAATTTCACGTGTGACATGTGAGGAACTCGTCTTTCTGGAGTCGGTCTTTACAACGCAAACATCATATGGAGGCCAAACGTAGAAAAAAGAGATATCCCATGAGTGCTAATCATTGGCTGTATCTGAGACCTGGACTGAGTGGCTCCTCCCACGTGGCATTCCAAACAGGAAGTGGTTCCAAGAAACCAAAATCCCACAGACTTCTATAGAGAAACAAACAGCTGTTCCTCAGTCGTTCTATTGGTCAGAAGAACCTTCTGGATCTGATCTTTTTTTTACATCTTCTTGGTAATCCTCAATTTTCTTTATGATATTTTTCTGCATTTCAAGTTATTCAAGTCATAAACTGACCAATAAAAGGGGTCTTTGTGTCCAACTTTTTTATTAACTTGTCCTGTCCAACAGCTAAGCAAACACATGAGACCACATTTTACTGTCACAACAGGGGGTGTCAGTCTTCTGACACAGGAGGGGTATATTTGAATAAACCCCCTTTTGTAATTTAGACAAAACTTTATTTATTTCTGTCCTACTTGTAACTGTTTTTGGTTGGATCGGATGGAAATGAAAAGGAGGGAAGAAGAGAGGGATGTTAGGGGGGGGGGGGGTAGGAGGGTGATTATAGAAGGGGGGGGGGACCATAAAGCAGCATAAAGCAACATGTTGCTGCATGGTTATAATCCTTACTGACAGGTTTAGAAGTAATACAAATCTGTAGTTCAAGTTATAAACGGTCCAACATTTGATTGACAGATTCTCCTGAGCTTTTCAAGTGGTAGGGGTGTGGCCTTCCAACAAGCTCACTCCTGATTGGTGAGAGTGTCTGCCATAGAAATGTCAACTCTGACCCAATCACTGCTTACTTACCACGTGCTGGCGTCCACAATGGCAAATGGCAGCTGTATGGACTTGATTTGGTTGGAACTGACAGTGATGTCCCTTGTGCTCAGTCCAGTTCTCACATACAGCCCATGATGCTGATAAGCATTTGTTGTATCTCAGAATGTGTGGATCATTTGAAATGCTTAAATGTCGTCAGAGTGTAGAAAATGGATGAGTGTTTAGGTCATGTCTCAGCTTGTTTTATTGAGTTTTAGAGCCCGAATCAAAGCTGCTACACAACAATGCACAATGTGATTGTGTACCAACTAATCAAGATCACACACATCATTTAAAAATGAATGAATAATTCAGCACCATTAAACTAATTGTGCTCTTTTGTTTGGAGGGTTGGTGGAGTCTGACTGTGTATCCAAAACACGCAGCAATCAGAGCTTTTTGTGTCAAACAGTGGAGAAGTCGGCCTCACGACCCAATCAGTCATTATTGCTTTGAATTCCCCCCAGAGTTTATTCTTGGCTAGTTTGTGCACCGATCATACAGTATGGTTGAGTCTGAATTCCTTTCCTACTCACTATTTAGTGTTTTTGTCATTTTCTAGTTCTGTCTGAATCTACAATTTCTAAATCCAGAACTCTAGAAATTTCCCAGAAGTCTCTGCGGAAAACCAGCGTGCATCGATGCTCACTAGATTGGTGAATATAGACCACAATGCATTGCTTCAGAACAATTGTTTGCCAAAGAATGTTTTTACATGTATTTTTTTAATAAACCCTCAAAGTTTTTACCTTCAGAAGACAGTGGACTCATAATTAACGTTCATTTTAATTAGATTTTAACTTTGTTAAATCGATTACATCATATCCGTCGTTAAAAATAAACGTAGTGAGCATGGTGTCCCAATTGCTTGTAAAATTCAGGGCACTACATAATACTACAGTATTTAGTTTTTCAGTACTTAGGGGTTAGGCCGGGAATTCAGACACAGCCTATGTCAAAAAGTATTGGGATACTTTTTGTGCCGCCTTCAGCCCCTAAGGCTCATGGGAAGTGGGGAGCTTTAGGGTGAAACCTTGAGTCAGAGGGCTGGAAGGTGAAGTGACTCTCCATGCCGTTTATGCTGTATGAATGTAAGAATAAACGGGCTAGATGCTCAGAACGATATATAGTTTCTCTTCCTGTTTATGTCTCCTTGAGGCTGTGGGGGTCGTGCGGTGTGCGGGGGGCACGGACGTCTCCCCAAGGAAGCCTTTTCACTAACAGTTTGGCTTTAGCTACCTCACCAAAGTGACAGTCTGGCTGGATCGTTACAATATATTGTGTGCTAGTACTGCCCTGCGTAATAGCATTGACATTTGGAGAACCAACCTACTACAGCCATTATGCACATTGCCAGAGGGAACCATAAGAACATTAGGATGTATGAACGCACCAGCATTTCACTCTATAGATCAGAATTCATAAACATTACAGATATCTTCTCTTCTTAACTCAAACAGAGTGGATCCATTTGATCCTCAGGTGTTTGTATGGAAGATCTTCCTGTGTTGTTGGACAGACTGACACTCTCATCCGGAACCGAGGCGCGGACGGTCTTCATGAATTATGAGGCGGGACCCCCCCCCCCCCCCCCCGGAAGGACTGTATTGCTCTGACCAACCTCCGTAATCTAAATGTGGACCAAGTCCCCCCCCTCCCGCATCCCCTGCCTCCTTCTCTCCGCACGCGCGCATTTCTATGCTGCGCGCTCTCGAGCTCAGCACGCGCAACAAGCTGATGGAGAGAGTGAGAGAGAAGAGGGACCGACGGATGCAAGGCGAGGCCAAGAGCGGGAAACCGGATCCCGCCGTGATCGCTGCCTTTTGTCTTTAAGCTTTTGTATTTTTATTTTTTATTGGGGCCCGGAAACGGAACCAGAGCAGATTCCGGCCCGGCTCGCCATCAGCCCAGATGTGATGCTGATGCTGCGTCTCCTCCAGGTTCCTCACGGAAACACGGACGGCAGAGCCAATTAAAAGGCGGGGATGCTCCCGATCCGCGACATTCCAGACGTCTAACCGACGATGACAAGCGACGGCGGGCCTCGGTGAGCGGCGGGCATCGACGGAGGGGCGCGCGGCGGCGGCGGCGGCGGCGGATCTTCGTGCAGTCATTTGCATGCGGTTGTTGTTCTCGTCGCGCTCTGGGCTTCATTCATTCACCGGCGCTGGGAGGCCCGCAGCCCGCAGCGCATCTGGGCAGAAACCCGTGGGAATTATGAAACCGACGTGACGCACAGCCACAGCGCAGCGGGGAAAACGTCGACCGACGGAGGGAGGGCGTGAGGTCCGGCGGAGCAACCGATCACAGGTGGAGGGAGGACGCCCAGCCGCGGATGGACACACTCACTGCGCTAATGCCCGCCGCCTAACGCCGCAGTTTGGCCCAGCGCACGTTTGGCCCCCGAAGATTGACATTGTTCATGCAATCGGACACAACGGGGCGCGAGGCAGCGAGGAGACAACAGCGGGCGAGGGCGCGGAGAGACGGAATGCGGGAAACGCAGTGAGCGCGGAGGAGGAGGAGGAGGAGGAGGGGGGGGGAGAAAGAACCGGAGGACTGTGACGGTAAGACATACATGTTGTTTACCCCGCCCTCCGTCTCCATCGAGCTGCTCTCATGCACAAATGCACATACATGATCGATGCCCGGGAGCGCGGCGGAGGCGCGCATTGCTTTACGATTGCTACTCCGTTCCTGTTCGATTGCTGTTCCATCGTAGTTCCAGCTGTTCCGTGGCTGTTCCATTGATGCTCCTTTTCTGGCCCTTTGCTGTTCCCCTGTTACTCCATTGCAGTGCCTTAGCTGTCCCAAAGCTGTTTATTGCTACTCAGTTGCTGTTCCATTGCTGCTTCATCACTGCTTCATCTCTGCTTCATCTCTGCTTCATCACTGCTTCATTGCTGCTTCATCTCTGCTTCATCGCTGCTCCTTTGGTGTTCCATAGCTGTTCTATTGCTGCTCTGTCTTGGGTCTCCACAGCAGAGGATGTGTGTGCTGCAGGTCCTCCCCTGGCTTCCATTAGAATTGGGTTAGTAGTAGCGCTGTGTCGTTGCTGTCAAATATTCCTAGTTCTGGGGACATTCACAGGGATAAAATATTATATACAAGGCTGCAACAAACCAACAAGTGTGTCCGATACTTTAAACGTTATAAACAGAGAAAAAATCTTCACATTTTCATTTGTGTTTCTATGAAAAGCAGAATAGTTTCCACTGCCTGAGACTCCATTTGTTACAACAGAAACAAATTCCTCATTGATTAAACAGCTGACTTGTTTGAGAAATGATGACAGAATTAGCATCTGCAGCTTATGAGACCCTTGAATAAATTCGTGTTTTTGTATTAACTTTTCTCTTTGTTAAGATTTATTTGGGCTGTCAAAGCTTTTATTTGTTTGTTGGAAAAAATCCGTTTTTTAGTAAGTTTTGTGTCTTCCATCAATAATATATAATTGTTGTAACAAGAGACACAGTTACATGCTTAATGTGATCATTTCAAATCCCAAATCAGGCAAAGTGGGACACACATTTTGTTTAACAATGATTTGGAACCTCACAGTTAAAATAGTTCATAATGATTGGCAAACAGAAAACAGCAGTGATGAAAGATGAGTGTGGCAGAGGGGTAAAAGACATGAACAGAACCTGAAAACAAAACCCAAAGAGAACGCCGTCAGAAAAAAAACAGACTAACTTTCACTTCAAGATAATGTACGGAGTGTCTGCACAGGGATCCAGTTTACACACATTTGTATTTCAGTCGTATTTTAGTGCCGTCTGTATGAACGCATATGCAGTATCTGCATCACATCCATAGGTTCACCTGTGAGCAGCTGGGGTAATGAGGGGAGGAGAAAACAACGCTAAACTGTGCAAAAGGCCCTTTTTCTTTGGTTTGGACCACTATTGCATCAGAACATCGGTGAGCGATGCCACCCATAGAAAAGGGTTTACTGAGCCATCATCGTTTCCATGGCAACCACTCTCACCCATCAGGAGTGAGATGTTGGAAGGCCACACCCCTACCGCTAGAAAGCGGGCTACATGAAATCTCTCAAATGTTTGAACGCTGGACTTGGGGCAGCAGGCTCCGCCTACTTTCATTGAGGCATCTGATTGGTCAGTTTATAACTTGAATAATTTGAACTAAAGAAAGAATATCAAAGCAAGACTGGCTATTCTGACCAATAGAGTGACTGAGTAGCTACAGCGGCCGTGGTGCAAGAGGTAGAGTGGTCAACCTTCAATCAGAAGATCACAGGCTCGTTTCCCTGTCCGTCTATTTGTTGAAATGTCCTTGAGCAAGACCTTACTTTCCTGCTGGTGGTTATAGGTTGGTGCCAGTGTTTGGCAGTGAAGTCGCCATAGTGTGTGAGTTGTGTGTGCATGCATGAATGGGACAGTATCTGCCTTTTCATTCATTCATTCAGAAAAAAGCTTGCAGGTTTGGAGGAGGTGGTTTTTGAGGCTTATTCAAATCGACATATTTCACAAAACTGCAATGGAAACACTTTTTTAACTGAGCATCATTAAATGAGTCATGTGACCAACAACTCTGCACAGGTAGACAGGTTGCATCCATTTTCCTGAGCCGCTGGGGCCGCAGGGTCGCCTGAGACTGTCCCAGCCACTGTTGAGCGAAGGAGCCAGACAGCCTGGACACTGTCGTGGGCCAATGGTGCTTGAGTGTTGGTGCGTGCGACGCCGGGCGGCGGCTGGCCGCAGAGCCCGTTTTTTTGCACTTGGCTGGCTAGCTGGCAGACAGAGGTGCTGCGAGAAGGGCAGGCAGCCAGCGCGGGCCTCCTAAATCTTATATTTGTCTTATTTTTATGGAGACAATAATAAAAAGATCCTCTAGTTTGATTCTTGTTTGTATTTTTTCCCTCTTGAACTCGTGTGGGTCACAGAGACACGGACACGTGGCGGCGGAAAGCGGTTTTTGCAGCAGGACTGAAGCTAATACCGGGAGAGCCTCTGCATGATCTCATGAACCCAGACATGGAGACGTGATTACCGATGCTTTTGTAGAGCTTTTCGATGCCTTTGCCATGAGAGACAGACACCTGAATGTATCTGCTGTCAATCAAGTATTGCTCACATCCGTCACCATGTTTCTGAATGACTTGTCGCTTGAGTTGGTTTGTGTTTATTTGTGTAAATGATTTAATGGAAACAGTGTGATTGCGAAATTGTGTTTGTGTGACATTTCTAGAATGTTGAAAACATTTTGCGCATTTGTGTAACTGAAACACCGACTGTGACTTCAAAGCGCTGTGGGTCTTCAAGGAAGGTAGAAAAGTGCTACAAAATATACTTGTATACATGTACAAGTATACATTTACCATGTAGATGGGAGTTTGGCTTCTCGGAGCCAGCAGGTACTTCCTGTTGGGAACCACGGGGGGAGGGGTCACTCAGTCCAGCTCTCAGATACAGTCAGCGGTTGGGACTGCTATTGGGTCAGTCCAGTGTCCCCTACTTTCTCTTGCTTGGAAATGATCCTTCTATTGTCTTAAGTTTGAGATGATCTAATGTTTGTGAAGGTCATCATGCACGATAGTCTCATCACTGCAATAGTTTAACTTCAAATCAAGCAGATAAACTTCTTCAATCTGCAGAAATATTATGATTCCACTGTGTTTCAAAGCCTTTGTGGATTCATTCATGCGTTTCTCAGACTCTAACCATTAACTGTGTATGAGAACTGGGTTCATTAGCTCCTCCCCCTTGGTGTTCCAAGCAGGAAGTACCCGCTGATTCCATAAAACCGAATTCCGATAGACTTTTTTTGAGAGAAATAAACAGCTGCTACTCCGTCATTGTATTGGTCAGAAGAACCTCTCTGGATCTGATCCTTTTTTTTTTCAACATCTTCTTGACAATCCTCTTTTGTTTCCCCAAGTTATTTTTTCCTCAATGCAAGTTACAAGCTGACCAATGAGATGCCTGAATAAAAACACCGGGTTCCCTTTGGCCCCCACCTTGAACGTTTGACACCTTTGACTGATTCTTCAGTGCAAGGGTTTTGGACTTCCAGCAAACTCAGCTCCTGATTAGCGACAGTAGTTGCCATAGAAACGTTGATTCCGATCGACTCGGACCAACCGCTGCTTACTAGCATCGTTTGCTCGGAAAATCCTTGCTCTTCCATTAACAGCTGTACACTTCTACCCAGAACACGAGGGGCGGGAAGAGCAGCATCATGGAGCTACAGTCTGGCATCAGTGGAATCAATTAATTGATTAGACACATCATGAAGGGTGAAACTGGGTTGCAGAGCGTCCACAGAGCTGCTGGTATGCAGCTTAAAGTAAAGTGCCAATTTTTTAATCATTTCAAATAATTCCATGTATTTTAATATCCCAGCTAAAGGATTAACTGAGTTCATGTGAGCTGCTGGCGCTAAAGCTGCTAATGCCTTCTCCAGACATCGAAACTTACTCTCAGCTGTGGATACGGGCTGTCTGCGGTGGAAAATGGTCAAACCTGTGCGGGTCTGACCTGCACAAAATATCAGGGTGGTAGACCGCTCAGTGAACCAGCGGAGAGAAAAACTTCGTGCACATTTTTTCCTGTGTTCATGGATGGGGCGACAGGTCGTAGAGGACACTTCTACAACACGTACGGGAAGAAGGTGATCCAGGCGTGTCGTACAGATTTTCTCCCTTTAATAAAGCCTTCAGATCCTGCAGACTGCATGAGGAGGCTGTTAGTGCTGGTCATGTGACACGTGCACGCTCCTTGCTGACTGTTAGAAATGATGAAATGAGACGATCAGAGCGTAAGTTGTGGGGACGTCCTACGGGCCCTTTTGGATCACGTGAGGCGTAAAGACACTGAAAAGCACTGGAGAACACAGACTCCAACCAAAACCAAAACCCCAAAATTATGGATTTAAGGAATTTTAACCGCTATCACTGTTTTGTGTGTGTGTTTTATTTTGTCGTACTGACCGTACGAGACACCTGCAGCCACTCCTATCTACGACCCAGAAAACCCACAGCACCCGTATGGGGGACGAAAGCGTAACCCTGACTTTGTGATCAGAACTAAGACTTCAGACCACTTCAGTGTTTAGTTTTTGCCATCGTTCTGTTTTGATATTCCTGTTTATACATGTGCAGCGTAAAGAGCACTGGAGTCTTCATGGCCTTTAATGTTCATGACGGAAAAATGAGTTATAATAGATGGACAGATGGTCATTGGTCGTGTGGCGTCTCAGTTTCTGAAATACCAAAGTTGAGGCAGAAAAACTGACAAAACATGTATTTATTTGAATTAGGACAGTGCATATTAATCAATGTAACAACAGCTGCTTCAGCATAAATATGCCAGAGTTATTAGCACAGGAGCTGAATTTCATCCGTTGTCTTAAGGCAGGATAAAAGGTTCAACAATTACATTTGCAACACAATACCAAAGCACAATAGTGGCCTTCTTGGATTCACATTTTATTTGGTAGAATGCTATAAAGTATTCAACCATTGTTTTCCTGTTTCTCTTTCTTTATTTTAGTATCTTCCTCCATTTTTTGCTGCTCAACTCCTCCTACAATGTTTCATCTATTTCAAACATTCAACTATTCAAATGTTCACCTCTTTCATCTTTTTCCAACTATGACTTTTGCTCCTTCAGATCCTTGAACTTTTCCAGATATTCCAGGATTTCCAGGATTTCTGCCTCCATTGTAATACATGGGGAATCCTTGGTGCAGAAGCTCGCTGGTTCGATACCCGACTCTGGCATTTTTTACAAAAATATCTTTTTTGTTATTGTGCTGTTTTCACTTTATTTCTGGTCAACTTTGATCATTTCTCTATTTAATTCTTTGCCAACTGTGACCCTTTAAGTTTCATTTTCATTCAGTAATACAGCATCAACCCTGCAGTTTCTTCTGGAAATGCGGCTCCTTCTAGCTGGTTAATGTTGTAACTTCTTTGTTTTTTTTTGTCTACGCTTAAGAAACTGAATTTCGATTCATTAAATGTTGAGCGCATGAAAAGAATCAACAATAAAGTTGAATTTGACTTTTTCACAGAAATTATTAGATTAGATTAAAATAGATGAATTAGATGAGTTAATTACAGGTCATAATTAATTAATCTACCAAAAAAATCAGAGTGGCATGAGAGCACTACTTTAAATAATCCCAGTGATAACAACCAAAGCCTTTCTATTGTCATTTAATTCAGTAGAGCAGTAGCAGTAGAATTCTGAGTGTAGTCTAATCCTCGTCATTTACCAATAAATATCAAACGTACACTTCTTAAAAAATGTATTAGAGGAACAACCCCAAAAGCATTCTTGTTCATTCCTAAATGATCCCAGACTTATTCTCTTCCTGTGAAGTCCTTTGATCTTTATTTTCCCATTTTTCAGGAATGATTACCACCAATGATCCTTGAGTTAAACGTCTTCAACTCGTTGGGCACAAAGGGTTCTAAAAATTGTCAGAAGGGCCGAACCACAAATTGTGGAGTTTTAATGTCAAAACCGTGGCTTTTGTTTGTCTTTTTATTGCCAATTGCACCGATGGGTCTACGTCCGTCAGGAAACAATGCACACTTAGAGAAGCGCTGCGTTCATGCTGTGCTGGAATGATCAAATAAATGATTGTCCAACTAGGAATATGCAGATGAACATGAAAAAAAACCCAAAATCTTCCAATACCACATGTATGCAGAATATCTTTCTGCACCAACAAAAAGGTCCGTTATTTTCTGCAGTACACCGTCTATGGGTAGACACCAATGACCAATTCCCTGTGATTACCATTACAGGGAAAATAAAACATTGATAAGGATAATTAATATTTATTCCAGTATAACCGGCCATATTAAATAGGTTGGCGAGCAGCACATGGCCCCCCGTGACACTGACACTGAGTCAGTCACTCAACCAGCTGCAAAAAACAAGCAATGCAAGAGGACAGAGGAGAGATTCTGAGCCCGGAGAGGAAACTTTAGATCCATTCATTGTTTTGAATTGACTGTTCAGAAAACGTGGCAGCACAAATGTTAGAGAGTTTAACAGCAAAAACAAAAACACAGCCATTCGGCTTTTTTTTCTCATTTTAAAAGTACAAAAATAAAGCATTAATTCATAAATAAAGAGTTCAAATAGGAAGTGGTTCCAGGAAGCCTAAATCTCACAGACTTCCATAGAGAACCAAACAGCTGTTGCTCTGTCGTTCTATTGGTCAGAAGAACCCTTTTTTCTTTTTACATCTCCTTGATAATCCTCATTTCTTTTCATAAATTGCTGCAGTTCAAGTTACAAACTGACCCATGAGATGCCTCAGTAAAAGTAGGTGGAGCCTGCTTTTGATTGACAACATTTGATTGACAGATTTTTAAGTGGTAGGGGTGTGGCCTTTCAACATAGAAACAATGACTCACACTGACTCAGACTAATCACTGCTTACAGACGACTTCTGGCTCCAATATGGCGCTGTATGTATTGCGTAAAAATGGCCACCGAGATGACTTCGTTTGGTTGGCGCCGGTTGTAACCATTTCTTTGGGTGACTCTCAGTTCAGTTCTCAGATACGGTTGATGTACTGTTTGGATTTCTGCCTTTTCAGGTCTAGCGGGGTCTTTTTTTCCACACTTATGTTCTGCCCCATTGAGAGCAGAGTACAGATGTATGTTCTTTGTTTTCACCACTGCTGATGCCCTCGGGTATTTATCACCTCCTTTCCACCCACCCAGAGAAAGTCATTTTGTTGCATCTGCACTTGTACTTTGGCAAAGACCATAAAAAGCTCTTTTTTATTCATTCATCTATGTGAACAAATATGTTGGTAGGGCTGGCTTGATGAAATCGATCTGAATTGATGATCGATCCATAAAAGTAGAGATGGACCTTCTATGCCTTTCCTGTTCCACTGCCCTAACGCTCTAACACTCGACATTAGATGGAGGTAATCACAAAAAAAAAACAGGGATCCTCTTTCCTTCTTTATATGTTTGTTTACACAAACCAGCGTGGTTCCCTGTTACTTTGTCATTTTAAATATACACATATATATATATACATAATCATCAACCCTGGTACTAAACCACCACCAAACTCTCCGAGGTCTTCGTATTATTTCTATTCAGTTCTTTAGTGTCTTTCGTCTCCTCAGATGAAGGAATCTCCAAAACATGGCGGGCCACAACACTCCGTCCACATTCAGAAGAATAAACAGCCTCAGTTGAATCAGTGACCATAGTATATTCAGAATAAAGGGAAGACCTTCCAATGAGTGGCTGAAAGTGAGCCAGAATACTCCCCAACGATCATTGAAGCTGCAGTGATAGTGTAGTTTGAAAACTCTCCGTATGTTTTGTCAGCTTGGACTGAGTCTCCTTTTCTCTTGTCTCCTGTGATCTTTTGTTTGGGCCATCATTAGCCGTCATGGATCACGCTCTCAAGAGACCGGAGGTCACCGGCAGGAAGTCCCCTGACGGCCATGGCTGTAGTCCACATGATTTCTATTCTATCTGCACACTTTTAACAACAACAACGCTCATTCGAGCTGAACATACATTGCTGACTAAATGAAGAGCTTTACAAACTCACAGGCAGGAATTTTCCAAACTCTTTTAAGGAAACATTTTTTAACAGTAATTTGGCCTGTGCGTTCATTCATTCATCTTCTAAACCAGTTTTTATCCCTTTTGGGGTCACGAGGCTGCTGGAGCCTATCCTGGCAGCTGCGGGTGAAGGTGGGGAACGTCTTGGCCCAAGGCCACAATCACACACCCATGCACTCTCACATTCACACCTAGGGACAATTTAGAGTAACCAACAAACCTAAGGAGCATGTTTTTGGATGGTGGGATGCACGGGGAGAACATGCTAACTCCACACAGAAAGATCCCTCATTGGAGTTCTGGTAGGTTAGCGCGGATAAAAAGCTGCCGGTGAAGCGAGCCTCGCCAGCAGGGGGCAGTCGTGAGCTGCCAGCTGTTATGTAGCTACACTGGTGGCATAGAAACAGACCAGATGAGGACGTCTGTGTCCACTGAGAGACGCAGTAAACTAAAGGAAAGTAAGGAAGACTTTCCAACTGATCGTAGAGCTGTTAGGGGAAGGATAGCCAAATGGTTCCTTATTCAAATTAAGTGGAAAAAGAATATTTGAAAAGTAAATGTTAGGCCTTAAAGAATTATTTTAATGATCATTTTCACAGACAACATTTGATAACTGATTAAAGCTCCACAATTTGAAGTTGGAAAAATACCAGAAATAGTTACTGAGGGTCAAATGTGAGCTGAACACATCTGTATACTTTAATTTGTTTACACTACATGTGAATAATTTCTACACAGGAAGAGTGTTCTATCCGTGTCTATTAAAGACATGTTCTCTGTAGGACAAACAGGTTCTTGTGAGTAACTCTAAGCTGTTTCCTGCTGTTGGATGGATGCTGAAATATTCTGTTCTTTCATTGTAAATCTGACTCCAGACGAGTCGGTGCCTCACCAGCCATCAATCTCACTGCACGTCTCTGATTTAAGTTATGTTGACTCTTGTTTGTAGAAAAGCTGTTGACGTGAAATGGAAGTGATGTATTTGGTTGTTTTGCAATTTTTTCATGTATCGCAAGTTATGTTGCCATTGCAATGTTGATCACTGATTTCGCAAATCACCCTAAAAGTAACCGATTTTTGCTCCAATCTTGTGGAATAAAATGTGGTTCTTTAGCTTGAGCTCCACCTAGTGGCTAAACTGAAACGCCTCCAGGAGAGGCAGAACATTTATTTTGTAACATTAATTAGTTTAGAGCCTTAACAATGTTAACGATCTGCACGTTTTTGTTGGAGCTTCTCTAGAGAAATCCTGTAACCCTGTAAGGTGTTAACAATCACTGGTTTATTATTTCACTGATGCATTTACTGTATGTGAACTGTATCAGATTATTGAATATCTTTAAAACATCTATTATTAAACATCTGATTATTAATGTATTTCTATACAAAAATGTCCAAATGTTTAAACCATATAAATTCAAAATGGAATTGAGGTGATCAAAAGAATTAAAAATAATAAGCATATTAACATCAACTCTGGAAATGATCAGTGTTACCCAGCCTTATAGATTTGCGTATAAAACGACGTTTTCTTCACACTCTGACAGAGAAACTGCTGTAACTCCAAGTAGGCCTGCTGTTGGCCTGAGGCGGGTTGAGTTGCAGGCTGGATGTGTGCCTTTGTCCACAGCCACCCGTGTCCTTGCTGTGCATGCACACTCATGAGTGGGTGGCTGCACGAGTGTGTCTTTGTGTGAGTGAGTGAGTGAGTGAGGGAGGGAGGGAGACAGTTTGCAGGCAAATAAACATGCTGCCATAAGGGCTTTTGATGAGGCTGTGGGTGACTGTGTGTGCCCGCCACGATAAAAGTGGACACGCTCTCATTCCGCAGAGTTCTTTGTCCACTATGTTTAGTGCGTGCACGCATGTTTGCTTCACGCTGGAGCTGCAGCTTTCACCACAGTGCTGTTGGTGCTCCTCTGTGTCGGAGCCCAGCCCTTTGAATACACGGGAACATTTGTGGAGGGGTGACCCAAATCTGTCAACCGAGATTACTTAACAAGAAGATGGAGAAAAAGTAAGCCACAAAAGTGGAGCCGACCACATGTTCGTGTTCACATGCGTGCTCTGTGAGGCTCGTGCTCATCTCCCCACATTTTTAAAGAAAACGCGTAAAAGCTTGTAAATGTAAAAACTCAGCGTGCCTAAAAGTAACCTCTGATAAAGACCACATTTTCCTGAAGACCTTGGCTCTCAGCTCAGAGATAGTAATGTATTTGTATTTATGTTTTTGTATGTATTTCACACAAAAACAGTGTGAAGTGCTCTAAAACAGAGAAACACTGTACATATGCAGGATTGTAGCCTCAGTTCATTTCCGTCCTCTGTCCCGTGCTGACCACGGCGAGCACCCAAAGGAAGGTAGATAAAAGAAATAAGATAAAAGCGTACATTATTTACATGAAATAAAATTAACATAACATAGATTAAGTTTGAAAGGTTTAAAAATACTTAGTTTCCCAGGTTATACATCCTAAACATCACCAAAGTCAATCACAATACTAAGACAACTATGACCCCGTTGCTTTCTTTTGACTTTTGTTCAGGAAACAGTTTTATGGCATTTTCTCTGGTGTAAGTTGTGAGTCCAGGTTTTGTCGTCCAGCATCTTAATTGTTCTGTGTGGCGAGTCGTCGGATGCTGTCTGGGTTTGTGTTCCAGGTTTCAACCATCTGTCCAAAGCGGCTTTTTCTGGAAGGAATCACGCCGTCACCTCTTGAACCTGCTCTGGTGCTTCTAACCCTAACCCAGAATGCAATCTGCATGTTCAAAGCTCAGTCGATTGTGTTTTGGATTTCACAATGATGGGGGCTTTCAGGCTTTTTGTCAGAGCTTGTTTGTGAACACTTTGTAGAGCTTTCAGAGAGGTTCTGCATGCTGACGCCCAGCTGGACACGCAGGAGGTCATTTGTGAAACAATCATTGCTTTAGAGTACAGCTTAGGAGCTTCCAGAGTTGAATTATTTCTTCTGTGTCTGAAATGAGATAAATTGAATTGAATTGAGTTAACAACCTTTTTGATGTGTGGTTTGAAGGTTCAGTGGGTGTCTGTCTGCAAGTCCTGCTATCCTTCAGGTTCAAAACCTTGCAAACGGATCCCTGCAGCTCAGCGTCTTCACGATGGCGACATGGGAAACATTTCATGGGTCAGAAAAGGTGGCGCCATGAAGCAACTCAATGTTACTGTGTGCATTCATACTGCAGCTGGTCTACATCTGCTATTTTGATTGTCTCTTTATTTGCTATTTTCTGTTTTTGCTCATTGTTTCTAGTAGCCTGTTGGTTTGGTTTATTCAGGGTACTCTGGGAAATATCTCCTCAAAGACACACAACCGGTTTGAGGAAAACACTGTTGAGCATGTCTTGTCTCAAAAATGGCAGAGGACAAACTCCAACTACTTCCACTCAGTCAGACTTATTCTGACTTAGACTAATCCTGATGAAAATGGTGTTTTGGGTGTTTTTAACATGTTCTTGTGGCATATTAGTGATGATGGAGGACGAATGTAAAGAAAATTAGGAATAAAATTGAATTTTTGAGTATTTCCTTCTTCAAATTGGTGTGAATCAGGAACAGATGACGTTTGAAAAATATCGTATTTGTGACATAGAAAATACTCTGGGCGGGGCCACGAGCCCCCTGTTCTGCTCCATTCTGATCATCCGCTTGCAGACAAACAGATCCATGAACGTCTTTGTTTTCTTCGTCTGCGCTGGAATCTGGATCAGAACTGGACGGATGGACAGATCTGATACTGATCATCGTTTTCAAGTGAACGCCACGCAGCCCCAGAGCAGAGCGACTAAATGTTCCAAATGTTTGGAAGCTCATTTGTTTGATGTACGATTTATTCATGTTTTGTTCACTGATCGGTGGTTTGCAGAATCTCTGCAGCTGTTGATGAAGACGTCGGTGTCCCTGCAGATGTCCACTTTAATCCTTTCTTCCTCCAAAGACCAGATCTCTACGTCTGTGTGACGCTTCCATCTGAGGAGAACTTTCTGGCATTTTCAACGTTCTAATGCTAATAGAACATTTCATCTGGAGGAGGGGGCGTATGGAACACTGTTTACTTCCGCATTGGTGTTCTATGCATGACAGGTTCATGACGTAAGGAGACAGATGGACTTCTGGGTTTGTGAATGAAAAGGAAAATAAAGTATTGGTCCTCTACACCCAAACGTGTCTCTGAGCTCCTTATTTTACAGATGACACTCCGCTTTACCGACACAGAACCCCAGAAAGACGGCTGCACTGAAAATAATCTGATTTTGAGTCGTCAAAAGGTCCAGAATTTCTTTGTTTTTGAAACCTATCTGGAAACAAAGCTTCACAAAAGGCTCCACATATTTCACTTTCAAATAGGCTCTGATTAACAGACAACGTTGGTGGTTTTTAAAAGTCGTAATTAAAAAAAAAAGTTTGTAAACTGGCCCCCTAAAACTCTGTCGTAAAAATCCAACATATTTTATTTGATTATTTTTTTCCTGTGCCTCACAAACGGACGCTGGTCTCAGTGAAGACCTCGGCTGTTATTCAACGTCTTAGATCACGAAAATCTTCCGCTCGAGCGAGGCATAGTGAGCAGCACTGATGTGGGATTTTGTGTTTTGTGTCTCACCTACTTCATTTGAGAAATGCACATGCCCATTTTCACTGAGCGGTCTATGACCTTGACATTTGTAGAAGGTCACCTGTACGGGTTTGACACACAACCCATTTCCACCCGTAAGGACAGCTGTGACTGGAAGTTTGTGTGTGTTTGCTGAGGATGGAACCATGATCAGGGTTGCCTCTGTGGACCTGAAGCACAAACTCCTTCCTGTGCAGGTCCACTCACACCGCCTCACGGCATTATTCCTCACCGAGCACCTCTGTCTCCATCCCTGTCTGCGCTCTGCCGTTGCCATGACAACAGTACATTGAGTGACTTTTCCCTGCACTGGTTCCTCAGTTGTCATCTCTGCTTACGTCCGTCCCTTTCCTGTCTGCAGTCATCGTACCGTCTCTCGCTGAATCGCCACACATGCAGTCTTTTGTTTTCCCGCCGTGGGTCAGCGACCGTTCGACACGCAACACGCATAGAAGATGTGCTTCAGAGGCAGATCATGGAGATTCTGGCTCTTAATTTGAGTTTCCTTCTGCTTCCTCCTACAGGATCTCCTGCTAAAAAGTTTGGCTCCAAACTCTTAACTCTTCGCGTCCAGCATGGCCCTGTCACTGTGGCTTGTAGGAGTGTCTGTTTTCACTCTGGCTCATGTGACCCCGTCCCACCAAGGTAGGTGTTTCCAACCCTGTGCAGTGACATTACAAGCCACAAATGGTGAAATGATGTTGTCAGGATCCCATTTGTGAACTAAGAGTGATATTTCTGCATGAAATCCTGTAAGCGTCTCTCACCAGCTATGTGCTTGTGAATTGCAATAGGATTTTCTCCACTAACGCTGCTGCGTATGGATTTTTTTCCACACTGAGCACGTGCTGAACATGTTAAATTGTGGCCCTAAAGCCACCGAAGCTGAAATCCTAAGCCTGTCACATTGTCTTCAGCCTGACAGTCTGGAATAAAATTATCTTCTCTGCTGTCACAAGAACTCTGCAAATCTGACAGCCTCACATGACACGTCTCATCGCGTGTAGGTGTCACGCTGGTGCTGCAAGGTTTTTTTTTGGTAAACACAGTCTCACCCTTCATCCTTCTAGTGTCAGGTTGCCGGGCTCTACACTGGGATAATGTGGAATGTGTTGACATTTCCAGAACATGTTTACTCCTTATTAACTGTTTTGACTTTGTTCAGTCAGGAGTCATGCAGCAAATGTTCCTGGGGACAAACGAACCCCTGAAGAACCGTTTCCTTTCTTCCTGTGAACGCTTTTGCTGTCAGTTGTTGGGTTTTTGTTGGATTGTTAGGCTGAACGACATAATCACAGCTGCGATAACAGCTGCTCATCACTGATCTGGAGTAGAACAAAGTCACACAGTTTGTGGTAGGACTGAAATTCATGACAGAAACGACTTGATTTCCAGAAATGGAAACCAATAACTGAGAAAAACTGAAACAGGCATAGCGAGACACACAAGTGAAAGAAGTGAATGGAATAGGGAGTGGATGGATGGATTAGACAAGTAAGATCAAAAATAAAACGCCAAGAAAGTATGAATGAAGGAATAATTAGAGGATAAATAAAGGAACAAAGAAGAAAAGAATTTTTAAAGACCCACTCGGATGAAAATGGTGTTTTTGGTGTTTTTAACATGTTCTTGTAGCATTTTGCTAATGATGGAGGACATATGTGAAGATAATTACGATTACAACTGCATTTGTGAGTTTTTCTGCATTCTAATTGTTGTGAGTCAGGAGGTGGATGGATATATGCAGACCGACAGATCCATGAACGTCCATGAACGTCTTTGTTTTCCTGGTCTGAGCTGGAATCTGGATCAGAACTGGACGCATGGATGGATACGATATCGTTCCCAGTTTCTGTTACACCGCTAATGTTAGGTTGGAGGTGGGAGGGGCTATAAGCTAGTGGGAGAGACTGTAAACAGATGGATGATGGGAAGATAGGGCGGGGTTACTTTGCCCCTACAGCCCCACCAACAACTTATTTCTAATGAACTCCCACTGCCCTGCAGAAACTATGTCCTAGAAAACGACACAGATTTTCTAAAAACAACACAATCATAATTATAAGACCACTGGAACACTTTGAAAACAGATCAGAAGATGATTGGGGGGGGGACTGTAAATGGATAAAGTGGGGCTTGATCATTTATTGTATCAGCGAACTGGACCGAGTGACTGACTGTGATGTCATCCAAAGAAAATGCTTTTACTTCTGGATCCAACCAAGTGAAGACTATTCAGTCGCAATTTTGGCACCATATGGACACCACCATGTTGGAACCAGACGTCCGAGTCTGATTGGTCAGTTCCAAACTTGAACAACTCATAAAAAATGAGGATTTTCAAGAACATGCTTAAAAAAAGATGTTAGATCAAGAATGGTTATTCTGACCAATGATGGGGGGAGGGGCCACTTAGTCCAGTTCTATTCAATTTAATTCAAATTAATTTATATCCCCCAATATTACAACAATAGTCGTCTCTCCATACCGGTCACCCCTGCCTTCAGGCCTCCTCCTCTGTGAGGAAGAACTCCAACATTGGATGCTTCAGTTGGGTTAAGAGAGGCTAAGAAATGGTTGTCAAGTGACTGAAGAGAAACATCAGGAAACTGATACCTCATATTACTCATATCCTGTAGTTAACTACACTTCCCACATGTATTACCATGGGCTTGGGAGCTGTAGTCATGCTGATCAGTAGATCAGTCCTAACGTAATTTGGGAAAGCTGTAAAGAGCACTTATACCCTCTAACTTTGTTTTATTTTTTTTTAATTCTGAGTGCCTGAAATTAAACACGTTATTTTATTAAGAAATAAGCTAGAAAAATCATTCATTTTTTTACACGTCTTTTTGTTTTGTTTGTTTCCATCTGGCGAATCAAATCTGTCAGGTCCAACTGTCCTTTTGCAAAAGGATCAATACCTGATAAACGTGCATTGGAGACAGGTGTTTTCAGGCCAAAGTTTTGTTCTTCTGACTGCCTGGTTTTATCCTTGGAGTACCTGTCCATTGAAAGAAGGAACAGACAAGAACAACGCGTTATTCCTTTATTCCACTGTTTTCCTCTTTGGATCCGTCCTGTGCTGCTGATCTCACCGAGTTTCTGTTTTTTCTCTCCGTGCAGCTATGTCCCGGGCCGCCATGCCTTTCGGGTTGCTGCGCAGAGAGCTAGCATGTGAGGGTTACCCCATAGAGCTACGCTGCCCCGGAAGTGACGTGGTTATGGTGGAGACCGCCAATTACGGACGCACCGATGATAAGATATGTGATGCAGACCCCTTCCAGATGGAAAACACACAGTGTTATCTTCCTGATGCACTTAAGATCATGTCCCAGAGGTGTGTGGTTGCAAAGTAAAGCCAATAATAAATTGTTTTAATGACTATAGGGGTTTTTTATTTGATTGTGGTTATTAAGCCTTAACTTCAAGATGTAAGTTTTTTCTACAGATTGAATATTTGAGACAGTGCTTCAAGCCAGAATTCATGTTGTGAGACCTACATAGACCTGCGAGTGCAGCAGCCCCTCAGCTGTCCGGATGCACTCAGCAGTGATTTCCCAGAAGATGTGATCAATATTCTACTGGAGACAGAGCAGACAAACCTGAGGGTCCTTGGCCCCATTTTTCCTGTTAATCACCATCTTTCCCTGTGTGCCCCCTCCCACCCATCCACCAATACTGCAGATGCAACAACAGGACTCAGTGTGTGGTGGTCGCAGGGGTCGACGTCTTCCCAGATCCTTGCCCTGGCACATACAAGTACCTGGAGATCCAGTATGAGTGTGTACCTTACAGTGAGTATATACTTGTATGTATACACAAAAACAGGCACACACACAGACAAGTATTTTTGGTATATATATATATATATATATATATATACTGCTAAAACACAAATTCTGTTTAAATGCACTTTTTTTTTACATCTGGAGGTGACTCATTCCATGTTAGACTGATGGGTAGGAAATACCATTGACTGTATATGAGAACTGGACTGAGCGACTTCGACCACCTGGTTCCAAACAGGAAGTACCCGCTGGCCCACAGAAGCCAAGTCCCATAGACGTCTATAGAGAAATAAACAGCGGTTCCTCAGTCATACTATTGGTCAGAAGAACCGTTCTGGACCTGATACCTTGTTTAAAGCGCCTAAATCGGGGGGGCAAACTTTTTGACTTGTTTTGCTAATCCATCCCATAAGACAAAGACATAGCATAGAATCTAGCTAAAGACATGCTTTAATTTCGATTGAAAACTGATATATTAAATCAGAACATTTTGGAGTTTTTATATGAAAACTGTTTTTTTCTCGTTTTATTGCCTGTTGCATCAATAGGTCTGTGTCCTTCTGGAAAAAATGCAAACTTAGAGAAATTCTGTGTTTATGTGGTGCTGGAATGATGGAAAAACGCACATGACCATAAAAAACAACAACAACAAATCTTCCAACACCACCCTATGGGTAGACACCAAACTTACAGGGAAAATAACACATTAATAAGGATTATCAATGTCATTTACTCCAGTTCGGCGGGCCAGATTAAAAAGCTTGACGGGCCACATATGGCCCCCAGGCCGTAGTTTGCCCACCCCTGGCCTATATCATGCAAAAACAACTTTTTTGAGCTTTCAAGTGTATTTTAATGTTATGAAAAACAACCCAAAGTGGTATTTTGATCGGTTCACGTATTTCTGAGTATTCCTCTAAAAACCTGCTCTCTGAGCACCAGCCCCTCCCAATCAACAAAAATGAGTGAGACCTCACATTGTGACATCACAAAGTGAGGAACCGCCCCTTCCAGGAAGAGTCTGAGCTGCCAGCTCCGCCCTAAACGCTTTCCTTTTCTATGCACAATCTGGACATCCATCTCTGTAAAAGTTCAGATGTTTGTTTTCGTGGGAGAAACGCAGACACGCTGCCAAGGCCGCCTCTAGGATGATGTCATGAAATGGGCGGCACCCTCAGATTTGGTGTAGCCTCCTTTCAGTGGGAGGGGATGTCGACTTCCAACAAGCTTACCCCTTGTGCTATCCTATGACCCCCCCCTTCCATTGACATGTTCTCCCTACCATGACAAAGGTGGATAAAGGTGGAGAGGATTTCATGTCATCCATGGACACCAGTGAAGATCACAAATCATTGAAGAACAAAGGTTCAGAGCTCTGTCTAGTGGGTCTAGATGACCCCACTCCCAATGTTAAAGTGCCTAGGATAGAACAAGGGTTACACTCGATTGGTGACAGTAGTTGTTGTAGAAACGCTGATTCAGACCAATCACTGCTTACTTAGTAACATTGTTTGGTTAGTCCTGATGGAGGCGACTGAACTGACTTCATCTGAAAAAAAGCCATCTTCTCTGGGCGACGTCATCCACTCCGGTTCTTATCTAAAGTCAGTGGAAAACCAGACTCTTTTCCTCAGGGAACGTTTTCTCAGGGTTTTTTTTTTTTAACTTGTCCTGTCCAACAGCTGAGCAGACAGATGAGAGCTGAAGGCCTCTGGTGTCGGACAGATTTTACTTTAACAACAGGAGTTCTGAATCTTCTGACACGGGAGGGGTATACTTGAATAAACCCCTTTTGGAATTTAGACTAAACTTTATTCATATTAATTATATTTGTAACAGTATTTTGTTGGACAGGATGGAAAAGGAAAGGAGGGAAGAAGAGAGGGATGTTAAGGGGGGGGTGTAGGAGGGTGATTATAGAAGGCGGGGGGGTAAAATCATAAAGCATCATAAAGCAACAAGTTGCTGGATGTTTAGGATCATTCCAGTCCGGGATGGGAGTAGAATTAATCTAAAAGGGGCGGGGCCTGTCCACACACACACACACACTCAGTGGACTCGGACAGTGGGGGGGGGGGGGCTGTCACACGGTGTCACATGTGCAGAGGTGTGTGCGTGATACTGCGTGAGTGCCCCTGCGCTTGCATGTGTGTTTGTTTTCTTTTGCAGATTCACGCCTCAGGAGTCGCTCTCTTCTCTCCACAGGGGCCTGTTATGGGGGGGTGAGGGGGGGGGTGAGGAGGGAGAGGACACACGAGGAGAGGGGAGGAAGTGTTATCATGGGGGCTCTTCTGCACTTCTTTATATATATATATATATAAATATGACCTGTATTTGTGCTTTTTAGAATAAGAGTTCTAAAATCTTTATCTGTGCGCTCTCTTTTGTGTTTCTTTCTTTCCATCTTGTTTCTTTCTCTCTCTTTTTATTTCTTCCTATGCGTGCTTTCTTGCTACTCTTGCTCCCCTTCTTTTACCCTCTGACTTTTCTTTCTTTCTCTCCCTCTTTTTTTTCCTATGCTTGAGTAGAAGTGGACCAAAAAGGTAAAGACAATACATTGTAGCATCTTGATCTTTCTTTACTCCCCAAACTCCTTCTTTCCTCTCCTTCTCTCGCTCTATCCTACTGTTTCTTTCTGTCTTTCTTCAACCCTAGGACGTTGTTTCGTAGTCATGCTGGATGTTGCCCTTTTTCCCCCCTTTTCATTTTCTTTCTCACTTCTTGTGTTTTTCCACATTTTTATCCATTTCTTGCTGTCTCCATTCTTATCCAGTTTTCTCCAGGTTCTGCGCCTTATCTTTCCTCTTTTTCTTTCTTTTTCTCCTCTCTTCCTTTGTTCTTGCCTCTAATTGATCTGTAGTTCTCTTCCTCAGTCTCTGTGCACATAAAAAAAGAACACAACTGATCACAAAAACACAAATTTGCTTTGATTTTTCTTTCCCTTGTCTTTCTTTTGAAGACATAAACACAAGTTCTTTCTGTCTGTCTTTCTTTCTTTCTTTCTCTCATTCTTCCTTCTTGTCCAGCCATTCTCCTCATGCTTATTTTCCCTTTTCTTCCCTTATAGGAAGAGCCCCTTAAGTATCTTCATAGGACAAATAAGACAGAGTCTGTGTGGTTGTGAATCCATCTGGATGTGTGCTTACCGAGCACTGCTTCTGTGTGTGAGCGTGCGTGCGTGCGTGTGTGTGCGTGTGTGTGTGCATGCCTATCTGCATGCCGGTGTGAAACTGTCGTGTGCACATGCGTGTCCATGTGGTTCTTGACATGTGGGTGGACCCGTTGTGCTCTGCGTAAACTAACCTGCCCTCTCATTTACTTTAAGGCAGAATGTAGCCCCGCGTTCTGAGCCCCTGACTCTACCTCACACTCTTCTTCACTGTTTTTAGTTTTGCACTAATCCGCACAAACACACGTGCACATTCATAAATACAGACAAATATGCTCACAGACCTTTCATTGCAGTGCCCGTGTTGTATTACTCGACACACACACGCACGCACACACACACACACACACACACACACACACTAACAGTGCGTGGTTTTCCACACGTATTCGTCTGTTCTATTGCTTGCCTCTGAACATCCGTTGTTTAAAACCCTTCTCTCTCTCTTTTTCTCTTCTTTCTTCTTTTCTTAATCTTGCTGCATCGACTGCATCTAATCCATTCATCATTTGGACTCCACGTCCGTCCGTCTCTCCCCCCACCCCCCTTGCTCCTGTCCAATCCTTTCTCACTTCATTTCCTTTTTGCTCTTCTGCTTTCCCATTTTTCCTCTCTCCGGCTTTCCTGATGCTCCTTCCTCCCAAAACAACCATCCTCCAGTCTTCGTGTGTCCCGGTTCCCTGTTCTCCATCCAACCGGCCTCCTCAGTCCTGGATGCAGAGCATCAGTCGGGGGCCTGGTGTAAAGACCCCCTGCAGGCTGGTGACAGGCTGTATGTCATGCCATGGACACCCTATAGGACAGAAATGCTGTATGAGTACGCGTCTTGGGACGACTACAAGCAAAACAGAGTCACCACAACCTATAAGTGAGTGTTTTTGTGCTCTGCAGACAGACTTTCTCTCGCTGATGTGCAACGCAAGAGCCCAGAATGTGAAGTAAAGTATTTTGTTGTTATAAAATCACTTATCATGTCCATGTCCATACATGGAAATTTGTTTTTTTCCTGCAATTTAGTGTAAAAAAATGTGTAAGTGTAGAGTAATTTTGTGCTTCTGAAATTCCTTTTTGTTAAGATGTATGGCAGGAAAAAGTATTTGAGCGTGTGCAAAAAAGAATTATAGTGGGGGTGTAGGGATTCATTTTAAAGATTCAATTCATATCATCACTTGTGGTTGATGATACGATTCATAGTCGATTTCAGGTTCATGTTGAAGAATCTGACTCTCTGACCTAACATGGATCCAGGACGTCTTTATCTAAAACTTCCACCAGTGAGAAATTAACGACCTTCGCAAAAGCATCCATGTACAGATTTGGAGAAATTCACGTCCAAATCGGCAGTCCTGCCAAAGCAAAGCAAATGTATTCAAGCCTTACATTCAATTACAAATCAGTTACAGTTCCAAGCAGCATTTTTCTGCATACTATTATAATGTTGGTAATCCCACAGAGGGCATGCTCTGAAGAGTATGTAAAGTATGTAAAGGTTACACCTTCACATACTTTCCATACTCTGTTACAGTTTTTTGCTGTTTTTTTAAAAGGTGATCCCAAACACTGTTGTCCATTTGAATGAAAACGGGAACCAAAGTACTAGCAGACAGTCCTGCGATCTGTAGAAAAACGGAAAAATCAAAGAACTCAAGTTTAAACGTACAGACTCCTGTACTTTTCACTCTTCCTTGTAACCCTTGTGCTTTCCTATGGGGTCCAGATGACCCCCCCCCCCCTTCCATTGAGGTGTTCTCCTACCATGACAAAGGTGGATAAAGGTGGAGAGGATTTCATGTAATCCATGGACACCAGTGAAGATCACAAATCATTGAAGAACAAAGGTTCAGAGCTCTGTCTAGTGCAGGGGTCTCCAACCCTGTGCACCCCTTGTGGCGCCCGCAGGAAATGCACCAAATGTTTTAGGTTAGCCCCGCCTTCAGCTTCTAAGACTCATTGGAAGTGGGGAATCTTGGTGTGTTAAATGGCTCACCATAAGTGAGGGAGCTGTGAGCAGAAGTGAAGTTAATGCTGTTTGGCTGGTGGTGGGTGTGGTCAAAATAAACAGACAGATATGATTGTCTGCTAACTTATGTAAGTCTCAACAAACCGGGTTGTGCTTTGCATGGGGAGCAGAGTCAGACATGTCCAGTGGGGGTGCTACTAAGTAACAGGACAGTGAATTAAGACTCGGGCGTAACGGTACTCGAATGAATAATAGAAGGAGGAGATTCAGTGTTTGCTGTTAGTAACTGATGCACTTTAGTTCAGTAGTTAGTTAGTTTTAGTAAACAGGTCCTGTGGCGCCCTTCATACCACTTAGTGCCCATGAAAGAGCCCTCAGTCTCAGAAAGGTTGGTGACCCCTGGTCTAGTGGGTCTAGATGACCCACTCCCAATGTTAAAGAGCCTAGGATAGTACAAATTGATACATTTTTGTTTTTGGTATCATTTTGGGGCCCAGTTTTTTGGATCTGATATTTAGATTTTTGCCTGTTTTTTTTTTATAAAGTACATATTAACCTTAATTTAAGAGTATATTTTGCTGTACTGCCACAATAAACAAAGGTTCTTTTTAAACTGACATTTTTCATTAATACTGTATAGTAGACATGGTTTATGCTATCTGCACACGCACATTACTTTACTTCAAAGCAAGGATCACATTCAAATTTCCTGTAACCTAATTTACTTTGGATTTATTTTATAATTTAAGGTTGAGCATTTATACATCTGGTACGATGTTGTTGTTCACCTTTCAGCACATTTCCCTCCCACTGCCAATCAGCTTTCCCTAATTCCCACGGGCGCTTTGGCAGAGTTTTATGTCGGGGTTCTAACATCCAATCTTGTGAGATTTTCCTACCCGTAAAAAATGACAGATTTCCAAATGTCCTTCCATTTCAGATAGTCCTATCTAATGTTTGTGAGTTGGGTGGTAACACTGGCAGAGTGGGACGGCGTCACGGGTTAAAATGTGGGCGTAGTATGTTGCTGTGTGCAGGTGGGGGCATCGGTTTGGGAAATAACAAAGGAATGATCCAGAAGATCTCTCTCCACAGTTCCTCTCTGTCCGTGCAGTGAACGAATCAGAATCGCGGTGAGCGCGGCGTGGAATCTGAGTTTACGCTGGAACTGAACCACTCCGGCAAAGCTACATTCATTAGCTGCATTAAGCATACTGTCCTCAGCCTTTGTCCAAGACTGGAGAGGATAGGCTCCAGCAGCCCTGTGACCCCAAAAGGGACAAAGCGGTTAAGAAGATGAATGAGCGACACACAACCCATATTCACTTTGAGTCCAGAACATTCCTCAACACTTTGCTTTGTGCTTCTAGATGTTTCAGAATATTTCAGACCTTCAAAGACTCACATCCAACATCTACTAGTGATCCAGAAATGCATCTGGCTCGATAGACCCATTTTATTATTCAGTCTACAGCAGACATGATGCCATGTTTCTCATTTATTTCTTGTTGTTGTGTGATTTAACCTCTGTTTATCCAGCCAAGAAAGATTAGGAAAAAAATATTCTTATTTTTAGCTGCAGCTTGACAAAAGGCGAGACCTTTTGGCAGACAGACTGTAGAAAACCACACCAGGTTTTTAAATTAAAATTCAATTTGGAAAAAAAATGTAATTAATCATTGTAACATTTTTAAATATGATTGACTACTGATGAATTGGCTGTAATCTGATTGGCTGCTGAAAGGACACAGTACTGATTGGTTCATCAGTTCCATTTATGCAAAGATGATGTAACTTGAGTCTGTGTCTACAGATCTCTGTGTGGACCCAACAAAAACGTGTGAGCATGTTTATGTGCTGTTATAAAGGCTTCAAATATTAATATTTTCATATTTTTAAAAAACACACAATTCTTTTTCTTTTTCTACCAGCTCTATTTTTATTGAACTCCTCTGCAGAGTTGAAGTTTTCCTGAAAATTCACGACAAACTGCCTGACAAACTAAAGCGAAGCACTCAAAGAAGACCTTTGATAAATCATTTTGGATTTTATGATGTCATTTCTCTTCTAGGCTGCCCAGTCGTGTGGACGGCACCGGCTTTGTGGTGTACGATGGTGCCGTGTTTTACAACAAGGAGCGAACGCGCAACCTTGTCAAGTATGACCTCCGCACGCGCATAAAGAGCGGTGAGGCAGTGGTGGTCAACGCCAACTACCACGACACGTCGCCTTATCGCTGGGGAGGAAAGTCCGACATCGATCTGGCCGTGGATGAGAACGGCTTGTGGGTCATCTACTCCACTGAAGCCAATAATGGACGCATTGTGGTCAGCCAGGTCGGAAGAAACAAACCAGTGATAGAAACATGGAGGAAAAACCGTCTGTCTGTCTGTTCAAGCCCATCTTCCATATCTTTCAGGTCAACCCTTACACCCTGCGATTCGAAGGCACATGGGCTACAGGCTTTGATAAACGCGGCGCCAGCAACGCCTTCATGGCCTGTGGAGTGCTCTACGTAGTGCGCTCTGTCTTTCAGGAGGACGAAGGGCAAGCCGATAGCCGAGCCAGCAGCAACATGGTGGTTTATGCCTACGACACCAGCCGAGGACAAGAGCTGCCTGTTCAGATACCCTTCCCCAACCCTTACCAGTACATATCGTCCATAGACTACAACCCCAGAGACAACCAGCTGTATGTGTGGAATAACTACTACATGTTGAGATACCCACTGCAGTTCACACCACCGCCACCCACCAAAGGTCTAAAAAGGAGCTTTTCTGTTGTAAAAGGCTGCATTGAACTGTGGTTCTCATTCCCTGTTGGTTTGGCCTCTGCAGGACCCCTCTCGTCCTTGATGACAACCGTCCGCTCCTACACAGCTACAGTAGCTCTGACCCCTGTGCGGCCGTCGGCCTCACAGCCCATTGGCGTGATCAATAGAAGCCCATTTGATCAGCGGCCAATCACAGCCATGGTTCCATTGACCCCGCGCCCGCCTCTTCGGGTTCCCTTAGCCCCTGGTGGACCTGGTCAGGTGGGCGGATGTGAAGGCCGGGTTGCACGAGGTGTTCAGTGGCCCCCCACCCTGAAAGGAGAAACAGTTGAGAGGCCGTGCCCTAAAGGATCTCTGGGTAAGTGTGTTGACCCCAAGTGTGTAGATGGCCTGTCTTTGAAAAGGGGGGGTCGCAGAAAGGAGGGGAGCAGTTTCGTTCGCTGTCCAGCCTTTTTTCAGGTAGTCTACCTGTAAAGACAAGCTGCCGTGCAGATGCAGTAAATATTCCTCTGCTGCTTTTTGCATCTGAAGAGTCAAATCCTTCAGTGACAATCATCTATGTTTATGAGAACAGGTGTGTTTACTGTGTTTACCGCCCCCGCTGCCCCCCTTTTGACTGTTTACTGTTCCTACACGTAAAGAACTGATAGGTACAAACACCTGAGGTATGCAGACAAATTATGAAACGTATGTGGGAAAAATGGAATCCTTGAACTGAAGCTGTAACTATTAACAACCGAAAAATATATCCGGTATATGTAAATGTACAGATTGTAAATGAGAGATGTGATCGTTTTGGCTCTGCTCTCTGTCTTTGCAGGTATAGCCTCTTATCAATGCACTTTAGCTCCAGTTGGCTGGAACTCTGGAGGGCCGGACCTGTCCAACTGTACCTCGCCCTGGGTCAGCCAAATTTCCCAGAAGGTCAGTCATGCATGAACATAAACGGCTGTAGATTCACGTAGAGACGTGTGCTCTGTCATCTGTCCTTAGACTGGATTACATTACATTAAAGTCAATCAGTTTCAATTAGATTAGATTAAATTAGAAAATTGAGAAAAAGTGACATTACAAACACTTAAATTGACTGTATTTGTGTGTGATTTAATTTAAATGACATGAGATTAGATGAGATGAGATGAGATGAGATTAGATGAGATTAGATTAGATTAGATTAGATTAGATTAGATTAGATTAGATTAGATTAGATTAGATTAGATTAGATTAGATTAGATTAGATTAGATTAGATTAGAACAAATTAGTAAAATGCAAAGTTCCTAAATGCTGCTTTTCTAAATGAAGAGAAAAGATCTATCCAAATTTACAGTGTGTTTAATGAACTATGTAAACATAAATTTCCACCTCGGAAAAGAAAAAAACGTTTTTAACTCACTACAGCTGTTGAACGGTGACAAAACCAAATCTGTCTATTGCAAAAAGAGGCAAAAGATCTCCAAACGATAAAAGAATGTCTTTCCTTTCTGGTCGTAGAACGCCTTGCTTCCTGGTTTTAGAATCCCCAATAGAAGAAGGAAGAAGGAGAATTAATGAAAGCGTTGTATGTCCTGCTACCCGCCCCCACCGCCCCCCTTTTGACTCGACATTACTGGTTGAGCAGCTGCGACACGCCCCTCACTCTCCTCTTCTACCCCCCTGGTCAGATAACGAAATTCATTAAAAAAACACTTTTTCCAAAATGGCGGCTTTTCTATTGGTTTTATCTCCATGGCAACCATCCCAATAGTTGGTTGTTTGGGGACGATGAGCAGGTCAGTGTAATTTTTGGAAGAATGGGGAAAAATGACAAATGATTTTTGGTAAACACGCCCTAATATGTTCATATGCTGTGTTCTATGGCTTTGGTCCGTTTGAGCCTACGATTCATGGATTCAATCTTCACAGTAGTTTGGTAAAATATGAACGCTTCCTCTGCTACCTTGCTGCGCTAACGGCGTTCAAATGTTTCAAACTTTAAACCCAACAGTTTAGCTTCCCAGCGACGGGCGCGGTGTTAGACGACGATTCATCTGAATTCTGAGGAAGAGTAGATGATGCTAAAGGGGATTTTCATTTTTTATTTTAATACAAGATGGTGGCTTCTTCCTGTGATCAAATGTCAACAAAACTTTGGCTGTGTGTGCGCAGGCTAAGTCGTGTGGGAAAATTCAACCTAAGAAATGTGAGACAGTCTTTTGGGTGTTTTGTTATTCATTTTAAACTGGCAAACACTTTAATGTTACGCCCCTTTTTGTTTCTAGGGGTCCCTATAGGAACACAACATAAAAGTACAGCGTTTGCCAGTTTAGAATGAACAACAAAACACCCAAAGGATTGTCCCCTATAGAAGAGGAACACGTTTATTTACAAATTCATAAATAAAAACCGACAACAACTTAAAGGTGAAGCAAAAGGGCTTTTGGGTGAAGCGAGGCCAAAACAACAAACAAAGCCCCACCTAACGAAAGAAAAGGGAAATTAATGACAAAACACTAACCTCCTTATCCCTTGTGCTGTCTCCCAATGTGAACATGCCTCCCATGTTCACATTGGGAGTGGGGTCATTTAGACCCACTAGACAGAGCTCTGAACCTTTTTTCTTCAATGATTTGTGATCTTCACTGGTGTCCATGGATTACATGAAATCCTCTCCACCTTTATCCACCTTTGTCATGGTAGGGAGAACACCTCAATGGAAGGGGGGTCATGTTGACCCCATACGATTGCACAAGGGGTAGACTAACAGAAACACGAGAAAACACGTGAAAGAAAATGGCAGCTCCCCCCTACAGCTTCACAAACTAGACCAAACAAGACCACACAGAGTGGGTCTGAACACAAAACCACAAAAACCACACAGTGCAACACAAACTACACAACCGGTGGAGAAGAGCACCAAGCTGCAGGCTGCTGCAAAGCTCCCTCCTAGCAGGCTGGAGGTCCACACGGTGCCTTTAAAGGCTGCTCCATCAGCTTGGGTCCAATGGGAGACACACATTTTCCAGCACCACACCTAAAATAATCAGACAAACACACAAAGAAACACAAACACAACAAAGTCCCACTCTGATAGAAATAACATACGCAAAAAGAACCAAAACATGATTAGGAAGGGGCGTGGCCAGATCAATGTGACACCAAGATGATATGATATTATCATCATGATGTGATATTACAATTATAGGAACATAGCTGTGAAAAACAAAAAGCCTGGAGCAGGGTTTGCAGGATTTGCACCGCTTTGACTTTTTTGGCCCCCCCCTTCTGTAGATAAAGAGTGGCGAGAATGCGGCCAACATAGCTGGGGAGCTGGTCAACCTGACTCGGGGACGGATCTACGCCGGAGACGTCAGCATGTCCGTCAAGCTCATCGAACAGCTGCTGGACATACTGGACTCTCAACTCCAGGCATTAAGGCCCGCCAATAAAGAACCAGCAGCCCGCAACTACAATAAGGTGAATTGTTTCTGTTGTGGGGTTGTGGGGGGGGGCATGAATGTCATGAATGATCATTTTTAGTAATTATACTAATAGATTTTTCATCTTTCAGCTGCAGAAGAGAGAGCGCACGTGTAAAGCCTACATTCAGGTAAGAATCCAGAGATCAGACGAACAAAGTGACAGATTCCATAAACGTACAGATCTATTAGATCACCGTTCCCGTGATCAATCATGGCTCACATGTACAGTATTCAGCTAAACTCAGAACAGACTGAAACACTAATAGTTGCCCCAGAAAACACAACCCCAATCACCTTGGGTCTCTGTCCAGTCCTGAACCAGAACCCTTGGTGTCCGGTCTTTGGACCCTCATTCCAGACGTTTCATTAGAAATTGTTTTTACGTAAAATAGCCAAACTGTGGACCTTTTTATCTAACTCAGTCTTAGGGATGCTTGTCCGTGTTTTCCTCTCCTCTCGTTTAGATGATTGTTTTATTTGTGTTAATAAATCTGTACTTAACCATCTTTAGTTTGTCCAAAACACGGCTGCAAGGCTTTTAACAGGATCACACAAAAGCCCCCCCCCATTAGATCCTCCTTGCACTGATCAAGAGGCGGCTTGATTTTTTTTTTTTTATTTGAAATGGTTTATTTCAAGCAATCAAATAAGAATAATACACAGAACATTAAATCATCATTTATACATTCATACAATGACGAATCAAACTTGGGATGATTAAATATAAAATTAAATATTGCTTAAAGGCAGTGGAAAGAAGTGAACTTATATAATCCCACCCCTGTTCTACCGTAACCATTTTATTAATGATTTTTTATTATCCAGTTCATAACTTTATCAGACAGAATTAACAATCCTTAGGTATCAATAAATCACATGACAAAGATGAATTACTTAAATTATTATGTAAAAAATAACTTTTTAGAAATCTTTTTAGTTATCCAAAATATATGCAGATTATGTTACTTATAAAAATAATGAATCCATGTTTGGAGCAAGTGAAGTCATATCATTGGAAATCAATCAATTGAACCATCTTCAATAATTGATTAAGCATTTTTTTATTATCATATTTTAAAATATGAGTTTTAACCTGTAGAGCTTTGAATGGACTGACCCCACATCAGACTTGCTCTGTCCCTACGCGTCTGGCCGTGCCCTCTGACCCTCAGATCCAAATCTGGTCTATAAACCAGAGGTGAGCGGTCGTTCCAGGCAATAGCCCCCAGACCCTGGGACGCCGTCCCTCTGCTCCATCGTGTTGATTCTTTTAAAAGTCAAATAAAGACACTTATTCAAAAAGCTTTTAGCTGACAGGCTTCATTGTTATCTCTATTCTACATTTACATCACATTCAATTGATTGTTTCTGTATTTTGTTTTTGTATTTGAGTTTTATTGTTCAGTTTTCTTTGTGATTTGCTCTGGGAAAGACGCTACATAAATAAACCGTCCTCACTCGGATTGGCTGACGGTCTCTCCCTGTGATCTCAGGCGGTGGTGCAGACGGTCGACAACCTTCTGGGCCCTGAAGCTCTGGTGTCCTGGGCAGACATGAACAGCATGGATCAGTCGCGCTCTGCGTCGCTGCTGTTAGATGCCGTGGAGAAAGGAGCTTTTCTGCTAGCGAACAACCTGTACGACGGCCGCTTTAGTGACAGAGCGCCCAACGTTGGTACGTGATGCGCACGACTCACGGGTCGCCGTGGCGCCGCTGGCCTGACAGTCAAACCTTTCCCTCTTCCTTCTCTTTCAGATCTGGAGGTGTATGTACTGAACACAGAGGCAGACATACGGGACTTGGTGTTTCCTGATTCCTATTACAGTGACAGCATCCTGCAAATATCCGCCTTGGCCCTGCAGCAGTACAGCAACAACGGTCAGTGGCACAAAAAACCATTCACTCAAACAGCGATTCCATTCTGCCATAAGGTAGTACGGTACCTCTCTACTAAGATTTTGCCTTTATGCTGAAAGTTTGGCCGCTTTCTTAACCCCATGAAGTCGACTACATCAAAGAATTGGTGGGAAATTCTCTGCTGACACCCACTCAAAATCTGATTGGTTGAAGAAAATGAATGACCAACGTTGATTTTGCATCACAAGACCTTCACAACTCTTGCTGAAGGCCCCTATCCTGCCTGGCAACAGAGGAAAGCGGAAATGTGATTGGTTAAATGCTCCAATGTGAAAATCTGTCTGTCTGGAAGCAGCAGAACCATCATGATCACAATAAAAGGGAATGGACAGACCATGTGGAATGATTAATGATGATTCAGATATTTTTTAACACTGCCACAATGTTAGTTTAAGATGCAAAAATATAAACACGAGAGTTTAGGAAAAAATTCTCTGATATACTTTTAGATTTAATCCAAACATTTTATTGTTAATAATAAATAATTATCAATCAATGTATCATTCTTTCAGTAAAACATGTCGTCATCTTAAAAAATGAATAACAATAGATGAGTTATTCTCACCATAAAGTTTAGACAATTAGCTGAACTTTTCCCACCAAAAGTATTTTTGAGATTTTATTGAAGCAGCCAACTCTCATCTTTTCATCGGCAAGTTCTTCTTTATTTGAAACTCATTTATAAACATAATTCCAGTCCACACAACACTCCTCTACGGAACTGCCGATACATCACTATTAGAAACAAATCCATCTTTGTTCCAAAATGGTTTGACTTTTGATGATTTCACAGCTAAATATGGTTCACTAACAAATAAAAAAAGGTTTTGAAAAAATGATTAAGGCCATTCCTTTAAAATGTTGTAAACTCAGTTTCTGATCTGTTTCATAACATCATTTACAGACATCCTTCTGTCCCCAAGCTCCTGATCAATGAACACAACATAGCAACGTCCAAACTCCCAACCTTCAAATCAGAGAATATTTTAACAAAACGTCCTTTCCCTACATCTCAAATCCAAACTATATAACCCAATATTTTAATAATTCAGAAAAGAAACAAATACGAGCTAAATATTTAAAACTCCTCATTCCTCCTAAAGCCAAGGAAGTCCACTGTAAAACCTTTTCAGGTATTTACCATTCCAAGGAATTACTAAGAAAACGGTTTGGAATTCCTGAAAATTGTTGTTCTTTTTGTAAGGATGACATTGAAACGATTGAGCATCTATTCTTTGAATGTTTTTATTCTAATGTCCTTTGGAAGAAATTACATTATTATCTTTTCCTCAAGATTTTATGTTTAGCAGACTTTTCTGTTAAGGACATAAATTTTGGGTTTATTTTAGAAAACAAAAACACTGAAGTTATTTTAAATGTTATAATTATTTTGGGTAAATTCTTTATACACAATATCTATTCCTTTAAATCAAACCATATATTTTTGCTCTTTTTTTATCCATAAACTTCACAGAAAATAAACTTGCTATGGAACTTCAAACTATCAGAGGTACCTTGGAGCTTTTTGATAACTCCTATGTCATTGATAATTACAATGCCCATGTAACCCCTTTGTTTTATTTTTATACATTTTTTTTAAGTTTGTATTTTTCTGTATTATTGTATATTTTTTATTTAACTTGTTTAATGTTGTTTACATTTTTCTATACCTGTTGTACTTGTAACTTGTTGAATACTTTTTACAACTGCCAGAATACTGTAAACCTCCAGTGTTTTTCAATTTAAAAAAAGAAATTGTATTGAAGTAGCCATTTTGAAATGAGCAGGAAAAGCCGTTCTACTGCCTCTAGTGGAAAGATGATGAACTGCAAGGCAGAAAATATAGAACCAAGAACTATTGGGGTTTGAAGGAAAGTTTGGATTCTGCTAATGCAATAGGTAGTTTCTCAGAAAAATGGATTTATCTAAGATGCTAATGGTTATGTAGGATCAGTCAAAGTTGTCTTCTACCCACACAATTCTCCCCAGTGCAGTCCAATAGAATGAGATACAGTAAACCTTGAAGGATTTGTGAGAAAATTAAGTCTCATTCAGCAAAGAATAAATGCTTTCCAAGCAAAAGACACTGCATTCATGTTTCCTGTGTGACGCCTGTGAGTGGAGACTTGCATTAACCTATAGGTTTATTAAAACGCCCAATTAGGACACACTCTGTCAATCAGACTGTATTGACTGAACTCTTTCTGGGTAAAGCAGCTTGTCATCTTCTGTGGGAATGTGGCTGTCTCTGACCTTTCCATGGATTGAAGTGGGGTCATGAAAAGAAAAAAAAAAGTCATCTTTTCCTTCTGTTGCGCCCTCTGCAGGCCAAGTGAAGCTGGTGCTCTCCCTGTACAAAAACCTGGGCTCCTTCCTTTCCACCCAAAACTCAACCATGAGGCTGGGGCTGGGGCAGGGCCAGAGTTTAGAGCCCAGGCACAGGAGCCTCGTGGTCAACTCCCACATCATCTCCGCCTCTGTGCACAGAGGCTCCAACAGAGTGTACCTCACCGAACCTGTGATCTTCACCCTGAGACACCTTCAGGTTTGTCAGAATGAGGACCTGAACCGAGCATTCGGAGCATCCTTTAAAGTTACCGTCTTTTTCCGCAGCTGGAGAATCATTTTGGGCCGAACTGCTCCTTTTGGAACGCTTCGGGAGTTTCTGGGAGTGGCCGGTGGTCCACACAGGGCTGCCGCCTTCTACACACAAACAACACACACACAACCTGTGCCTGCAATCACCTGTCCAGCTATGCCATCATCATGACGTACCAGCAGCCTGCAGTGAGTCTCACACATCACTAACCAGCAACTTTTGAAACAAGGGGTCTGTCCAACTTACTTTATCTATTTAAACTTGTAGCTTTAAATCTGCAAACTGCTTTTTAATTTGAGGAAGTTTTGAGTTTTCATTGTATTTAATCTGACAAATATTGAAGCAGTATTGACAGGACATTTGGATGCACATACTGTCTCTGAACCTTTAGGGCAACGTTAGACTACGTCTGAAATTCCGATCTTCCGTGATATGTGTGTGTGATAAACAGGATTCTTAACTGTTTCTTGCGTTCGTCGATGTCCATCAAGGGTTTCGATCGACGGGTCTTTACGTGAGTTTGGTTTTAAGCTGTAGGGAATGGTAAATGGCATGTACTTGAATAGCACTTACTGCCTTCCTCGAAGGCCCAAAGCGCTTTACTGTCACAAACCCATTTCAGTCATACGAAACTCTTGCAGTAGAATACATTTATTTTCACATACTTAATTTACATCTTAGTTAGCATTCACAAACTTTGATTGGCATAAGGCTCCGTACAATTCCATGAGATAACTTCCATAAACTTTAGGGTAAAAACCCCCGAACGGAGCCCACAGGTGGAAGCCGGGGAGGAGGGTGGGGCGACGAAGCGGCGCTGCGGTAAGAAAGAAAAAGAACGCTGCACACCTGGACTTAAATAGGAAGCTGAACAGGTGAGTTAATTAACTACCGCCCTAGGGGGAAAAGAGACTGCCGAGTTCCGGTGCCTGAAATGCGAATGTCATTCGCTATTTTCAGTCATACGAAACTCTTGCAGTAGAATACATTTATTTTCACATACTTAATTTACATCTTAGCATTCACAAACTTTGATTGGCATAAGGCTCCGTACAATTCCATGAGATAACTTCCATAAACTTTAGGGTAAAAACCCCCAAAACCAAAGATCATCAAGAAGAAAGAAGAAGAAAGAATGTAAATGTATAATCAGTGTGTCATAAGATGAGGTGTGTTTTGGCGGCATTCCATTTTCATTTCATTTCATTTCCAAGTAAGACTGCTATGTGTGACCCGGCACCTTTGACCATTGGGCCGCCCCCTTCTTTCCATTTCTTTTATCCGAGTTCAGCGCTACAAAGGGGACATACTATCTAATGGATCTGCTATGTGTGACCCGGCACCTTTGACCGTTGGGCCGCCCCCTTCTTTCCATTTCTTTTATCCGAGTTCAGCGCTACAAAGGGGACATACTATCTAATGGATCTGCTATGTGTGACCCGGCACCTTTGACCGTTGGGCCGCCCCCATTCGAGTACAGCGCCTCGAAGGGGACACACTATCTAATGGATCTGCTATGTGTGACCCGGCACCTTTGACCGTTGGGCCGCCCCCATTCGAGTACAGCGCCTCGAAGGGGACACACTATATAATGGATCTGCTATGTGTGACCCGGCACCTTTGACCGTTGGGCCGCCCCCGTTCGAGTACAGCGCCTCGAAGGGGACACACTATATAGTGGAACTGCTATGTGTGACCCGGCACCTTTGACCGTTGGGCCGCTCCCGTTCGTGAACCACTAGGGGAACATACTATCTGCAAAGAGAGAGAGAGAGAGAGAGAGAGCCCAACAAAGAAAACGAAACAAAACAGGGAGCCAACATAAGAATCACTCATACCCAATTTTTTTTAAGAACCTACATCCCCATCCGCAAAATGTTGTAAGGAACTATAATTTGAACCGCTAAGTACAACCCGTATGAAGACACTACCTACATCCATCCAAAGCTCCCAAAGCATGCTAAACATGCTTAAGTACCATCCATTATTCGTAGCTTCCATCAAATACTAAGAACGAGCTTAGCATTATTTCATTTGGTATGCTATTAAAGGCGCTTAAATAACATCCATTAATTCAAGCTTGCAACGACAGGACTATGAACGAGCTTAACTGCCATAATGTTTCCCCATTTGTCATACCATAATACGAGCTCAGAACATCCATTTATTCGAAGATTTCCATCTAAGTATCACGAAAATCCTCACTGCCATTTGTCTGAAGCTAATTGGCGTAATTGAGTTTAGAAACCAAAATTTGAGCTCCATCGCATACTAATAATACACTTTAGAACATCCTAAATTTTGAGGCTTCCACCTGGCAATATAATCCAAGAATTTACATTCATTCTACTGCCAACATGATGATTGATTTAAGTCAGAAGTGTCATGGGAACGTAGGGGAGGTCCACCGCCCAATCACTTTCAGTTCAGCAATAGGTACGTTGAGCAGTCATCGTGGCAACACCAGATCAAGGAATGCAGGGGTGTCATCATTTGCCAGAAATGGGGAAGCAGGCCAGAGAGCAGGGACTCGCAGGCTCAGGATGCGATGCATAGATAAAATACAAAACCAGTATTAGTCCCAGCAAAGAACATATATATTAAACCTAGATACTGAGTAGTTTATACACTGATTAAGATGAATGGAATAACAAGGTTAAATTTATTAGAAAGTTAAGGAAAGTCCCATTGTGGCTTCATCGCACCATAGAAACCACCCGTATCACAAATTCCAGCAGTGAATTGATAGTGAAATACAGAACCTGCACAATATCTTAACACCAATTTTATATACGCCAATTGTAAAGAAGCAACCTTTGACAGTTCCAGAGGGACGCACCTTCAGAAGGTCATCGAGAATTAGGCGATGGGATGGGTAACCAAGGGCCAAGGAGATTGTAGATGAGGAAGGTCCACGTCCCACGTAGCAATGGATTGCAGCTCGGCTGAAATTTGATTCTCATATTTGATATTAGTGGTTCTCAAATAGGTGGACAACAAAACACGACTGCCGAAATTTTAGCCAAGGGCGTCTGGAGATCCATAAGGGATCGTAGGTTTTGATAGACTGAACCTTAGATTTTTAGAGGTGGAGCATAACAACCTCTAAATGTAGATGCATCTAGCCAAGTGTCATCTGCTTAAGCAGGGCTGATAGAAGACTGGCTTGCGGACACAAGAATTAACTCTTGAACTAAGCTTTAGAGCGTAAAAGGTGGAGTTTCTACGGTCAGGGTTAATTTGCTTATGGTGTTATTTAAATACTACCCAAGACAACCGATGAAACACATAAGACTATTATCTCACTCCTTAAAGAGCCTCAATATAAACTCCATGTTTAAATTCTCATAACCACACAATCTTTAAAACCATTAGAGCCGTGGAGTCTGGCGGCCGGACGTACACAAACCGCTCTTATAAATCTTTCCCCCCAAAAACTAGAGGGCCCAGCCACAGAAGAACAAGCGGAGGGAGACTGAAGACACGACAGGCATCATCATAACAAGACCTCTAAGCCTGAGAAGGACAGGCTACAAAACGGAAGACGTGAATATCCAGAACAGGAACATGGAGCCCAGGATCAAACAACCCGGAACAAGAGCACAAGATGAATGGACGACCGTGGGACCAAAGCCAGAGCAGAATCAGGTGGGCCGATCATTGAACAAACAGCCATCAACCAAAGAATGAAACAAAGTATGCGCTGCACAAAAGCGAGAGATGGCATAAAGGGAGAGGCATGCACCAATGAACCATCCAGATCCAGAAGAAGAAAACAAATCCGGACGGGCAGAGGACCATACGTCGCAGACAACGCGGTAACCCAGATCAGAAAATGAAAGTAAGCCACAGAGATGCAAAAGACCAGGCATACAGAGGAACAGTGACGCAGAGAAAACATCAAAACGCGCAAAACGAAGGGGAGCCCATAGCCTACCCGAGTCCAGTACAGGGCTTGTGACAATACAGTTGATAGCATGAGGACCGCCATGACAGCAGAAAGGTCAACCGATAAACAAATCGAGCGCCAACTGGATGCCGAGAGACTCCTCCGGGAGGCAAAGAGGCAGGACACTGAGAACATCAGTGATAACAGTCAGCCCCAGCCACAAATCGCGTCCGGAGTAAAACGTGGAGAAGGCATGGGCAGCCGAAGTAAAAATAAACCAATCCGTAAGGCGCACGAGGAATCAGGCCACTGACGCCAAAAAAAAAAAAAAAATGACTACGACGACAGGCGCCAACAGGACCGAAACAGGTTCCAACCATGAACACATCCAAGGGCCACCCACAGTGGCGGCCTATACTGTGAGCAGGCGGAGGCGACGAACGAAGAACGCCGAATGAATCAAAACAAGCCACAGACGTTGCATAAAAGAGACAAATCAAAAGTAAAATTCCACAGAGGAGAGAGGGGTCCAACAAGAACAAACCAAACGCTGAGTAAACCACCAAATGCACAGCAGCCACGACAGAAACACAAAACAAAGAGAGCCACCAAAATAATAAAGCCAGCGTTGATTAAAGACAGGCAAAATTCACATTCGGCTCTTATCTAGGAGCCGTAGGAGCCGAGTCTTAGCCGGACGGCTAAGACAGAGAGACACAGGAGGAGTTTCTACCCCCACGCCATCAGGCTCTTAAATGTTAACTCTACGCGTGTACCTTAATTATTCAAGTCTTCAGTCCACATTCATGCACATTATTTTGCATTCCACATTTAATTCCACAATACACATACTGTACGTATTTCATCGGTACACAGTTTTACTTAATTATTAATATAATGAGATAATAATAGTTTTCCCTAATTATTGCGCTGTCCACAGAGCGGACCTGGGTTACATTTCACTACTGGTTGGATTTGCTAAATACAACTTCGTATGCAACAAAGAAAATCCTGAAATCTTGAAATCTTAAATAACATACAGCAAGAGATAAAACGCCGAAAGCCACAACTAATTCAGCCATCATGAGAACCCTGTCCAGACGAGGACCATCAGCCCTGAACCACAGGAAAGACCCCACAACCCCTGAAACAATAACTGGATGCAGAGCCACAAAACATGAAAACGAGTCAGGTAGACCACAAAGACAAAGAACATAAACTACAATACCCAGAGTCCTTAGGGGCGTGACGTCACATACAACCGGAACAAAAATAAGGAAACAGAAACGCATCAGAAAACACAACAGAAAAACACAGGAAAAGACCGCCTGGCCGCTCACCGCAATGATACAAACAGCCACACCAGAGGAGAAAGCCTGGACAGCCCCCGATCTAACGCCGCTGCCAACCGAAACACCGCGAAACGCTCACCCGCCGCAGCGACGCGAACACGCCGGCGCCGCCACCCGGCCGATGAAACGCCGCGGAAGGAGAAACAAACGCGGCGAAATGAAAACCCCCCACATCAGAAAAAGTGGGAGCACCGTCCAAAGAAGGGGGGAACACACCAAGATGCCAAAAAGAAGGACAGCCGCGGGCATGGAGCACCGGCGACGAAGCGGCGCTGCGGTAAGAAAGAAAAAGAACGCTGCACACCTGGACTTAAATAGGAAGCTGAACAGGTGAGTTAATTAACTACCGCCCTAGGGGGAAAAGAGACTGCCGAGTTCCGGTGCCTGAAATGCGAATGTCATTCGCTATTTCACGCACACATTCACACACTGGCGCCAACCTTCCACCACGACCACCGTGGTCGCACGAATGCGACCATAGACCTCCCCGGATCTCCACGGCGGGCTGCCTCAGGACGCTTTGACATTCAAAGCACGGAGCAGAAATCCCACAGCATCAGCACCACGGTCAGAGCCTGATTTGTCTTAATTGAACAGTCGGATTCCCCCGGTCCTCACCAGTTCTAAGTCATCCGCCGAGGCAGCCCGCCGAGCAGGGTGGGGGGCCCACAGAAACTGGGTACCTTTGGCAGGAGTCGGGGAGATCTGTGAGAAGGGCCGATTAATCTATCCGTCTCACACTACGCCCATCATGCATGAACCGTGCGTGATGCGTCAAATATGTCATTTGAACTTGACATGTGCGCCGTATACGCGATATAAAAGTTACACATCGGTGGTTCATGCGTAAAAAGTCTGTTAGACAAACGTGGAACGGTTGAGGAGAGACACACATTTGAGAATGCATCTTGCAAACATCACACACAATTGCATAAGATTAATTTACGTAATAACTGCGTATAAACTACGTAAAATACTCGTGAACTGTGTAATTCTCATCCAGCCAAAAGTTTTCAACAGCTATAAAAAAACCATCGATGGACATCTGAGCTCATGGACAAATGACAAACGCAAGAAACATGTATGAATGACGTAGATCATGCATGAATCCCTAAAGACCGACATTTGATATGTGGAAAATCCACAGGTTGTACATCATGGCTGTGTGACACCTAGACTTAGATCTGGTGCGATTCCGGGGAATTCAACTGACCATGGTGCTGATGCCATCTGATTTCTGCTCAGTGCTCTGAATGTCAAACTGAAGAAATTCAATTCAGCGTTTAATTCGGTGTTGTTTGCATAGTTTATTTATACTATGTCTGTGGTTCATTTTTGAAAAATCTGTGAAAATTTCACGTCAAACCACAACGTTTCTCACTTTTAACACATATTGTTACATATGACCAATTTTCATCTGTGCGCCATATGGTCATAGTGGCTGTGTGACACGGCCCTCAGGTGTTTTGTGAATGTGATGAACTTGGATAAAAAAAACATTCATGTTTCTGCATTGATACTGATTTAAAGAAGCTTTTCCTTTTCTTTCTTTAAAGTTTGGTGTCGGCGTCGAGGAGCTTCTGGTCTTTGTCATTTCCTGGGTCGGTATTTGTGTTGCACTGGTGTGTTTGGCGACCTGCATCATCACCCTCTGCTGCCAGGGGGCGCCCTGGCACACTGACCACAGCACCATTCACTGCAACCTGTGGGCCAACCTGCTCATCACCGAGCTTCTTTTCCTCATCGGTGCCAACAGGACAAAGTACACTGTTAGTAATTTGATCCCCACTGTTCAACAGAAAAATGTTCACCAGCTCTGTTTTCATGAATGTGTGCAGATCTGATTCATTTGAGATGATAAACTGAGGCTGTTTTTGGTTTATATTTCAGGTTGTGTGCTCCATAACTGCTGGTCTTCTGCATTTTTCACTGCTGTCAGTGTTTTGCTGGCTGTGCCTGGAGGGGATAGAACTGTACCTGCTGCAGAGAGAGCTATTTGAGGGCCGAAACTCCAGACGGAAATATTTTTATCTCTGCGGCTACTCTGTTCCCGGCCTGGTGGTGGCCGTTTCTGCTGCTATTGACTTCAGAGGATATGGATCAAAAACCGGGTACAGTTCCAATATGCGTGCACGGCTGCGGGATTTGATGGTTTTGGGTGGAATCCTCATCCTTACTTGTGTCTTGTTCACTTCGCTCAGATGCTGGCTGCGCACAGACAACTACTTCATCTGGAGTTTCCTGGGTCCTGTTGCTGTCATCATCACGGTGATGGTTCATGCTTTTCTCCTCATTGACCCACTGCGATGGAAATGCTGTTGTTTTGGTGTTTTAACATCTTACTCTGGCATTTTCCTGAAGATTTAGAACATATATGAAGAAAAAAAGTCAATTTCTGAGTTTTTCTTTATTCAAATCGTTGTGAATCAGGAGCAGACGAAAAGATGTCCTCTGAAAAAGATCGTATTAAATAAAAAATAAAAAAATGCTGGGCGGGGCCACAAGCTCCCTGCTCTGAGCCCTCAGCAATGGGGAGGGAAATGGGGGGAGGGGTTGCTCCATGCTGACAGTCCCGCCAACCACATCATCACGTCAATATTCAGCAAATATGGAAACGCATGTTGAGCATAAAAAAAGTGTTGAGCCGACCACAGAGAAAGTGGGCGTGTCTGTTAGCCTGGGGGCAGAACAGGAAGCACAGACTCTTCCTGGAAGGGGCGGTTCCTCACTTTGTGATGTCACAATGTGAGGACCCACTTGTCTTTGTGGATTGGGAGAGGCTGATGCTCAGGGAGGATCAAAACGCCACATTGGGGTAGTTTCTCATGAGGAATGAACATTAGAAAACACTTAAAAAGCTGAAAAAAGTCATTTTGTGGGATGCAGACCGTTTGAAGACCACTGGTAACAGTTCAGAGTGGGTCTTTAAAATCTATCAGCCTTATTCTTACAGTTCTTGGTAATTGCTTCTTGCCTGTCATAATTCTAACGGGTTGTACTTGTGTTTGACACATGACTCATCTTCTGGACCTCAGCTGAACCTTGTCGTTCTGGTGATGACCTTACATAAGATGCACAGCACTGCTGCTCTGAAGCCAGACTCCAGCCGCCACGATAACCTGAGGTCAGTAGGAGTCTTTCACGTTTGGAAAAACATTTCTGACCCCAAAACATTTGACAAACTCCCAGTGTTCACAGTTGTCTGTTTGGTTTGTCGGTAAACCAGTTCAGCGCCGTTACACTGATCATCTGTAATGGTGAACCAGGAGCTAAATCTGCAGAACAATCTGTATTACAAAAATCACTACAACACAGATGATATTCAAAAGAGATATTCTACAAATAATGTCCGGGCCGTGGAGGTAGAGGACCGGCTGCACCTTAAGGGAAGCACAGGTGCGTCTTACGCTGCGTTCTAGTCATTAGACGGTCCTAGTGAGGGGATACGGGCCAAACGGGGCGCGCTGGTGGCCCGTGTGAAACCGTAAGATGGTACACAATGTTGAAAATGTTCATGCGCCTTTTTTTCTACGACCGACAGGTCGAAGTGAAAACTTTTACAACACATAAGGGCAAAGTAGGTGAGACACTCATTTTGTTACAGGTTTTTCGTTTTTAACATCCCCTTGAATCCGTTTGTACCGTTCCAAGGAAAGGTGAGCGTTCTTGGCTGTTAGAAATGCAGAAGTTAGACAAAAGTGAAATTGATGTGTGCGTGTCCTTGAGATGTTCGTAGAATGTCCACACAAACTACACTCGGATTGTCTCATTTCTTCACAAAAAAATGTACTTTTTCTCTCTGCGGCTTCACTGAGTCTTCTATGACCTTCATATTTTGTGCCGGTTGCCTGTACAGGTTTGACCGTTTTTGACCTGCAGACATCCCGTATCCACCCGTTAGGACAGTTGGGACTACGATATTACATAACAACACTTACTTAGGCCTCCGTCGGTCAGTGTTGACCATGGATGACGTATCCTGTGGTGGAGGTCGGAAACCAGCCAGGGCGATGTAGTACAGGACAGGCTATTGCCCAGGCAGCGGGTTGCCCCTCTCCACGTCGTCGATGGATCCAAAGGAACAGCAAGGCTGCTGCAGTTTGGCATCGGCGCCGTCGCATAGTGAGGCTGCAAGCAGCGTCGAACTGCCTTTGGGACTCCGACTGCAGATTTTCCCTGGAGGTTTACTCCTGAAGCCTTTTCCATGGAGGAATATAGCCGCAAGGCAGCATAGGTTTCAAATCAGGGTTTTCCTTTACTTGGATGAACTGCCTTCCTAGGCTGACAAGTATCATATCCCCGAAGCAACTGGTTCGGAGGCGCCAGTGACCCGCCTGCGCCCCTTCTCTGGTCAGGGAAAACAGTTCCGGCAGGTTTAGAAACTAAACCGTACGCGAAGGCCAAGAGCTGGACTTTTGGAGACGCACGCCGTATGGGGGTACTTTATGGGCAGTGGGAGCTTATCCCCAACAAGCAAACAGTCAGATTTACCACATTCAGTAAAAAAATGTATGTGAGGAAACTGGATTTTCTAGAAAGGACTGTAAAATAGGTATATTAGATTGGTTCGTTCCCCTTCAGTTTCCAGCACACAGAAATAAATGAATAAGGACTCAGAGACAATACTTATCTTTGTGGAAGTTTTACTTCGTACAAACAGCACAGACATTTTGTACGAAGGGTTACAGACAGATGAACAGGCTGGTGCATCCAAAGTCTGAACAAAGACACTCAGAAATGGGCTTGGTTTATATACCTGGCATTTACATATTCAGAAGATGGTCCGAGGGTCTATGGTGTGAAAAACCCACCCACATGCTGTTGCAGGCTGGATACTTGAAGGTCATAAAGCTTCAAGTGCCAGATCTCCCTGATGTTCCCACAGACATTTGCCAGAGCACAAACACCAGAACACACAAAAAGTAAAAAGGGAGGATGAGGAGGAACTGTGAGGACAATAGTTTGGTTGTGCTGTCTTAGGATGTAATATAATTTTGAGATGATAATACATGCTCAGTGAATTAAGTTTAAACCATTAGTGTACTAAAAGGTACAAGTAAATGTAATAAAAGTAAAAAGAGAGTTTCTAACTATTCTATTTCTAATTATTCCTAACAATGTAGCTCGAGTTTTCTTCCGTTTTTAAGTGCATGATAACGTTTTGAATATTTGGTTCAGAGCAGCCAGATGTTAACATCAAGAGTTCATTCCACCACTGTGGGATCACAGAGTTAGATAGTATGGCTCGTGATCTTTTGTTACATGGTGAAGCGGCCACAGGCCTCAGTTTTTTGGCGTTGACCGGACCCTGCCCTGTCAGGGCGTTCAATCCAATGCCAACAGGAAGCCACTGCCATGTGGATCTGGAATCTGCAGACATTGAGACGCAGAAATCCAGATCTAAAGGCAAACATGGTTTCTATGTAGAGGCTCTACATCCTGTCATGTATAGCCTGCTTCATTTGGGTCAATGACTTGCTTTTCGCTCCTATTTGCTCTCTGCAGAGCGTGGGCCGTGGGCTCCCTGACACTTCTCTTCCTGCTGAGTGTCACCTGGTCATCGGGCCTCATGTTCCTGTCTGGTCCATCGCTGCTTCTGGCCTACCTCTTCTCCTCTCTCAACACGGCCCAGGCACTTCTTATCACCATACTTCACTGCACGCTCGCCAGGAAGGTCCGACCACGAAACCATCACGTTTTCATGCTATCAGTAGAACTCGCTGTTTGCGTTGCTTTCATTATTTCATTCCTTTATTTCAGTTCCTTTCATGATGCCAAAAATGTTTTTTGTCAATTTTTTGAACATCTTCACGACTGGAAAGGAGCAGATGTGAAAAAATACTATTCATATCTGCCCCCTTTTAACCATTGCATCATTTCTACATCTCTCACTCCATCACTTGTGCTCAGATTTCACCAAATACACTTTAAATAAACCTGTATTTTAGTAAATCCATTCCAGTACTTACATTCCAAACATTCCAGTCAGTCGTCTAGTTTGTAAAACCTAATTTGTTTTGTTTTATACATCTGTATAAATTAAATAATATTTTTAGCTCATTCTATACTATACTATAGACAAACACTTTTACTTTAGTGTTGTTCCAGCAAACTGTTGTTTGAAATGAAATCTTCTATGATTTTCATCTCCTGCAGTAAAAATCAAAATCAAAATCTTTTGTAAGTCTTCTGATAAATCTCTGTTTCTAGCTTTAAACATTTAAACTAATACGGTCTGAGATTCAATGACATGTTTAAGTTTGAATAAGTCGGACTTCATGAAAAGTTCATTTGTGTGATCTCTAAATGGAGCTCTGTGAAGAATTCCAACAGCTGTCTGTTGGAATAGAATTAAGGTCATTATATTAGTTTCATCTGTATTTCCGCACACTTCAATACGATATGTAAAGAGAGGTCAAACCACAGAACACTATAACATGTGCATAACATGACATGGTCAAATATATTTGGACGTGTTCAGAACAAAAGCCTACTTTATATTTTAGATTTCCCTGTTAACTTGCCATCCTGTCATCCGCGCTGACGCGGTTTAGGGTCAGAAGGATTACGGCCGCTGCATCCGTCTCTCGCGGTGCTGTGCATCTTCTGCATCCAGCTCCCCCGATTCGGTGAAGGGGGCCGCCCTTCGCTCCAACAGCCGCTACACCAGCAGCCAGAATCGCAGAGTCACTGCTAACAGACAGGTGGGTGGAATGGAGGAAAAACCCCAGAAAGGTGTGTCTGTGGGTTTGAGCTGACGCTGAGCGCCTCTGCCGCAGAGTCGCATCAGAAGAATGTGGAACGACACGGTGCGCAGGCAGACCGAATCCTCCTTCATCGCCGCAGATGTCAACAACACGCCCACTCTCAACAGAGGTCAGATTTCAGATTTTCTCAGGAATGACTCATGACTGGCTGCTGAAAGGGGGAAAAGGCCCTCTTCACCTCTACCTCCTGTGTCCATCAGCTGCTTTAGGGAACCACTTCCTGACCAATCAGGTGTTGCAGACTCATGCCGGAGCGTCTCCTTATGACACCATGTTGGCCCAGGGATACAGTCAGCCCTTCACTTCCACAGGTACATCTCTACAGGGGTCTCTTCTCAGGGACCTCCATGATGATACCAGTTATTTGTATTCATGTGTAGGGGGTGTAAATTCATGCAATAACAGGCCTTCTGCACAGTTTGCAGTGCAACAATACTCTGTTATTTGTCTGACTTTGAATAATACTCAAATTAGACTGGATGGATTTATTACAAGAAATTGTTTCCTCCGCTGTTTACATGTCCACACACCAGCGGATGGCGCTGTGCCGCCACGTCTGCACGGTCTTTAATCGCGTTAATTCTAATACTAGAGCTGTGTTCCTTCGTGTTCTCGTCTCCTGTTTTCATTTGGCTGTAAATCAGACTTTTGAAGGTTTTTTAAACGTAAAGCTAAAACATCAGGGGGCAAACCAGACCCAGGGCAGAAAAACTCCCGACTGAGTTGAAGCAGCATCTGAAGCTGACGGGATCGTTCTGTGATGCAGTTCAACGCTGTGGCCCATGTTTGGCTGAGCTGCACGACTTTAATATATGAAGAGAATAAAAGCAAACATGAACTAGGAGGAGCTGAATTTCCAGAAGAAACTGCAGGGTTGAACGCTTTATTACTGAATGAAAATGAAACTTAAAGGGTCAGAATTGGCAAAAATGAATAAAGAAGAAATGATCAGAGTTGACCATAAATAAAGTGAAAACAGCAAAAATAACAATAAAGATATGTTTGTGAAAAATGCCAGAGCCGGGTATCGAACCAAGGATTCCCCATTTATTTCAATGGAGGCAGAAATCCTGGAATATCTGGAAAAGTTCAAGGATTTGAAGGAGCAAAAGTCACAGCTAAACATTTTAATAGTTGAATGGATAAAATAGATGAAAAATTGTAGTAGGAGTTAAGCAGCTAAAAGTGGAGGAAGATACTAGAATAAAGAAAGAGAAACAGGAAAACAGTTGGTGGAATACTTTATAGAATTCAACCCATTGAATTCTGTATGTATATTTGGTTGGATGCTTTATAGCAGGTTCATGTCATTAAGGCTTGATACAGTAAAAAAAAGGACTTGGAAGCAGCAAAGAGACAGAAGTTCAGAATTTACTGTCAATGAATTGAAATGACATCAATAAAAACAAGATCTTTTAGTGTCAGATTCGTGTTTTCTCCTTCTGTGCCATCTGAAATGTTTTGAAATAAATGTTATATTGTTGTGTTTGATCATAAAAATGTTTGTTGCTGCCTCTGCTTTCTGTTTTCTGGCCTTGCATCGTTCCTTTGACCGTTTTCTTTTGTCTCCTTTGTCTGAACACGTAGGAACCTTCAGAAACAAGCAGAGTAGGAGCTTTTCCTTCTTGTGCATTTTTGACCATCGAGCGCCACATCCTCTTTCGCTGGTGTTCAGTTCATGACCCTAGCTTGCGCTGCATTTGCACGGACGCGCATTCAAGCCACTGTATAGAAAAAAAGTCTCCATGCGACGACATAACATTTCATCCTGTTGTTAAAATCCAAACGTGATAGCGACGCCCCAGCATCAGCAGCCATGTGATCACGGACGCGCTCATTCATTCACTCACATCTTTAAGACCCACTCCGATGAAAATGCTGTTGTTTTGGTGTTTTTAACGTGTTCTGGTGGGTCTTTTTCCGATGATGGAGGACATAGATAAAGAAAATCAAGATCAAAGTTACCTTTCTGAGTATTTCTTTATCCAAACCCTGAAACAGGAGCAGACGAAAAAAAGTTGTTGGAAAAAGGTCGTAGAAAATCTGCTGGGCGGGGCCACAGTGTCCCAGCCCCGCCCCTTTCTGATCAGACCAATAGATCCATGAACGTCTTTGTTTCTCTGGTCTGAGCTGGAATCTGGATCAGAACTGGACGGATGGATAGCTAGGATGTTGCTGCGTTTGTTGTTGTTTTTTGCACCACTAATGCTAGCTTGAGGTTGGAGCGTGTAAACAGAGGAGGGGAAGAGGGGCGGGGTTGCTCCATGTCAGCACAACTCAGAGGTGAATTGAACTCCTACCGCCCTGCGGACACTATGTCCTAGAAAACGAGTCATCATGAAAGACCACCGGGAACACTTTAAGCATCTTCATCCGTGTTCTCTGTTGCTGTGCTTCCCTAAAGCGAGTGTTTCTCTGTGCAGAGGGCGGCGTGTCGCAGAGCCAGGAGTCCTGCGGGTTGGACAGCGTATGCCTCAATGGAGGGTACACACCCAACACGTTCACCCTGCACGGCCTCGGGACCACGCCTGGATCCAGGGCCGGGGTGGTGGGCAGCACCGACCTTCTGAGGGAGGAAGGAGTTGGAATAGGAGGAGACGACATCTCTCCCGGCCTCCTCACGCCACACGGGGCTAAAGACCTGGCCGGCGGAACCGGAATGCGTCGCAACCTGTCCGACGCCGCGGCGCTGGAAAAGATGATCATCTCAGAGCTGGTGCAGAGCAACCTGCGGCCCTCCGCGGCCATGCCTGTCCCTCCTGAGCGCTACGGGAGCCTGGCGAGGCCGCACCCCCATGACAGGGCGGCCTTCACCCACACTGCCACCTTGACTCGACATGCACAGCAGCCACAGGAGGGCTGGTCCGTTAGCATACAGCCAAGCACACGGCCCGCCGCCGCAGAGGGCTGGGCGCACACCAGGCAGCACACACAAGACCCCGAGACGCACCCCACCGCACGGGGCCCAGATCAGGCCGCGGCGCCACGCCTGAAGGACGGCTGGTCACATGCACGTGTGTGTGGGGACCAGGAGCTGCAGGGCACTCTGGGCCGGCGGGGGCCGCAGGAGCGGCAGCAGGCGCGTCCCCCCGATGTCCAAGCCCGGCCCTACTCCACCCTGAGCCGCACACCCGGCTCTCTGTCCCGCCACCGCAGCACGCTGGAGCCCAGCGGCGGGCCGGACAGGGACCGGGATCGCTACCGGGAAAGACCCCTGCCACCGCCTCCTCCCCCTCCCCCGCAGGAGTCGGAGCCTCTGTACAGAGCCCTGGAAGAGCCGCTCCTCGCCCAACAAACAGACACGAGCGTGGAGGCGTGGAGAAGCGGCCAGGACAGAGACAAAGAGGAGACGTTCCTGCTGAAACGAGAAAGGATGAATGAGGAATGGCGAGGAGAGGCGGAGCTAAGAAGAGAGGAGCCTCTCTCCTCCCACCGGAAAGATGGAGTTCTAGACGACCGGAAAGCTGGCAGAGAGGAGGCGCAGATGCTCGAGAAGAAAGACGGACGGATGGAGCTGTGGCAAGGAGTGGCGGCAGAGCAGGAGACCTTCATCACCCAGAAGAACGATTTTGGGATGGAGGAGTGGAGAGGCGGAATGGAAAGAGAGCAAGAGGAATCCTTTTTTCACAGAGACAGATGGAGGGAAGCCGTCAATCTAGAGCGGGAGAAGCAGAAGGAGAGATCTCTGGACGCGTGGAGAGGAGGGATGGATTTGGACCGGGAGGAGTCCTTCCTGTTTGACAGCAAGGACGGCGTTCTGGATGAGAGGAAAGGCGGGAAAGGGCGGGGCTCCCTACGGTACCACGGCGAGCGGCAGGATTCCGACAGCTTCACTCTGCCCTTGACCCCTGACCTTGACCTCGACCTTGATTCCTCACCTATTTATGCCAGAGATTCCAATCCCTCGCCCCTCTACCCCGGTGAACCGCGCTCACCGCCTCTCGGCATCTTCCCCAGGAACTCCCCCCCGGCAAATATCTTTGCTCCCCGAGAGGACAGCTCCCCCCCCAGCAACCTCTACTCCCGCCACTCCCCACAGGTCTACAGCCGCAGCGGCTCTCCCCCCCGCTTCTACACCCGCAACTCGCCCCCCTCCCTCTCGTACCCGGACAGCAGTCCCGACGGCGCGGAGGAGGTCAGCCCCGTGGGGGGGCAGCCGCAGAGGTCCGCCCTGGAGCTGCCGTACGGCCTGGGTAGACCGCCGCTGGGGCCGAGGCCCAACCACCTGCAGACCTTCTACCAGCCGCCACCGCTGGGCCCCGGCGGGGAGGCGGGGTACCCCGCAGACCCCCCCTCAGAGGGAGAGGACGGACAGATGCAGCGGGTGACGAGCCTGTGACTAGGGCGGTGGTGATTGGGGCATAGATCTCAGGGAGGAGGAGGACAACGTCAGTGAAACGCTGGAACCGATGACATCATGAAGGAGAAAGAGACGAGTTTGTCACCATGACGACAGGTTTAATAATGGCTCCTCCCTGCTTCTATTCCCTGATCACCACGAGACACCCCCCACCCCCTCCCCCTCTCGCCCTCAAAGTTTTCTTACTTTTGAATGACAGTCCTCCATGTTTACCTCCTCCTCTCCTTCCTCCTCTTTGGTCTGACCTGAAACCCTGTTGTGATGTGTTTCCCTTTAAGTCCATTGCTGACGTTTCTATTGGTCCATTGGCTGGATGTTAACCCCCCCTCGCCTCCCTGTAGCAAACAGTGTGTCAAAGAAACACTTGTGTGTTGCCAAAAAAAAAAAGAAACCTCTCAAAGAACATGTGCATGACTTTCCAGTGGTTCTGCAGAGCTGCTAACTAGAAGAAGACGTGCTGAGGAGTGAGCGAGCGCTCTAGCTTTATTAGCATGTGTGTGGGGGAGGACGCGTGCTTATGTAAATTCATTATTGTATTGTATAATTAATGTGTCTCATTGAAGCATTTTATCAGTACCTGCTGGAGGAGCTCTTTCACACTTCCTCCTGTCCTGATGTTGACTCTTGACCCGTCATGACATACCAAACCAAAACTTCTGACCCTTGACCCGTCAGTGACTCTTGGCGGTGGAACTAGTGGAGTTTGTCAAAGCAACTGAAGACTTGACTGCAGAGCCAGAGATCGTATAAAACCTCAGAACTTTTCTGCAACCTCGTTGTACATATCAACCTCAAGTGTTCTGATTGTCTTGTATTGCTATTGAAGTTCATGTAAACATGTGAAATAAATGCTCCTGTCCTTTTGCTTGTGTGCACTCGGAGATGTAAAGGTGTTCAGACCAACATCAGACGCCTGCAGCAAAACAGAAAGGAGGGCCAAGAGGCAAAGGGCAGCATTAGGAGGGGTGAAACAAAAGATAAAACGTTGTAGTTCAAAGACAGAACCATCTGGATCACCGAAAACGCTTTACGTCTGGCTCCAGTGACAGGAAGTCAATGCTGTTGCCATTTTTTGCCAGACAGACGCCGCCATGCTGGAGCCAGACGACGTCAGTTCTGCTACTGTCGCAAATGCAACTGCCACCGCGCAAGGGGGAGGCTTATTTTTGGGGGAAATTGTTGGTGTGGCCACATGAATGTAGACGGAGTCAGTCAGTCAGTCAGCCAGTTGGAGACACTGACTGACTGGGGGGTCTCCTGCCCCCTCTCTCCTGGTTTGGCTGGTTCCCCAAATAAACACATGTACACTTTGGCAGCGTGCACCCCCACGTGCACGTGCACAAGGGGGTGTTACACTGCTCCATCTCTCTCCTCCCTCTGTTTAAAAAAGAGAAAGAAGATATATGTAAAATGTAATAAATAATAAAACAGAAAGGGGTTTATACAAATATACTCCCTGGTTATCTGAAGATTCACAACCTCTTTTTTTAACAGTAGAACCTGTCCAACACAAAAGACCTTCAGCTCTCAGCTTTTTGCTCAGCTGTTGGACGGGAAAAATTAAAAAAAAGAGAAAGAAAGTCCTGACCCAGAACCAGCCTCACACTGTCTCCATAGATTCCTGTGAACAGAAGAATGATGGCTGACAAAAGGAGAAGCTGCTGCTTCTCTGCTGCACAGATTGAATCAGTTGTTGATGGAGGCTGATTACATCACCACCTCTAGTTTCGTGAACTTTCAAAATGTCTTCACTGTAACCAGACGCTAAGCACCTACTGCCCCCCTGATCCTGCATGTATTCTAAAATAAACTCCCCCTAGTCTATACTGAGTAACTGAGGTTGTCATGGAAACTGCACAAATCCATAGGAGTAGTTGCAGGAGATCTGAAGGGCACATATGAGCAATAGATAATATGGAAATGTCTTTGATTGCTGAGGATTCTCCGATTTTCTTTCTTCTCTTGCTTTTTACTTTCTGCCATGTTTTACTTCCAATCCATCAAATCCTGATATTCTGGAGGTAAACCATCCTGATCATCACGCCTCAAGATGATGAACGCCTCTGTTGCAGTAGAGAAAAGAAAGGAAGCTACTGACAGCAAATGGATGAGAAAATACCAGGCTTTTCATACCTTAATACAGCAATAATAATACACTAATAAGTATTAGATGTGAATATTTCCATGCGTGCTTTCGGTATTTGGTCTGAATTGTAATGAAATATGTCAAAGTTCCCTTTGATGTTACTAATATTGAATGAGAAGACAAACTATTTTCATTGGTTTGACATTTATTTCCTCCAAGAAGATAGATCCAAATAACCCAAATGACTACGTGTTCCACCATTGGCTGCAGGGACAGCTGGACAGCGGCGTCTCCTGCTCCTCACTAGACTCATGATGTTGTTCTGAGGCGTTCCACTCTTCCACAAGTTCTACTTGCAGTTCTGCCCGGTCACTTGGGGGTTTGATCATCCAGACTCTGCTTCAGCTGGTCCCAGACCTGCTCTATGGGGTTGGGGTCAGAGGTCATTGGTGGTCATAGCATATGAGGCCACGTCCACTTCCTGAAGTCCAGCTGTGACAGTTCTTCATCCATGAACAGGAAGTTGGGGGCGTTCTGGTGGAATTGGGGGGTGATGATGGTTCTATGATGTCTCTGAGGTCAGAACCTGCAGTGACTGGACCGTCTACAACAGGGGTGCTCACACTTTTTTGGCGTGTGAGCTACTTTTGAATCGACAATGTGTTTATTAGTTACATGTTTATTTGAACATTATTGTTTATGTACTGATAATTAAAAACTACACAGTAAGATTACACCAGTGCTTCTCAATCATTTTTTGCCAGGCCCCCCCTAGGAATAAGAAAATGTTTCGCGCACACAAACACAGCAGTACCAATACATTAACCGTTTTTAGTCTGAAGAAATAGATAAAAAAACATGGTGCTGGTTTTATTTCTAAATGATAGATTGTTTATTTATGATATCATAAAGTGCAGCTTTTTTCCTGCATTACCTTCTGTCTTTCTGTCAAATACTAAACAACAACAACTAAACAACAGTCAGACAAAGAACACATTTATGGAAAATAAAGACACGTCGTCTAAATGTCTGCAACAGTTCATAAAGAATGACATTATTAGCATGAGCTGAGGAATCTAAAGGCACACGGTGATCTTGGTGTTGGGCAACAGACAGCGCTTGCAGCTCCTCCGCGTGCCCCGTGTCACTAGGCAACCAGAGCCCACACCACCCCTCCCCTTTCCCTCTCACTCACGCAGCCGCGTGTGACAGGAGACGGGAGCGCGCGGCTGCAGGAAGGTGATTCACTGTTTCAGGCTGTAAACTCTGTGATTTAACAGACAACAGGAACCGAACAGAGGCACGGATTTCCCCCCCCCTGGGGGGCGCGCCCCACTATTTGAGAAGCACTGGATTACACAAAGATATTTTTTTTTGTCTTCTCTGTCCCGCGATCTACTCTCATATTCTTGAAGATCGACCGGTCGATCGCGATCGACGTAATGAGCACCCCTGGTCTACAAGAACCTCCAGACTGTTGCTCCTCCCCCACCAAAGTGAACCCTGGAGACCATGCTGACCTCATCGTATCGCTCCACCTCGCCTTCAGCAACGCTGACCGACCACCATTGCTGCACGGTGACCCTCATCCGTGAACAGGACGGTAGACCGTGGCTGCATCGTCCAGGTCACATGGTCTGTACTGCAAACGTTCACTTGGTGTGGGTGGAGTCTCGTTTACCCATCTGGTAAACGGCCTGCAGCTGGGTGGTGTTTGCTAAACCATGTCTGAGGTCAGAGGTCAAAGGTTCTGGTCATGGTGGTGGTCTGACACTGGGCGGGGGGGGCTCCACTCCTGTCCTCTGACAGTAGTTCCAAGTCTGCTGATGAGACTTTGAGACCAGTTCACCTGAACACCTGACCGTCTCCCACCAACCTGAAGGCGCCATGACCAGGTGGAGCTGCTCGTCCGCTCAGCGGCGTCGTGTTCATGGCTGTTAGAACGATGAACTTGGAACGACTCACTGACTAAATCAGCTCTTTAGACCCACACAATGTTGAAACATTTAAAAGGTTTTTCTGTTAGATTTTTGGGGTTTTCCACGACATCCCGACCTTATTGTGCGTAGTGTAACTGAATAAAATATGAATGGCCTGTTTTTTTTATTCATATTAAATGTCACATGATGCCACTAAATAGAAGTTTAGTCAAAATAACTTAGAAATAATTGTTTGCTTGTATAACATATAATGTACAGTTTTTACCTTTTTTAAACACAACCTAAACAGTCATAAATTAACAACGAATTATGTTAAGTGCTGATGATTGAGGCTTTATTTTGGGTTTCCCTAGCAGATTTGCCTTTTGATAAATCTGACACGAGTGCAGAAGTCCTAAAGATTTTGAACAGATGTTTATATTTCCCCAAAAAGAGGCAGAGGAGGTGGAGGTCAGAGCCAACTGAAAACGTTCTTTTTAATACACTCAGTCCACTTATTTCTGGAGGTTTTTCTGTCCTGCTGTGCTTCGTTCCTGCTGATGCAGCCGGGCTGGAGGCGGCGACCCCAAAGCATTCTGACAAAACGCATCAAACAGGAGGACGGGCTGTGGATCGATGTTCAAGATGAAATACTTTCCTGCTATGAGTGTGCTCTACATGTATGAACATATACGTTCAAATTCCTCAATTGGCATCAACGTTAACAGCTCCATTCCATCCACACTGTCATCCATGCTTGTTCCAGCTCGTCTCAGCTCAGGGCATGTATATGTAATACTCTAAAGATAAGATCATTCCTTGTATTATCAGGATGGGAACATTTCCAATTTCCATGGTAGAAGCATAGAGTCAGTGTTTGGCCCTGCCTCATCCAGCAAAATTAAAGACCCACTCCAATGAAAATGGTGTTTTTGGTGTTTTTAAAATGTTCTTGGAGCATTTTTCTGATGGAGGACAAATTAATCAAATTAAGCTTTACATTGCATTTCTAAAGTTTTCTTTATTTAGATTATTGTGAATAGGGAGGCAAAAAAATGGAGTTTGAAAAATATCGTATTTGTGATGTACAAAATAAGCTGGGCAGGGCCACAGTCTCCCTGCTCTGCTCCACTCTGATCATACACCTGCAGACAAACAGATCCATGAACGCTTTGTTTTCCTGGTCTGAGCTGGAATCTGGATCAGAACTGGATGGATGGATAGCTCTGATATTGCTGCCACTTTTGTTGCACTGCTAATGTTACCTTGGCCGTTTGTGGGGCTGTAAGCTAGTGGGAGAGATTGTAAATAGATGGGTGATGGGAAGATTGGGCGGGGTTACAATGCCCCTACAGCCCCACCAACAAGTTATTTCTAATGAACTCTCGCTGCCCTGCAGAAACTATGTCCTAGAAAATGACAGTTTTTTTGGATGGGGAAGTGGTCACAAAGGGGCCATGACATATGAAAACTGGACACCAAGAAGTTGAGGAACAGTTCATTTGGCAGAACCTGTGTTCTGTAAAGAAAAATAAATAATTACTGTGCTGGTTCTAACAAAACGAATAGATTTAGAACTTTGGCCAGACATAAATAAGTCAGGGAAGCCGCTGACCCAGTCACACTGACCAGAGTCACCAGCTCCCTGCTAAGGCTGCCCAACCTGTTGAAAAGAAACAAAGAAAGCCCAAAAATAAAGACTTCCAAGGTCAAACTTCAAACTCAAATAACAAAAACCAGCAGTAAAAGAATGCTGAGGACCAAGAGGGGATAAAGAGAAACAAACCAACCAGCACAGCTCCAACCCAAAACCCAACGGCTCCAACCCAGAACTCAACGGCTCCAACCCAAAACCCAATGGCTCCAACCCAAAACCCAACGGCTCCAACCCAGAACTCAACGGCTCCAACTCAAAACCCAACGGCTCCAACCCAAAACCCAACGGCTCCAACCCAAAACCCAACGGCTCCAACCCAAAACCCAACGGCTCCAACTCAAAACCCAACGGCTCCAACCCAAAACCCAACGGCTCCAACCCAAAACCCAACGGCTCCAACCCAAAACCCAACGGCTGCAACCCAAAACCCAACGGCTCCAACCCAAAACCCAACAGCTCCCAACGGCTCCAACCCAAAACCCAACAGCTCCCAACGGCTCCAACCCAAAACCCAACGGCTCCAACCCAAAACCCAACGGCTGCAACCCAAAACCCAACGGCTCCAACCCAAAACCCAACAGCTCCCAACGGCTCCAACCCAAAACCCAACAGCTCCCAACGGCTCCAACCCAAAACCCAACGGCTCCAACTCAAAACCCAACGGCTCCAACCCAAAACCCAACGGCTCCAACCCAAAACCCAACAGCTCCCAACGGCTCCAACCCAAAACCCAACAGCTCCCAACGGCTCCAACCCAGAACTCAACGGCTCCAACTCAAAACCCAACGGCTCCAACCCAAAACCCAACGGCTCCAACCCAAAACCCAACGGCTGCAACCCAAAACCCAACGGCTCCAACCCAAAACCCAACAGCTCCCAACGGCTCCAACCCAAAACCCAACAGCTCCCAACGGCTCCAACCCAAAACCCAACGGCTCCAACTCAAAACCCAACTGCTCCAACTCAAAACCCAACGGCTCCAACTCAAAACCCAACGGCTCCAACCTCCTGCCAGGTGAGCAGAATGACTGGATGCAGCACAGCAACAGCAACAAAGACGTAACAATCATAATTCAAAGACCACTGGGAGCGCTTTGGAAATAAATCAGACGATGATTAGAGTGGGACTCTAAGCAGATGAATGTCCCTTGTGGACGCTTCTATGCACCAAGTCTCTGCAGTGCACGTTGAATTCTGGAGAGGTCAAAGGTGAAAGCCTCATAAACCTGTAGAATGTCTTGCTTTGGGGCCACTGCTGTGTTTTTAAATGCTGCCATGGGCATCGCAATACTGACATTTAGCGCCAGTCAAGTTTCAATGACAAGTATTTGTGTTCATAGTAGAAGTCTAAGTGAATTCTGGCTGTGTGTACAATAGCACACCACTCTGGATCAGATTGATGTAATCAGGGTGGGCAGCAAAAGCTTCATACCATTTGCCTCACTGACCTCACAACCATCTTGTACGTCTGCAAGAGGCTCGGGAATTTGTTTTCCGTATCGCCCATGTTGGCACATTTTAGCTTTTGCTAGATTTCTAATTTATTGAAGAATCAGAGGAAGGCCTAAAGCAGGTGTGATCTGAAGCAGGTGTGATCTAAAGCAGGTGTGATCTGAAGCAGGTGTGATCTAAAGCAGGTGTGATCTGAGGCAGGTGTGCTGTCTACTGCAGCTGCTTTAGCTTATCGCTGCACCTGTTGAGGAAGACAGACGTTGCTCACTTTCCGGCATTTCCCTTCAGCCAATCAGCTGTCACTGATTCTCACAAGTTTGTCAAAGATTGTATTTTGTCTGGGCTGGGGACCGGCACATGGAGACCCAGACTTGGGCTCTCTTGTGGCTGCATAGTTAGACAGTACTGTGGAGAGTCTTCCCCAAGAATCCACCATGGATAAAGCTCAATGTGCCCCCCTGGGAATCGAACCCTGATTCCTCATGTGCCAACTGAGCCATCCAGCCGCTTTCATCCTGTTGAGGAAAACAGCTACAACGAGAATAACGAGGAACACCACAAGAGGGCACCAAAGGGGCAAACTAATGCTTGCTTCATGACAGATGAACACAGATTTTAAAAGCCCTCCAAATAAGTAGAACATTTGTGTTTGTAAATAGTACACAACTAAAGTCAATCAGCTAATTATTTCCCTGTTACAGCCTCTGCATTAGACATGATCAACTATCCATATTTGCACACAAAAGACTGAAGAAACTTCTTTTTTTTTCTAGTCACTTTTGGAAAATTGATCAACTTTTTTCTCAGTTTCATACCTGTGTGGCAATTTATGAAAACACACAACACAACAAAAAAAAAACCAGAAATTCTGGCTAACTTGAAGGAAGAGTGACCATTCATTTTGAAGTTGAGATCTAAATTTCCTCTCAAGACATGTTGAAACATCAAAATCTTCTACCTTCCTACATAACTTTGAGTGAAAATAGCGCCGTCCAGTATTAGCCTTCCTTATTATATAGAACTATCTGAGGCCCTAAAGTGGCCAACCAGCTGTCTCCCCATGATTCCAGCCCAAACCATGACTCCGCCACCTCCTTGCTGACTCACAGCCTTGTTGGAACACGGTGGCCATCCTCTGACCACCCACAACTCCATCCATCTGGACCATCCAGGTTTGCACGGCGCTCCCCAGTGAACAGGACGGTTTGAAAATGAGTCTTCATTTAGGGGGTTTACTTAGAACTGAGAGGCTCTGAAGGATCCTCCACCTCGATGCTGGTGGGACTCCGGAGACCCCGGCAGCTTCAAATCTGTGCTTTCTGCTTTGCAGTGGTGTTTTAGCAGCTGCTCTCTTAATCTAATGGCAGAAACCTTCCTCATTCTGCTTCATCTGCACCAACCCGTGTGTGCTATTTCTAGATATAGTGACAGCTTTTTCTCTAAAACAGTGTTTATTCACTAAAAAGACTTATTTTTTAAATGTTTTTAATAAAATGCATGTTTTGTCATCATTTGATTCTTGGTTTTGATCATATGTAACTATAATTCACATCTCCAACTATCATTAATATCCTCCTATTGTGTATTTTGTGGATTTTTTGCGATTGGGTCTGTTGTTTTTGTAAAACATAATAGAATAAACTCTACAAAAGAAGGTTGTTCTGCTATATGATGTTTAACATCTGCATGCTGTAGTTTTCAGCCTTCCTGACCTTTTTTTTTTCCATTTTTTTTTATTTTAATGTGATACCTCAACCACAATGTTCCAGTTCTCGCTGCTGTCTACTGCTGCATTTGTCTGCTGTGGGAGCATTAAAAGCACGGCAGACGAAACTGCTGCTGTTCTGCTGACAGTCAGCAAGTTTTGTTTTCGTTTCGTAAGGGAAAATGGAAAAGTGTCACAGCTGCATTTGTCTAAATGTAATTTTTCAAAGGAGATGGTGACGTTTTGGTGGAAAAAGCCTATTGGATCACATTCATTTAAATTGGCCGGTGTGTATTTATTTATTTATTTTTGTCTTTGTTTTGTTTTCAGCTCTTTTATTTTATTTAACTTGAAAAAAGAAGATTGTGCAAAAGTACCTTTATTTCGACTGGTGTCTGTGATTTGATGGAGATTTTGTACAATTCTGCATAAAACAAATAAAGTTTGGAAAAAAATAAATTGGCCGGTGTGTAGTCCTGACCACAGAAAGTCCAGCATACGGCATATGTGTGTGTGTGTGTGTGTGTGTGTGTGTGGAGAGAAAGTTTTACTGGTGAATTCACACTCATCCCACTGACATTATTTGGCTGAGCTGTAACCTTAGCTTGACATTCTGTCATGTTCAGGAAGGGGAAATCGAGCAGCGACCATAGAACGTATTACATCCCTCCATATGACAGTTCAGGACCTCAGTGACTAACACAGTGTGCCGTTTCCTCTACTGGAGGATAGAAAATTGCTCTCTGGGAAAAGCTTTTAGCACTGATGTGATTTATAAACGCTGGCATGGAAAAAACAGGAGTTTGTAGAATTGTAACAAAGTAAGTTACTGATGAATTTATTGGAGTTCTATCCACTTGAAGTGCTCGTGTCTCTGTTTGGTACACCAGGTTTCTCTTGGGAACAGAGGAGTTGGGGTTTTTTCTCTGCGTAGCATGTGACCTTCTGCTAATGCTGAATTTCTCATGCTCTCTGTTTCACACTGACTTCCCAGTCTCTACCTCTCCCACTCTAAACAAGAGTTCTCTTACCTTTCCCATCACAGCCATGCAGTTCTGTTTGATGGGGTTTTTACAATTCAATAACTGATAGAAATCTTTTTAAACCCTGAAACTCCAACCCTGCTAACACTCCTACAGTTCCACACTGATCTATTTTCAGATCATTACTGAAAGTGGTCTTTCAGTTCCATTGGGTGCTGGATTCCTGGATCCAGCTGCCCTCTCTCCACGCAGGGAGGGGGTATCTGAGTTCTCTGGCAAGACCGAGAGCTGGGGACCACATCACATCTGAACCTGGGGGTGTCCGTGTCCCTGTGGTGGGGGTTCTGGTCCTTGCCCTTAAGCCCCGGCCTTCTCCAAAATTCCAACAATGTTTGCAACTCTCCGTGGGGACCTTGGGGCTTATTCTATGGTTGGACTGGGGCTTGCACTCTCTGTCCCCCCCATGCCTCCCTGCTCTCTGCCGTGGGGGACCCCTATGGCAATAAACAAACAATATTTGTTTGTGGCATTCATAAACAAATATTGTTTGTTTATTCTTGAAAAAGTGCAGCTGGTTTACTGCATCACTGTCTGCAGCTTTATGTCAGATACAAACCCCAAAGACAAACATTCCACCAACTACACCGTACTCTGATTTTTACTAATACTAAATCACTAGCCACTACACATGTGTGCAATATCTTGACTTCTGTGCAATAACCGTGTCTATGTGCAGTAACTCAATGTTTATTATGCTGTGCTCACAGCAACTCATCTCATTCTATTCTATTTTGTACATACATATTTAATATTTAACAGTTTCTGTACATATTGTTCATTTTTTGGTAGAGATGTAAATACAATATTTCTATTTTTTATTTTTATTTTTTATTTTATTTTATTTAACTCCACCACTTCAAGGCTGCTGCAATTTCATTGTATCCCCATGTACAAAGACAATAAAGATTCTGATTCTGATTAAATAGATATTATATGGGGGAAAAAGATGTATAAAATCAAAATGTTTGCATTAATAAAGAATGACATCATTAGCATAATAGCCATGCGTTGATCCAGTTTATGTGCGTTCTTTCACCTCGCCGTCTGCGAATCAGCGGTTTAGAGGTTATAAATGATTCAGTCATTCATCCAAAAAACATTCAGACAACAGATTAGTGGACATGTCTTTACTTTTACAGGTGAGGAGCTGGCTCACCTGCCTCCCCTGATCCCATGATCCTGCTAAGACGTGTTTCAGCAGGGACCACAGAACCCAAACCCGTACAAATGATGTCCACCCGCGTACAAAGTGTCTGCAAATTCAGAATCTAATCCACCAGTGGGGCAGGAAATCGTCCGTTCTGGTAAAACTGGTGTTTGGAGAGGGAAACTGACGCACTGCATGATGGGTTATTTACCTAATATTGTAGTGATGGTCACAGACACATTGGAATTGGGCCTGCGGTCAGATCTGGCAGCGCAAGGAATTGTGGGATACCATTCCCTTTGCCTGTCTGGACGGATTGGGGTTGAAGTGTGGGGTTATTTCTGGCTGATTTGCCCTCATTTATTTTATCCTGTTATGTTTATTTCTTCCTGCAATATGCGTGAGAAAGAGGGAGAGGATGGTAAGTAACCTCTTTGTGCCGTCAAACGTAGCGTGGTCCAAAAGTCACGCCAAGGTTCACGATAATTGATCTTACATATTTATTTATATATAAATATGTGGCAGACACTCAGTTTTAATCTTAATTTTTTTTCCATCCATTTTGATAAAAAGGCTATAAGAACAAGTGGTTCTAAAAGCACAGTTTTCACTAAAGTGCGTCTTTAAAGAGCATGCTGTCTTTATTATCACTGATATTCATTCATTGATTAACTTTTACAGACCAAAAAACACAATTTCAACTGGAAAACTTGAAATGCAGTGAGGGATTCTGCACTTGACTTTTGTTAGAGAATCCAGGGAAATTCAGGGACCCGAAGGTCGCTTTGTCTGAAACCTGATGGTCATTGTGAAATCCTGACTTAAAAAACGTCATCAAAACCACTGCAGTGTTGTTGACAATGAAGATCTGAACACTAATAGGTTTAACATTTAGTTCAGTTACAAAGAGGATGATTAAAAACAAACATGAAACAGCAACAGAGGTGTGAGGATTAGGAGCAATACATATACTATTTAAAATAACGTGAAGATAAAATCCAAACTAAACATAAACAAAATGAATAAAAGAAAAAAAGTACAATCTGTCAGCAATTCTTCCATTAGGGTTCTGTGCAAAGACGTCTATAAGCAATTATTTCAGTTTTAGAAATCCCGAAAATGGTTGGATATGTTTTTTGTTACTGACGTCGTGTATCTGCAGCAGAGACTGTTTGATTTACCATCTTATACACGTCAAAAACAGGGTGAACATTAAAGAAGGAATAAGATGAATAATTACAAGGATTTATTGAAGGATGGAAGGACACATGGATCCAGAGCCATAGATGGTATTTATTTTGATCTCTCGATGGAATTTCACTGCAGACTCTATTAAAAATAATAGTGGTGATGATGATGATGACGATGATGATGTCAGCCTATTTGATTTCACAAACAAAGAAAAAAATCCCTTCCTCTGTCTTGTTTCAGTTACACTTCCCTGTGTGGTAAAAACACAGATGTCACGTCATTGACTGTTAACCCGGCCGACCCACCACAAAAATAGCATTAGAGTGTCATCAGCATAAATTCCACGGTAAATTCTTGTAGTAACTAAAAAGTGAGTTCTGGAACAGTTGTCCAGGAAGGAAAGTCCTGTTTGGTGATGACCCTGTGGCTGCCCATAATCCTTTTATGAAGTCAGTGGACAAACAGTTTATGGAGGTTTCTCTTCAAAGTGAAGTGAAGTGAAAAAGTGATGGCTGCCTAAATGACACATAAATACCCATAAATACTATAAGTACACAATCACACGTTTCAGTGAGTCACTGACATGATAGCAGTTTGTCCTTTAAGGATTTGTATGAATTCAGACTCACTACAGGGTTTTTCCAGTGGCCTGTTCTAGTTTGTTACATCCTTTTTTACTTTTTTTAGTTGAGGAATGAACTGCTGGTGTTTTATACTGCATATGTTCTATTGGTGCAAAAGAATCTTCAATCTGTTTCAATCAGTCATGGTAAGTCATCCAGATTTTCCAGCTTAGAAACATTGGAATCGATCGGTTTTGTTTGTTTACTTTGTTCTTTTTTTTCAGATTTGAATATTTTTACGGCTTTCAGGTTACAACATTACGTGTTTTGTTCTTTTTTTCTATTAGTTTATCAGAAAGCTTCTTTTGAAGTGATTTTTTTAACCCTTGTTCTATCCTAGGCCCTTTACCATTGGGAGTTGGGTCATCCAGACCCACTACACAGAGCTCTGAACCTTTGTTCTTCAATGATTTGTGATCTTCACTGGTGTCCATGGATTACATGAAATCCTCTCCACCTTTATCCACCTTTGTCATGGTAGGAGAACACCTCAATGGAAGGGGGGGGGGGTCATCTAAGTTAGGGTTAAACTGACAGGTCAAGCAGTTTTCAAAATGATCTGTTTGCCCGTTCCTTTTTTCCATCATCAATTTCCTTCTTTGTGAAACCCCTATTCATGCCGTTACCGTTGTCGCTGCATAGTAGAAAGGCGCTGGTTCAAATCCCAATTTGCCTGTTCTGCCCGTGCATCCGTGGGTTTTCTTCAGGCGCTCACAGCTTTCTCCCACAGTCCAAAAACTTGTTTCCCGGGTCGATTGGTGTCTCTCAAAGGGCCCTTAGGAAGATAAGGCTGTATTCTAAAGGAAAACCCGATAATCCGGACCAAATTTTCCGTCTGAATACATCCATCGGACGCTGATCCGGGACCAGGAACCGCTCCCAGATCCATCTTTGGAGGTGGTCTCCGGTTCGCTCTGAGTTTCCTCAGTCTGAATGCACGACGTGATCGGGGCAGAACAACTGAACCAAAATGGCCACCGTAGCTGGGAATTATGGGATGTAAACAGAGCCCCGGACAGACATAGAGCACCCATTCAAACAGCAACTGAAATGTGGTCAGATGAATGCAGAATCATTCAAAGCACTTTGAATGTGACACACAGGGCTGGACGATGTAGAATTTTTTATATCACGACAAAATACAAATAACTGCTACTGTCAAATTTGAACACTCTGTGACTCATAAGACAAATACTTAATCAACAGCAGGTAGTTTAGGTTTACATTTTTTAAAATCATTCTTTAAACATAACAGATGCAGATGAAGGAACATGATTCAACAGTTGTTGGTTTTTTTCAGATAACTAAGAAAATGCATTTCTATTACAAACTAAACTGAAACCTGAAGCAAAAGCTTTCAAGTTTCAAAAGAGAACATGAATAAAGCAGAAGGCTAAACTGTTTTCTCAGATCCATTTAACAACTAAACATTCATTTACAGAACAAACATAAAATTAGTTATTATTAGTTAGCATTAGTGGGAACTAAAATCAAATCGTCTGAGTTTCTTCTGGTGGTTTAGCCTGTTGCTGCTGTGCAGGTCTGACCTTTGTCGTTCCTGATGGAGAATCATCGTTTATTTCAGTCTGACATTGAACACGCTTTTAATCATCTGGCTCTGCTTCAGACGATCAAAAAGGTTGGTGGTATTTCCAGTCTTTGAAGGCACTTCTGCACAATAGATGCGTTCCTCTGTTTTATATCACACTTTAAATAACGGTAACACCCCCACAGAGGGGCCAAATTAAAATTTTTGAGTCTTTTGCAAACGTATTTTCTGCTTCACACTGATAAAGCCCGAAAAGGTCGCCGGTCTTGCTCGGAAACTGCAGCACTGCCCCTTCGAGTGGCGCTTCCACATGTTTTCTCCAGAGCAACAGCCAGAAAAAGAGCAGGTTCTTCATGTTTCTGGAAGGAGTCTTGGAGGAGTTTCCTCATGCTTCCCTCCTGTGCCATCCTCTGTTCATGGCGGAGCAGAGTGCACTGGTCTGTGGTCGGTACCGGCTTCACCAACCCCACCTCCCTCACATATGTGTACTGATCATTTATCGTCCAGTCCTAGAGATCCATGTTACTTCTCAATGTTTTCTCAACAATCTATACGCCATAAACACGTATTGGCGTCCCGTCTTGGCCGTCGTCTCCTCAATAACCACCTCCACCGAACCAAAGTAACAAGTGCTGAAGCTGACAATGACAGAGGTTCAGAATTGATCAGTGAAATATAAAGTTTAAATCGGTAAAATATCCAAACAATGATTGCAAAGCACAGGACTTCCATTATTCTTTCTTTGGTTGCTTTGCCCCGCCCTCATAGATCCTGTCCAATGAGTGAAGAGATCTTTAGACATGTGTTTTTTTTCCACAGGCTTTAGTTAAAAGCAGAAATGTCTGTTAGACTGCTGTCTGAATACCCCTTGTGCTATCCTAGACACGTTAACATTGGGAGTGGGGTCATCTAGACCCACTAGACAGAGCTCTGAACCTTTGTTCTTCAATGATTGTGATCTTCACTGGTGTCCATGGATTACATGAAATCCTCTCCACCTTTACACCTCAATGGAAGGGGGGGTCATAGGATAGCACAAGGGATACAGACTAAACATGAGGATTGCGACTCGATCCGGACCAGCGGACCTTTCTACTGTGAAAACACCCATAATGCAGTGTGTGGATCATATCAGACACCTGGACCGAGCGAGCGTGATATCATCCACAGAGAAGCGTTTCCTTTCATCTCTAACCAAATGAAATCTGTTCAGTCGCCATTTTCCCGTGATATGTGAGCAGCCATGTTGGAGCCAGACGTCGTCAGTAAGCAGGGACTGTTTCATCGTTTCTATGACAACCATTACCAGTCAAACATTTTGATCCTTGGGGGTACTGAGGCATCTGATGGGTCAGTTGAATAACTTGCACTCGCTGTTATACTTCGTGTTGTGTTCAGGTGTTGACTGAAGACAAATCTGGGTTGGTGTGAATGGGTCTTTGATTCTGTTCTGATACCAAATGGAAACAGTCACCAGCCGTCCCACCTTTGGTTCCGCTCTATTTTCCCTCTGAAGGAAAAGACAATGCACAAAAGAAAGAGGAGGGAATGTCGGCAGCTTGCAGAACGACTGAGCACCAAGACGAGTGGCTGCACAAAAACACTGCAACCGTACCTTCGACCGACTACAGAACTGTACTAGAGACTTCCAGAACTATTTATGACCAACCAACAACAATGTAATGGTATGTGAACACAGTGTGAACACATGCTCGCCATCGCCATGCAACATGAACATGGTGAGTTCAAGTGCCATCAGACATACGAGTGCTGACAAAAGAACCTATTTCCAATGAATTTGGTGGAAGTGAACCTCTCAAAACAAACCATTTGCTACGCCTGCACAAACAGAATGGACAATGAATGAAAATACTATTCTAAGATTTTTCTGGAACTATTTAACTGGAGATTATTATTACTATATCAAAGCAACCAGGAGAATAAATTGGGAGTGTGTAGTGACTCCTGTTTGGTGTTCCTGGTGAAGGTCACATGTAAAGGTCACAGGTGAAGGTCATCGGTGAAGGTCAACAGAGTTTCCTGGCTATCAAAACAACTATTAATATCTTTTTGTAGCTACTTTTACAAGAATGATCAAAGCTTAAAACAAAAGTAGCTCCAGCACCAAACCTGATGGGAGCACGTGCACATGGCTGCAGTGCCCGCGCGTATTTGAACTCAACCCAACCCAAATCCCACTTTAAGTATAACCTGGAACGACACCAGGAGTGTTGCAAAAGCCTTAGGAATTTTGGGAAACACGCCCCCCCCTTCCACCCGCGCCCCCCTTTTCACCCCATGGCTGTCAGTTTCACGTGGGGACGGAATTTCCGACGCGACGCCACCCCTATGTAATTCTCCTCCCATCTTAAATCTTCCCAGAATCCTTTGGGCGGATTGCTTTGCACCCTCTGTGCGTTTCCTCATCTTTTCTGCGGCTAAAGTTAAAACTAATCTGTTTATTTTTTCAACCTTCCCATCCTGATTCACTTTGATTCTAGTCTTTTTAGATTTATTGTGCTTTTAATGTTTATTTGAAGCTTTATTTGGTAAGGCGCTTTAAATAAAATGGATTATTATTACTATTATTATTATTATTATTATTATTATTAATCAGAATGATCCCGCAGTGTCCGTGAAGTGCGTGCGTTGGGGAATTCGGTCCGTGACGGAATCAAAGCTTGTCACTTCGCTTTCCAGCGCGCGCGCGCTCCCTCTGAAGCGCACCTGCAGGGAGAGCCGCGGAAAGTTTACAGCTCCTGTTTTCTCACCTCTAATAAAGCTGTTTCGAGATAGAAACTCCTTCTCTTGTGTGTGTGTGTGCGTGCGTGCGTGCGTGCGTAGGCGAAAGGGAAACCCATGACTTCCGTGTTTTGCCTCCCCGTGAGCGCGCGCGCTTGGGGAGGATAAAAACTCCTATAGACCGTGGAGCCGCCACACTCTTCTTGAAGCATCTGGACTGCTCAGTCGCGCCACGCGTGGACCTGCCGCAGCAGCCGCTCACACCGCGCGCAGACGGACTGTTTCTTGGAGCTGGGACGCACGCGATCATATTCATGGGACGCCAGGATAAAGAGGTGGACGAGGAGTCGCTCCAGACCCGGGACCGCGCCAGGGCCAGATGGATGGACGTGTTCCTGCTCGTGTCCGTGCTCGTCTTGTTTCTGGCGGTGACGGCTCTGGCCGTCGGGGAGTACGTGGTGGTGTCGCAGTTTGGCTCCAGAAGCGCCCGGGTCAACGCTGACAGTAACCTCTCCAAGCAGACAGCGGACGCGCCGGAAGCAGCCTTTAAGGTCAGCTGACCCGTCAATCATCTTAAATGAGAAGAAAGCTTTCCTTTGTTTGTGCACATTTCTAACAGACATTTATGTGTTTTATCAACAGATGGAAAACTTTGCATACGTGGAACCCCTCTCCTGTAAGTATTTTTTATTTGGGATGCCTTTGCAAAAAGTAGTCTCTATAAGTGTACTTCAAGTGTACTTTGTCTGTACTAAAGCTTTATGTTTTATTTATTATCTCTGTAGTAAATGTCAAATGTTCCAGTAACTCCTGTTCTACATGTACATGGTCCATAGTATACTTGCTATACTATTACTCAAGTATACTCAATCAAATAAACGTCAAGTCTGCTACTCTTGCTATAGTTGATTTAGGAACAGCTATATATATATATGTGTATTTATATATATATATGTATGTATGTCTGTATGTATGTGTGTATGTCTGTATATTTATGTACATATATAGAGAGAGAGAGAGAGACTAAAGCTCTAAGACGGAAGTGCCGATACGATATGGAAAATTTTGCCTTCAAGTGTCCAAAATCCTTTTCAAATGCAGACTTTGCAGCAACTTATGGATTCTGTATTTGTGTCTTTCCACAGCCAGCTTGCAAAACCAGACTATGAAGTGGTATGAGTTCACCTACGGCAAAGGCTCATCCGTCGGAAGCAAATTTGTCTTCAACAAAGACGATCATTCCCTGAGGCCGCTCCAGGCCGGGGCCGCATACTTCCTTTACCTGGAAGTCAACCTTACCTGCACGGGCAAATGCCACAACCTTCATCTCAGCCTGAACGTGGACAATGAGCTCCTCTGCAATGTGGATCTGAGGGAAGACAAGAGGTCTGTGAGCCATAAGTGCTGGACGGTGAAGCAGCTGGATGGAAGAGGCCTGGTTACTCAGATGAAAGTGTCAAGTAAAGACAAAACTCACTGGAAGCTAGAGAAGAAAGGCTCAGGACTTGGAATGTTCCTTATTGGCTGATCCAGGCTGGAGAGGGGGCATACCTGTGACCTGTTCGTGGTAGCTCACCTGCAGACTGGAACACGGATGACCATAACGATAAAGTAGCCGCCTGCAAGGGCTGCTTGGAAAGCAAGCGAGTGCATGCTGAGGTTTCTTCCAAGTAGAAAACAACCACGGAAAGTTTTTCAAGGTGGATTTCCAGCTAAAATTCAGTTATCATGAAGCAAACTGGACAAAAATAGAAAAATTACCTTTTTTTAATTTGTAAATTCTTTTAAAAAATCCTATTTTTAGTCTATTTATTGAATGAGCTGTAGTTATTTATGCATATTTATGTTTAACTGTTTTCTGTGAAAATGGGTTTTCAATGTAGATGCCACTACATTTCTGTCAATGTGCAATACACGGGGATAGATTTGACTCTATAAATCTATTTCCATGACAACAAAAGCTGCAACATCGAGTTCTCTGTGGGCAGGAAACCCTCAGCAAGCCCATCACCGGTTTCTTTTGACTATCTTTGCAGTAAAAGGAGGTTCAAGCGAGTGCTGAGGGCAAACAGAAAGAAATGTCTGCACATTGCATTTGGATTTAAAGCTAACAAACTATTTTTTATGGGAATAAAAATTTACGTCCTATGGACAGTCTTCTCAGAGCTGAATGTATTGGAATTGTAATTTATATTAAACTCAAATGTGGTCAAAAGACAACAGCTGTTTTTTTTAATTATTTGGTGTTTTAAAGACATGAGACCTGCTGTTTGATGAGGTATTAAGGTGGAATAAGTGATACGTTTAGAGAGAGGGGGAAAGTTCCCTGTCGTATATGGTGCATAGCGGGAACTGGACGTTTTTCACATCCTGTTTATTTGTCGTGTGGTTTAAAAAAAAAAAAAAGAAGCTGCGAGCCTGCAAACAAACATGCATTTCCTGCATTAATACATACATTCATCTTCTTCTGCCGTTTTGTCCCTTTCGGGGTCACGGGGCTGCTAATACATACATGTTAGCAGAAATGTACATTTCCCACTGTCATGTTTGTAAAAACACATTGGATTGCATGTAACATTCATGCACATAACTACGGAGCCCCTAAAGGGCCACTGAAAAAGAAAAGCAAACAAACAATTGAAGTAAAAATAAAAAATAACGTAGTTTTTTTTAAAAAACTTTTTTTAATGCTTCCGCACATTATGGTTACAAAGAATTTTTTTTGGTTACTTTTTTTAGAACATTTCCGTTTTTACCAAAAAAACGACACTTGCTTTGTTTCAGTGTATCACATATTTTCATACCGAAACATTTTTTGCTTTGCAGAGGCGCGTCTGGATTCCCATGACTCTAAAAGTTCTGGAAATATGTTGGTAACTGTTTAAGTTCTTCTGTCACCTTTAGCGGAAAAATTCTAGTCTAGGAAAGCTTGATATCAGTCATACTTATTTTATTGGATTTCATTTGAAATGACATTGAATATGCCTTTTTATCTGATGACATGATCATATTTTATTTGGAATATTTTAAAGAAACTAGAAATATCCCAAAAGAAGCGAGAAAAAGAAAAAACCTAATAAAGTAGGGGTTTGGGTTAACCCTGAGCCCTGACCCCAACCCTACCTACCACCGCCCTGTTCCCTCTTTTAGAAGTGCACTCTCAGATAACAAATATACATACAAATACACACACTCGACACACATTTGTGAAAACACTCACACATATTTACAATCATATTGCAGTTTAGTTATGTTTTGTATTGATCAAAAATCATATTTCTATATTTTTTCCTAAATTCCTTTACGTTCTTTTCTGTTTTCCTATATCTGCATCTGATGAGAGCTGAGATTAAATGTCTCATTCTGCAACTTAAGGTGGATCCCCAAAACACACAAAAAACACACAAAGGTTTTCAGAAAAAAAAGGTGCAACAGGACTGAATGACTAAGCAACGTCCAAATAAGAACATCAGACTGCTCTGATCAGAGAACACGCTGGGTCCCTGTGCTCTTCCATCCGGGGGCCCAAATCCAGGCCTCCTGCCGCTTTCCAGGAATCCTGCCTTGTCTGCTGCCGGTTACCTGGATCAGGTGTGCTCAGCCAATGAGGAGCTTCAGTGCTTGGAAACATGCCGGGCCCTCAGGGCCTGGAATTGGGCTTCCTGTTTTTGACTCAGCAATGCCTCCATGTGAAAGTCTTCATCAAACGTCTTTTCTAATTGTAGCGACAAAACCAAACAGTCGCTGAGAGGCTGACGCTGGGTGGGTCCGGGTTTTGAATGACGCGCTCAAAAACCATAGAGCATAACGAAGTTTGAATTTTTGTAGTTTTAATAATGGAAAATGAAGGTGATTAAATCCACTTGTAATATTATGATAAAAAAATAGCAAAAAACAAGGAATCAAGAACAAAATCACAAAAGCACAAAAGGGCATAAAGCGGTCAACAAAAAATACGGCAACCCAGCTCACCCCCCCCTTCCATCATACACAGGGAAAAAACCACAGGTGAGTTATAGTCAATTAATGTCACCGCCCACAAACATGTGACCCACCAGCTGATTACCTACTCAATGGCCTATAATCAAAACAAAGATATATTCATTCACCATAAGAAAGACCACACTTAATTCATGGCACCTACACTAATATTAGAAAGTGTTTTGTCAGCGGCACAGTCTGAAACGCTGTTTCAGACTTCAAAAGAGTTTAGTAACTGCGTAAGTCAGAGGGAACTTCACCGCTGTCAGGCTGCTGCAAGCCTTTCAGCCCACACGGCGCGCACAGACTAGTGTTTTGCCTTCAGGACACGTTTTGAAAATGTACTACAGTACTCCCTTGGTGAGCCTCTTGAAGCCCAGCCACAGTGGCACCTTGTTTTTTTTTCATGTCAGATTGCCGCTGCAGCTCCTCGTTGTTCTGGTGTTGGTCCTTTCTTCTGTCCCAGACAAACTGATTCTACAGCTTGTATCTTCAGTCTGAACCACGCGCAGCAGCTGAGGGCGGCACGGTGGTGTAGTGGTTAGCGCTGCTGCCTCATAAGGAGAAGGCCCTGGTTTGAATCCCGGCTGCGTGTGCGTCTTGCGTGTTCTTCTTGTGCATGTGTGGGTTACTCTCAGATTTGTGTGTGTTCAGGGTGTCGGCTGCATTTGCCCCCAACAGCGGCTCGGTTCTGTGGCTTTTTACAGAGAAAAAAACCCCAAAGCTCCTCACAGAAGCTGAGAAAACCTGTTCAGAGGTTTTCCTGTTGAAGAACAATCGTTGATGTGAGGACTCTGCAGATTATGCTTTACATGGATGTGTAATTGAGTTAATAGCATTTCACCAGAAAGTTGACAAAAACTAATAAAAAAGTCTATACTTTTTTATTTTGTGGTGTCTAGTGGAAAAGCTGAATTGAGCCACATTATTATTATTAGGTTGTTTTGATTGTATTTGTTGATATGGATGTTTGTGATTCAATTCAATGGTTTCAAAGGTCGGCTGATAAAGGTCGGTAGTGAATCCTCTGCACAACAGAGTCCAGCGAAATGAAAATAAAAAAGAGGCAAAGAGGCATCGGTTGGCAAACAAAGAGCTTGTTTTTGTGGTTTTCTTTGCATGAAAAACTGCAGCTTTATCATATTTTATTGTGTTTTAGACCAATGCAAGTCCATACAAGCAGCAATACTCTTAACTGGAATCCAGTTAAAAAAATTAAAATGCATGGACTTTTGAAAGTTTCAGCTAAAAACTGGTCAAATCAAACAGTTTTGTGTCAGAATCAATGTGGAGCAGCTTCTCCCATCGTGTAGAAGTGAAGCTTCCTTTACGAGATCAGAATAACAACACAGTGCTACTGCAGCTAAAGACATCTCTTCAGGAGCATCGCATCAATGTGGAACACGTCCTTAAGAATCAACAGGAAAAAGACAAGTCAACCCAACACAGCATTAATCTACGCTCAAGAACCACCACTGAGAAATAAGGCTCCTGAAGAGCGTCTGAAGAACCGTTTCATTCCAACAAACACAAATGAGAGTCAACTCACCAGCAGAGTCTGTTCAAAATAGGGTCATGGCTTCATTGCACCGTTTCCAACATGTATTTCAGTTACCTTATCTACTCCTACCATACTGTGGCTTTCTGCCAGCTGCTGTCAGTCACAACCAATGACACACCTTCTCTGAAAGTATGATCGGTACAAACAGTGCGGTACGCCCCAAGAAGATGATTGAACCCACGAGTCGACTTAATGCATGACTGTGATTTCATGACAAACAACAGAAACGGTAAAACGTTTTTTGGTAAAAGTTCCCTTACAAGTTCAACGTGTCTCATGATCTACTGATATCACTGCTAGTCTGCTGTCTGATGTTCTGGGATCGATTGGTCATCACTCTACCCACCGCCATGGGGAATCACGCCGTCCCTCCTGGAACACGCCGCACCCCTTCAACACCTGAGCTTTAGCTTCAGGGTTCAACCACCCTAACTCTTTGTGGTGTCATTGACCAAGTTGCCTGTGCCTTGATGGCTCACACATCCCCAAACCATCAGCCATCCACCTCCGTGTTTTACAGTTGAACTAGTGTTCTTTTCATCATTAGCCTTGTTGACCTCTCTGCAAATGTAGAGTTTGATTTTGACTTTAAGATACTTTTAACAGTTTTGAAATGTCTTAATGGTCTTGCTCTTTCCTATCTGTCATATCTTTTAGTCAAGTATGAACCCTTACCTGCTGCAGGTAAGGATCTAGGAGGTGGAAATGTCTAAATCACCTAGCTAGCAGTTAGCCGCTACGCTAGCAGCAGCTTTCATTTAAAACTTCAAGAGTCGGACGTTTCTGTCAGAAATACTTTTATCTGCACGTTCTGCAAACTGTTTTTGGTGACCACCTCATAACTTTTTTACGGTAACCTAATAACACTGACAAACAGGGACTGGCACTTTGATTGACAGCTTGTCTACATTGGGCATTCCCATTGCAATTTGATTGGTTGGATGGTTGGATCAAACTGACGTGGGCCTAATTTGAGTGGATGTTGTGCTGACAGATGCACACACACACACAAATGGAAAGATCCAGTGATTTCTGTCGACATACTTTTTAATCTTTGGATTTTGGGAAAAAAGCAACTTTTTCCGAGTCAGAGAGCTAAAGTCCAGGTCAAGTCACGAATTACCGCTGTTAAAGTCCAAGTCTAAAGTCGTCAAATTCATGAGTCTGACTCAAGTCAACACATCTAGAAATGGTGGCGGGCTTACCCCCTGCTAACAGTTGTGCCCACAACACTTTACAAATAGATCAAAAGATGGTTGGAGAGGGAGTTTAAGATTGAAGATATAATTGAGACTGCCCACATGCCACAACTACCTGGTCAGGTAAACAGTCTTTACAAAATTACAGCACGTGTTGACAAGCAAAGTTTTGTTTAGTGTGGCCACAGACTCCAGACTCTGTAGGTATTCCAGCTTATAAATTTATCACTGATGAGTGATGGAAAGCAGACTGACCGCTCATCTAATCCACATGTGTTTTGTGGATTTGGAGATGGGGTTTGGCCTCATGGTGTCCTTTGGAGGGCGCTCTGAAAGTACGTGGTCCATGGAGCCTTACTGAGGGCCGTCCGGTCTATGTTTGACCCGGAGCAGAAGCATGGTTTGGATAGCTGGCAGTAAGTCAGACCTGTTCCCGACTGTTGCTTCTTGCCATATATGCAGTCCGATGTCAAGTATTATGTGATCATTAAGTGTGTTTCTGTATCAAGCAGCTCTTTGAGTATAGATTTTCTCCATCTTGACAAATCGAAACGGGGATGTTCATACATCTAAGTTGACGTTACCAACTCTTAGTCAAGGAAGACTGCTTCAAATCTCATCTACAATGAATATTAGTTGACATTTGGATTCCCCTCTTGTATCAAGTATGGAGTAAGTTTGAAAACCAGTTGTTCAGCCAGCTAAAGAGACTCAGCAGAATAACTGGATTCAGGACAACACCTTATCACTTGATGGGGCACAGCCAAGATAAAAAGATTCAATTCAATTCAATTTTATTTCTATAGCTCAAAATCACAACAAGTCGTCTCAGTGGGCTTCGTGCCGGTATTTGTAAAGTAAATGTAAACTCATAAGGATCATGAATACATAGAATTCAATGGGAAAATTCTAAACTGAACTAAACAGACTAAAGTAAAGTGGGCATCTCTGCCCTTAGACCCTCCTCCAAGGTAAGGAAAAACTCCTAAAAAATACAGATTCTGTAAAAACAGAAGAAACCTCAGGAGTGTCGACATGAAGGAGGGGTCCTCCCCCAGGACGGACAGGCGATGTACCAGAACTCTAAGAGAAGAATTAACTTATCTAACGCTACAACTACATGGTTAAAGTCCAGCAGACGATCTTCATCCAGATGGAGTTGGGGGACGGCTGGGGGTGCGAGACGAGCCTGAGGCAGGATCCACAGTCATGTGTAGGAGCAGAAGCAGAGACGAGTCCGAGATAAGGTACTTGGTCAGGTACAGGAGCACGGACGAGCCAACTGGACAATGAACAGGACATTTCTACAGATGCTTAAAATTCCACTTTAATGAAAATGGTGTTAAAGGTGTTTTATCATGTTCTTGAGGCCTTTTTCTGATGATGGAGGACAAGTATAAAGAAAAACAGGATAAAACTTGACTTCTGAGTATTTCTTTATTCAAATCGCTGTGAACCACAAGCAGACGAAAAAAAAAATACCATTTGAAAAAGCTCGTAGTTGCTACTATCTACTCCCAATAGACCTGCTGTTTCGTCTGTATTCAGAATCACGTTTTTGTGACTACAGAGACTCTGCTGACAAATGGAAAAAGGCATGGAGGAAGCACAAATATTGCCAATGACAATACAAGAAAATCTGCAGAAAAGAGCAAAAGATTTGTAGTCAAACAAAAGTTGGACATTGCAGAACGAGTCCTGATCAAAAACCGTACACCTGAAACAGGATCAGGTAAAGCTCCCTGTTTACGAGGTGAAAGCAGAGAGATGAAAATGTAAACCTGCTCATGAAAGACAAACCTGTTCAAGCGTCTGACGATGAGGACAGTGGTAATGAGTATTTATCATGAGCCACCTCAGCTTCCTATCAATCATTAGAGCCTAAGGCGAAGACAGAATTCACCAAACCCTGCTCCACCACCACCAGAGCCTCCTGGTGGAGACAACCTGGAATGTCCTGATTCCCCAGCTGACAAGAAAACGAGAGAACAGACTCAGAGGTCGCCGTCCAACCTATCAGCTCAACATCTACCACTTCCTCCTCTGAGGGACCTGCGGAGGACAAATGCCAGCGACAGCAACGTGAGAGGCACCCGCTAAGATGATTGATCTTTGACCAGCTGGGCCTCCCGTCCGGTTGCAGCCTCTGGCCTGCCCCACAACTGTTTCCTATGTACCCTGGACTGGTCCAGTGGCTGCCAGCTCCTCGGCCATACCATGAGTGGAGCGACAAGGCGAGGTAAGTAACTAGGTAATTAGTAAACATGACTTAACTTGGCAACCAGACTTAAGCACCATTAGGAGCAACGAACTGGCAATGAATGCTGGGGCTGGATCTCCTTATGAAGGACAGACTGCCAGAGGTACCATGACAGCATTGTTGTCATTACATTCTTTAGGATGAAAACTCACCGTGTTTCTATCAAGTACACCCAGCTGATGAACCTTATAGCAAACAGGCATAAGAACATGGTTTTGTAGAAAATAACCTCCATTTCTGCAGAGCTCTTCCTCCACCGTGGAACAGATAGATTTGCTTTGTTCTGCATAAAAACCTGCAGCTGTTTGTAGCTGTTGTGTTTAAGTATAACGTGATTAAATAATGTAGATCAAATCATTGATAAGCTGATTTTCTAATCTATGAATAGCTGTCTTGTTGTTTTGCATGCATGTGTGCAGATCTTCTTGATAAGGTGGAAAGGCAACTCTGCTGTCGTTTCAGTTTTCAATCGTTTTTCTTCAACCCATTGAACTCGTGGATTCCTAGTTTTATCTGAGAATTTCTCTACAATTTGTGCGAAAAGAAAAGGGAAAACATGTTCAAGTGGTCAAAGTGAATCCCTCCACCAGAAAGAGGTAAAGCATGGCTTTGTGACCCCTTTCTGTCAAAGCAGTCAAAAGAAACAGGCCTATTTTTGGAAAAGCATCAGAGCCGGCTCTGCAATGCATTATGGACAATCTCAAACAGATGCTGTGTCCAAACTCCCACCCTGACCCCTATATAGTGCTTTATATAGAGCGTTCACCATTTTCTAGTTCTGTCTGAATCTACAATTCCAAAATCCAGTGCCCTAGAAATTTCCCAGAAGTCTCTGCAAAAACCAGTGTGCATCACTGCTCACTAGAATGGCGATTATAGACCACAATGCATTGCGTCAGAAATGTTTTTGCAAAAAAATGTAATTTTTCAATAAAATATGAACGTTTTTTATCTGCAGAAGACAGTGGACTCATATATAATTGTCTGAAACCGCTCATATTAATTAGATTTTAACTTTGTGAAATCGATGACGTCATAACTGTGGTTTAGCCCTTGTGCTATCCTAGGCACTCTAACATTGGGAGTGGGGTCATCTAGACCCACTAGACAGAGCTCTGAACCTTTTTTCTTCAATGATTTGTGATCTTCACTGGTGTCCATGGATTACATGAAATCCTCTCCACCTTTATCCACCTTTGTCATGGTAGGAGAACACCTCAATGGAAGGGGGGGTCATAGGATAGCACAAGGGTTAAAAGAAAAAGTAGTGAGCGTGGCGTCTGAACTGCTTTGAAAATCCAGGGCACTACATAGTCGCACCATATAGTTTTTTAGTAGTTAGGGGTTAGGGCGGGAATTCGTACAAAGCCAGAGACTTAACCACTTTCCCATCCTAAACAGAAACCTAATTTGAATGAAAACTCTCCCATCCATCCGTTTTACGACGCCGTACCCGTCCACTGAGAGTAAGCATGAAAGGGACTGTAGGTCAGGTCTGGAAGCCGGGGTTGTTTTGTGATGGCAGAGGATGGGATGCTTTTACAGCAAAGTGGCAACACTGTCCAAAAAAAAGTGCTTCTGTAATTTCCAAAAACACGGCTAAATCAGTAGTTTCAGGACATTTGAGTGTTTTTTGGTTCTGCTCAGGTATAAAAACCACTGCTGGCAAAGCAACGATCACTAAAAGGCTCAAGCCAGAGATGTCAGAGTCAGGAAAAGCAAGTCGGCGGTCAGAGTCGACCACAGCTCGACGTGACAAAAACAACCTGTGTGGCTGACAGAAATGAGAGCTTGTGTGTGATGTTACTTCTTCTGTTGCATTAAGCATCAGTGGGGAGTCCAATGGTAATTCCAATGAAAAGGACATTTGGACACGGAGAGTCTTACAGCATGCACTTAGAACGTTTCACACGTCTGCAACAACACGTCTTGCTATTGTGTCCTAAAACTGTCTCACTGGTTGTCTGCAAAAAGCTCTTGGTTTTTTTTCTGATGTACTGATGTTTATCTGCATCTCACAAAAGGAAATGACCCAAATGTCTAACTGCATTTGAGGTCAGTCCTTTCACTCACCTCAGGTTCTGTGGGTTTTTTTTCTTCGTAGTTTCTCGGCACTGTTTTATGCTCTTCGTATTTTTTCTTTTTCGATTCTTTTGGATGTTTGTGCTTGGTAACTCAGTAGTAAAATCCATGCACGCTCAACCATCCATACCTTCTGATTTTTTTCCACATGAAACTGGTATCTTGCGTGAAATGTGAGAAAAAGCTGAGTCAACTGCTCCAGCCCGCTCTTTTCACTCCAGCCTTACCTAACCACATCCTGCTTTTCATACACACTCGCTGCCTCAGAGGTGTTTGTGTGGGTTGAATATCCTGCATATTTGTAGACCTGCAGTTGCATTTTGTGGGTTTGCAGTTGTTTTTTTTTTTTTTTTTGCTGTGTTTCAGAAGCTTAAGCTCCAAACACAATTTGTCTGATAGGAAAAAGGTCTGCACCTTCATTTTCTGCTGTTGATTTTCATGGTGAGGATTGAGTTAGCTGTCTAATTTTAGCTCTAAGCTTTTGTCTCATGACAGATAACAGCCAAACACACATTTATAGTCTTCATTCTACTATAGAAGTGACAAAGGATTCCTTCCAACACCGTTAGATGCTAACATACGCCTGTGGTGCTTGCTTTGCTTCTGCCCTCCGTCTGAACACAAGCTCTTCTCAATTTAACTTGTAATTAGGAGTGTGCCCGCCCTCTGTTCTCATCGAGGCAGATGCCTGAAGGTTCCGCATAGACCTGCAGAAAGATGTGGTTGCTGTTTGTAGAAAACTGTAGTTGCTGTTTGCAGAAAGGGACAAACCCTGAACCTGTCACGACCATCTCGGTTTCAGGGTTTGTCCCTAAGCCCGACATGGTCATGAACCCAGCATGACCATGTTGGGCTTAGGGACAAACCCAGCACGACCATATTTCTTCTTCTGCGGTTTGGTTCCTTGAAAAGGGCCTTTTCAATCACTCCAGAGAGAATTTTACCTACTTTTTTTAAACCTCTTGTTTATGTGTCAATGCGTGTGTCTTTTTGCATCCATTTGCCTTTGGAAGTGATGTCTCATCTCTTAATTTTTTTACTGAAAAAACTTTATTAAAATAACAAAACATGTTGTGAAATTTAGCATTAAATAGATAAAGCTGAATATCAGATACATCTCTGTCACAGTGGTTACTTTGTCATAAATATATCCATTAAGTAGCTCTTTGGGCACAAGTATATATATATTATGTGTGGATAAAGTGCCACAGATACGTGTTCATAATTCCAATGGAGAAACCATAAAGGCCCCCATGAAGTTTTCTGTCGGTCCTGGTCGCATGTCCTGTATATTCTCCACTTTAACGAAAATTTCGTCCCCATGTTTTAGTTGGAAAATCCCAGCCAAGAAGCTGCTCCACAGGTCCTCTGCATTCGGGTGTTTTGAGGTCCGGCAACGATTACTAAAGGACGTAAAGCAGAGATGTCACAAGGAAGGTTCAGATTTCAAGAAGTAAAGTGTTACCAAACATATGTGCAACTCTAAGACAGGAAAGGGAAGAAAAAGAAGAAGAAGGGTACACTGACGTACCTTTTGGATTGCATGAGCTCTATAGGTAAGCCATAGGCTGTGGTGCTTTTCATCACTTTGTGTTGAATTAGTTTACACTCAGTCAATGCGATCAGCTGCACTTTGGAATAGAAGTAGTAATGACCAGCTTTCTGGATTTTCAGCCGACCGTTCTGGTACAGCATGTGGTGGACGCTGGCCTCGCCCTCATTCACCCACTGCACTATGTCGTCCCGTCCCGAATAATTACTGGCACCTAAAGGGAGAATAAAAGACAAGCTGAAATTGGAAAGTAAAAAACTCTGAACAAGACTCGACCTTTTCAAGTCCCGTATAGGTCTGACTTGTTTTTACGGCTCTCACTTGGAGTGCAATGAAACACTCTCTTCACGATTCAGCTCAAACGTTGATTTTTAGGTCAGTCTGGTTTCGGTTCGATTTATGATTGGTGTAGTTACGAAAAAAAACACAAAAATTCAGAAAACAACCTTAAGAGAAACCCGTCCATTGTGGAAGCTTAGAATCATGGAGTCAAACAATAAATCAAATATTGCACAATCCACGTTTGACACTTAAAACATGGACCTGATGGACTAGTGACACACTTTCCCCCTAAATCGGTTCAATGGCGTCACATACAGCTTAGAACTGAGAACTGGGGCGTCCCTGGTTCTTACCCAAAAGGTGAGCGAAGGGTTTGCTGGCCTCGCCCTCTTTGACCCACTGTTCTATGTCGTTCTCCCCCAACACACGACCTAAAGGGAGAATAAAAGACAAGCTGGAGTCTGAAAACGAAAATCCCAAACAAAACTCAACACTTAACGTCATGAAGAGGATTAAACGGTTTTTAAGGCTAAACAAAACACAAAAACAGTTCACGGAGAATTTAAATATGAATTACAGCTTTGGTAATTTATCGTCATAATAAATCCTTTTTGATGTGGTAACAGTATAAAGCACTTGGTACCTACCATTTGATCCTACTCGGCTCATTAGAGTATTCTGCAGAAAAAACAAAACGACAACAGTTTGAGACATTTGTTGTTTTTTTAAAGGGTCCAAATTGTTCAACTGCTCTACCTGCTGGCTGGAAAGTGAAGGACTGGACATGTTGCAGAGATGACTACAGGAGGAAAACCCCTGCAGGCCGAGAACAACGTGATCAGAAAGAGCCTTCATGCATCTGAGTAAATAATCTGTGCATGCTCGGACAGAAACGTCTGCATGTCTGTGTTTGCTTAAGGAGTAGTCAAAGTCAACGTCAAAGTAACTTTATCTACAATGTTGACACATACATAGAAATTGAAATTGCGTTTTCTCTTTATATTCCGTTAAACGGGGAGACACCTTCAAATTGCACAATAAACAAACTATGAATAGAAGAGGCTTAAATATAAATAGTATAAAAAAAAATAAAAGTAAAAAATGAGGAGAGAATAAAGTGACTGAAGTACAGTTACTTAAATTTTTGACGGCACTAGAGGACTGGTGGAAGGTGTAGTTAGTGCTGATGAGGAGACGATGTGTCTGTGTCTGTGTGGAGGGGGCACAATACAAGTGTCTGTTCACACAATGCAATGCTAAATGACCAAAAAATAAAAAAGAATCCCCCGTTTGGTTCTTTTCCCGTGAAAGTGAAGCGGATATTCTGTCACTGTGCTCAGAACGGAGAGCCAGGTGAGCAGCAAACAGCATTAAGACAGATGTGACTGTTAAAGGCTTGGAAGTGCAGCTCACAGAGGAGGGAAAAGGGAAGAAAGACAGATGACCTGCTGCCCAGGGAGCAAATGACGTCTCAGAAACCGCTACTGTCTACTTATGACGACAAGCGAAACACGGAACTTCCAAAGGAAAAGGAATTTCCACCTTCTGCCCCTCTTTCAGCGAGAAGACAGGCCTCACCTGAGTCCTCTGATAGAGATTGATGATTAAAAATCCTTCAACAAGGAGTCCAATCACCGTCAGCCCCACCAGCAGGAGCAGAAACCTCTGCCCATCCCGGGCCCACTTGGTTTTCCTTTGAACGGGTAGGGGGAGGTTGCCGGCCTGGCTGTCAACAACAAAAACCTGGGGGTAGGTGCTCACACCAGTCTCTGGCAGGCCTCCGGGTCCCATTCTTATTTAAATGTCACAGATCTAAAGGTCTAAAGTGGAGGTGCTGAAAGACACCAAATGCACAAACAAGGACAGATTAGCAGATGGAACTGGAGGAAGGCAGAACAGAGGATAAAACTGACTTTGAGAAAACGCTTGTTTGACTAAACCAGTTTCTGGAAAGTCGTTTTTACCAAACCAACTATTTCAACCATGTAGGAAAACAGCAGAAGTGAAAGCTGGGGGGTTGAACCCTTCCTAGAAGTCCTTCAGAGAGAGTTACCTTAAACGTTCTTCAGCCCACCATCCAGAAGCAGAGGGTCATTTTCACTGGAGCTCCCGGTTTTCTCACAGTCTTCAACCGCCCAACCATGGAAATGATCTGATCTCGCCACCTGTTTCCACTTTTAACCAGAAAGAAGCTGTCCTTGAAGTTCACTCGCCTGCCGTCAAGTGTCACCAATATTGCTTTTGAAGCGAGCTACTGTAAAGAGGAAATGAAGATACGACAGGGAAGGCAGACGCAAAGAGAGAGTAAGTGGTGTGCATCAGTGTCTGAGGGACACTCCCTGCTGAATAGAGACTTATCGCTCAACAGCTGACACTTCCTCCTCTTCTGCTGCAGTTTCTAGACCAGATTTTTTGGCGTTTTTAAATCTCGCCTGTGAGGCTAAGATGAACGGCCGTCTCCTGTCTGGATGGATTTATGCACAGATTTGGATAACTTTGTGAAATAAGCCTGTGGAGGCTTTCTTTGAAAGGTTTGCAGTACCGCCACCACCACAGCCTCGCACCCTCAGCAACACTCAGGTTCATTTCTTACCTTTTTCCTCGTCATTTCAAACCATTTCTAAGACTTTCTAGATTGAGTAAGCCAAGGATGTTGATCACGATGACCAAGGACACGCTGTGGGCGACATCAGTGCATGGTTTTTCATCAGAATGACTGTCAGTGTCCTCTCTGAGAGTATCTTGGTTTTGAGAAATCTAATTCTCTTTATTTGCATCATCATTTATTGTTATTCATGATTTCTCTCCAGTGTGAATCCTCCAGAGTAAATGTTCATTTAGCAGAAGTAGTCAGAGTTTGACTGATAACCCACTCTGCAAAGCTGCTCTGTTCTTTCTCTTGTCTTTGCTGTGGGAGGGGGGCAGTTTGACTTGACAGACTCCACATGGTGCAGTCACACAACTCACCCTGACGGACTCACTTGCCCACACACAAAACACCTTCTATCTTGTAGACACACTGTACAGTGTGATTACACACGTGATCTTTTTGTTTCCGATTCCATTCAAATCAGAAAGCTGTCATAACGACCAGGTTCTCTCCCACGTTGGTTTGGACTCCAGCCGCTGGTCGCATCATTGAACATGTCACAGACCCAAAGCCGAGTCTCTGATTGGTTGACACAATGCATCACCCTCGCCAAAGTTGTTTCAACTCTAGGACCACTATTCAGCTGCTCAGCTCCAAACTCTGGAGTTCCCGCCCTCCTGACCTCCATAACATGGATCTTTACAAACTGTCAACTCAAAACTCCTCTGTTTAATTCTGCCTTCTCCTTCTGATTCATTCTTGATTTGATTATTTTTGACCTTTGCTTTTGTAAAGTGTCCTAAAATGGATTATTATTTCTGTCCCACCCGAATGGTGCCACGACCAATCGAGCAGCTGCTGGAGCGACGCGCCACGCCCATGGACCTCTGATAAGGTCTGTGCATTGACTTAACATTGATGCTGTGTTCACACCAGCGGCGTGTGGCGCGTTCACGAACGGCTCCACGAATGCGCATTCAGCTGGGGGGGTTCACACCAGACATGCAGGGAACAGCAGGGAGGGGGATTCTTCTTCTCCTTGTTTTTTTCCTGTTCCTGTCCACCTCCTACAGGAGGAGGAGGCCTAACGTTAAAAGTCAAAGCGGTTCAAATCCCACAAAATCTTGCTTCAGGCTTTTTGTTTTCACAGTTCTGTTCCTAAAAATGTTCATCTTGGTGTCACGGTGATCCGGCCGGGCAGAAAAAGCGCAATTATTCACTTCCAACGGTTATGCGATCCCATCCACCACCCAGACCAGGGCCAGCAGGACCGCCACAGGAGCCCCCGACGCCAGAGAGCAGGGGGGCACAGGAGCACAGAGGGTGTAGGGTCCAGCCCAGTGAGAAGAACAGCCTTTCCACCGCACCAGGGGGCCCAGTACAGGTCCCCACCCCTGAGCATGGCCCAGGAAGCCAGCACCCAGGTGACACCACCTCTGAGGGGACGGTTCCCCCCACCAGGGATGGGGTGGGGGACAGAAGATCAGAGGTCCCTCCTTCCTTGTGTAACATATGTGTGCGTTTATGTGTGTCGGGGGGGATATTTTTGTAGGGTCCAGGGTGTGTGTAATGATGGGTCCAGTTAGAATTGGCCAGTAGGGCCCTGAGAGGACATCTCCTGCTTTCTCACAGTGATGTCCAAACACCCACCAAGGGGGATGGGGGGGGGCTTGTATCTAAAGAAAACCTGGTTCTTACTCTACATTTAGACTCACAAACCTGTTACCCCCATCGCCCCACATTTCCTCCCAAAGCCTTAGTCACCAGCACCTGTACGGGGGTTTGACCTGTACAGGTGCAGTGGGTTTTTGGGTTTGCGTGTCCGTGGGGGGGTCGTAGAGAGGAGCAGGTGCATCCTAAGGGGAGCACAGGTGTGTCTTACAGTTCCCTATGAGACATAATTCAACTCTAATATATATAAATACTATCAAACTCATACACACACACACTAGGTTCTACATAATTTATTGTTTTTGTCGCACAAATTCACACGAGCTGTGAAGGGAATTCACACGGCTGTGGACTTTACATGAACGGGTAACTTTTGTTTCACTTGAACTTTTCACTTTGGAGCTGCACTAGTTCCCTTTTTTTGTGATGACAGATACATTTTTACCGTCAATGCCAGCAGTGTTTTTTTTCCCAGATTCAAACTGTCATGGTTCCCATCTTGGTCACAATGGCGGTGTGATGCCTTCAAGGACTTGTCTTTAAGACACAGTAATCAATCAGTACAAAAAAGAATATGGTAACTGCTGTCTGGATTTAAGGGGGGATGTAAGAAAATGTGTGAAAAATGATGATTGTTTAAAGAACTATTTCATACAATTTCTTTACTAAGGCTACTACCTCCCTCTTGAGCTGCGTTCACACTGAAAGCAATTCTTGGGGCAGAGGCGCCAACTTTCCATGTATTTGAAATCAATGTTAAAGATGCGATCTGAGGTCCTGCGGCGTGATTTGAGCGGCGGACACGGCAAAAAGGTCTGGCAGCAGCGCGATCTGAGCGGTGCAGCGCGATTAGGGCAGAGTTCAAATATCTGAGTTTTGGCCAGGTCGCCGTGTCACATCTATCAATGAGGAACTCAGCTTTGGGTACTGATCAGTGAATCAATCAGTGGGTAGAATACACATCTAATGCGAGATTTTTGTCCTGAACACCCATCTATTTGATCAACCCGCTGGGACCGTGGGGCTGATCTCCATAGAGACAGTAATAAAAAAGGTCCTCTAGATTTTTTTCACTTTTATTTTCCCCTCTCTGGTTAATGCAGGACAGTGAGCCTTCAAAGTGGGTCACAGAGACACAGAAACATGGCGGAAGCGGCTGTCATACAGACACAGCTGTATGAGTGAGGCTCTCGGTACCGGGAGAATCTTTGAATGATCCCTTGAACCCAACATGGAGAAGCAATTACCGATGTTTTCACAGATAAACCTGATCTCTCAACGTCACCCGTGTCTCCCATACATTGTAAATGAGATCAACACAGGCAGGTAGCGATCAGGCGATCAGGATAAAAGCATTAGCTGGAAGCTCCGCTCACATGCGGCCACGGCGTCAAGCTCTGGAACACGTTTTTGGAAAGGCGGCGAGCAGAGAATTCGCCGCGCAGCCAAGGAGAGGCGGCCGACGCGAATTTGCAGCGCAAATCGCATTCAGTGTGAACGCAGCTTTAGTGACATCAAAGTAGGTCATCTAAATATCAAGTGGAAAGACATCATGCTACATTGATGCCATAAAAATGATAAATAGCTCTCACCAACTATATTAGCCCAGACCAGCGGTTTGAAACCTGAGGCTCCAGAGTCACGTGGTAAATGGTGTGTACTTGTACAGCGCTTTCTACGTTCCTCAAAGGCTCAAAGTGCTTTTCAGTCACAAACACATTCACACGCTGATGGCGGCTCCGCTGCCCAACACTGGCCCCAACCTTCCACTAGAGGGAAGGTTGGATTCTGTGTCTTGCCCAAAGACACTTCGACACATGGACGGGCAGGGTGGAAATCAAACCTGCAACCTACTAATCAGAGGTCGACTGCCCTACCGCTGCACCACAGCCGCCCCTACATGTGTTTTTGTTGTTTTTTTTTTTTGTCAATGTTCCCCTGGTACATTTTGTGTGTCGTTTTTCTAAAAGTGTATTTTAGAGTTGACACATCTTTGTGTTATTATTCTATATGTTTTCAATAAAGATTATTAAAAAAAAAGTCGTGCACTTTGGAGTCTTTATGGATGGAGAGGGAATTCCTAAAATTGTTCTTTCTGTTTTCAATTTGAGAAGACGTTCATGCATATTTTTTGCACTGAAAACATTTGGGACCAATTAACAAATCTGAAAAAAACTAACATTTATACACATTTCACTTTCACGTGGAAAAACATCCCATTTGGTTTCATTAATTATGATAATACACTTTCATCTCAATTGTATTTAAAAAATCTCCTGATTCTACTACCAAATAATATATTTACAAAACTAAATTTAGCAATAAAGGTCTTGATTTTCTTGATTTATCAGGCCAAACTAAATGTTACTTACACTCCAGTTCTCCCTTTACAAACAAAAATGCTATTAAGACTTGTCAATTTGCTCTGCTTTACCATTTCATATAAGTTTATTTTTGTGTAAGTATCCTCTCTGGCGTTTATTTAGAACTATTGATGTACAGTTTAATGTTCCTTGTTTTTTACTGCCTTCTGAATCAAATCAAATAAATAAATAAAAAAGAGAGTTCCTCCGTGGAGTCCAGACTTCTGCCCTGCAGTGATTGGAGGACTGACGCTGCTCTTCCTGCTATGATTGGTCCAAAGCTCGTACCACGGGGCCTCGGTCTATCCAATCACGAGATGCCAAAGTTGTGGTGCGGAAGAGCGCTGTGAGGGTCGATGGCTGTAGGTAGATAAGCGTTTATGCGGACACACCGAGGAGCCCCTGACTGCGGGGACCGTTGGACGTTTCTCCGCCATGGAAGCCGTCCCGACGACAGCTCGGAACCGGTGGAAACGTTTCTGCCTCGCCGCGGTCTTCTTGTTGAGCGCGAGCGCCGTTGACTGTTTCGGACGGAACCAGGACAACGAGCTGACGTTCCTGCTCCCCGCCGGAAGTTCGGAATGTTTTTACCAGCCAGCCGTCCAGAATGGAACGTTGGAGGTCGAATATCAGGTAAGTAATGCGGTCCAGAAACGAAAGGCAACCGCCAGACTGCTCCCCGACACCTTCCCGCGGCTTTTTAGGAGTTACAAACACAAAACGATTGAGGAGCGCGAGACACAACAACTTTAGCTAACCAGTGATGGTTTACAGTAGCTACAGCTCACATTACTGTTTACGTTTCAATGTAAACCCTGAAATCATGTAACATTTATCGTTTTTCATCATATTTATGAGCGTAACTGTGAATAAACACGCAATTGTGATTAAAAGCACTAGAGCAGAAACACAGAGGTTTGTATTCAGAGCGTTAGACTAGCGCTTCACCATTGATTCAGTAAGAATGTAAACACACTTCAGAGGCTTGTGGTTTTAAAACTAAAACCAAAATGTTGTCTAAATCCAAATGTCCTTTAGAATTTTTGATAAAGAGTCTAAACGAAACAGAATCAGCCCCCATGGGGGTTCCGGAAAGAGAGAGGCGGGGCCTTAGAGGTCATGTCGTCTCACTTCCGGGTAGGAAGATTAACAATAATAATAATAATAATAATAGATTCGATTTATCTGCACTTTTGCAGACGCTCAAATCGCTTACACTGACAACAACTTTAGAATAAAGTCGAACATTTATGCGGAAATAGAGGCGACAAAAAAGTTGTACAACTTCAAAAGTCTTAATTATACAAGCAGGACTTTTTCCTCGTCAAAACACAACAGTTTTAACCAAAACTCTGGGATTTTATCTCATAAAATTAGAACTTTTTCTTAGATTTAACAACTTTATCCTCCTGGATTTATTTTCCTTTGACAACGGCCCTAGTACTTTGGGAAAGGATTCGTCTTTGGTTATTTCCTTCATTTTTGATAGAAAATTGTTTTATATATACTTTAAAACTGAATATTTTGGGGGGGGGGTTATTTGAGAACTGTGGCCTTTTTTCTCATTTTAGTGCCGATTGCACCAGTGGGTTGATGCCCCTTGAGGAAAAATGCAAACTTGGAGAAATGCTGCATTCGTGTGATGCTGGAATGATCAGAAAAATGACTTTCCAACTTGAAAAACACGCATGAACGTCAAAAAACAAGCAAATCCTCCATTAACACGTGAACGCAAAATAACTTTCTGCTCCTCAGCAAAGGTCAGGTTATCTGTAGACACCAGAATTCCAGTGAAAATCAAACATTAATGAGGATTCTCTGTTTAGTCCAGCCAGGCGGGCCAGATGTAATAGTTGAACGGGTCGCGTTTGGCCCCCGGGCCGTAGTTTGCCCACATAAACCCTCCTTCCAGAATCCAGAGCCTAGAAATTTCCCAGGAGTCTTTGGGAAAAGCCAGTGATTGGTGAATATAGACTACAGTGCATTATATTTTTGGGGAAAAAATGTGTTTAAATTATATTTTTTATGTTTAACTTTAACGTTTTCATCATGAAAACACAGTGGATTCACAAATAGACGTCATAAAAATGTATTTATTACATTTTTACTTTGAGAAATCGGCGACGTCATATTATCCTTCTTTTTTTAATTTTAAGTCGTGAGCGCCGTCCGAATTGCTTTTAGAATCCAGGCCGTTGGATCTTCCTGCACCACGTGGTTTTTCAGCAGTGAGGGGGCAGAGAGGGAAAGGGGCGTGGCCTCAGTGCTTACTCGTCTCTTCTGGTCCTTCCAGGTGATCGCCGGCGCTGGGATGGACGTGGACTTCACCATCGTTTCGCCTGAAGGCGTTCGGCTGATTGTCGAGTCTCGGCGTTCTGACGGCGTTCACGTGTTCGTTGCTTGAAACTCGGCTCACGTTCGACCCGACGGACTCTTCAAGTCTAGTTGTTTATGGAGTTTGTTGCTGTTATTTCAGGGTGGAGCCTACGGAGGGCGGGGACTATCAGATCTGCTTTGATAACAGCTTCAGCCGCTTCTCTGAGAAGATGGTGTTTTTTGAAATCCTCACCGAGGCGCCGGGCGGAGACGCGGGCGGAGACGAGGAGTGGCCGATGCTGGACGAGCCCGACGGGAGTCTGCTGGAGTACAAGCTGGAAGACATCCGGGTAAGAGACTCCGTTTGACTGCAGGACGCAGAAGCTGGGAGAACTGCTCCAAGGTTTCTACATAAATGAACGAATGCAAACATGCAGAAAAGGGGAGGAGTCTAAGGCCCCGGCCCCGTGGCTGATGGCGAGCAGGGATCTACTGCTGGTGTCCGGCGCAGCGGTCAAGTGGAACCCTGTGCTGAAACTTCACAGAAGCCCTGCAGGTGGAGCGGATGGATGGATGTGTAGATCTATGTAGAACTGAGGCGCGCTGAGCATGAACGCATCAGCACCAGCTGGAAGCTGTAAACTCCACAAACAAAACCAAAACACGGGGCGGGACGTTTTCAAATTATTATGGGATGGCCACAGGAGCTACAATTAACAGCCATTTTGTTGCAAAGAAAATTAACTTATCAGTTATCACATTTTTCTACAAAACTGGAAAAGAAAACTTTAATTTTAGTGATTTTCACACAACCCAGGTTGAGTCCAAGTTTAGTTGACCTTTAACCTCAGAAAGAGGCTCTCGACTTCAGAAAAAAAGAGCATTGGCTACAAGGTGAAACTCCTCAGGATTTTGATCTTTCGCCTCCAAACTCCTCGAGCCTCAATAGCTGCAGTTCTATGTGCAAAATATCTGATCGGATCAAAGATGGGATTAGAATAGAACTGTGTTCATGGGCCCAGAAAAGCCTGATCTGATTATAACAAACGTTTCCATACGGCACACTTTTGGTCGGACTAAATCATTGTGACATGAGCAGAACTCTCTAAAATACCAGAAACAGACGCAGACGAAGAAACATTGAGTTCTGCTGTAAACAAACAAGCTGCAGCGCAGAGAGAGATGGTTTTATTACTGTTATGATCGTTATTAAGTGCTTGTTTCTTGTTTTCTTGGCTGCACAGAGCTGGAAGAAGGGTTAGGGTTAGGCTAACACGCTCCAACAACAACATTTAGCCGTGGATGCCGTTCAAATCCATGCGGTCGATGCTGCAATCTGCATCTTTGCTGCATGTGGGAATAACATCAGCCTTTATTCTGTCTGGACTCCACTGAAACATGAATTCACAGGATTGTTTCTCAGGACTGTGCAGCATTTCTCCGTTCAATCTCTGTTCTCCGTTAGCTCACATCCGTCCCAGAGCCGCTCCTCTGCTCGGAGACCCGGTTCTCCTGAGTCCAGCAGCTCGCTCAGGCGGTCCAAAGCCTCCTCCGGAACGCCACACCGTTACAAATTTAGCCAGTTAGGACCCTTTATGTTTCTTTTTCCCACATCAACCCTGCATTTCTGGTAATGCAGCTCCTTCTAGTTCAAAGAGAGCAGATCAGAAGACCTTTTGTCGGGTTTGAATGGCGTTTATGCGGCGAGCTTCTAAAAGTGGCGTTTATCTGTTGCTCGCACATCTTAGAGCGTTTTACATGTGATGGATGAACTCCAGATCATGTTAGGAATGCGGTGCTGCAGCAGCTCTGACCCCTCCGGCCGTCCCGTGTCTCCAGGACTCCATGGACGCCGTGCACAGACGCCTGGACCGCAGCCGGCAGATGCAGACCGTGCTGCGGGCCTTTGAGGCGCGGGACCGGAACCTGCTGGAGGATAACCTGTGGCGGGTGTCGTTCTGGTCGTGTGCCAGCGTGCTGGTGATGCTGTGCGTGGCTCTCACCCAGGTAGGGCCGCAGCGCCGCCGTGCTCCTCCCTGTCGTCTCAGACGGCGTCCGATTCCCCCTTCCTGTCTCCTTCCAGGTCTACACGGTGAGGAAACTGTTTGATGATAAGAGGAGAGTCTGCACCTAAAGTCAGACTCTGTGGGGCTTTAAGGAACGGAGGTCCGGATGTTTCAGGTAGAAGAGTCTTTTCCGCTCCAACAAGTGCCGCCAACGTTTTCCGTGGACCCATACGGACGTTCCAAATGGGGATTCTGTTCTTCGGAGCTTCTAAAGGGTTGATCTTAATGTCATCCGAGGGGTTTCTCCAGAGCTGAAACCGAAGAGCAGAACGCTGACGGCTGAGGATCTTCAGACGGACTTGAGATGTTCTGGTATCTGGGATGAGGGTTCACGGAGCTAAACGGAGCTGTGGGGTAGTGGTCCAAACGGCTAAAGCCTTCTCCTTATGCAGACTTGTCTGCACAGACTGGACCCAATGAGACGGCTTAGCCGACTCATTGGGTCCAGTCTGTGCAGACATGCTGACCAACAAGTCGGGGTTCAGTCTGTCAACAGATGCTGCTTTTGGGAAAACCGGGATGACTTGGTACGGACGTGGACGTCTGCTTAATCTTCCTTTTTTTCCCCACACATCATTATTGCAAACGTTTGGGTGTTTTTTATGGTTTTTTTTTACATGGATGCCAGTGGATTTTACTGAATAAAAACGTCTAGCCGTTCATTTCTTTGGACATCTTTTCTCGTTCTGGTGTGAGAATCCGTTTGGACGACGGCTTCCATCCGTTTCCAGACCCTGACCAGAGATTTAGCAACACGTTTTTCCTGGGGGGTTCATGTGAGCATCTCCAGTTCTCTCTTCTCCTTTTCAAAACCTGCCAAACTCCACCGACTCAGGAGACAACGAGGGCCACTCCACTCATTCAGCTTCTTTATTTTCCTCCAAGAATGGATATTAACCTTAAAATAAACATAATTAAACAGCTATCAGAAATGTATGTCAACCCTTGTTCTATCCTAGGCACTTTAACATCGGGAGGTGGGTCATCTAGACCAGTGTTTTTCAACCAGTACTAGTGTGCCGTGGGAAATTGCCCTCATTAACTGATCTAAAAACATTTCCATCTCCAGGATTTCAGCTCTTTATTCATCCAAACAGGTCCTGATAAAACACTGAGGAGTTAGGAATATGAAAGATCATAAAATACTTTTTTCTTTGTGTTTATTTGATTCTATTAAAGACATTTTGATAATGACGGTACCGCCATTTAGCTGCAGCTATAACTGTTAAGTCTGAAAAGTCTGTTATAACTGAAAAGTCCCGCCCCTTTAACCCTTGTGCTGTCTTGGATGACCCCACCCTTACTTTGACGTGTTCTCCCTACCATGACAAAGGTGGATAAAGGTGGACAAATTTCATGTAATCCATGGACACCAGTGAAGATCACAAATCATTGAAGAACAAAGGTTCAGAGCTCTGTCTAGTGGGTCTAGATGACCCCACTCCCAATGTTAAAGTGCCTAGGATAGAACAAGGGTTAACTGTCTCCACCAATCATTCTTGAAGGCTCAATCATGTCATCAGTCTGACCAATCAGAAGTGGTTAAAGTCTTCACTTCCTTGTTCAGATTCTGCTCATAAAGTCTCTCAGTTCCAACCAAAGTACCAGCTAAAGCTCGTCTTTAGCGGTGTAGCTTTCCACAGAATCTGGTGTCAGACCGTGGAACAAGTGAACAAAACCATGAAGCTCAGAGAAGAGAGTCTGTCTGCATCACTACATCTCCCATGATGCATTGGGTTAAAATGACTGTCTTAGCGCACAATGAGCCTCTCCTCTTAACGTCTTTAAACAACGAACACACATCAAACAGTTTTTGAATCTTTTAACTTAACTTTTAATACAACTTTTAGAAAAAACAGCTGCAACTTCCAGCTTTTTCTGCCACAATTATCATGAAAATGCACGTGAGATTGTGGAGGGACTGAAGATCAATACAGACTATGAGCTTTTCCTTTTTTCTTTTTTCTTTTTTGGATGCTGGTGTGCTGCGGGATTTTTGTCAAGGTTAAAGTGTGCCGTGGCTCAGAAAAGGTTGAAAAACACTGATGTAGACCCACTAGACAGAGCTCTGAACCTTTGTTCTTCAATGATTTGTGATCTTCACTGGTGTCCATGGATTACATGAAATCCTCTCCACCTTTATCCACCTTTGTCATGGTAGGAGAACACCTCAATGGAAGGGGGGGGGTCATCTGGACCCCATAGGATATCAAACATACCAATGGCGTCACCAAAGTCATCCGGTTTGTTTCCTTGGAGCTCGCCGTGACTGCCAGACAAAGCCCTCACCTGCACACGGTCACCTGGTTGAATACTTATGTCCCAGACGGGTGTGGTAAACGTGGGAATTTTCAAGAAGCCCGACGCTCTGACGGGATGGACCGGCACCGCCACCGAGGGCCTGGCCCCTCCCACCAGGGACGGGGTCTGGGATCCCTGACTCCGCCTTCCTGGTGTGACGGGTGTTTGTGATGCGTGTGAGGACCCCTCCTGTCTGCTGACAGCGACGCCCGTCACTGACCGTCTGCCACCAACGTGAAGGCGCTTCGACCAGGTGGAGCAGCTCGCCGTGCAGCGGCGGCGTGTTCACGGCTAACTGACTAAATCAGCTTTTTATCCCCTCAGAAGGTCGACACTAATGAAACGTTGACCAGGTTTTTCTCAGATTACTTTGGTTTTAGCTCCAGTAAGTAACTGAACACAGACGATTTGTGTAAAAACACACAATGTCGCCACAACACAATCACCTCCCCATCCTGAAAATCTAGCTTTGGAACTGCTGATATCAAATTTGACAAGAGACACAAAATCAGAACAAGCCCTCAGGAGGCGGCACACATCAGTGTTCAGAGGGTTTTTATTCCACAACAACAGAGGCCTCTGTGTGTCTAAAACTCAATTATCACAAACATTTTTATGTCATAAAAACTTTTTTATTGAAGAGGAAATACTTTTACGTTCTTGTCAGATGTCTTCAATTCTTATTTGTCCTTATGAGAAAAAGTAGAACCATGTATACTAGAACAGGAAACAAGCAAATGCAGGTATTTAGTAAGTGAGGTCAGTGATGAAACACGCAGGTATAAAACTCATACAGGGTTTGATCCTCAGTAAAGTCTGTGATTCATGTTTATAGAAACACGACTTGAAATGACAGATTCTCAACGCTGTCTTTAAATGTTCATGGAGTGACAGGAGAACCGAACCACGACGCCTGGGAGCGCCGGAAACCGGTCCGACTGGACGCAGGGCGCCGACGGCTGACCAGAGGAAACGTTGGGGGGTTTCTAGTCGAGCAGGGAGGGCTCAGAGGGTCGGACCACCGTGGGCCTGTTGGGTGCAGCTGGTGGCCTTCTGCTGTAAGAGGAGGCAACGGGGGGGGGGCATGTGGGAGGAGAAAAACCCATCAGAAAGGCGAGAACGCCAACGGTTCCCAAACACTAGAACAAACCAGCCGTGAGAACAGTTAGCATCAGAGGGTCGACGACGTCTGACGGCGCTGCTGTCGGCGCCTGGTGAGGTTCTGATCGGCCCAACAACCAAACCCAATCACATCTCTATGTTTGCAACTGTATGGAAGACTTCTGTCTCTAATATGATGGCAACGACAGACCAAATGATGACCTTTGACCTTTTTCTTCTTGACTGTAGAGTCAGATTTACAGTAGACGATACGTGTGTGTGGGTGTGGTTCTAAAACAGAATAAAGAGAACAAATAATACAATTAAGACTAGAAGGAGCTTCATTTCCAGAGGAAAATGCAGGTTGAATGCTATCCTGGTGAAGGAAAAGGAAACAAAGGGTAAAAAAAAAGGCAACTAAATAAATAGATAAAGAAACAAACACTAAACCTGGGCTGACTGCTCTCATGGACACTTATAAAACCAAACTGCTCTTAAAATCGTTGCCGTTTGCTGCTCTGTTTACTTCTGTTTGCAACTTATAATTGTGTCTGCTCACAAACAGCCGCGCCCTCTAGTGGCGAACCTCAGAACAACGACCTTTTTTCTGAACATGAATCAAGTTGTTCCAAACAAAAGGCTTGGACTCTCGTCCAACAGGCCTTTTCCATCTTCAATCCAGTCTCAACCTACCAAACTCAGTCAAGATGATAAATGTAAAGACTCCTCAGCCTCAGTCCCAACGGCCCTTACAGGTGGGGGCTGTCTGCAGTAAATAATGGAAATATGAAGGTGGTGGACCACACATTTTTTCTACAGGTCATGGAGGACACATCTACAACACGTAAGGGTGAGTAGGTGACACGCAGGCGTGTCGAACAGATTTTTCATTTTTGTAATTTCTCCCCAATCCTGTGGACTCCACAAACAGCCAGTCAGTGCCGTTCACGTGACACGTGCACGCTCCTCGCTGCAGCCTGTTAGAAGTGAGGAAATGAGCCAATCAGAGTGTAGTCTGGCGGGCGTCCTACGGGCACTTGCATACCACGTGCACACCCCGCGCGTGCAGCGTTTATGCGGTCAGTAAGGAGCCAGAACCCACACCTCTGTAACGACTAGAGCGTGGCGTGAGGACGCCGTACGACAGCATCACCTGTACGTCATACGCGCATGTGACTTTGATTTTCCTAAGAAACGCTGTATGATACACGTACCACACACACAACAATGGTACATTCCATTTTCATGACGTCCCTTGAGGCGGCCGTACGAGCCTCAAGAGAGACTCACAGGACAAATGCTGCGGCTCTCTGTGGTTAATAAAATAACCATCATGTTCTCAGATTGTCGTGGCGCCTTTAACACCGTCAGGCAGGAGGAAGAGAGCAGCGTGAGCACGCAGAGGGGGCGTGTCTGCAGCTGTGAACGCCGACCAGATTCTGTTATGGGATGGAACGTTCTTCTATACAGTCAGAGGCGATCAAATAGAGGACATGAGCGCCCCCCCAAAAAGACTAAAACCACCCATTTCCCCGTAAATTCATTACATTTGTGTCAGGGCGCCCCCACTATCCTGTCACCTTGCTGCTACGATGAGCGTTCAACACGCGGGGGGGGTTTGCACGCGGGGGAAAACAACGGAACAGGTGGGGGCGGGGCTTAGACTCACCGCTTATGATTCCAGACCTGCAACAAACTAACAGCTGCTTCCTAATAAAACATAGTTGTCATCCATAAAATTAATATAATTTATTGGGTTTACTGGATTTAAAGAACAATAAATAAATAGATAGAAAGGAGTCTGCATCAAAGTGAATTTGTTTCCATCATCTTCATCATCCTAACTCTGGTGTTTGACAGACAGAAAAGTCTATTCAAGGTTGTGGAAAATGGACAAAAGATCAAAGGAAACATCACACTCATAAATAATAAAAATAATTAAATAAATATCCTGACAGCATTTTGAATCAATACAAGTATTGCCAAATGAACTATCGCGATATATCAGCAAAAACATTTTGTAACACCTCTAGTGTTGCTCCCTGTGCTTTCATCTCAGTGGGAAACTGATCCACGTGGATCTTTCAGAGGTTCAGGTTCAGACTCCTGGTCCAGCACATCCACGTGCATTCAGGTTTGTATTGGAACATTCTCATGTATAAAGTAAAATGCCATCCATCCATCCATCCATCTTCCTCCGCTTATCCGGAACCGGGTCGCGGGGGCAGCAGACTGAGCAGAGATGCCCAGACTTCCCTCTCCCCAGCCACTTCCTCCAGCTCCTCTGGGGGGACCCCGAGGCGTTCCCAGGCCAGCCGAGAGACGTAGTCTCTCTAGCATGTCCAGGGTCTTCCCCGGGGCCTCCGCCCAGTGGGACATGCCCGTAACACCTCTCCAGGGAGGCGTCCAGGGGGCATCCGGACTAGATGCCCGAGCCACCTCAGCTGGCGCCTTTGGATGTGGAGGAGAAGCGGTTCTACTCCGAGCTCTCTGCGGGTGACCGAGCTTCTCACCCTATCTCTAAGGGAGCGCCCAGCCACCCTGCGGAGGAAGCTCATTTCAGCCGCTTGTATTCGGGACCTGGTTCTTTGGGTCATGACCCATAGCTCATGACCATAGGTGAGTACTGGAACGTAGATCGACCGGTAAATTGAGAGCTTTGCTTTCTGGCTCAGCTCTCTCTTCACCACGACGGACCGATACAGCGACCGCATAACTACGGACGGCGCTCCGATCCGCCTGTCAATCTCACACTCCGATCTTCCCTCACTCGTGAACAAGACCCCAAGGTATTTAAACTCCTCCACCTGGGGCAAGGACACTCCACCCACCGAGAGATGGCAAACTACCTTTCTCCGGTCAAGGACCATGGCCTCAGATTTAGCGGTGCTGACCCTCATCCCAGCCGCTTCACACTCGGCCGCAAACCGCCCCAATGCACGCTGGAGGTCCCGGTCCGACGAAGCCAACAGGACAACATCATCTGCAAAAAGCAGAGAGGAAATCCTGTGGTCCCCAAACCAGATCCCTTCCGGCCCCTGGCTGCACCTAGAAATTCTGTCCATAAAAACTATGAACAGAACCGGTGATAAAGGGCAGCCCTGCCGGAGTCCAACGTGGACCGGGAACTGGTCTGACTTACTGCCGGCTATGCGAACCAAGCTCCTACTCCGGTCATACAGAGACCGGACAGCCCTCAGTAAGGCTCCCCGGACCCCATACTCCCAGAGCACCCCCCACAGGATGCCACGGGGGACGCGGTCGAACGCCTTCTCCAAATCCACAAAACACATATGGACTGGATGAGCGAACTCCCACAAACCCTCCAGCACCCTAGATTGGGTGTAGAGCTGGTCCACTGTTCCACGACCAGGACGGAAACCGCACTGTTGTTCCTGAATCCGAGGTTCGACTATCGGACGGACTCTCCTCTCCAGTACCCTGGCATAGACTTTCCCAGGGAGGCTGAGGAGTGTAATTCCCCTATGGTTGGAACACACCCTCCGGTCCCCCTTCTTAAAGAGGGGAACCACCACCCCTGTCTGCCAGTCCAGTGGTACGGTTCCTGACCGCCACGCGATGCTGCAGAGACGTGTCAGCCAAGACACTCCCACAGCATCAAGAGACTTGAGGTGCTCAGGGCGGACTTCATCCACCCCCGGGGCCTTGCCACCGAGGAGCTCGTTGACTACCTCAGTGACTTCAGCCCGGGTAATAGACAGCCCCACCCCAAAGTCCTCACTCTCCACTTCTTCAAAAGAAGGCGTGTCAGTGGGATTGAGGAGATCCTCGAAGTACTCCTTCCACCGCCCGACAATGTCCCCAGTCGAAGTCAACAGCTCCCCACCTGCACTGAAGACGGTGCCTGTGGAGAACTGCTTTCCCCTCCTGAGTCGTCGGACGGTTTGCCAGAATTTCTTCGAGGCCAACCGATAGTCCTTCTCCATGGCCTCACCGAACTCCTCCCAGGACCGAGTTTTCGCCTCCGCAACAGTCCGGGCCGCAGCTCGTTTGGACTGCCGGTACCTGTCAGCTGCCTCCGGAGTCCCGCAGGCCAGCCAGGCCTGGTAGGACTCCTTCTTCAGCTTGACGGCATCCCTTACTTCCGGTGTCCACCACCGGGTTCGGGGGTTACCGCCGCGACAGGCACCAGAGACCTTGCGACCACAGCTCCAAGCAGCAGCAGAGACAATGGAGGTGGAAAACATGGTCCACTCGGACTCAATGTCCCCAACCTCCCTCGCCCTCCCCCTATAAAGTAAAATGTTTTCTTAAAAAACAATGTTGTTGCATAATGAGGAAATAAAACACTTTATGTTCTAAATTTGTTATTTATTCATTTTTCGTCCTCAAAAAGTATCAATAGAGTACCGTTAAAATACCGGATCGATAAGCAGTATCAATGAGAGTAGTAGTACCGTTAAAACCTTAGCGATACCCATCCCTACCCGTATGTGTTCATGTGACTGATGCTGCGTTCACACAGAACGCGATGCGCCCGGCAGGGCCGTTCAGGGTCCTGCAGCGTAGGTGGTACGTCAGGCGCGGCGATCTGGCAGCAGCGCACGTTAAACACCGCGGTACATTCAGAGTTCAACCAATGAGGTTCTCGGTCAATGGTCAAGTCCACCAATCAGGGACTGTGTTTGGTTACTGGATCAGCGGTGGAGTTCAATCCAACATGGGCAGTCGATCCAACAGCTCTTGTCCTGAACTTCTATGCAAACATTTTCTTACCCCCCCCGTATCCTTTTTGGGGTCGCGGGGTTGCCCTAGCCCAACCCGGCTAAGGCGCGGTGCAGCCTGGACAGGTTGCAAGTCTGTCGCAGGGCCCACACTGCGGCGTGTGGAGGCAGCCTGCTCCAGCCTCCCGAACTTTAGGATATTTTTCTCATTTTCATCAAAACAAAACCAGAAAAAGGTCCCATGAATTTACTCTTATTTTTATTTTTTTTCCTCCTGACACTTTCGTGACACAGCAAGTCACCAAACGGGGTCACAGAGAGACGGAAGTACCGCTGAAAACCACCGTACCGGGAGAATCTCTGAATGACGTCATGGACACAGACATGGAGGCGGGATCACCGGTGTTTTTGTAGAACTCTTCAAAATGAATAAACCGGATCCCTAAACATCATCCATGTCGATGAGCTGTTTACAGTCGATGCTTCCACGAAGCCATGAGCGAATTTGACGTGCAAATCGCATCTGATTGGTCAAATGCATAAATGCATTTATTTAATTCGTTAAATATTTCAAGCTGACATAAGATTGTTCTGGCAGATGTAATGTGACCATTTCTTGCATTTTTTCGTCCTCTTTTGCGATATGCGCATTGTACGGCTTAATATGGCGATAAAAGACGTCAACATTTTACCTGGGAATTCCTGGCGGCAGAGATGGGGGCACCCGCGCTGGCCTTGACGGTACAAGAGGGGCTGCAGCCGAGTTGGCCTCCCCCGTGTAGGATTGGACGGGACCAGGGCGGGAAGGTACAGGCGGCACTCCAAAGGCCGGCGAAGGGTTGAGAGATGGGGGAGGGGCTGAGCTGGGCCCCCGTACTGCTGGAGGTCGGTTAGGGGGGAGTGTCGTTGAGTTGGCATGGCGGGTAGATGGGGGAGGGCTGTCATTAAAAACAGAGCAAAGCACGACTTTAAATGTAATCAAAGTATTATTCTGTAAATGATCATGTAGGACAAAATTAAAGTTATATTCTAGTAATATTTTTGTGAGTTAAAAATATAATTTGATACAAATTGATAACACAGTGAATTAGGGAGTGTATTGGCAAGAGTCTGGCGATATGATATGTATCATATGGTGATACGTATCGTATCATGAAATACACTGACCAAAAATATAAACGCAGCACTTTTGTTATTGCTCCCATTTTTTATGGTCTGAACTCAAAGATGTGAAACATTTTCCACAGACACAAAACAACCAGTTCTCTGAAATATTGTTCACAAATCTGTCTAAATCTGTGATAGTGAGCACTTCTCCTTTGCCAAGACAATCCATCCCACCTCACAGGTGTGCCATATCAAGATGCTGATTAGACAGCATGATTATTGCACAGGTGTGCCTTAGACTGGCCACAAGAGAAGGCCACTCTGAAATCTTCAGTTTTGTCTTATTGAGGGGGTCAGGAGACTCAGACAACCTGTACTCGGCAAACTCAGCAAAGGAGAAGTGCTTACTATCACAGATTTAGACAGATTAGTGAACAATATTTCAGAGAACTGGTTGTTTTGTGTCTGTGGAAAATGTTTCACATCTTTGAGTTCATACCATCAAAAATGGGAGCAATAACAAAAGTGTTGCATTTATTGTCAGTGTAGTATGATACGTATCGTATCACCATATATCCTGACAGTACCACAGACAATATTTCACTATTTTTTAAGAGTATGACTTAGAAAAAAAAACTTTTTTGAATTTTAATACACCTTTCAAATGATAACGGTAGAATACCGTTTGTTAACTCTATCTCATATCTGATTTGTTTGGTGGAGAAAGCAGGACATGTATATCGTCAGCCTAATAGCATTTCTGCCTAACTCATTTTTTTGCCAAATTGAGATATTGGCCTAACTTGACTGTGAGTGTTGAAAAAAAGGTGTTTTTTCTTCTTTTAAAAAAAACTGAAAAAATGAGTTAGGCAGATATGCTATTAGGCTGACGATATGGAATCATACTCATGGCCCCGTGTGCTTATAACAGGAAGTAACACGTTTTCCCACATCCTCCTTTACTTGTTCTTGCCTAAAGTTTTTTTTGGCAGATATACTTCTGTAAAATCTATACTTGCGATATGTGTCACCTTGGTTCTTTGGTGATCCAGGTGTCATCGACCGGCGGAGGCACAGGAGTGGACACGGTGGTGGTGCTGATGTCTCCGATGATGAGGAGGGCCTCTTTGAGAGCGTGGTACATCCTCAGCATCTCGTCCCGCCTCTGGGCCTGCTCGGCCGACTCCTCCATCAGGCTGCCCTGGTCCCCAGCCGAGTACAGGTAGGCCAGCAGCTCGGAGTGGATGAAGTCCTTCGTCTGAATGTTGGAGAGCGGAAGAGGAGCAGCGGATGTTATGAGAACCACGGAGTACGCTCAACAATCTATCCAACAAATCTATCTCCTGCTGAAATGTCACTTCAGGAAAAATGTCCCATCAGCTCTGACTTTTACCACCCTCACTGCAAAAACACCAAATATTTGGTCTACTTTCTAGTTTAATCACCTTTTAACACTTTATATAAGACAAAATAGTAACTTTTCAGTGAGATCTAAGGGCTTATTTTAAGACAACAAATCCTGAATAAAAACAAACCAATATTAGTGTTTGTCGCTAATTTCAAGATTCTTAGAAGAGAAAAACATCACAACTTATTTGAACAAATCTTCTCTTTCCAGATGCAGATTTTTTCACTAATAACTAATAAAGGAAGAACGTCTTATACTGTATCCTTTTTAACGTGTTATGAGACGGATATTTATTCCAGCGCTCTAAACCAAAAGCTAATAACCAGCTAGAACATTGTTCTAACTTTGCTCGTCTGCATGGAGCATGGAAGCTGCAAACAGCACAAAACCGTCCTACGTTGTTGATCATCAGGTGCATAATTGTCTTGGGCATGAGGTCTCTGATGGACTTGTTGACGATGCTGATGTAAGAGTCCACAAGGTTCCGGATGGTCTCCACCTGCCGTTCCAGCTGTGGGTCCATGGACACCGTGTCGCTCTGGGTCAGAGAATCCTCGTTTTCTGTCTGGAGAGGAGCACAGACAGGAAGTGGGTAGGAAGTGACAGGAAGTGGGTAGGAAGTGACAGGAAGTGGGTAGGAAGTGACAGGAAGTGGGTAGGAAGTGACAGGAAGTGGGTAGGAAGCCATGGATCCCTGAAGGTGCCAGTGAATATGTCTGCTCCAAGAACGAGGAAGGAGATTTCTGTGCTAAATCTCTTGTAGTGGTTCAGGCCGGGAAACTGTTTCATGCTTTAGTCACGTGCACGCGTACGGGTGCATCAGGTTTTTGGGTCGTCCGGGTCAGTGGAAGGTCACAGAGGCGACCGGCTGCACCGGCTTGAGGGACGTCATGGAAACAGAACGTACCATTTTTGTGCGTGTGGTGAGTGTATCGTGTAAGGATAGTGTAAGTTATACACGTGCATAACGTATAGGTGGTGATGGCGTCCGGCGTCCTTATGCCACGCTCTAGTCGTTAGTAAGCTGTGAGTTCTGGCTCCTTACTGACTGCACACATGCTGCACGCACGTGGCGTGCACGTGAAATGCAAGTGTCCATAGGACGATCACACAAACATCCCTCTGATTGGCTCATTTCCTCATTTCTAACAGTCAGGCTGCAGCGAGGAGCGTGGTTCTGTGCCAGTCGCCCGTGTGAGCCGTCGGGACCGTTTTGTACCGCTGACGACCTGTGTCCACCCCTACGTGCAGTTCGGACTAAAGCAGAAATTGCGTTCACGCCAAACGCAATTTATGGGTCATTAGCGTCCGATTCCGATGTTAAATCGATGTTAGTACATTTTGAAGAAGAAGACACATCACATCGACCAATCAGAGACTAAGCCTTGAGGTGTTGATGATGTCATCAGTGGGTGGAGTCCAAAACCAACATGTAGGAGAATCTGATCATTCTCCTTCTGAACTTTACGATATTTTTCTTATTTTTAATGGAGATAATAAAAACTTTCTCTGAATTTATTCCCGTTTTCCTTTTCTCCCTCCTCAGACGGATGCGGGACAGCAGGTCGTCAAACCGGGTGACAGAGAGACAGACGTCCCGCTGAAAGCGCCGTCATTTGAAGACGGTGGAGCTCGCCATACCGGGAGAGTCTCTGAATGATGTCATGACCCCAGACGTGGAGACACTTTGGTAGAGCTCTTCAACATAAACCAGCCTGATATCTGAGCGTCATCCGTGTTTTCCATGCATCGACTGCTTATGAGATTCAGTGGGGGGGGTCAAACTCAAACTCACAGAATGAAGCAGTGAGGTAAAACTCAAACTCAATATTTCTGCAAAAATGAACAGCAACTGAATTGTAATGATTAACCTTTTCACAACAGCCTAGTTATATTACATTCTTTTGTTAGCTCCGCCCACAAGACAAACAGGTCTGTCTTTCCATTGGTGAACAGATCATCTGCCTCCCGCCTGTCTTCAAAGCTCCTGTTGTCCATCTTTCCCTTTGTGGAGCTGAAATTCATTTGTCCGATGTGACTGGAGCGTGGCGGTCAGTGACTGTCTACAGAAAAAAGGACCGCTTGCCGGTTTCGACTGTGCACCAATGTACTAGCAAAGCATTGTGGGATTTGTAGTATGAGCGGTACAGTATAGCTCTAATGCACAGTTGATATGATCTCATGGGGCCAAATTTGGCCCACGGGCCTGAGTCCGACACATGTCAGATACACAGTCAACGCTTCCATGTAGCGATGAGGCTGAAAACTTCGGACAGTAGCTCCTCCCACACGCGGTGAAAGCGTCATGTGAATGGGTCACGTTTTTGGTTCAGCAGGGAATTTGACACGCATCAAAAACTTTAACCTTGCAGTGACAAGAGCTGCCACTACCACTATGACATAGCTGTCCTTCCGTTTATTCTATACCACGGTCCGGGTGAATACTCGATTCTGATTGGCTGCTGGGTGCGCATTAAAAAGTGATAACTGCACACCCCAAAAAGTAGTTCTGGTAACATAGCTTAAATCTTCTGTATCACTGCGCCGGCTTCTTTAAAACAACCTTTATCTTCATCCTCTGGACAGAGACAAGCGGTAGGGGGAGAACTTTCTCTCTGACCTGATGCTTTATGTAACACATCGTGATCATCAGCATAGATATATTGCTTTTTATCACTGAGTCTTGACTGCAGTCGTGGTGCGGCGCCTTGTCACATTACCATGACAAGGCGCCGCACCACGTAACAAATAGTGCGCTTTTCGTGAAAAAAACAATCCAAATTGGAAAAAAAACAAGAATAAAAGACTAAAAACTGGTTAATATTAACTTCTTATGTAAGTGGTATAAGCGGGTTATTGGCCGACGAAGTGTGCATTATCACTTTTTAACGCACGCCGTGGAAGCTTACATAACTGTGGTCGCTGTCACCATGTCAACATTCATGAACACACAAAAGTATTGATGAAAACCAACATCTGTTAATGGATCAACAACAGCTAGCGATGATTTACTGCATGTAGCGTGTTCTAGGTTCACCATCACCTGGCCTTTATCTGGGTAAACACCGGCCCTGAGGAAGGAGGCCTTCCAGCTGTCCACTTCCTCCTGGGTGTCGCAGGCCAGCTCAATCTGACGCAGGTCTTTGTACACATTCCTGTGAGGCGCACACACACACACACACACACACACACACACAACAGTTCAGCTGAAATCCAAACGATTAAAGACAAACATCGCCATATCAAGGCATGTCTACCTCTGTTCAGTGTTGAAGATAGCAAACACGTGTTTGCTGGACATGAAGCCTTTTTCCACGTCTCTCAGCTTCAGGTTATCCAGAGGCAGCATGTACTTTTTCTCCTTTTCCTGACACACAATGTCATCAAAAAGATTCATCTTAAACTTGTAATTATGTGCCATTTCCTGCTGACCAATTCCATCTAAATATAATGATCAATGTATTTGTAGCTGCCTGTTTTTTTGGGTCGGCTGACTTGCCTCTTCATCTTTGTACCAGGACAGAGACTCTGCCGTCAGAACAAACCAGTAGTCTTTGGAGCCACCCTTCATGATGCTGATGTTGATGGTGAGCCAGCCTCTGCGGATCACCTGCACGAGATCCCACACAGCAGCGCAAGACGAGCGTTATTCCAAACGGAGACGTCAACTAAATCTTTAGCCTTCTAGTAAAAGTTTGACTCTCGTTCATCCAGGGAGATTCACTCGCAGTGTAAGGTTTCAAAGTTGTCATCTGGACTCAAACGTTTCACCTCTTTTCCAAAAGGCTTTGTCAATTCTGAAATAGCTGGCAACTCCTGGCTCAAACCATCCTTTCTCTCTGGCTAAAACTCGAGTGAAAGAAGCCGTCTTTGTCAAGAAGGAGAAACCTTCTCTTCAATAGAACGGTGGTCTCAGGTTTCTTCTTCCGTCCATCTACAGCAGTGTTCTGAAACCCAAACAAACCCAACCAGAGATGACCAGGGTGGGGAGGGTAGCCACTGTCCCCAACCCCAGCTGAGGACAAAGGACCTAATGACCTGAATCCATGTACTCTACGTAAACAATACAATCCAGTCAGGTCTGACTCCTCCCCCTTTAGCGCATATAAACCAGCTCTTTTACCAGCTGTTTCAGAATTGACAAAGCCTTCTGGCTGAATGTTTTCAACAGTAAAGTCCAGATGAGAACTTTTAACCCTACTACTGCAACCATCTGGTGCTCTGAAAGCACACAGAACAGCGCCATCTGGTGGAGGACTGAACATATATTATCTGCTTCAAGTAAGCTTCTCGTAACACTTCAATGTGGAAATAATAATTTAAAAACAGGTGAAACATCACAATGTGTGACCATTTCTGTGGGAAGTGCTTTCCTGACACTGCAGAACATGCACGACATGAAGAAAATAAACGCAAGGAAAAAATGGTTAATTGCTGGTCTGGATTCCCATGACCTTTGGATGGAAACGCCACGAACGTAGTCATCCAGCTATCTGGAATGTGCCTATAGTTCCTCACCACTATAGATTTAAAAACCACCTCCTCTATAAACAATGTTCATAATGTTTTACCACTGAAACGATCGGAGCCACAGAACGTTTTTTACCAGGAGCCATGGTAAAGAGCAAAGAAGTGATTCCGATATAAAGGAAACATCAAACTGGTCGGGAAACGTTTGGGATTCATTTGTAATATAGAGATAACTGTTCCAACAGGAGTGACATCTGAACCCTGGTTCCACCAAACAATGCCTCACCGACCACGTGATCTGTGCTCGTTGACACACGCCCCCCCGACACGTTGTGCCGACCCGCTTTGCCTCACGAAGGTGAAAGAAGCGCCTGGGCGTCCGTGTCAAACGGGCCATCCCTACCACTGACTGTATCAGATAACTGGAGTGAGCAGGAGTGACTTCATCCATAAATAACTGGTTTAATTTTGGCTCCAAACCAAATGAAGTCAATTCAGTCGCCATTTTTTTGGAGATACAGAAGCTGCCATGTTGGAGCCGGACATAGTCAGTGAGCAGTGGCCGCAGGTTTTGTCTGAGGAGCCCAAAAACGGACATAGAAACGTGCGTAGCGCTGCGTGAAAAAATCCTTTTGAACACATTTACGCGCGTTTACATCCTTTTCATTGGAAGTGGCTGCTTGAACGTGTGTTGCCGAGGGCGACGTGAACAAAGCTTTAAACATCACCAGGGGTTTTCTTCAAAGTTAAGCAGCACTTGTTCATTAATGCCGGTTTAAACCTTTAGCCAACCAAAGTTGAATCCTGTGAATATACAGCATTCATAACACAAACCTGAAAGGGGAGAGGTGAGGGGCATGCTGGGAAAAATCTGCAACAAGGGGTCCCTTACCTGATTGGGAATGACTCTCTTTTTGGTGGCATTAGCCGCTGTCCTTTGCTGAGCACTGCCAAGGCAAACAACAGACTACCATGAACGACAATATCCAGTCTGTTGTGAAGCATCTACAGACCAAAAAACGTTTCAGAGGTTTTCTCACAGCCAAACCATGACATGAACCCGTTCAAGACTGGATTTTCCCATCAATCCATGAATGTACGGCTAAGGATCAAAGTAAAGACGACCTTTTCTCACAGATACTTGGGTAGTAAAATGTATATGTAGTTGTTGAATCACAGATATAATGACTGCCTACTTTATCAGACTACCACTATCAACCCCAAAATGGTTTTTTCACCAAAGACTCGGATGTTAGTCTTTTCAGACCTGTCTGTCCGTACCAGGAAATGGTCTCACACTACAAGATGGATGAGAAATACCATCAGTTGAAAGAATATTTCAGTTGATGTGTTTCCTTATTGGTCATTTAAAAATCAAACATCAAACTCCTCCAAGCCAGCGAGAGTAGGAAGTTCACAGATGTTCACTGATCAGCACTTTAACAACCGTGTCCAACCGTCTGCACTTGGTCGGTCCTTTTCTACCTAACGGTCCTCTTTGAACAGATTCACATCTACAGCAGGTTCATTCTGTCCTCTTCCCTGCTCTCAGTGATTTCACACAGAGCTCCTACTTTTTAGCGGAACTGTATGAGAAGCGCCATTGCAGCACAAAAAAAAGCATCAGCAAAACAAGAAAGCGGGCAGCTGGTGAGCAGCTGGAGGGCAGCTGGTGGGCAGCTGGTGGGCAGCTGGCGGGCAGCTGGTGGGCAGCTGGCGGGCAGCTGGTGGGCAGCTGGTGGGCAGCTGGCGGGCAGCTGGAGGGCAGCTGGCGGGCAGCTGGCGGGCAGCTGGAGGGCAGCTGGTGAGCAGCTGGTGGGCAGCTGGCGGGCAGCTGGTGGGCAGCTGGAGGGCAGCTGGCGGGCAGCTGGAGGGCAGCTGGCGGGCAGCTGGAGGGCAGCTGGCGGGCAGCTGGAGGGCAGCTGGTGAGCAGCTGGTGGGCAGCTGGCGGGCAGCTGGTGAGCAGCTGGTGGGCAGCTGGCGGGCAGCTGGCGGGCAGCTGGTGAGCAGCTGGAGGGCAGCTGGAGGGCAGCTGGAGGGCAGCTGGAGGGCAGCTGGCGGGCAGCTGGAGGGCAGCTATCTCTGCCTGCGGCCGGGACAAGCGAGCGCCGACAGCCCCGGGCTGCTAGCTGGGGGGCAGACAGAGAGGTCCCTACCCACCACTTTTTCTGTTTGCAGCTACCTTTTTATTTTGCTGCAACTTTTATTTTTTGCTTATGCTTTTTTTTTCTGCAATGGCGGTTCTCAGCCACCGTTTTCTAATAGCACAACCACACGGTGTAGTTTATTCATCTCTGTTGTTCGTCTAGAGTTAACCGAAGTACCATCTGATAAGGATGTTTTCATAGAATGATACATGACATATAAACCTTTTAAATATAATAAAAAGGTACTATTGTTGTCAAAGAATGAGTTATTGTGGTGTAAAACCAAGACTTCTAGTGGAACTACAGGCCCATGATGCATCACACAGTCACACTAGTTGGGACACAAACTGGAGAGGAGACGTCTGCGATCACAACCAAACAAGGAGAAGCTGCTTTACTTGGCAAATCCAATGAAATCCTCATGATTAGTGTTGATGTAGGAGAGCTCAATGTCGATCAAGAGCAGCACCTGCAGGACAAACACGCATTAGCTTCTGTGCACGAGGGAATCAAACCCACACTATATTCAGAGGTCCTTCATGCACTCATTCATAAAAATGAAATGACGGTGTTATATGGAGGAGTTAGCATTCTCTGTAATTATTTTTTGGTACACTTCATTTTTTTCTCACTAACTTTAGATTTTTATTTTGTTAAACAGGTTTAATGTTATTACCACTGCATGTAAGACTGTCTCTATGAAACAAATAACTTTAAGTGAGCCGTTTTTTAGATTGTTTTACCTTTTAAGGAATGCTACTGTGGTTTATTGGTTGAATGCTATAAAGCAGGGGTGTCAAACTGGACCGGTAACGTAAAAGCAAAATAACAGCTTTGGTTCAGTTTTTTTACTCAGTTGGAAAAAATGCCTCAACCAACATAGTAGCCTAATCACTTGTTACTACACATTCATTCACAAATAAAATTAATTTCACTTGAAAAAAGTTGGTCTATTCAATTCTATACACACTAAATATTTGAAGCAATCCAGAGACTTTTCTTTATGGTGAGTCTCTTTGTGGTGCTGAATGTTATTTTCTTTGAGCGCTGCCACCTGTTGATGACATATGAAGCATGCAGGTTTTGCATTCAGCTTCGTGAAAGAAAAACAAAACTCTGTCCATTTTTCCTGGAACGCTCTCACTCCACTTCACTTTTTGACATTTTTGTCATTATTGTGTAACTGCTGATCATCCTTATAGCAACATAACAGCGGTAAGGCTCATGGGAAACCAAAGTGCATTTTACCCAGACACGCGGAGCCGTTACGTTTCGCTTTTGACAGTACAGAGATGCTGTTTCACCTGTTTTGCTTTCGCTTTGCTCCCCCTAGTGGCGTAATTGCGCATTTTGGTTATTTCTTTAAAAAATCATAACTCGCCACAGGAATGGACTAGAAACTTGCTTTCTTTTTTAAACATTCTTATGGTTTTTACTCTTCATGTGTGGGCCGGACTAAACCACCTGGCGGGCCGTATGTTTGACGCCCCTGCTTTAAAGCATAAAGCAATAAATCATTCAATCCATTGTTTTCCTGTTTCTCTTTCTTTATTCTAGTATCTTCCGCCCTTTTTCACTCCTCCTGTTTTATCCATTCAACTATTCAAATGTTCAGCTCTTTCAACTTTTTCCAGATTTATCTCAAAAACATCTTTTTGTTATTGTGCTGTTTTCACTTTATTTATGGTCAACTTTGATCATTCATTTATTTAAATGTAATGTTTTTTGCCAATTACTACCCTTTAAACGTTGCATTTCATTCAGCAATATAGAATTGAACCTGTTTTTTTCTGCTTCTGGTTCTTCTGTTTCTCTGAACTGATGGGCACTAGTGCTCTGTGCTGGATCCTCAGACTGTCAGAACACGTTCAGAACTAAAGGAAGCTGAAACTATGCTATGTTTGGGGTTTTTGGGTTGTCTGGGTCCGTGGAGGATCGTAGAGGAGCGGCTGCCTCTTAAGGGGGGCGCAGGTGTGTCTTGCAGTTCCCGTGAGGATTGTACGACCACCTCAACGGTCATCATTGTCTCTGCGTTCTCTGGACTCTGTGAACTCTTTTAAAAGTCAACTAAAAACTGTGCTTTTATGCGGGCATGGGATGATTGTTTTACGCTGTATTTGCTTTTCTCTTTTATGTTTTTATATGCATGTATATATTATATATATTTTAACCTGTGAAGCACCTTGTGACTTCTGTCTGTGAAAGCTGTTATAGAAGTTAGATGTACTGACTTATAGCCTGTATGTTGGGGCAGTTGTGACTAAGGCTTTACTCTTTTAAACCTGCAGTATTTACAGTACAGGGATTGCTAGTTTTTACCCCCCCCCATTCCAGGGCTGGACAGCTGTTCCATGTCTACCTTCTTCTTAACCCTTGTGCTATCCTATGACCCCCCCCCCCCTTCCATTGAGGTGTTCTCCTACCATGACAAAGGTGGATAAAGGTGGAGAGGATTTCATGTAATCCATGGACACCAGTGAAGATCACAAATCATTGAAGAACAAAGGTTCAGAGCTCTGTCTAGTGGGTCTAGATGACCCCACTGCCAATGTTAACGTGCCTAGGATAGAACAAGGGTTACGGTTGGATCACACCTGCACACACCTGGTCTTTGGTCTTGCTGTCTCTCTCTCTGATGTAAGTGGTGACGATGCGCTCTGTCTCCTCCCTCAGCCGAGGATACGATCCCAGCTGAAAACGCACACAACACAAACGCACACACTGCAAATACACGCGTGTGGAATGTTGTCAAAAGTGGAGACAAGACTCTCATTCCAGATTTGCCGTACATCAACATATTTTCTATTAGCTTGAGATATCTTCATCAACGGATGGTATTTTGATAATTATTCATGGTCTAAGTGAGCCGTGCCAGACTGGGTTATCTCAAGCTGATAGAGCTTCAGTCAGAGGACTTGGTCAAATGGAGGTAAGAGAAGGAAGACGTGAAAAGAGATGAAGAGTTTGGTGGTTTTCCGATGGTATCAGCAAAAACAAAGCCGTGCCAATCCTCAAAAGCAAAAAGTTAGTGTGGGATTTAGTCTGATTTATAGACTAAGCATGCTCAGAGTTTAGGAAAACCCTGATCTCAGTGCCGATGGGTTAGAAAGGTTGAGGGTTCAACGTCAGAATGGTCAAGAGCTCCTAGGGTGCATTCACACCAGGGTCTGTGTTGGGTCCAGACAACACACTGCAACACTTCTGGAAAAAACAAAAGGTACTTTTTCTCTAAACTTTAGGTTAGGTTCCAGATAAAAACTCACTGGTTAAGATTTATGTCCTAAAAACAAGTTATTCTGTCTCTGAATTGTTGTCCCACAGGTCATTGTTACATCACCTGTGTGAATCTGAGCAGGAATTAGACGCACCCATTTGGTCAAATGGATCGGTTTTGAGGTTTTATGGTTTGAGCAGGTGTGAAACTTCTCTTGATTCTGGTTCACAGGAACTCTGCTCCACTTTATCCCCTTAAGGCCTAAATTAAGTTCCAGCTATGAACATCAAAATCACTTGTCCTTCTGCATTTGTATGGAGCCTCTAAAGGGCCATTGGAAAATCTAACTGGTGAGCACCAGTTTGCAACTATAGGGATCAAGGGGGGGTTCAGACCGGGGTCATAGGTTAGTCCCTAAAAGAATCATGGCCCAGTTACAGCCGTGTGAACACAGATGGACCATCCAGCAGGCCAGAGAGGGTCACAGAACGCGTCTCAAAGAAAGTCTTGTATGTAGAAAGGGGCGGTCATCAGGTGTAGGAGGCTATGCATGCATCATCGCTGCAACACATCATCGTAAAGTGCACTATCTGGGGTTTGGTCTGACTTTAGCAGCTTGAGCATCTGCATCACACTACCGAGAGCCTCAATCTGTTTCAGAAGCTGTGAAATGTCTGCCCAACTATGTCAAGCCGGTCAGACTGTTTTGGTCTGAATGCTCCCTGAGATTCATGTAGAGAAAAGCATCAATAGGATGTTCGGGTGGTGATCATTGTTAGCATTTGATACTGCCACGAGGACATTGTGATTTTGTTTCCTGCTCTTCCTTTTCCCGCTCAGTACCTTCTCAGCACACTTCATGATCAGGGCCACGAGCTCCGTGATGACCAGGTCTACGCATTTCAGACAGGGGTCCTTCAGCTTAATGATCTGCTTTTTCATTATGGCCTCAAATGCCAAGTCAGGGGTGAACAAGCCTGTCCTGTAGTGACGCATTATTATTGACAAAAATGGAATATTGACACAAAGCAGGAAAAGAGCAGCATAGTAGGAAGTAAAGCTCAACGCCGGAAACAACAGATCTGAGGCAAAGAACATAGAAAAGACGTAAAGAATACAAGAAAAGTTTAGTTTTCATGAAGAAAAAAAGCAGCAGATTCTACAAAGTTCTCTCCAAGCAAAAACACTTTCCAACCACAGGAAACCTTAGCTCCATGAAACTAGCATTAGTCCTTCATCTGTGACCATCTTCATCTCACTGAAGTGTTAGAATCACACAAACAGAATTTGTTCCACAGCAACACCAACATCATGGGATGGAGAGTTTGAAGCCCATTTAACAGAAAACAATATACAGAGAAACAACAACCAGGCAAAAGCAGGACGAAAAAAAGACTGAATCTCTGAAACTGTAATGACAGTCAAGCTCCAAGAAGTCCATTTTCAGATTCAGCTTTTATTCTGCACGGCCGTCTGCACAGCCGTCTGCACAGCTGTCTGCACGACCGTCTGCACAGCTGTCTGCATGGCTGTCTTCACGGCCATCTGTGCGGCAGTCTGCATAGCCGTCTGCACAGACAGCTGCATGGTTGTCTGCACGGCCGTCTGCACAGCTGTCTGCACAGCTGTCTGCATGGTTGTCTGCATGGCTGTCTGCATAGCCGTCTGCACAGCCGTCTGCATGGCCGTCTGCACGGCTGTCTGCACAGCTGTCTGCAAATCGGTCTGCATGGCTGTCTGCACGGCCATCTGTGCGGCAGTCTGCATGGTTGTCTGCACAGATGTCTACACAGCTGTCTGCACAGCAGTCTGCACGGCCGTCTGCATGGTTGTCTGCACAGCTGTCTGCATGGCTGTCTGCACAGCTGTCTGCATGGTTGTCTGCATGGCTGTCTGCATAGCCGTCTGCGCAGCCGTCTGCATGGCCGTCTGCACGGCTGTCTGCACAGCTGTCTGCACATCGGTCTGCATGGCTGTCTGCACGGCCATCTGTGCGGCAGTCTGCATGGTTGTCTGCACAGATGTCTACACAGCTGTCTGCACAGCAGTCTGCACGGTCGTCTGTATGGCCGTCTGCATGGTTGTCTGCACAGCTGTCTGCATGGCTGTCTGCACAGCTGTCTGCATGGTTGTCTGCATAGCCGTCTGCACAGCCGTCTGCATGGCCGTCTGCACGGCTGTCTGCACAGCTGTCTGCACATCGGTCTGCATGGCTGTCTGCACGGCCATCTGTGCGGCAGTCTGCATGGTTGTCTGCACAGATGGCTACACAGCTGTCTGCACAGCAGTCTGCACGGTCGTCTGTATGGCCGTCTGCATGGTTGTCTGCATGGTTGTCTGCACAGCTGTCTGCATGGCTGTCTGCACAGCTGTCTGCATGGTTGTCTGCATGGCCGTCTGCACAGCAGTCTGCACGGCCGTCTGCACAGCTGTCTGCACAGCAGTCTGCACGGCCATCTGCACGGCCATCTGCACAGCTGTCTGCACAGCAGTCTGCACGGCTGTCTGTATGGCTGTCTGCATGGTTGTCTGCATGGCTGTCTGCACGGCCGTCTGCATGGCTGTCTGCACAGCCGTCTGCACGGCCATCTGCACAGCTGTCTACACAGCTGTCTGCACGGCTGTCTGCAGGGTTGTCTGCACAGCTGTCTGCACGGCCGTCTGCATGGCCATCTGCACAGCTGTCTGCACGGCAGTCTGCACGGCTGTCTGCATGGCTGTCTGCATGGTTGTCTGCATGGCTGTCTGCACGGCCGTCTGCATGGCTGTCTGCACAACCGTCTGCACGGCCATCTGCACAGCTGTCTACACAGCTGTCTGCACAGCTGTCTGCATGGTTGTCTGCATGGCTGTCTGCACAGCTGTCTGCACAGCCGTCTGCATGGCCATCTGCACAGCTGTCTGCACGGCAGTCTGCACGGCTGTCTGCATGGCTGTCTGCATGGTTGTCTGCATGGCTGTCTGCACGGCCGTCTACATGGCTGTCTGCACAGCCGTCTGCACGGCCATCTGCACAGCTGTCTACACAGCTGTCTGCACAGCTGTCTGCATAGCCATCTGCACAGCCGTCTGCATGGCCGTCTGCACGGCTGTCTGCACAGCTGTCTGCACATCGGTCTGCATGGCTGTCTGCACGGCCATCTGTGCGGCAGTCTGCATGGTTGTCTGCACAGATGTCTACACAGCTGTCTGCACAGCAGTCTGCACGGTCGTCTGTATGGCCGTCTGCATGGTTGTCTGCACAGCTGTCTGCATGGCTGTCTGCACAGCTGTCTGCATGATTGTCTGCATGGCCGTCTGCACAGCTGTCTGCACAGCAGTCTGCACGGCTGTCTGCACGGCCATCTGTGCGGCAGTCTGCATGGTTGTCTGCACAGATGTCTACACAGCTGTCTGCACAGCAGTCTGCACGGTCGTCTGTATGGCCGTCTGCATGGTTGTCTGCATGGTTGTCTGCACAGCTGTCTGCATGGCTGTCTGCACAGCTATCTGCATGGTTGTCTGCATGGCTGTCTGCATAGCCGTCTGCACAGCCGTCTGCACGGCTGTCTGCACAGCTGTCTGCACATCGGTCTGCATGGCTGTCTGCACGGCCATCTGTGCGGCAGTCTGCATGGTTGTCTGCACAGATGTCTACACAGCTGTCTGCACAGCAGTCTGCACGGTCGTCTGTATGGCCGTCTGCATGGTTGTCTGCATGGTTGTCTGCACAGCTGTCTGCATGGCTGTCTGCACAGCTGTCTGCATGGTTGTCTGCATGGCTGTCTGCATAGCCGTCTGCACAGCCGTCTGCATGGCCGTCTGCACGGCTGTCTGCACAGCAGTCTGCACATCGGTCTGCATGGCTGTCTGCACAGCTGTCTGCACTGCCGTCTGCATGGCCATCTGCACAGCTGTCTGCACGGCAGTCTGCACGGCTGTCTGCATGGTTGTCTGCATGGCTGTCTGCACGGCCGTCTGCATGGCTGTCTGCACAGCCGTCTGCACGGCCATCTGCACAGCTGTCTACACAGCTGTCTGCACAGCTGTCTGCAGGGTTGTCTGCATGGCCGTCTGCACAGCCGTCTGCATGGCCGTCTGCATGGCTGTCTGCATGGCTGTCTGCATGGTTGTCTGCATGGCTGTCTGCACGGCCGTCTGCATGGCTGTCTGCACAGCCGTCTGCACGGCCATCTGCACAGCTGTCTACACAGCTGTCTGCAGGGTTGTCTGCATGGCCGTCTGCACGGCCGTCTGCACGGCCATCTGCACAGCTGTCTGCATGGCTGTCTGCATGGTTGTCTGCATGGCTGTCTGCACGGCCGTCTGCATGGCTGTCTGCACAGCCGTCTGCACGGCCATCTGCACAGCTGTCTACACAGCTGTCTGCACAGCTGTCTGCAGGGTTGTCTGCATGGCCGTCTGCACAGCTGTCTGCACGGCCGTCTGCATGGCTGTCTGCACGGCCATCTGTGCTGCAGTCTGCATAGCCGTCTGCACAGACAGCTGCATGGTTGTCTGCACAGCCGTCTGCACGACTGTCTGCACAGCTGTCTACACTGGTGTCTGCACGGCCGTCTGTATGGCCGTCTGCACGGCTGTCTGCATGGTTGTCTGCATGGCTGTCTGCATGGCCGTCTGCATGGCCGTCCTGTCGCACGCCGTCTGCATGGCTGTCACCATGCATGGCCGTCTGACAGCAGCTGCATGCTGTCTGCACAGCGTCTCCAGCTGCTGCAGGCGTCTGCACGGCCATCTGTGCGGCAGTCTGCATAGCCATCTGCAGAGACAACTGAATGGTTGTCTGCACAGCCGTCTGCATGTATGAATGACAAGATATTTCCTCCAACTTCAAACAGCTCGTTTTCAAGCAAACCCACTAAGAAAAACCTAATAAACATGAACGTGTCAGCACACTGATGACCACCGTTCTGATGCACCACACTGCAGCCGAGATATTTAAAAAAATAAATGTTTGGATCTATGACCTAAAGCTGTTCTTACAAACAGTGGCTGATAGATAGTCACAGATAAAGAAATTAAAAAAAATCAAGAAAATGAATATTAAAGCTTCAAAGGTAAACCTGTAGCGGTGAATTCATCAGACAGGTTAAATGTTAGTGTTTAGAGAGACTTTAAGTATTTATCAGGGAAAGATTAACACTTAATGGCAACATTTTATGAAACACAATTAGGTCATAAACTTATATAATGGGATATAAATCACTTTTAACAACAAGTGATCTTCAGGTTTCATTCTTACTGAAAGCTGAGCCAAATTCAGTTCCATTAAAAAAGCAACTTCAGGGTTTAAAGAAATAAAAACTCCACTGGAGCTGGATTCAGGAAGTGGGCGGGCCTCAACGGCGGGACGACCAGCCGTGTCCTCTGACCCGAGGGTGTAAAGCTCAGTCATGCAGGGCAAAATGAAAGCAGACTCCTTCTTTAAACCTCTGGCAAATATGCCACCCCCCTTGAAAGGGCAGTTTGAACACGTCCAATCAGGACGGCCCAACAGGCCGAGGCCACGCTGAAGAAACGAGGAACGCCAAAGTCTTCCTCAATCACAATCAAACATCAAAGCATCCATTTTCCTCTTCATTCCTTTGCTGCTTGTTCTGGACTGTACCACACACACGTGTTCTGTGTTCAGCCCAAACCCTTGGGGGCGTGTCAGACCTTCAGGTGGCGATACCTTGTTGGTGCACTGCCTGACTGTGTTGATGAGCTCCTGGATGACCAGGTCCATGCATTTCAGACACGGCTCTTTCAGCTTAATGATCTGCTTTTTCACTATGGCTTCGAACGCCAAGTCGGGGGTGAACAGGCCTGTCCTGAAGGACACACGGACAAGACAGACACGCACACGTGAAGGCCGATGGGAAAACTCTGACACGAGCACACACTGAGGAAGAGGAGGGGGAGGGACTCCAACACGCGATGAAGACATTCATCAGAGCACAAACAGCTGGCAGAGGAGAGGATTCTGGCTCCACTTGCCTGACTCCATGGATGTTCTTGATCGCATAACTGATTTCTTTCCGCAGCTCCTTTTCATCAAACTCCATCTGTAAGTAAAACGGTAACGTTCAAGAATGTCGCTCTACCTCTGACTCCATCCATTAAATAAATGATCCTAATGGAAACACGACAACTTAGAGAAAACTGGCATTCATCGAAAGAAAAAAACAACAAAAAAGTGTAAAGAGCCCTCCGCTCCACGGCCTGAAGAAGACGTCGACGTCTCCTCTGATAGATGATGAAGAGCGCTAAGCAGAAATGTGAATGTATCTGCTGTCAATCAAAGTGTTGGTCATCCATGTTTCTGAAGGACTTATGGCGTCTGCTGGTTTGTGTTTATTCACAGAATTAGGATTGAATGGAAACTGTGTCATTCAGAAATGGTTTTTTTCCAACATTTCTAGAATTTGGATCAAGTTTGTTCACATGTGTGATGGAAACGCAGCTGCTACTGAATTCATGTCTCTGTTCATCTATTGTTCACTCTTTGGTTCACAATGACTAAAACCCCATTTACTATGAAAATCTGATGTTAAATTGTTGTACGTTCCAGGTTTTTACTTTTTAACGTGGAAACTCTCCTCCTTTTTATCGCCGTTCACCTTTAGCCGTTTTGTGGATTTATTTTGCATTTCTTTTCTTTTTTGTTTTTTTTACAGTGCACTGTGTCCTGCGCCCTGATTGGCTGTTGATCTTGTCAATCAATCTCCTCTGTGCCGCGTCTCCTGTTTGCCAGATCCACATTCATTTTGGATCGTGATCAGATCTTTGTGTTTTTATTCTCTGATCCTGGCCTTATTTTTCTATCAAGCTTCTAAGAATTGAAATAACAGAAAACGTGTGAAAATGTTCATGTCTGTCTGAGGAAAGTGCAGAAAGTGAGGAGTTTTACAGCCTTCAAACATGCAGAATCCCACTTAGTCTTATTCTAGTCGATTCATTCTTAGAAGTTAACGCCTCCGATAGACGAAGGAACTCTGGATTCAACAAACTCCTGCTTGTAAACTCCAGTCAGATCCCTGCTGCACAGTCCAGCCAACAGCATTCCGGCCAGTGGAACAGGCCTTACCTTCACCAGCTCAAACGGAAACCTTTCATGGAAAATGCGGTTGATCTTTGCTCCACCAGACAGATTGGAGGTGTCCACCTGATCTCCAGATCCCTCGATGCACTTCTCAAAGTCCACCCCAAACTGCTGAACCATCCTGTGAATATTCCACAGAGGACATTTTCTGCTGGAGAACGATCCCGTTTTCAGAGATCTACACACATGTACGTGGAGCACAGACTGGAGGAGGGCCTTGGTCTTGCGTGCAGGATCGTCCGGACGAAAGTTCTTGAACTCCTCCACCTCCTTCTCCAGAGACAACAGCTGGCTCTGCAGTTTGCTGCGTAACCCCGGCAGCGTGTCGCGGATGTGGTTGGTGAGTTGCTACCAACAAACAAAGGGACACCAACCATGTTGGTACGGTCCGTCTTTAGCAGCACGTCACGTTAGTCTAAATCTGTAGGACACCAAGCCTGGAGCGATTCTTTTCAATCCAAGCACAAAAGACTAAACCAAAGCACGGTTCAACTGTTGGAGACTCAGTTCTCCTATGTGTGTGTGTGTTAGTACCGTGTCCATCTAACCTGGTTGAGGGTCTTCTGCAGGTGTGGAGTGCCCATGCGTTCAGCCAGATGTCGGTATGCAGGATGCGACAGGAAGAATTTCCTCTCAGCAGCCAAAGCCACACGAATGTCTTTCTTTCCATCGATGTCCTTCTGACTGCGATTCACCACCCCAATGTAGCCTAAAGAGGAGCTTCAATGTCAGGATTTCACCAGAAGACACAAGAAAAAACCGCCCTACTTTTCTGACTTTAACTTGCTCAGGAGTTTAAGTGGCAGCAGCCAAAAAAAAGGAGAAAAAATCACATGTAATCTGTGTTCTATCCTAGACACTCTAACATTGGGAGTGGGGTCATCTAGACCCACTAGACAGAGCTCTGAACCTTTGTTCTTCAATGATTTGTGATCTTCACTGGTGTCCATGGATTACATGAAATCCTCTCCACCTTTATCCACCTTTGTCCTGGTAGGAGAACACGTTAATGGAAGGGCCCCCCCCCCCTTGACCTATGATGACCTATGGGGTCATCTGGACCCCATAGGATAGCACAAGGGTTAAGTGCGTCACTTCTAAAAAGTTCCAGCTTCATGCTGCCTTTACACGAGTCGAGTTCACCAGTCAAGTTCATTCAAATTCAATGTTTGTCCAAAAATATGTTCAGAAACTAGATGCTCCGGTTGCGTGTGGGAGGAGCTACCGCCATATTTTAGCCTCATCACTAACGACACACAGGAGACACAGACGATGATTGGGTTTATTCATGTTGAAGAGCTCCTCAAACGGCTGAGGGATCACGTCTCCACGTCTGGGGTCACGACATGGTAAATGGTAAATGGCGTATACTTATATAGCTTTCTACCTTCTTTCAAAGGCCCAAAGCGCTTTACAGTCACAGTCACATTCACCCATGCACACACACATTCACACACACATTCACACACTGGTGGCTGCTTCGCTGCCGAACACTGGCGCCAACCTCCCACCAGAGGCAAGGTGGGGTTCAGTGTCTTGCCCAAGGACTAGGGATGGGTATCGCTAAGGTTTTAACGGTACTACTACTCTTACTGATACTGCTTATCGATCCGGTATTTTAACGGTACTCTTATCGATACTTTTTGAGGACGAAAAATAAATAAATAACAAATTAAGAACATAAAGTGTTTTATTTCCTCATTATGCAACAACATTTTTTTTTAACAAAACATATTACTTTATACATGAGAATGTTCCAGACAGGATATTTATTTAATTATTTAATCTAATTATTTTTATTCTTTATGAGTGTGATGTTTCCTTTGATCTTTTGTCCATTTTCCACAACCCTGAATAGACTTTTCTGTCTGTCAAACACCAGATTTAAGATGATGAAGATGATGGAAACAAATTCACTTTGATGCAGACTCCTTTCTGTTTATTTATTTTTCTTTAAATCCAGTAAACCCAATAAATTATATTAATTTTACGGATAACAACCATCATTAGTCATTAATTATTATGAAGTATTAGGAAGCAGCTGATAATTTGTAGCGGGTCTGGAATCATAAGCGGTGAGTCAAAGCCCCGCCCCCGTCTCTCTACCTGTTTGTTTTGTGTAGAACACGCCCCCCCAGCGTGTTCTACACAGACAGCGTAACATACGGTCATCGTAGCAGCAAGGTGTCAGCATGGTGGGGGCTCCCTGACGCAAACTTTATTAATTTTACCCAGAAACGGGTGTTCTTAGTGTAGGGCGCTCACGTGTCCCCTACCAGATCACCACTGACTGTGTGTGCGCTGCCTTGTCTTGTGTGTGTGCGCGCGGCGTGTGCTGTCTGAACAACAGCCCCGCCCCCCGTGCACACAAATAGACAGACAGAGCTCTCCTCTTCAATGAGAATACCGACATTATTATCATCATTAATTAACGGAAAATTGACTGACCTGGTGAGTTAAATATGGCAGATAACATTTATATCTTGTGGGACACAAAAAAAAAAGAAAAAGTAACGTCTCCAGTACCGATAGCAGAACCGTTCAGGTCAGATCTTAGTGATACTGCGGTCTGGAAGAATGTGGCCCCGGGGCTGGTTCAATACCGGGGCACGGTACCCATCCCTACCAAGGACACTTAGACATATAGGCGTGCAAGGTGGGAATCGAACCTGTAATCTTTCGATTATGGGTCGACCGCCCTACCGCTGCACCACAGCCGCCCCACCATTCAGAGATTCTCCCGGTACCATGAGCTTCACCGTCTGCTGCAGGAACTGCGCCTGAATGAGCGGTACGTCCGTCTCTGTGACCCGGTTTGACGACCTGCTGTCCCGCATGAATCCGAGGAGAGAAACAATGAAACAGGACTAAAATAGTCTGGATTCTAAGTTCAGGAGGAGGATCTGCCTGCGTCTCACCTACTTCACCGTACTGGCCCTTAAGTGTTCCCTCTGACCGGCCTAGAAGAATGTGCATAAACGTTTTCATTCACGGAGCGCTCCACCACCTTGACCTTTCCTGAAGGTCACCTGCTTGGTCCAGTTTTCACCAGCAGACAGCCGGATTCCACCCCTAAGGGCAGGTGGGGCAGGTGGGGCAGAGGTTTGCTGATATGTGGAAGGGCAGAAAATAATGAGGTGGCATTTAACTGTTTTCTAGTGGTAACAGAGGGTAACAATGGGGTTTCTTTCCAGATCCGCTGATTGAGTTTTTTTATCTCAACAATTTGATGAGATCACAAACTGCTGCTTGCTGTCATCTCGGTTCCCATCATTTCAGTTCTTCAACAATCTAAGCTCCTGTTTTCAGGAGAACAGCAACGATCATCCGTCTCCACCGTGTCATGGCTCTCTAGTCCATGTCCCTTTTCAGACACTCAGCCGTCATCCTGCATCACATCTGACAGACAGATAATTCAATAATTTCATGCTGAGAAATGCAAAAACATGACGTTTGTTGAAACGGCCTTTTTCTCTCTATGCTCTCTGACTTTTGCGTCTGGCGTAACGACGTCTGGCAGCAGAGGTTGGTGGCGGCGTGGCGATGCTTTCAGTTCTAGTTACTGTTATTTTAAACGGTCTTCAGTTTGGGGGCTGGAGTGCTGGCCCCCTCAGGGGTTGGTCAGATACAAAACCCGTTGAACTAAAGAGGAGAAACTTCTGCAACGGAAACGGCTGTCGGCTGCTCGGTTGGCTCAGCTACCTCTGCGCAGCGGCAGCAGTTTGTTTTCCAGGATGTCGCGTGCGTCTGTCCCCTCGTCCATCAGATCCAGCTTCGTGATCACGCCGATGGTACGCAGGCCTGCAGACAAACAACATCAAAACCATGTTTTCCATGGGACAACAGCGTTATTTTTTATATTTTACGCCCCCTTAATCTCTTAGTTGTGGTTCCAGGAATCCAGTGCTGTGTGTGTTTCACATGTTTCATTGCTCCAACAGTTACCCTCATCTGCTCCACAGAGGGGAGCAACGGTCAGTGAATAAAGGGACAGTGGCTGTGTTTCCATCACACACATGTGCAAAACTTTATGAGAATTCTAGAAATGCTGAAAAAAAACACCATTTCTCAATGACACAGTGTCCATTAAATAATAATTGTGTGAATAAACACAAACCAGCTGACGCCTTCAGTCCTTTAGAAACACTTTGATTGACAGTAGATACATTCACATTTCTGCTTAGCGCTCTTCATCATCTATCAGAGGAGACGTCTGCGTCTTCTTCAGGCTGTGGAGCGGCGAGCTCCTTACATGTGGGAGGGGCTACAGATGGAGCCATTTTGGGAAATGGTGGTTTTCCAGAGGAGCTGTGGATCCAACAATTCCTCATGACACGCTCAGCTTCTGATGATCTGTGTGACGCTGTGGGACCTCTGGTGGCGCCGCCGTGCAGCGACCAAGACCGCCACTTCCTACCAAGAAGCTCATCGCCGTCCGGTTGTTGGTCACATGACTCAATTCATCTAAAAAAGTGTTTTCATTGCAGTTTTGGACAATACGCCTCAAAAACCTCCTCCTCCAAGCAGAAAAAGGATTTTAAAATAAACAGAAGTTTTTTTTTAAATCGTTGTTTCCATTAAGTGAATTTGTTTTTCTGAAATCCAATTTGTGTAATTTCACAGTCAGTGGAAACGCAGCTATAGATCATCTGTGCCTTCCCCGATCCTTTGTGGGGGAGCCAGCTGCTTGGGGGGGTGGTTCAGGGGTCATGATGTCATAGACCTAATAAATGTTAACATGTTTACAGAGTGTTTATGTGCTCTGATGAGGAAAACTTGGATTAATTATAAAAAATACACTGAATTGTTCAGATGCATTCCACTGCGGTCTATAGTCACCAATCTGGAGATCCTCACTAGATTTTCGGCGTTTTGCAACAGCAGATTTGGACACCCTAAAAAGTGCTGGCTGCCTGTTATTGAGCATTATGTGTTGAGCAGTGAGGGGATTGGGACGCCGCCCTGGTTCTCAGGACTGCTCTGCATTTATTCAGTCCGGCACGACTCCACCACACCTGCCTGTGATACCTGCCACCGTCAGGCTTCTGCAGAGTCTGCATGTTGATCTGATGAGAACATCGCAGTGACGAAATGCAGTTGTGTGTTCCCCTTTTAGCATGTCCCTTCAGGGGTCACTACAGCCAATCAGCTCTCACTGATTCTCACAGGCGGTCTGGCAGAGGCTTTAATGCCGGATGCCTTCCCTGACATATTGACCGACACAGGGATACCCAGGCTTCGGCCCCTTGTTGCTACATGGTTGGGCAGTGGCAGGGGGGGGGGGGTCCGGATGAGGCTTCTTGCACCCCCTGGGGAATCAAACCATGACTTCCCATGTGACCGTCCTGCACTTAGCCAACCGAGTCGCGCCAGGTTATGTTTGGAAACAGTGAATAAGAGAAGAAAGCGGCTGGCAGTTTGGTGAATACATTTACTGGAGGAATCCCCCAGCACGACCCCCCCCCCGAACACCAAGCGCCTTACCTTGAGGGTCGACCTCCTTGGCGATCTTGAGGGCATCAGAGTTGGCCAGGTCTGTATTTGCCGGCGTGACAGCCAGGATCAGGCAGCTCTCTTTGGTGATGAACTGCAGCAGCATGTCTCTGATCTGATGCTCGATGTCTGGAGGCTGGTCGCCAACAGCAACCTTTGTCATTCCCGGCAAGTCAATAAGGGTCAAGTTCAGCACTGAGGAGGGCAGAGGGGGGTGAAATCAGACACAGAAGGGTAACAGGACGACTGGTTCTGTACTGTTGGTGTGTTTCTCCACCATTAGGGGAGTAGACCCGAAGGTTGATGGGGATGGGGGAGATGCCCTTGTTGGATCCGGTGATCCGGTCCGTCTCTGCTTCTATCTCCATGCGAACTTCTTCAAAATCAACAAACTTGCGTCCCTTACAGTGCAGGAACTCAGCATGCTCTAAAAGATTGACAAGAAAAAGAAGTTATAAAAACTCAAAAAGGAAAAAGTCAATCTGGGACAGGAGAACCAAAATGACCACAAGGGGACTTAACGTCTGGTTACTCTGGTAAGAGTTAACTCATTTTATAGGATTTATATGAAAGGTTGAGGTAAAAATATGACCTCTGTTAATATTCATTTTACTGTCATTTTCATACTTTCCATTTTTTTCAGACTAAACAGAAATCAGGATTTGCAGTAGATTTTTTGAAATCCAGTAATTGTTGGAGCTCTTGAACAGAGAATGATAATGCTACTTTGGTGATGCTATAAACTAACTATACGCTAAGCTGCATACTTTAAATGTAATTACTTCAGGTAATCTGTGCAAAAACAAATTATTTAATTGTATAATTTAGTTTTATTCTTGAAAAGTAGCTAAAAGCAGCTGAAGATTAAGAGTTTCAACAAACAAGATGCATTAAAACCACAGTGAGGCAAAAAAGTCAGCCAGCGATCAACTGGGATAGGCTCCAGCAACCATGTGACTCAGAAAAGGAATCAGCTGGTGGGTGGAGGGATGGATGGATGGATGGATGGATGGATGGGTGGATGGATGCATGGATAGATGGATGGATGGATGGATGGATGCATGGATGGATGGATGGATGGATGGATGAATGGATGGATGAATGGATGGATGCATGGATGGATGGATGGACGGATGCATGCATGGATGGATGGATGCATGGATGGATGGATGAATGGATGGATGCATGGATGGATGAATGGATGGATGCATGAATGGATGGATGGACGGATGCATGCATGGATGGATGGATGGATGGATGCATGGATGGATGGATGCATGGATGGGTGGATGGATGCATGGATGGATGGATGGATGGATGGATGGATGGATGCGTGGATGGATGGATGGATGGATGCATGGATGGACAGATGGATAGATGGGTGGATGGATGGATGGATGGATGCATGGATGGATGGGTGGATGGATGGATGGATGGATGCATGGATGGGTGGAGGGATGGATGGATGGATGGATGGATGCATGGATGGATGATGGATGGATGGATGGATGGATGGATGGATGCATGGATAGATGGATGGATGGATGGATGGATGCATGGATGGATGGATGGATGGATGGATGAATGGATGGATGAATGGATGGATGCATGGATGGATGGATGGACGGATGCATGCATGGATGGATGGATGGATGGATGCATGGATGGATGGATGCATGGATGGGTGGATGGATGCATGGATGGATGGATGGATGGATGGATGGATGGGTGGATGGATGGATGGATGGATGCATGGATGGACAGATGGATAGATGGGTGGATGGATGGATGGATGCATGGATGGATGGGTGGATGGATGGATGGATGGATGCATGGATGGGTGGAGGGATGGATGGATGGATGGATGGATGCATGGATGGATGGATGCATGGATGGGTGGATGGATGGATGGGTGGATGGATGGATGGATGGATGCATGGATGGGTGGATGGATGGATGGATGGATGGATGGATGGATGCATGGATGGGTGGATGGATGGATGGGTGGATGGATGGATGGATGGATGCATGGATGGGTGGATGGATGGATGGGTGGATGGATGGATGGATGCATGGATGGATGGATGGATGGACGGATGGATGGTTGCATGGATGGATGGATGGATGGATTTAAAGAACAATTGCTTAAGGGTGTTTTTTCATGTATTTATCTAGAAGAATGTGACTCCTTTTAAGTAACAGAATGGGGCACTTCTGTCACCAACATTGATTGAAAAACGTCTTTTCTGAGAACGTGCCTGTTTTACTGTTGACCAGCTGGAGGATGAGAGGACGGCGGGTGACGATGCCTGAACCTCTGGGAAGAAAGTCCCTACAGGAAAAAACAGATGGGAAGTTTAGAACGGACCAAACAGATCCAGTAGTTGTACTAAACTAAGAGTTCATGTAGAAGAACTGTGTTTTTGCACATCAATGGTCTTAAAACTCTCTGCCAAACCACCTGAGTGAACCAGTGAAAGCTGATTGGCTGTGGCGACCCTGAAGGGATAAACCACAAGGTGAACAACTGTGAGAAGCGCTGGTCCAAGAACAAGGTCAGAAAACCTTCATGCTGCACATGTTACATAAAAAACCACATGGTTACATTTGTTTATGACCACAGATTTAATTTCTATAACTGTTGGGGGGGGGTTGTCATTAATGTTAAACCAGTGGCTTGAATCTTTTAGCACATTAATGTGTGCAATAGTTAAGAACAGGTTATTTGATCGGCACTGAAACATTGGTGGGCGCCACCGAACTCACGTTATTTTGTCTCATCCAATAGAGCAAATTAGAAACACTGTTAATGTCTGTCAAAGTACAACTGTTAACCACCCTGAACAACATTTATGGAAAATATGTCACCAGCATGTGATAAACGATCACATTTGTGGGCAGGAAACCTGTCACTGATAGCAGCAGCGACGCACAACAGGCTACGCAGTGAACCGACACAGCAACTGTACTGAACACCAGAACACACTGTAAAAAAAGAGGAGTGAACTCAACAGAACAGTGAAGAAGACGGTGCTGTCCTTAAAGATCGCGCCGCTCATACAAAATACTAGATGTAGTAGTTTCTGTTGCAGGGTGGATTCATTTTTACTTCAACCAATTTAAGTAAAGCTGAAGATGATGTGATCTAATTTAAGTCATTAACCTTAATTTCATGGTATGGAGATAAAGAAGTCTTCAATAAAACTCAACCTTGTGGAAAGTTTGGACATTTTTCTTTTGTTCAGGGAGCTTCTGACTAAATTAGTACTTTTTAAAGGTGGTTTACTCATTCATGCTGAAACTAAAGGAACGCTGTATTTCAAAAGTATTAACTGTGTAAATCATTACGTCCATTCACTTCTAGAGTACCTTCCACCACCACTTGTGCTGCACACAAGGAAAGCAGATTACATGATATAAACATAAAAAGCATAAAGACATAAGAACAGAGATTGAAACCAACATGATCAAAAGGCAGCTAGGCAGATACAGCACTGCCGCGCGATGGCGGAGGAACAGTTTGGCTTTAAAGCCCTCCAAGAGCGTAACCTCTCTGATATGGTACGGTCTGGTATGACGGTGAAGTATTTTGTACTGAATAGGATTTTATATCCGTGTCTCTTTATGTCTACAGACACGCTGACAGAACGGAAACTTGTTTTCAATAGAAGTCAAATCATATCCAGGTCATCGATCCCATGTTTCTTTCTGCAGGCAATGAGAAAATACCCCACGCCTGTGTGTTTGCCCACGACGTCCGGCGTCAGCCAACACGCACTGGGCGGCGTGCGTTCGCATGAGCCAATAACCTAACAGCTTCATGCTGGGCCTGAAGTCGACTGCTTCGTCAGCAGTCAGGATGTTACTCAACTCTGACTTCTTTCCTGCTGCCTCGTCTTTTCCGCTCAGCGATGGAACTGATTTCTGAGCAGAAAAATGAATTCATGCTGTTTATTTCTATGCCCTCATAATCACCTTTCTTTCAGTTTGTTAAGGTAACCACCAGAAGGCCTAAACATTTCTGTATGCTTGTTGTGGCTTTTTAACTTGGTCTTTTTATGATGATGATGCAGTTTGTAGCAAAAATCCAAAAGCCTGATGTCATTTTCTAGGACATAGTTTCTGCAGAGCACCAAGAGTTTAATCAGAAATTCACTTCTGAGCTGTGGGCAGGACTGTTAATGCAGAGCAAGCCCATCCCCGTTTGGCGAGAGCTCTCTGTTTACATTCTCTCCTGCTAGCTTACAGCCCCCTCGTAACCCCAACCCAACATCGGCGCTGCAGCAGAAATATTGGAGCCACTTAGCCGTAACATTCAGATCCAGGTTTCAGCTCAAAAACAAAGACGTTCCTGGATCTGTTGGTCTACAAACAGACGCATCAGAATGGGGCGGAGCCAGGGCCCTCTGTGGCCCCTCCCAGCGTATTTTCAAACAGCATTTCTTTTTTTCTGCTTCTGATTCACAACCATTTGAATAAAGAAATACTACAATTTGAAGCCCAGTTTCCTGTCTATCTATATTTCCTCCATCATTAGAAAAATGCCACAAGAACGTGGTGACAGCACCATTTTCTGTCCGTCTGCCCCGGGTGATGGTAGCTACTGTTGTAGCCACAGCTGCCCCGGGGGCAACTGAGGTAGTTACCATCACCACGTATGTATGAATGAAGAACGGACACATTGGAAGAACTTTGAAAAGAAGATAAATCCAATCCATTGTTATTTTCATTGGATTGGGTCTCTGTTTAACCCTCAGGGAACACTCGTTACATTCATACATAAATAAGCCGGGCCTTCAGTAGTTTTACGTCTGAATCCTTCAACCCCTCATGAACCGTTTTACGCTGCAGAAACCAACTTTGCATTGCAGATTGAAAATTCCTGTAACCACAATAAATGCCTCTAAATAAACGTAATAAACAAAACAGTAAAAAAAAATCTCACGATGAAACTACAGCCAGCAAAAAACATTGAACATAACCACATACATTTGGAATATTATTTTTTAGGACATGTTTCATCTCACTTTTCAAAAAATCAATTACTTGAAGCCCAAATCCATCCTCCTCTCTGTCCTCTAACAGTCCATCAGCCTGTCATGTAGCTCAGTGTTTTTCAACCAGTGTGCCGTGGGAGATTGCCCTCATTAACTGATCTAAAAACATTTCCATCTCCAGGATTTCAGCTCTGTGTTCATCCAAACAGGTCCTGATAAAACACTGAGGAGTTAAGAATATGAATGATCATAAAATACTGTTTTCTTTGTGTTTATCTGATTCTATTAAAGACATTTTGATAAAAAATAAAGGTACCGCGATTTAGCTACAGCTAAAAAAATGTTTGCGGAAAAGTCCCGCCCCTTTAACTGTCTCCACCAATCATTCTTGGAGGCTTAATCACATGTCATCAGTCTGACCAATCAGAAGTGGTTAAAGTCTTCAATTCCTTGTTTAAATTTAGCTCATAAAGTCTCTCAGTTTTAAAAAAAAGTACCAGCTAAAGCTCGTCTTTAGTGGTGTAGCTTTCCACAGAATCCGGTGTCAGACCGTGGAGCAAGAGAACAAAACCATGAAGCTCAGAGAAGAGAGTCTGTCTGCATCACTACATCTCCCATGATGCATTGGCTTAAAGGGACAGCGTCTCAGCATACAATGACTCGTCCTTGTTACACGTCTTGAAACCACAAAGAACACACATCAAACAGAGTATTGATTTTCCAATTTAACTTTTGTTTCATCTATCAGAAAAATCAGCTGCAACTTCCTGGTTTTTCTACCACAATTATCATGAAAATGCATGTGAGATTGCGGGGGGGGGGCTGTCGATCAATACAGACTGAGTAAGTGAGCATTTGCTTTTTTTTATTTTTTATTTTTTGGATGCTGGTGTGCCGCGGGATTTTTGTCAAGGTTAAAGTGTGCCGTGGCTCAAAAAAGGTTGAAAAACACTGATGTAGATTGATGTCTTCAGTTCCATCCAGAAGTCCTTTTCTATTCCATCATCAGTGCTGAGAGTCCAGTCTGTCCAGTTGTGTTTCTGTAGGTTTGAATCCGCTTTAGAGCTGAAAATGTCAGCTGGACAGACGCCGTGGACACGGGGACGGTCAGTCCAAACACACACATCTGTACGGCTGCTCCATGATTCACTCAGATGTTTCTGATGAAGGAAGTGGAGGAGATGAGTGGGAGATGTTCCTGCTGAATCCTCCATGGATACATTACAGTCAGTCTGTTTTTAACTGAGACGGATCAAAAAGAGCTCCTCTGTGTCCAACTGGACAAGGCTGCATGTGTCTTCCTGAAACTTCTGTCCAATCAGAAGGTCTGAACACTGTGACGCTGCCTAAGCCTGCTAGAAGGCCCTGCTGACACCAACTCACAATCTGATTGGTTGAAGGAAATGAATGACCAACGTTGATTTTGCATCACAGGACCCTTACAACTCTTGCTAAAGGCCCCTATCCTGCCTGACAACAGAGGAAAGCTGGAATGTGATTGGTTAAATGCTCCAATGTGAAAATCCGTCTGTCTGGAAGCAGCAGGACCATCATGAACACAATAAAAGGGAATGGACGGACCATGTGGAATGATTTCATGAGTATGCATGGACAACATATCATTAACACGTGATTCAGATATTTTTTAGGCCTTCAGAGAAGGCCCTGAAGGCCCACCACTGGTAAAGTGAAAAAGTAAGTCATGATAGAGGTATGTCTGAAACGTTCCCCATGATCTGAACGGGTTTCCTCCTCAGCTGTGACCAGAAATCAGTGGAAGCAGACAGGAGGTTCTGCTGACCCAAACTGTGCCAGGCAAACAACTGCCGTCTGTTGGTGGCGCCGCATAAAAAAACCAGAGCAGCCAAATAATCAAAGGGACATTCTGGTCATCAGTGAGCTCAGAGCCAGCATTGTGCATTTGGGGGGTGGGGGGTCATGAACAGAACCAAAAGCCTTAGGGAGTATCTGGTACCCAGTGTGTCATGTACATATGACAGCGCAGCTGGTGACATCATCGATGACCTCAGCACCAGCACATCAATGCCCCCACTGTCTGTGCCGGTCCACGCTTGGGACGAGGACAAAAGCAACTGGGGGGGACGGAGGCCCAGGTGCCTCATTAACATTCACTATGACTTTCCCCCCGACATTTCCCGGACTTCCGTACACAAATGCAGCAAGCTTTAACTGGAATAATCTGCTGCGTTTAATCCTCAAAAACCAAAAATAGTCTGTCATTGTTTTTGTTAAATGCTTTAAAAAGAGACACAAAAACACACTTTTGTTGTCTGTGACCCACAAACCTTCATCTGTACAACCGAGAGGTAAGCCTGCGGCAATGGAACCAGCAACCTGTCCGTAAACCTCCACTGTATCTGACAATCATCCCATAGAACCCAAAGCTGGGTCAGACTTTGACTAATGAAACTTTATAGCTCTGAAGGCGCCGTTTTTACAACCCCAGCATTCACGGGATGGGGTAACTCTAGTCAACCTTTACCAGACTGAACCAGAACGCTTTGAGTTTTCATTTCAGGCCACTTCTACGTGAGGTATTGCTGTAAATCACCAGATGGTTATCGATAAGGTAGCAGTGTGATGATAAATGATGACCAGGATGGACAGAGAAACGGCTTGTTTGATTGGCGATCCGAGTCCACCATTGTGCCGTTTTGCCCTGACGTACAAATCAACAAATGACTCGACACATCTCCACAAAAAACCCGAAATATAATGACGGAAAAACGAAACACAATAAGAAACCGGAAAAAGTAGAAATTATGAGACACTGATCGATGATTTCCAGTATCGCTTCATGTGGAATAAGGTTCAATGAAATGATGGACCAACGTCATCCAATCAGTGACGTCTACTTCCTTTCCAGTTTCTCATCACTATGTTCAGTTTTTCCAACTTTTTTTGTTTTGTTTTCTGAAATTAATTGTTTGTTTTTTATGTTTTGGTTTTTGGAATTTGTTGTCCAATATGTAATGTTGTTTTTTTAATTTTGTTTTCATTTTTCTAATTGTTGTGATCTTTAAAATGTCTTTGCTGTGAGTTATTTGACGATGTATCTTGAACTTCAGGTCCACCGTACACTTAAACTTATCGGCAGGTTCATTTGTGTTTCAGCGGAATATTTAGTTTAGAGCTAAATATTAAACTCTTCTCTAAATATTTAATTTGGAATTTTTTTTTTATTATTTAGTTATGAAGCTTAAATGTTTTATTTGGGTCAGATCAAAATATAATTAATTTGTGAACTATGTCTATATATATGTATATATGTATGTATGTATATATACATATACATGTGTATATATATACACACACACGGTATAACATTATTTTTAATATATAATTTTATCAAATTAAATATGCAGTTTGTAAACTAAAAATAAATATATGGGGAAAATATTTAAATTTAGATAAATATGTAGCTGGCTAACCAAGTAAACAACATTTCTAACATTTGTTAATACATAAATAAAAATGAAAACTGTTTGTTTTTCTTCCCCAAAACAGTCTAAAAGATTGCTGTTAATAATTGACAGTGACTTTCCAAACGGCATCCCATAATGCAGTTGCCATAGCAGGACAGCCGTTGAGCCGTTAGGACTCCACGTCACCTCCCGACGAAGTTCTCCAGCACGGAGCTCTTCCCGGCGCTCTGCCCGCCGACCACCGCGATCTGCGGCAGGTCCAGGTTGCAGCTCTGGCCGATGGAGCTGAAGGCGTCCTGGAGCTTGTTGATGAGGGGGATCAGCTCCTCCATGCCGCGGTTTCCCATCGCGCCGCCCCACGGGAGCCCCTCCAGCCAGGGGGCTTCTGTCTGTCTGGCGAAAAAGTTCCCAGATGGAAGCGCGGCTTTCCGTTCCTCCGGTAACACGCGGCAAGGCGCGGAACAAACGGTTCTAACGGGCTTCCGTTAACGGTTTCGCAGAGGGAACGTCGGGCTGCGGGGGGGGGGAGTGAGTCCTGTCAGAGGGAAAAGTTCGGTCAGGAGAGGCGACACCCAGCGCCTGTCGGGAGGGAGGGAGGCCCCGCCTCCAGGCGACAAGCCAATCGATGATTGGTCAGCTGGAGTGTCAGTCACCCACACAGACAGCAGACCCGCTGATGAAAAAGCTGTTTCTGGTGGTTTTAACATGTTCTTGCTGCATTTCTCTGATCATGGAGGACACATGTTAGAAAAGTAAGATTGAAACTGCATTCCTGAGTATTTCTTTATTCAAATCGCTGTGAATCAGTTGAAAAAAAGGTCGTTGTGTAAAAGATTGTACTTGTGAAGTAGAAACCCGCTGGGCGGGGCCACTAGCTTCCTGCTCCGCCCCATTCTGATGCCTCCACTGTCAGAAAAACAGATCCATACACGTCCTAGGCAGTGTCCCACCCTGTCCCATAACTACTAAAAACTATGTAGTGCCCTGAAGTTTAAAAGCAATTCTGACACCACGCTCACTACTTTACTTTTTAACGGTGGATATGATGTCATCGATTTCACAAAGTTAAAATCTAAGTAAAATGAGCGTTTTGCAACGATTATTTAGTCCACTGTTTTCCTATAGTAAAAGCATTGATGGCTTAGTAAAAAAAATAACGATACGTTTAAATAAAAATTTTTGGCAAATTGTTCCGACGCAGTGCATTGTGGTCTATATTCAACAATCTAGTGAGCACACTGGTGTTTCACAGAGACTTCTGGGAAATTTCTAGGTCACTGGATCTTGGAATTTAGATTCAGACAGCACTAGAAAATGGCGAACGCACTATATGGTGCACTACGTAGTGAGTAGGGACGGAATCCAGACGCAACCTTTGTTTTGCTCATCTGAGCGGGAATCTGGATCTGAACTGTACGGCTAATGCTGGTGGGGGTGTGAGGGGCTGTAAAGGCCGTGTCACACTATGTTGATGTTGTGTTGTTACAAAACGTTAGTTGTCGCATGCGATACGCTCATTTACCCTTTTTATCTGCAAGATGCCCCAGCAGCTGATCTGGGACCCTTTCTGCTTCCTTCCATTCCATTTCTTTCTTCAAAACGTTTTAAGAAAGATATCATATTTGAATTTGATTGGAGAAAATATTTCTTTTCTCCAATGCCATTGACCGTATAAGAGACCTGGAGTGAGTTTGACATCACCCTCAGAAAGCAGCTGCTACTTGCAGCAGAACCCATTTTAAGAATTTGTCATCGTCTATTCAGCAAACTTACTGTAAATTGACTGAGTACTAGGGGGGGCCATGCAGATGCTGCTGTTAACTCTTGTGATTCAGATGTCTAGTAATATCCCAGTTAAAGGTCAAACAAAATACACAAGAACGAAAACAGAAAAAGAATCGCAGTCAAAAGTCTAGATGGTTTTTAAGAAACAAACGTCTGTAGCCAACATCAAATGACAGAAAAGTGATTTTAGTAACAGAAAACGTTACTAAGAAACTCACAACATAGCAGGACGAATCAGTGGAAAATACATTAATTTTAACAGTTTTATTGATTTCAGGAGCTAAATCAAAGCACTGCTGCACATTAATAATGAGTCATTACATACACAGATGAAAAGAAATATTATGTCTGAATAAATGTAATTGTGAAGATTTAATACTGTATTAGTTTTGAAAACATGTAAATGATGCTATAATCAAGTTCTTTGCTAAATGTTTTTTTTCCAAGATGGGGGAATGAAGTGTTTGTCTTCTGTTCAATGAGTCCAAAAGAAAACTTTGTGTGTTTTTCTTCTTTTCTTTATGCTCTATTTGGACAGCCTGTAATTACATGTTGAATAGATTGTGACTGGCAGTTATTCATTCACTCTTCTGTTTTCATTCTGTTTGTAAAGGTCAAAAGAGCACCTGAACTGCTGGTTTTGCTTGTCTATGATTTTGTCTTATTTGAAAATAACATATTAAAAAAGAGAGAGATGATTTTAGTATTATTATGATTATTATTAAGTGCTTGTTTGCTCATATTTTTTTTAAATCTGTGCAGCCAGCGCTTTATTCTTGGCTGGACAAACCCGGAAGAAGGGTTATGGTTAGGCTAATACATGCTAACAACATTTAGCCTTGGATTAACTTCAAATCCATGCGGTCAGTGCTGCTATCTGCATCTTGGCTGAACGTAAATACATGGGAACAACATCAGCCTTTATTTTCTCTGGACATGACTGGAAACATGAATTCACAGGATTCTTTACACCAGGGGTTCTCAAAGTGCGGCCCGGGGGCCAATGGCGGCCTGTGGGAAGATTTTATGGGCCCTTTAATAAATCCTAATTGATGGTTTTTAAACCAGCTGTAGATTGCTTGGAAAAATATTGTTTCGGGGTTTCTAGCAACATCTGCAGGAAAAAAAGGTCATTACACTCCGGTGTCAATAATACAGAGAATTGATTTCACCAGAAGAGACAACATTTTCTGTGTCACTGCCTCTGCAAAAGGAAGGACCGGGACGACAGCAGTAGAGATGGAGGATGAGTGGGATTCGGAGAAAGAGCCAGAGCAGGTTCCTCTGGCAAAAAAAAAAAAAAACGTGTTGGCGAGGAGAAAAGGCGCTTTCAAGCTTAGTGGACAATTGCGTACTTTGTCGTACCTTATGGATAAAGACATGCGCCTTATTTACAAGCAGGTAATGAAATGCTCAAAGAATTCAATATAACCCTTGTTCTATCCTAGGCACGTTAACGTTGGGAGTGGGGTCATCTAGACCCGCTAGACAGAGCTCTGAACCTTTGTTCTTCAATGATTTGTGATCTTCACTGGTGTCCATGGATTACATGAAATCCTCTCCACCTTTGTCCACCTTTGTCATGGAAGGGGGGGGGGTCATAGGATAGCACAAGGGTTAAATCGTCACTATGTTACAAATCATAAAAACTATGGCAAATTTACTGGTGAGTAGAGCAGCAATAAGCTCCAACAACAACAAGGAGGCTGAGCTGCACAGCAGATGTTTACAAAAAAGGCTAAATCCAGTGAAGCTGTGACAGAAGCTAGCCACGGTGAGGTTTTGGAAAGGGCCTGGCGTAGCTAGCCCTTCGGTGATGGGGAGTTTGTAAAAGAATGTATGCTGAAAGTAGCTGACATTGTTTATTCAGACCAAAAGAAAAGCTACTGTCTTTTTAACTGGACCTACCTGGACCTCGGTCACAACAACGCGGGTGGATAAGGCCGTCTGCGGACAAAGGATGGTCTGCACACAATTTTAAGATCATTGACGGTTCAGTGATCCTATAGAACAAACATTTCCATGCCCTTTTTCTTCTACAGGCATGCTGCTGGAGACAGGTCGTCGTGAACACCTATGACTGGCTTTTCTACCTTCCTACAGTCCCATGGATTTAAATTTCTGAATAATATGTGAAACTGCAGTCAAAGGAACATCAAGCTGCTTGGAGATGATCCTATAGCCTTTTCCTTTAATATGCTTGTGTTTCATTTTCTTTCTAATGTCCTGAGACAACTCCTTTTTTTGCTTCCTCTGGTCCATGTTGAGTGTGGTACACACCACGTCACCAAACAGTACAGTGGCTACCTGTAGCCCTTCATATTCATTTTTATTGATTATTACTTCTGTCACATTTGAGTTATTTCTTTTTCTTTAATTAACCAAAGGTTACCAACAATGTTGTCCATGTGTGTATTTTATATCGCCGTTGATCTGACAGAGGCTCTATCAAGTTGTACCTCCAAACCCCACGCATCCTTACACCAATTTCTGATACGATTTCAATCAGCAAACATGCAAACACCCAATCCTCTGATTTTACAACCCATCTATCTAAATAGGAGGTAACACCCAGACCTGTTTAATCCTTACAACAGACCCCAAACCAAGAATTTCTTCTCCCACATAATCAGTCAAAGATTGGTCACATCAGCGATTGCAAAAGGCTGACAGGTTTCTTTTTGTGTCTCTACATCTTTGTGGTTTTAAAGTCGTTCTTAGCAACAAAAAAGTGTTCTTTTTTCAGATTTGTCTCAAGGCAAAACATTTATATAGATTTCAGAGGTGTTTTTGTGACTCTTTTGGTGGCCTGCTAATCTAAAACCTGCAGTGTCTGTCACATTTGGGAGGTTTTCATAAACTCGAAGCTCTTGACTTCCTGACATTTGGCATTGACCACTGATAAAGTTACTCTGAAACACCGTCTTGATACTCTTTTCCATCTTCTCAGAATCCATCTCGCTTTGAATCTGCAAAAAAAAAATAAAAAAAGAAGGCAGCATTTAGCATGATTTTTATAAACTACAAATGTAAACATACAAAGACCCAAGTTATGTACATTTCATAGGAAAAATTGGAAGAAAAGGAAATTGTTTTCGTGAAATGAATCTGTCCAAAGTCCGAGCTCTGTCTCCCCTTCTGGTCACCAGCGGGAACCGTCTCCAGAATAGCGCATGGACTTTATCTCCCAGCAACTACAGCGTGCACTTCCTGGATGCCACACCTGACTCTCATTCACTCAACCAATCACAGTCTCCTTAAGCTCTGCACTGAGCCTCACTCAGTGCGAAGTATTGTTTGTGCCGTTCTGCCTTCATTAACAAGTGATGTATTTGGACCTGATCTTCAGTTTTCCGAACCTGTCGTTTGCCTGCCGCTGTGCCGACTCTCACCTTCATCCTGACTGCTATAGTGATGGGTAGATGAAGCCCCGTGAAGCGTTTCGGCACATTGCCCAAACTGTATGGAGACTTTGTTGATACTGTGTCACTTAATGCTGACTCCTGCTGGACCAAAAACGTCATTGCAGGCAACCAAGTTAAGAAACTCAGCTGATATACTGATTACATTTAATCTAAACACAATACTCGTCTTTGTAGTTCCTCAAGTTTGTAGTGCTTCAAGTTTGACAGCTCTGCTAAACAAATGTGACATTTAACCTCCAAAACATAAAATGATTCATTTCAAATAATTGTCTGTTTGAAACGGATTTGTATTTTGTTAGATCAAGCAGAAACCCAGAGGAAAAGGAGAAACAAAAAGCCAAAAACACGACAATAACATTTAAATATTTCCATGAACCTTATGAAAACACTAAATTAAACACCATAGTGTATGAAATTGACAAATTACAAAAGATTTTATTCAACATTTATTTTGATTAACATTGTCGTTACAGGTAGTACGGCCACTTTCATACATGAGCTACTTTCAAATCACTTTAGACTGTGGAGATGGTTGATGGTAGATTTTAATCAATAGGTTTCAGAAGTGCTGAGGCTGATCTTTACATCACCTCTGAACGCTGCACGCTGGCAGGACAAGCACACATTCCTCTTCCTGCTTTCATTTCTTTCTTTATGTTTAGGTTAAATGTACAGAGCTCCTAAAGTGACAGAAGTTAAAAATAATCTAGAGCTGGTTCCTGGTGCGCACATGAACGTTGCGAGGCGTGTACATGCAAAAAGTCAGGCGTGTGCATGAGAAACAAACACATGCGAGGCCCAGCGGTTGATCAAAGTAGGGGTATACCCTGCGCTAAAAAAACATGCGACTTTAGAACTTGTTTTATGTGACGATGGCAGACAAGCAAAGCCGCTACGTAAAATACAGCTCAATGACCTTGTGTAATTGAGAGTGTGCGTGTTTTTATTGTGTTGATTTTTGGCGGGCTGCGTTCTCAGGCTGCTGACGTCACGGCGCCGCCACAAGTGCCGTCCAAATTCATTCATTCATTCATTTTCTATACCGTTTATTCCCTTTTGGGGTCAAGGGGCTGCTGGAGCCTATCCCGGCCACTTGGGCGAAGGCAGGGGGAGACCCTGGACAGGTCGCCAGTCTGTCGCCGGGTCCTCAATCACACGCCCATTCACTCTCACTCTCACACCTAGGGACAATTTAGAGTTACCAATTAACCTATGAAGCATGTTTTTGGACGGTGGGAGGAAGCTGGAGATCCCAGAGAAAACCCTCGCATACACGGGGAGAACATGCAAACTCCACACAGAAAGGTCCCCATTAATGTTGTTTTTTTTTTTTTCATATCCCCCAGCCAGGACTTGAACCGGGGGGACCTTCTTGCTGTGAGGCAAGAGCCACTGCGCCACCGTGCAGCCCTGTCAGCGACGGTCAAATGCGGCCAACAATTACGGCCTTCTTATTCCCCATTTCAAGGATTGGTCTGGTGTATCCTTCCATGCTGTCCATATCCCAAGATGCATTGCAGCCAGACCTAGAGATCTTCTGACCCGGAGTTGGAGATAATTACACCGTTTTAGAATGACGCCTCCAAGATTAAAAGTTGGATCTAAAGCCAGGAAAATGTTGAGCTCCATGCCTGGTTCACTACTCGTCTTTGTTACTCACGGTTGCTAGGCGATGGGACATTCGCTGATGTAATGGGTGGAAGGATGTAGACTCATTCAAATTCACAGCTGTTAGCATCCGACCTACCCCCTCCACAAAGGCTGCGGCCATTGAAGGACGCAGCCCTCGAATTTGGACACGCCCAAAAGCAACAAAAATGATCATTTTAACGGCACAAACCGGCACAAACGTAGCACCAACGGCTCCGCCTATTTGGCTGGACTTTTCAAGTGGGTCAGTTTCACCAAGATCCTGAGCGGCCTCGGATCCCTCAGGTGGGAACCGCGGACCCGGCAGTGAGCGTCGTGGCAGGACGGCAGGTACAGTCCGTCCTACTTCCGATCGAGGTTGCACGCGGCCCGGCCCGGCCCGGCCCGGCCCGGCCCGGGCTCCAACAAACGCTGGTCCTCCAGCGGGGACCCGGGGTAGCAGGGCCGGCAGGATATTTGAAACATTTGTTTCGGTTCTATGTTTGCGTCAAATCAGGAACAGAGAACAGAAGTTGGAGGTGTGTGCAAAAGAAACTCTGGTGGTGTGACTTTTGTGGAATTTATGGACAAAAATGTTTGCATTGTGGATACTTCTACTACCTTCTTTAAGCCCTAAAATACTTTACAGTCAGCAGTCGCATTCATGCACACACGTTCACACAGTTGATGTTTCTCAGCCTCTTTTCAGCCAAGGTGCACGTTTTCTCTGACAAAAATTAACAGCAACATCAAAAAGCTGTAATTAGGAGAGGAACTGTGTGGTCTGCATTAGTGATGCAGCAGTCACTCCATTTTTACCAACAGCTGCAGAACTAAAAGCTTGAAGCTGTGTCTTTTCTTCTTAAAAGTTTTCAATAATAATTGTCAACTAAAGGCTGTGTTTGTGTGTTTGTGTGTGTGTGTGTGGGGGGGTCCAGTTGATTTGAAAGTTGTTGATTTTCCCTCCAGTTTATCAGAATGTAACACTGAGGGTTTATTAGCTTTTCTTCTGTCCAATTTACAAATTATACCCCATTGCCTGCTCTTGTCGAAATTGGGTTGAGCACGGGTGTTTGTTCTGCCTAATTCCTTTTCATGTGCCTGTTTTATGTTGTTTCACTCTGAGTTATTTCATCTTTTTTTTTTTTTGCACCATAAGTGTGAAGAGGAAATAGGATGAAGATATTGTTAAGAGTCTGAAGTGTCAAAATAAAAGTGTAAAGTGGCAGCTGCAGCCATGTTAAATTAAAAGCTCCAAGCTGGCTCTTTGAATATAGTAGTACATTATGTGTACCGCATCGGGCAAATGCCGCCCCCCATGAAGTGCTGCCCTGGTCGACTGCCCACATCGCCCATATCAAAAACTGCACTGCCTTGGAACCTCCTGCCTCCCCCTCCCTGCTCCCTCAACCCCCCCCCCCCATCGTGACAGACTGTGTCTCAGTTCTGTCTTCCATAGAACAAACACTGATGTACAAAGTGCTGATGATACCAAATCTGATTATACTGGGAAGTGAGAACTCCTACGAAAGACCGACTCTCCTGACAAAAATGATCGTTTCCTGTTTTTCAAAACCCTGAAATTGGCCACTTAACCTCTATGCTGTTTCTTTTATTTTGTTATCATTTTATTTAAATTCAACTTTGCTTGAATGTTCAAAAGTGACTGCAGCCTAAAGGAGAGTTTGTCCTTCAATCCTCAGTTTGAAGGAGGAAGAGGAAGAAGAAGAGAAAGAGGACCGAAGACTAGAATCTCTGATTCCTTTGCTGCAACACAAACCTTCAAGGAGAAATGAACCGTTTAGCTCTGATTTCATCAAGAAGACTTACAGACTGTGGATGTTTGCTTTTACTCTGTAAATCAGGGGCGATGTTGTGAAAAACCAGTGGTGCTGATGCTGGACAGACCCGCATCACTGAGCTTCGAGACTTTCAGGGGTGTCAAGGTATCGCGTTACCTGCCATTAATTAATTACAAACAAATTGGCGCTTTTTTTTGGCGTTAATATAATTTTTCATTACTGTTGTCTTAAATAAAAAGGCTGAAAAGAAGTGAAGAAAAGAATAATCAGCGTGCAATGGAATATGTTGTCTGACAAACACGTGCAAATGCAACAAGTGGGTTGCATGCAGAAAAAAGATTATCAGATTATCGATCTACCTCCTGTTCGCTGGCGTCTCTGTTAGTGGAGCAGATATTCAGCTGAGGTTTTGAAATGTCTTTGAGCTTCCGGCAGCCTGCAACCAGTATCAACAGAGCGAGCACCACAAAGGTTCCCAATGTAGCATATAATACTGTTCCTGAAAGACAACAAGATAGGGTGGACATGAGTGTTTGATGCTGACTGTTTAGTTTTGCCCTCTTAGAAAGAACGTGACTAAAGAGTCTGTCCATGCTGGAGAGTTTGGAGTCTGACTGATTCTGTGGACAGGTGTCTTTTCTACAGGTGATCAGTCCAAACAGGTGTCTTCAGGTCAGATAACCGGTTGATTGGGAGAGTCTAACTGGTCAGTGTGAACCAGAACTCTGGATGGTTACGAGGGGATCAAATACTTATTTCTGTCAATGAAATGCAAATACATGTGTATCAATTCTTCAAAGTGGATTTTGTGATTTTCTATCTATTTATCAGGATGGAAGACTGTCAGTTTGTTTTGAAGTGTAGACTTAAAAATAGTATAACTATCATACTACATTCATGATCAGATGTAAGCTTACCCCAGTTCACTTTCTCCTCATTTTCGGGTGGATTTGTGGCTGTAAGGAAACATGGCTTATTTCTTTAAATGAAATAGATCGATCAGAGTATAAACGTTGATTTCTGTTGAACCCACCTTTGGAGCAGCGTGTTGGCTGCATGGTGGAGTTCGTTAATAACGGTGCTGAGCTGGAAACAGGCTGAGATGGAAATGTTGACGAAACAAGTGCAGCAGGTGTGGTCAGAGCTGTAGAGAGACAAATGAATGTTCAATATACCATTACTTCACGAAACACTAGTTCGTGCAAACTATTACTAGTCTGTCAAAGTCTTGGTACAATGTTCCCATTTTTCATGTCTGAAAAGTCGGTCTTTCATGATCTTTTATGATACATGCGTATATCTGCACACAGCCAGCTCAGTGGCCTCGTGGTAGAGGGTCCGCCCTGTGACTGAAAAGTCGTGAGATCAAATCTGACCGAGTCATACAAACCCTTGTGTTGTCGTAAAAACGGACCCAGTGTTGTGTTTATTTGTACAAAAAATACCTTAACCTGTACTTAACCTGTACTTGTAATTTCATGACTTTTCCTAGAAGGACTCAATTTGTACACCACTGGGGGTAAAAAAATCATCGTATGGATCGTTTATGACCCGTGACTTGTAAAAGCATTGGAAAACTAGAAAAAACGTCAAAAGGCTCACACAAACACTCTCTAATTCACACACAAACTAACATCCAAACAAACCTTTAAACTCTTATAAGATTAAGCCACTGACAAAGAAATTCCAGAGTATCGGCTGTTTTTTTCCCTTTGAATTTAATTCAGTCAGTAGTATTTACTTCACCTTCAAAAAATTAGCAGTAACAGATCTTTAGTGTGTTCATAAAACTGTTGGTTTTTGTATTGTGTAACAAGAAATGACCAAAAAACTCATTCCATTGAGTTGAATTCATAGGTAACAAGTTGTTTCATCATCCACAAAACAGTTTAGATTGAAAATTCAATTAGGCTGCTTTATTTGAGGGTTTTGGTAGGGTGGGTAATTTTTGACCCGTAGAAAAAAACAGAATGTTGAGACGACAGAACGGCCAAGCTCTGCTGTCTGGCAGCAAGGGGCAAAAAAATATGGAAACATGTTTACATATTTGGGTTCATGAAACCATTTTTTAAAGCGCGAACATTGCAAAGTTCCATTAAACCTTGAAGCCAAGAGGAAATTATGATCCACGCACCTTTCTGAACACGTATGTCCACTGAGGTGTATGTGACAAAGCCAATTCTTTCCACCGCACAGTAGTATAGATGTGTGTCCGACAGCTGGAGCGGATTGAAGGTCACGCTGAAGACTCCGTCCCCAAAGTCCTTCAGAGATAGTCGTCCCTTCACTGTACTTCCATTAGGCACAACTGTAGCCAAGATGTCTTTGTCCGTTTTGCATGGATCTTTGCAGAAGTACTTTTTCCTCGAACTTGCCAGTTTATGAGAGCAGAGGAACGAGGTCTGTTCCCCTTCAAATCCCTCTATATTGATCTCATAACTCTCTGCGACTACAGCTTCATAGACAAATCACAGAATTAATGGTTCATAATTACCCAGTCGTGGTGAATATAGAAAAGAACTTACCGTAGAAAAGACAGAAATACATAGAAATGGGCCTCATTGTTGCCAGATAGGGGAGGCGGTACAGCAATGCCAGTATTTGGTCTGTCATTAACCGAAGCAGTGGCAGAATTTTCCTATGAGTGTCACTGCATATCTGTTTGTGAAAAGGAAATACACACAAACAACCCCTTCCTCCTTCCTGTGGTTTCAGCCATTTAAAAGACAGAAAGGGGGTGGTGGGCGTCAGCAACCAAGAGCAGAAAACAGTAGCGGCTCTACACAGTTCAGCTCACAGAGCATTTTATGTACATTTTAGTTTTTCTTTTGCCAGTTGAAGTACTTTAACTATCCTGCAGCTTACTCAATAAAAATGAACTTTTTTTTTACATTATATCACGTATAGGTTAAACTTATTTAAGGTTGAAAGACAAAAGTTCATGCAGGAATGCAAAACATGAAGTTTCCATTTTTACCTACTCAGCTGCAGGGAACTGTCCTGTCTCCTGCTCTCTTCACGCTGTAATGGACTTCTGCCACAACACCGCTTTCAGACGATACAACCATCATGGCCCGCATCCATGGGGGAGAGGATCGAGAGTGTAGGCGGCTGGTAGGAAGAATGAGCTGCAACTGAAGGTCCAGAAGACCAAAGAAATGGTCCTGGACCTCCAACACCACGGCCCCATGCACACTGAGGGAGACGTGTGGAGATGGTACAGTCCTCTAAGTGACCCGGGGATTGCGTTTGACAACAAGCTGGACTGGACCACCACTACAGACCACCTTTACAAGAAGACCTGGTCTTCATTCAACATCTCCTCCAAACTGCTGCACAATCAATCAGCCAGTCCAGTTTTGATTGTCCCATTGCAATGCAGCCATGAAAACCATTTAATTTAGTGCTTGTTCGCTCATAGTTTTTAAATGCGTGCGGTCAGAACCGACCCAGAAGAAGGGTTAGGGTTAGGTTAATACGTGCTAACAGCATTTAGCCGTGGATGAACTGGAATAACATCACCTTTATTTGGTCTGGACCCGACTGGAAACACAGATTCAGATGATTGTTTGGACGGTTTCTCAGGACTCTTCATCCAAAAGCCGCCTCCGCCCGTCCCAGCGCCGCTCCTCTGCTTGGAGACCCGGTTCTCCTGAGTCCAGCAGCTCTGATCAGAGACGCGTTAGCTCGTGGAGCAGCAGGTTCATTCCAACAGCCACAGGTCTTTTTCCAAAGTGGGTTGTGGATAAATCTCTATAAACACTACAAAGAATAATGTCTGACACACTTATGAGGGAAAAGAAACGTGAAATGAAAACATGTAGAGCTGAGCAGATCTCCACACAGTGTAAGTTTGTCCACGTGGAGCTACACTACAGTGTGACGTCATCATTAGTGTCAGGCCCCGAACACTTCTTGAACAGTTTTGGTACCTACAGCAGGTTCACTCTGCTCCAACTGGAAGGGTGGTTCTGGTGATCCACTTGGCTGTTAACCACGTGCTAATACACACTTCCTGTACTTTGAGTTGTGTAGGCTCTCTGTCTCGGGCTAACTAAAGCGTACATGTACATTTACCTAATAAAGGGATTTTCACATGCTCGCAAACCCAGCAAGCGCGCAGGAGCGCAGATTGCAACCGTGCAGTTGTAAATCGCGGGTCGCTCGGTTAGCATTAGTGCAGTTTTAAGGTTCCACACTCAGTTCCTGAAAACACTCGCTCAGTTATCTTTGCACTCGTTCAGTTAACGGCAGCCATGAAACACCATATCCATCCTGCGTGTGCAGCATGTGTGCAGTAAGGAGTCGTACTTACACCTAACTAACGACTAGAGCGGGGGCCTGTGGCCCCTGTACCCCTCCATTGTGATGCTCTGATCAAAGAAAAATTAGATTATGCACAATCTTAGAAAGTAACTGTCAAATAAATAGTAAGTAAGGATGTGTGGGATAGTAGATCGAGGGAGGGAGTCCCCCCCACTGGGCAACCCAACAACCCACCACCACTCTGCGCATCTCCCCACTTCAACTCCAGGGCCTCCCAAGGGAGACCTGCCCCACATTCCAGGCAGCCACCCACCCACCCCGTGGGAAGTCCACCCCCTGGGTGCTGGAAGTGATGTCCAATCACCCTCCTACCAGGGGTCCATATGTCAAAACGAAAAAAAAAAACCCTACCCACCCCACAAAAAGACATCAACACCGGCAGAAGCAGCCGACCAATCAACCCCCCACGACGCCCTTTGGGTGTAGGGAAGGACTTGGCTCTGCCGGCTGTCAGCCGCCGTGACTGCAGGCATCCAGAGCTCCCTATTGTTTGTGATATTCCAGTGCACACATGAAGACACAATGCAAGTACACACAGGTTCACACAAAATGTATTGTATGAGATACAAATCAAGAATAACACACACACACACACAAGTCCAGTGAGTCTACCATCCCCCCATACTTCCTCAGCTTCCTGCTGATTAGTGATCACACAGGCTGATCTTAGAACAGCGGTCTCTCATTGAGCTGTGAAGACACAAAGTTCCGGCTCAGTCCAGGGCCTTAGGATCCAGTCCCTCATAGACGGTGGCGTACTGGTGGCTGTCCTCCCCGCTGGACTCGGGCGGACCCTCCTGTAAAGACTGCAGCCCCACAGTAGCAGGAATGGAATCCTCTGCATCGTCTTCACAGTGAGAACCCTGAGAGGTATTTATTATCATTAAAATTCCCCTCCACAGAATAAAAACCTGAAAGTCCGACATCCGGGAGACGCTCACCTCATCATTGTTTCCTGTCAATCTGCTGTGATCTGAAACAAACACCAGAAAGGTTTCAACGGAGGTTTCTGTCACCGTTTGCTGTTAGACGTTTGTCTCCGTACCGGCGTTAGTCTGCCAGTGTCTGTAGAATATAAGAGGAATCACGGCACACACAACCAACGCCAGACTTCCAGAGACGAGGATGACCACGGTGGTTTCTGCAACGACATGCCAGGCAGCCGTTAAAACACGGACAGGCTTCTCCTTCTGGTTTGTCATTTAAAATTACATTTAACTGAAATGTTTTACAGAACAGTGACGTTTTTTTCATGTTCTTAAGTTTGAGAGCGTTGTGCTTTACATTTATGTTATTCAACAATTCAGTTTAACACCAATTCACTTCATATCACTTGCACTTTCAATTTTTACATCAACATTAGTATCATTACTGACAAAGTTTAAAAAAATCATCAACACAAGTTCCCTGAAGCATCACAAATACAACAAAAGCAACATTTGTAAATGAAGAATTTGTAACGGCCTTCCCTGCTGGTGTTCCCTCCAAATTCTTCGCCCCCCCCTCCATATAAAGGGTTCTGGCTCCGCCCCTGCAGGGTACTGAACAGTGAAGTTTTCCAGATTCTTGGATTTCTTCCAGATCATCAAGTGGAAATGAAATATGTGTCCAAACAAACAAGTCAACTAGAATGAATGTCAGATCCATTCACATGTTAGTTTCCTAAAGTTCACCACTGTTGTTTTTCCACATCCAGAGAATCCAAAGGGAACATTCTTAGAATTAGTGCTGTCATGCAATTCATATTCTTGAGCGTGTATTTAATCATGAGCTGTAATAAATGTATTAAATAAATTTATGAATCCTGCTTGTCTTTAATTGGTGACAGTAGTGTTTTTCCACAACACGAGGTGTGCATTATCAGAAATTAATGAACATTTTGGAAGAAAACCGTTCAGGTTCTGATATGCTATAGTTCATAGCAGTTTCAATAATTAGCTGCGTGTCCAAAAAAAAAAAGAAACCCTCACTGAAACAAAGTTTTTGTCCTTGGAGGAGGTGGTTTTAGAGGCGTATCGAAATGGACATATTTCGCAGAACTGCAACAGAAACTCTTTGTATGAATTAAACGTGTACGGTTCCAGTGTTAAGTCCTCAGCTGTGACGCTCCTCCAGCTCCCCTTCAGAACCCAACCATCTGCAAAAAAACCCACATTCCAAAGTAAAAGAGAAAAATCTTTATTTCCTTTTCTTCATGTTGAAAAATGAACAGTAATCAGTAAATAACCGAATTACAAAGAAAATGTGCCAAGTGACAAGAAGAACTTAGCGAGGTCAAAAACTGTGGATGGACTCCAGTCCAACATTGAGCCTGACACGAGCCTGCTGTGTGACGACCTGTGAACAGAGAAAACCCGCTGGCCCCCCCTACTGGCTGTACACACAGCCTTAGGAAACTGAATGTAAAATGGTCATCTCTGGCATTAACCCATATGCTATCCTAGGCACGTTAACATTGGTAACGCCTAACCGCTAACAGCTCAACGGGCATTATACCTCACATCTTCCACTCACGGGGGCAGCAGTCTAAGCAAACGTGCCCAGACTTCCCTCTCCCCGTCCGCTTCCTCCAGTTCCTCTGGGGGGGGACACCACAGCGTTCCCAGACCAGCCGGGAGACATGGTCCCTCCAGCGTGTCCTGGGTCTTCCCCGGGGCCTCCGCCCAGTGGGACATGCCCGGAGGCGTCTAGAATAACCGAGCCGCCTCGACTGGCTCTCTGGATGTGAAGGAGTAGCGGCTCTACTGTGAGGTTCTCACCCCCTCTTTAAGGAAGCGCCCAGCCTCTCCACGGGGGAAGCTCCTTTCGGCCGCTTGTATAAGAGGTAATGGTTGTAGATCAGAAGAATCAGAATCCTTTTATTGTCATTGTACATGGTGATACAATGAAATTGTAGCAGCCTTGGAGTGGTGAGGATAAATAAAATAAAATAAAAATACTGTAACTCACATCTCTAATCAAAAAATGAACAATATGTACAGAAGCAATGAAATATTAAATACGTATACGATGACTGTGACTAAAATAAAATAACACGCTTACTTGTCTGTAATTAATTAATCGCAATTAACGTGATAATTTGACACACCTTATTCTAGATACTGGATGGTGACGTGACTTTACTCGAAGTGTTTCCCCACATTGGACTGGAATGATGGACTGATCCGTTTTAATGACGTCCATGTGTGTTGTCCACTGTGATTGGTTGAGTTTATGTCATAGTCAAATAAACCTACCATCTCAATCCGATTGATATTTTCCAATGTCTGTTATCTACTTACATCATTTTGAAATGATTTTTAATGTTTGGGTCGATTCGATCAACAACTTGCCTCAGACAGATTGGTCTGGTTGGATCGTAGACACGGACTCATCAATGAAGTTGATCAATCGTTGCACCCCCCAGGTTTTAAAACGTTGATGTTTCAGGAGAGAAGCTTTCCTCCTAAAGCTGCTGCAGGAGCTTATGTAAAATAAATACCCGTCAGGTTGATCTCTTCTTGTTGGTTCCTCGTCTCCTCTGACGGGAACAGCGTGAATGTTGCCGTTGAAGGTTCAGGCTGGTACGGAACGGCACTATGGGCTGGCGTGACCTCACCGGAGTCATAGGTGGCATTGTTGAATGGAGGAGTTCCAGCAGAAACCGTCAAAGCTTTTAGGAAACAGAAGAAAAATGAGCCAATGACAACATTTAAGGATAGATTTAAGGACACGAGATAGAGTGGACACATGCTACCGTGCTGATAAAGTGTTCTGTCTCTTCTGAGTCTTTCTTTTTGAAGAAAGTCATAAAAATCATTTAAGTCTTAGTTCCAACTTTCCTTACAGGTAGATACAGGTGGACTGTACAAGGAGCTGTTAGTGTTGTTCACGTGATACGTGCGCGCTCCTCGCTGCAACCTGCCTTTAAAGAATAAGGAAATTAGCCAATCAGAGTATAGTTTGTGTGGACATCCTACTGACATGTCACGTGCACACCCGGTGCGTGCAGCATTACTCGCACCTTCCTAACGACTACAGTGTGGCGTAAGGACGGCGTACGACAGCATCACCCATAGGTCATAGGTACGTGTGACTTCCATTAGTCTTACAGGATACACGTACCACACACACAACAATGGTACGTTCCATTTTCATGGCATCCTTTAAAGTTGTTGACGAGCCTTGAGGGAACTAGAAGACACACCTGAGCTCTCCCTACGATGCTGCTGCTCCTCTCTACGACCCTCCACGGACGAGGACGACCCAAAAGCCTGCAGAACCTGTACGGGTCAACCCGTGTGGCTAAGATGGCTCAGGGTGTCCAATGATCGAAGGGTCGGCAGTTCGATCCCCGCTCCCCCCAGTCAACTTTCGTTGTGTCCTTGGGTAAGGCACCTCACCCTCCCTGCCTCCAGTGTTGCTCCCATGAATGTCCCGGTGATGGTCAGAGGGGGGAGGTGTCTTGCCTCTGTCAGTTTGCCCCAGGGCAGTTGTGGCTACAACAGTAGCTACCATCACCAAGTATGAATGAATATTGGACACACTAAGCGCTTTGTGTCTGGAAAAGCAGATAAATCCAACCCATTATTATTAGTATGCTACGCTTTACCTACAGTCACCTACACCCGTTCTACATGTGTGTGTGTTGGACATTTGTATCCTGACATCCTGTAGGCAAACATATTGGGACGGGGGGGGGGGGGGGGAGTACAACAAAAGCAGAGAACTCCAAATATGGTGGGCTCTGACCTCATCTGTGGGTGGCCTGCTGGATGCTCACGTTGTGGGTGTGGTCAACTTCAAGGCTCGCAGTCTGTTTTTCAAGATAATTTTTTAATGATTTTTTAAAAAATAATTAAATAATTATTCAATAATTTTAATAATATTTTTTCGTTTCGTTTTCTTTTTTAAATACGTTTTTTTTGCTATAATTTTTAATGGAAGTAGTATTCAATTAAAAAAAAAAATCTTTACTCAATTTTTTCTGTGATTTTCATTCTATTTTTAAAACAAAAATGAAAATTACAGATTTTCTTTTTTTAAAAAATCAGGTTTTTTTTAATTAAATTGTATAGGACTCCAACAGTTGTAGTCCTAAAGCGATGAGCTGAGGACGCGTCTAGAAAGCACTACTGGTCCACACTGAGAGAAAATATAACCATATTAGGAATTTCTGTGAAGTTTGTTTAAACAAAACTGTAATGAGTTCTTGTGATGTTTTTGAGATTATTGATGGTGAATTACTGAGAAACTGCTGCCGTTTGTCTGGGCTGTGTTTGTACTTTATTCACGCTCCCTCCCTCATCAAGACAAATTCCTACTGGAACTTGTTTTCTGCATCACCAGACAGAAATAAACCGTTCATAGCACATAAACTAAACGTCTAAGGCACGGACATGTTGTGTTGTTTTTAACACAAATACATTAAAATGAAGATCACCTGTTGTTTTTTTTAATTGACTGCAATCCACTTCTTTACAAGTGAATCTATGAACAATTTAAACATGTCCACTTTACTATTAAGGTTAATTATGCCAAAATCTTTAGAATAAAACTCACCTGAAAAGCACAACACTGTAACAACGACGACAAACTTCATTGTTGTCCCGGTTAAAAACCACATTTTTCCAAGATGCTGCACCACAGTAATTATCCCAGTTTGTACCGTGAAGCCAAAGTCTTTTCAGGGAAGCAGGAATATAAATCTGTTTTTGGTTTAGCGAGACTATAGACCCGGTTGTGCCTGAAGTTTCTTTCAGAGGTGAAGTCCTCCTCCGGTTCTGGCATGCTAAAGTTGGTTTTGAATGGAAAATGTGGAGCTCCTCTTGTCAGACGTGGGTTTTTCTCTGCTAGGAAGAGTTGTCTCATAAAGTCTTCAGTGTTCCAGTCGGTCCTGCAGCGATATCTGTGCCCCTCACAACCTCTGCAGTACAAGCCAGGGGGCATCACAGACGGAGCCGGTCTGCTGACTGTCATGGGTGCGTGAGGTCGACCCAAGGGCTGCTGCGCTCGGCGTGACGCCGCTGCCGTTCAAACTCCAACCATGCTTGTGGAGGCTTCATCCACCTTAATGCGGATGGAGCCGCTTTGGGAAATGGTGATTTTCCAGGAGCTGTGGATCCAACAATTCCACATGACACCCCCAACCAGAAAGAGCTACAACCAATTCTGGTTTGGTTCTTTTCTCAACCTGAAAGAAGTTAAGCAAGAAGTGCAAAACAATCCAAAAGAACGTCTTCAGAGGAGACGTCTCTGGATCCGGCTTCACTTAGGATGGTAAACGTCCCGATGTGACCCGAAGCCCCAAAAGGCTTCAGGGGACTTTAGATGGTGGCAGCACTTTTACAAAATGACATTTGGTAAACTTGAATTGAGGATTTCAAATAGCCAAAACCAAAAATATGGGTTAGCAGGATGGCAAACATTCACTGAAAAAAACATTTTTTTTCCAAAGTCAAATCAATTTAATGTCGCCAGAAACAATCGTCTTTATTCTTTTTCCTCACTATAAAGACATTCAACTTTTGGCTTCACAACCAGTCAGTTTCTTCTGAATGTTGCTCCATGTTCTAGAGCAAAAAGAACATTTTACAAAGCACACTTTCATGTGAAAGTTACCCCACCGTATCACCAATGCAGCACACATCTCCACAATTATAATTCAGAACATTAAAAGTAAAAAGCTTGTTTCATACGTGAAACTCTTAACAAAAAAAAACCCCTCTCCAAATAGTCCATGTGTGTTTTCTGCATTTATATACCAGTAAAATATAATCTCACTCAAGTCAAACCCCCCAAATTCATCATCAACCTTCCTGAACATCTGTGAGATCGTCAGACTAGAAATTGGCAGCTTCCTGTAGGTCCTTTCGTCAGTTGGCTTAAGACGCCGGAAGAACCCGAGCAATGGTGTCCCGAGTGTTCTGGCTGAGCCGCTCTGGGAACTTCACCTCAAACTCCACTATGAGGTCCCCTCGACGGTCAGGGCGTTTGGGATAAGGCAGTCCCTCCCCAGAGATCCGCCGCTTCATCCCCGGCTGTACGACCTCTGTAGACGTGACGGTGACCGTCCTGCCGTCCAGCGTGGGCGCGCCGACTGTGCAGCCGCAGAGAGCCTGGTGGACGCAACAAGACGGAGGGTTAACAACGGTTCCACTCAAACCAAAAGGTGGGTCGGGTTCGCTTTAGCAGAAAATCTGACTTACATCTCTGAGGGAGACCCGAGCCGTGTAAACGATGTCCGAACCGTCGCGTTTGAACACTGGATGCGGCTTGTCCTTCAACACGAATACAACGTCAGCTGGAATGTTTCTTGGAGTCTCGTCTCCCTCTTTGGGAAAAGTGATCTTGGTGCCCTCTTTCCACCCTTTCTTGATCTGAACTTCAAGTATTTTCTCCTCAGTCCGTACACTCTGACCATCAGGGTTCAACCTCTTGCGAGAAATTTTCATTTTCTTTGTGCAACCATTCAGTACTTCCTCCAATGTGACCCGAAGGTCGTGAACCACGGGTGGGTCCTGCTGCTTCTTTACAACACTGGTGTGGCCTCCCATTCCCCCCATGCCGGAGCCAAAGGGGCGCTGGAAGCCGCCCATTCCACCGCCCCCCATCCCAAAGCGGGCGAATGGGTCGTCTGTGTCCATGTCCTCATCCATTCCTCCATTACGCCCACCGAAAAACTGCTCAAAGGGGTTACGCCCCCCAAAAAACTCTGCGAAGATGGCGTGGGGGTCACCCTGGAACGTGTACTGGAAGGTGCCGGGACCTCCGCTTCCTGGGGGACCTCCCCCTTTCAGACCTGGTAGAGAGAAAGAAAACAAGAAGAGGTTATGAATAAAAAGTGACCACAGATGAAGACGGGTCAGAAAATGTCATTTTCAATGTGAGGGGCACACACACGCACACACATGCACACGCACACACACAACTATAGTGACTATAGTACTATAGTTCAATCCTTTGTCGGACCGATTGGTCCAAGTCATTTTGAGTTGACATTTCTATGGCAACCATTCTCGCCAATCAGAAGTGAACTTGTTGAAAGGCCCATTGACTATAAATACTGGACAGACTGACCCCTCCTTCCTGGCGTTCCAAACAGGAAGTACCTGCCACAAGGCCAAAACCCCAAAGACTTCTTCAGAGAAATAAACAACCATTGAGCAGAATAACCATCTCACTCTGATATTTTTTTCTAATCTGTTAATCCAAAATTTTCATGACATTTTTCTCCAATGCAAATTATAAGATGACCAATCAGATGTCTCAGTAAAAGCATGTGGTGCCCGCTGGCCCCCACCTCAACCCGCTTTCAGTCGAATGGGTGTGAACGTGAAACAAGCCTACACCTGATTGGTGATGTCATTGCCATAGAAACGTTGACTCAGACTACAGTAACCACTGTCAGCTGGCTCCAGACTGAAGCGCCGGTAAAGCGGTAAAATGGCCACTGAATTCATTTCACTGGAGCCAGAGGTAAGCCATTGTCTACACCTACTCAGTCCAGTCCACTTTATACGGCCAATGGTTAGGCCACACCCCTACCACTAAAAGCGGGTTTGGGAGTATCTGTCAAACGCTTCAAACAGTCAACATGAGGCCACCTATAGAACTTATAGACTTAAACTACAGAAAAACTATCATGGAAAACAAAGAGGATTATCAAGGTTCTTCTGACCAACAGAATGACAGCTTTTTCATTTCTCTATTGAAGTCGATGAGATTTTAGCTTCCTGTTTGGCCCACTAGGGGGGGAGGAGTCACTCAGTCCAGGTGTCAGATACAGTCAGTGGCTGAATGCAACATCAGGCTTGGAGCCCTCAGGACATCTACAGCAGACGTGAACATGTTGGTACATTCCATGCAGGAACATTCAGATGCTGTGACGTCATCTCAGTTGGACCAGTTCCTGTCAAAGTGCAGGCAAACATGCGCGGGGGGGGGGGGGGTGACCAAACCAATGCTGCTACAAACGAGACCAATGTTTACAGTGCAACTGTTGGACAAACACAGAAACAGCAAAATCTAACTGTGATTCAGCGAGCAAATGTTCTCTACCCAGAATGCACCTGGTCCACAATGTATATTACCGTTAGTTATGGGTGCGATTCAACCAACAATACACTCCGATGTAACGTTACGTACCTTCTTCGCCGTAACGGTCGTAGACGTCTTTTTTCTTCGGGTCGCTTAAAACGTCGTAAGCCTCAGCAATCTCTTTAAACTTGTCCTCTGCGCCCGGTGACTTGTTTTTATCGGGGTGATAACGCAAAGCCTGCTTCCGATAAGCCTTCTTAATGTCTTCGTCTGACGCCCCCTTTTTTATTCCCAAGATTTCGTAGTAATCCTTTCCCATTCTTACAGCTCAAAACAGTAAAAAATGCCAAAACAGAACAAAAAAGGAAACTCTACGGACGTCCGTCCACGAACTTCTCACTACTTCCACGACTCACTTAGTCAAACTCCGCGTGCCCTAATATACAAGCATGGAAGGTTCCAGAGTTTTCCATAAAGAGCTTGTAGTTTCTCCAGTGTGACGTTGATGCAAGGACACGCCCAGTGGGACGTCATACCGTGGTGCTTTCAAGGGCTGTGGGAGATATTCCGAAACACAAGCCAATCGCATCTAAACATAAAAATGCTTCAATATATCAAATATTTACAGCAATCATTACTTTTCTCCTTCAAAATACTGTGGATAAACCACCATTTACTTATCAGTTTTTGCAAAAAGATATATATATATATATATATCTATATATCTGGACCTCCAGCAGCTTTGGTTCTGCTCCCCGCCAGTCTTCCTCCAAACCCTTGATCCTCAAAAGAAAGACACACTTTCATCAGAAAATAGAACCTTGGACCTCTGGCCAACAGTCCAGTCCTTCTTCTCCTTGTCCCAATTGAGACATTTCCTCCGTTGGTCCGGGCTCAGAGGTGGTTTGACCCGAGGAACCCAACAGTTGGAGCCCGTCTCCTGAATGTGGTTTTTGAAGCTGTTCCTCCTCCTCATTCCACTCTTTCATGGAGGCCTGCAGGTTCTTGAATCTGTCCTTTTGATAATCTGCTTTTGATAGTCTGGTCGTCTCTTCTGCTGCTGCATCTTCTCCTGCAACATTTTGTCCTTCCATCAGACTTTCTGTGGATCTGCTCGGACACAGCGCTCCGTGAACAGCCAGCCGCCTTAGCGAGGAACATCAGTGACCATGGATCCCCTCCATCAAACTTAGTATCAAACTTAGGATAATTAGACATTACATTAATATTGCTTGAAAGAAAGCAAACTTATATAAGCCCACCTTTGTTCTACCATAACCATTTTATGACGTGATTTATCATTACCCAGTTCATAACTTTATCAGACAGAATTAAGAATCATTAAGTATCAATAAATCACATGTCATAGAAGAATTACTTAATTATTATGTAAAAATAGACATAACTCTATTTTGGAAATCAACATAAAAACATCAAAACCACAATGAAAAAAGCCTGAGAACACTTTGAAAATAGATCAGAAGATGAGCGGAGAGCGACCTTGAGTGCACCGACAGTATTGGACAGGACCAGATGAGCAGTGATTGGTCAGAGTCCACTAAAAGGTGAAGAGGGAGAATCTGTCAATCAAATGTTTTTGACCGTTAGACGTGGGGCCAGCAGGCTCCACCTTCTTTTAATTAAGATATCCGATTATCCTGTTTATAATTTAGATAACGTTCACCACCGAAAAAATCTCGTTAAAAGAGAGGATTATTAAGAACGTGTACAAAAAGGGGGGTTGAGGGGGGGGGGGTATCAAGCAAGAGTGGTTATTCTGACCAATAGAATGAGTAATTGCTGCTCCACTTCCTGTTCGGAACGCCAGGGGGAGGGGTCACTCAGTACTTTAATGCCATTGGTCGCATCGATGGTAGTGTGGACAGCGTTTTGTCTGAGGCAAATGCTGATTGGCTGGTTCGAGCGCGTGGTCGCTGACAGCGCTGTCCTGTCCGGGCGCTCATTGGAGGTTTGAGCGTCGCTCATCCCGGTGGATCAGAGAGCTTTGCTAACCGCCAAGATGAAGCACTACGAGGTGAGATTCCTGCAAAGTCCAGCCATTTAACCCATTCGTAATGACGTCCGGCCTCTTTTATGTGTTCTCCGAACAGGAATCCGGTTTTATCCGAACATCCGCGCGGTTCGCTAAGCAAACGCCGCCTCCGGCTCGTTGTTCTGGGGTCAGTTCCGTGCTAGCTTTGGTCGCAGACCCTGCCCTCCGGCCGGGGGTGGGGGCTTTAGCTGCTGCCTGGAGGGGTTGATGACATAGACAGCATGTATAGAGATATATGTCCGTGGACGTGAGCCTGTCAGTCATCTCTGCCCGCTGATTGCTGACGGCGTTCTTATCGGGTTCTTGCTCAATAATGTCGCAGGTGAACAGGTGTCCGAACAGGTCCGTGCACGTGCGCACCTCTCCATTGATTGACACGATGGTCGTCATGGGTCGGTTTTTTTTTTTTTTGTGGCGTCGTGCTCACAGCCACAGACCGTTTAAACGGCGTCGGTGTTGAGGAGATTACCGTATTCCGTTTCATAAGAGCCTTAAACCCACCGGACGGGATCTGAAGCAGTCAGTCTGACAGACTGGCTCAACCGGAGCCGTGATGCTGCCACGCGCCGCTGTGCTCTGGACTCCTGAGTGAGTGAGACACACCTTCAGATAAAGAGCAAGTCACGAGGAAAGGTGACAGAAAGTTACCAACAGGACTTAAGTTGTCTGTGTGTGACACCCTAGTAGTTAACCAGTCATTAACTGGTACCAGTAAAAAAAAAAAAAAAATATCAGTTTTGATCCAGAACTCTTGTCTGAATTCCCGCCCTAACCCCTAACTACTAAAAAACTATAAAGTTAGTGCCCTGGATTGTAGAAACAATTCTGACTCACTACTTTTGATTTTTAACGGCAGATATGACGTCATCGATTTCGTTAATTATCTATGAGTCCACAGTCTTCTGAAAATAAAAATGATGGTTCTCTAAAAAAAATGATTTTTTTTGGCAAAAGTGTCCCCAACGCAATGCATTGTGGTCCATATTCGCCGATCAGTTTTGGAATTATGGTTGTGTCCGAATTCCTTCCCTACTCGCTATACAGAGCGTTCCCCATTCTGTAGTGCTGTCCGAATCTACAATTCCACAATCCAGTGCCCTAGAAGTTTCCCAGAAGTCTCTGCACAAAAACAGGTGTGCATCTATGCTCACTAGATCAGCAAATATAGGCCACAATGCATTGCATCGGAACATTTCTTACCAAAAGAAATGTATTTCAATGTACTTCTTTTACTAAAACATCGACGTTTTTATCTTCAGAGGTGAGTGTAGTGTCCCATCTGATTTGAGAACTCAGGGCACTAGATTGTGCACTATGTAGTGAGTAGGGACGGAATTCGGACACAGTGTCTGCGGAACAGTCCATTTTAATCTCGTTTGAAAGAAAACGCGATCTGCTCCTCTGCTGTTCCCAATTTAAGTTTAAATTTGCACTATTTTTACTACAAGGCTCGTTCTCAGCAGAAACTCTAAATCAAATAACTGGAAATGGGATCGGAGCCCAAAGCCTGATCAGGACGGTGGTTTTTATATGTAAATCAATTCTTTGTTCTTCTTTTAAAACAACACGTTCTGCACGCATTCTGGTGAATTTGTGTTTCCTAAAATGTGAACCAGAGAACAGCATGATGATGAAAAAAAAACAACAACCAAACATTCCATAAATGTTTTAGGAAATTGATCTTTGAGCATGAGGGATAGCTCTAATAATCCAAAGCGAATTTAAAGTCCGATCATCTTTTGATCCATTTTCAGTCTGTTGATTGGGATGATGCTGTTTTTAGCCAGAACGTCGTTTCTGCTCTTGATTTACAACTATTAGAAAAGGAAATACTCAAACGCAGATTTAATCTTAATTCTCATCAGAAAAATGCGACATAAATATGTTAAAAACACAAAAAGTACAATATGTATTGAAGTGAGTCTTTCAGCTTAAAATTCTAATGAATGTTTTTCCATTTTGAGCCAAAAGTTAAAGGACATAAATTCAAAGAAACTTCAATGTAACGAATGAAGAAACAATCATTTTAGAGCTAACTAATTAGTGCTGAATTTCAGATTTTAGTTAATTATTCTACCTTTTATTAGTTGTTTGCATTGTACTTCCTTAAAAAACGTAAAGAGCCCAGTTTAAGATGAACACAGGTGTAAAAAACAATGGAGGCAACATTAGACATGAAATTTATGCTTGTTAATAAAATAACCATAAATAGCAGTTTAGTGGTTGTTATTGTAGTCTTTTCTATCTTGAAGCTAAAGTTAGATGATGATAGATACAGAATTGAATCAAAAATTAGTATTTTGTTTTGGTGACAGAATTAAAAATAACTCACCTTTTTCTTCTATGAACACTGAAACACCAAAGAGTCAAAGAACTTTTGTAATGTAAATTATTATGTACTCCAACATGTATAACTGCTGACATGGAAAAAAAACCCCACTTGCCGTTTCATAAAGCAGAGCTGGAACTGCGATTTGCTGTTCCAGTTATTCCTCAGCGGCTGAGCCGGACTTCAGAGTTCCCAGCTTTCACCGCTGCAGCTTTTATAGAGACGGGATGGCGTGGGGGCGGTACAGCCTCGCGGCTATGTGACACCCAATGACCGGAAAGGGTTCATGTCTCTGCAGACTCCACTGGGGTGTCATGTGTCCTTTTTTCTGTTGGGATGAGTGATTAGTAACCGGAATATAAGATGGATGGACTGTTTCCCAGAAGTCATAGCTTTCTTTCATCTATGAGAAGTGAGCTGTTGTTGTCCGTCTGTGTTTGCTGGAAAAAGGTGAATCTACATCAAACTTGAGGCCCCATTGGTTCTGTTTTAATGTGTAGCATAATGAGAAGGCAGACAGTCTGTGTGACTGAGACCCAAACTGTGGAGTTCACGTAGAAACATAGACGTGTGTCTTTAATAATACACCTATGATATCACTGCATCCATCTGTCTGGTGTCTGTGGGTGGGGGCTGGACAGAAAAAGCTGGCAGGAGGCGTTTATATTTAGCTGAGGAGCAAAAGACAGGTTCAGATCAGTACTGGGGGGCAATGTTTGCCATGTTGCCTCACCCTCATCCTTTCACTCAGACATTTGCGGGACGAAAATATGTCTGCTTTAGGGACGCGTCGCGTTTCATATGTGGAGCAGAAAGCTGCCCGCTTCACAGCTTTGACAATGAGCATGTGCAGACCACTGCTGTCCGTCAGGGAGGCAACGGTTGGCACACTTTAATGTTTATTTATTTGTTTATTTTATATGTATTATTTTTAGAATAGTTTTTCATTTATCAATTTATTTATTAATTTTATTTATTTAATTTTAGGGTTGGGGTATAACTGTTGGCTCACTATTTTGAATATTTTTCATTTAATTTATTTTTTCATTTAATTAATTTTAGGGTTAGGTTTTAGTTTTATTTATTTATTTATTTTTTCATTCATTTATTTTTATATTAGGGTTTAACTGTTGGCACACGTTTTAAAAATATTTTTTTATTATTTGTTTATTTCCTTTTTAATTTTTTTAAAATTATTATTTTAGTTCATTTCTTTATTTTTATTTTAGGGTTAAGGTATAACTCACACATTAACGTAAATCTTACACCCCAGATGTGAAAGAATGAGTGATGGGAGGTGGGGGGGGGGGGGGGGGGGGCAATGACGTAGGAGGGAGGGGCAGGAGGAATGCCAAAGAGAGATTTATGTCCACAGCTGAGGTCTCCCCCCCTTTTGTCTCTCGATCGGAAGTCAACCTTCAGAATAAGGGAATGAAGGACTGAGCGTAGGGGGGAGCTCGGCCAGTAGCTGGAGGAAAAGTGGGGGATATGGATGCCTTAGCTCTCGAGGCCAGTGGGAAAAAGTCCAGCAATGCTGGGCTGGGGGCTCCGGCGCCGGGGGCAGCACCAGCGAAACGCAAACCTGCTAAAAAAGCTAAAAAGGCCGTTGTTTTCTTTGAGGTGGAGATCCTGGATGCCAAGACCAAGGAGAAGCTCTGCTTCCTGGACAAGGTGAGAAACAAACCACAAAGAATGTTTCAAGAAAACAGCTATTTGTACATGTATTGGAACAAATAATTTTTGAAGATTAAGTTTCCCCGATTAGTAGTGTTTTCTGGAATTAGCCATGATAAACGGGTGAGATGGTCACATGGTCCTCCAGAACAGCGAGACCTGTAGTATAGTAACCATTAAATACATTTACACGTCAGCTTTGTTTATTGCAGATAACCTTCACTTTATCACAGTTCACCTTTGGCAGTCTCGCTGTTTTTTCAGCAATCTTGCAGTTGTCTTTCCTTTAGCAGTGCATTCTGTTCTGCGCCCTGATTGGCTGTAGATCCTTGTCAATCAACCTCCTCTGTGTTGTGTCTCCTGTACAGAATGCCTCCATTGTGTCACATTTACATAAATCTTTAATCACCATCAGATCTTTTTCCTTCTATAAATCTGGACTTATTTTTCTATTAAGGTTTGAACTTAGAGTTTATTAAAAAAAGAAAAGAGTGAAAAGACAGACATGAACAGCACCTTGAGCTGTTGTCTTTACATGAAAGGTGCTACAGAAATAAAGGTAATTTGAATTTGAGAGAACTGTATAAAGTGTGTAGTGAGGAATTTTACAGCATTAAAACATCTAGAATATTTGTACAAAATAAAGGAAAACTACTTTGCCAATTTCTCTTATTGTGGGTTATTTTTAGAATGTAACTCGCATAATAAACGAGGCACCACTGTATTTAAATGTACTTCAGTGTTATGTATTTATTATTGTTTGTGTACCTAAAATACTAGAATGTGGTGTGCCAACTATTGAACCCCGAATGTTAACGGCATTTGTGTTGTGTCCCTCCATAAATTTGGAGACTGCATTGAAGTTTATCAGCTGTAGCTTTGTGTTTAAATGGCTCATGCTGTCCTACAACTGAGTAAAGGCCGTGCCGCACAACCGCTAATGTACATTTAGTCCATATTGCACGGATGTAAATTGTTCATACGTGAATATAAAAAGTGAGAAAAGTTGTGGTCTTTACGTGAACTTTTCACCAATGTATCACGAATGAACCACGTTAAAACAATGGAAGAAATACGAACAAACCACGCAAAGAACACGGAAATTAACATAGAAGCCAAATATGGCTCGAAATTCGAGCGGCAGTGATGTAATTTGAACGTGATTTGTGCGCCGCAGGATACATAAGTTATACATCGGTGGTTCATGCGTGAAAACTCTGTTAGACATACGTGGAACGATCATGAAAAGACACAAATTTGTGTATGCATCTCACAAAAATGCCTTACAATTGTGTAAGATTCATGTAATAATTGCGTATAAACTACGTAAAATATGCATAAACTAAAAAAAATTCTAAACTGAATACATTTTCAATTGACCAAAATTCTGAACAGCCCCCAACCGAATTCACGTAACGATCCGTGGGCGGAAACACTTGATGGACATCGGCACACATCAATGAATGAAGAATGCAAGAAACACGTATGAATTACTTTTATCACGCATGGATCACGGAAGGACGAAATTTCATACGTGGATAAACCACCAAATGTACGTAGCGGCTGTGTGACACGGCCTTCAGATGGATCCATGAATCTGTCTTCTAGTCCTCTGCATCGGGACAGTTGGTGAAAGGACTGTTTCGTCTGAAGTTCCGTGGTCATGGTCATGTCAGCCAGGTCATACAGGGTCCTAATGGGTCTAAATTTCTCAATTAAACTTGTAGAGCTGATGTGAAATGGCTAATGTTAATAAAAACTTAGTTCCAACATCGAGCCTGGGTGACCTGGGGCCTCATTTATAAACATTGCGTACGCACAAAAGAAGGCGTACGCCACTCTCTACGCAATAGTTGAGATTTATAAAAAGCAAACTTGAGGGGAAAATGTGCGGTCCTTCATCAAGCCCTGACCCAGGCGTACGCACAAAAACGGGTGAAATGAGAAACGGCGACACCGTCGGCAGATGGAAGAAACACGTGAAAGTGAAAATGACAATACTGCCTCATGAATAACATGAAGACTTCACAAAGCAAGTCTCACAATAACAGCTACATGAACACCCGTTTGATCGATCAGCAGTGAAACAAACAAAAACAATCAAATGAAAATGACAACAGAAATTCAAATGAACACATATTTGCAGAAAGAAAAGTGAAATATGTTCTGCAATATTGGCATGTTGTGCAATTCATCCTCATAAATAATATAGTTAACAGAACGAAACAATGTACAAAACTGATATTCTCCTCAATGTGTCCGTCTGGAGGAGCAGATATAGTCAAAGTCAAAGTCAGTTTTATTGTCAAATATGCTGCATCCGTAAGACATACAGCACAGATGAAATTGCTTTCCTCTCACCCCACAGTGCAAGCAGCATATAAAATAATAAATAAACGACTTAAAAATACATTCTTTTAAAAACAAAAAAGCCGATAGAGCCGCTGCGTGTGAATCAGACAGACAGACAGACAGGCAGGCAGACAGACAGACAGACAGACAGACAGACAGACAGACAGACAGACAGACAGACAGACAGACAGACAGACGGACGTATTAATTGTCCACTGGGGAAAGTTGTTTTCATAGTAAACATTTCTTCATAAGCTACAGAATTATGGTATTCATGCATATGCCTTTAGTTTGTTTTCTTTCTGATAAAACAATGTATGGCGTATGTCTCAACCATTCAGAAAGTAACAAGAAATGACATTTGATGAACAATTTCCCATTTCCACGTGGATTATTACCCACATCTGTAGCTTGTCAGATGCAATTAAATGGATGGAAATAAAATGCCCCATCACAATGCGTAATGACCACAATGGCTGATCTTGGATCTTAGAAGATGTGGCAAATGGAAGAATTGGGAGTGAACGCATCTTTAGACAGCAAGAAGACTTGCTGGCAAACGAGGACCAGTGGCTTATGAGCCGGTTCCCACTTCCTCCAGCCGTCCTGGTGGAGCTTTTGGGGGGGTGTCACCCGGTGCATCAGGTGCGTCTCTGTGTTTGCCATGGTTTCGCTATCAATGAATATTCATTTGTGGGCGTTTCACGGACTATTTATGGGCAACTATGGGCGTGTCATGAAGCCACTAAAGCTGCGCAGCATTTAGAATTGGTTGTGATTTATTAAGGGAAGGATGTGTAGGATGTGCGTGCGCACGGTTTTATAAATCCGAATATTTCTGTGCGTACGCACGTCCTATGTTTCATCCATACGCCACTTCTGACGCAAATCCTACGCAAAGTTTTATAAATGAGGCCCCTGGTCTTGGACAAATAGAATGGTCTTAGTACAAATTACCTTAGGAACGAAACGTATAGCCACTGGATAGTCTAAATAGAAAATGAATTGATTAGGTGCCATCGGTTCACTTCTTACTGAACTTTCAGCAATCAAGGAAATAAATTCAGTACAGTTACTGCTTCATCTGTGGATCTCTCTGTTGCTTTTCAGTGGTTTAGCATCATGTTTAGGTATCTGCACAGGTGTGTGTTGGGCCTGTACACACTGTTTAATTTACCTTTTTAGGTTGAGCCCAATGCCACCATCGGTGAGATCAAGTCAATGTTCCACAGAACCCGTAAGTACCAAGTGTCTACAGTTTCATGAATCCAATTCCACATCAAATAAAATCCTCTCTACATGGAGATAAATTGAATTAGTCTTGTCTTTAAATGCCTGTTCCAGATCCTCAGTGGTACCCAGCCAGACAGTCCATTCGTCTTGACCCAAGTATGTCATCTCCAAAGTCATTGCTATCTTCTTAACTCTCCTGTTATGTTACTGAAAAGTACTTTTTCCCTATGAAAGTTTTCTTGCTTGGCTTTTGTTTTTCCAAAAACAGAGCTGAAGCTGCGGCTAAACCGTCATTTTTATCAAAGTGTCTTTAATAGAATCAAATAACCACAAAGAAAAAAGTAGTTCATGATGTTTCATATTCCTATCTACTCAGTGTTTATCAGGGCCTGTTTAGATGAACACAGAGCTGAAATCCTGGAGATGGGAAATGTTTCTAATCAAACGTGTCCCCAGGTCAAATTGACCGGAGAACATCCGTGGTTGCTCTCACAAACCAGCGTAACAGGAGGGTTGAAGTAAATCTAGATCCTTTTTTTTATTATTATTTCAGTCTCTTATTTGTCCACATATTTGTCTCTGCTTCAGAGGGGAAGTCTCTAAAGGATGAGGATGTTCTGCAGCATCTTCCAGTGGGAACCACAGCAACGTTCTACTTCAGGGACTTGGGAGCTCAGATCAGCTGGGTTACAGTAGGTGTTGCACACACCACCCAAACTTGGTCGGGTCCACCAGCCTTAGCAAATTTAATTATGTGGAAGAAATCAAACTATATGAGCATTTACCACTGTGAAGGAATCAAAGCCCAGCTCCCTGATATTTGAAAATCCAGTTGTTCTCTCTCAGGAAACTAGATCTAAAGACAAATGGTTGCTTTGACGTTTGCCGAATCGCCCATCCGTGGGAATTGGTAGTGAGCTTGTTGGAAGGCCACGCCCCCTACTACTTGAAAAGTGGCCACACGAAATCGGTCAAAGGTTTTAAAGCCAGCAGGCTCCACCTACTTTTATTGGGGCATCTGATTGGTCAGTTGACTGACTGATTGATTGATAATTGATTGTTTATATTTATAAGTTATTCAAGTTTATATCTTGAATAACTTTAACTAAAGAAATAAAAAAGAGAATTATCAAGAAGATGTTAAAAAATAGATACTGGAGCTAGAATGGTTATTCTGACAAATGGAACAGGGGTGTCAGAATCCAGGCAATGAGGGGCGTGTCCTAGAACCTGCCATTAAAGCTCTTTATTGGCCAAACACTCCTGATCCAGGTAATCAGCAACAGACCCTCCAGGTCTGGAGTTTTACACCCTTGAAGTAGAAGGACTGACTGATGGCTTTTATTTCTCTGTAGACATTTTGGGGATTTTGGCTTTTGGAGCTACTTCCTGTTAGAGGTAAGATCGGGCCTAAAAAATCCGTCCCGACCCGACACAGGCCCGTGGGCATTAAAGCCGAACTCGGACCGAACCCGACCAATTAAGTTGATTAGCAGGACCGAGCCTGAAGCAAACCTGAAATTTCAATTTAACCCATAGGATTTTTGGCAGAAAAAAATCGCCAGATTTCTTAAAGGTAAAATAATCTACATATTTTTATGATGATGAAAGCTATTTTCCTTCTAACAGAGAGTGGTTGCTGCAGCCGCGCGCGTATAAGCTGCTGTTGTGGCATAGAGTTCTGCTGGAAGCGCTGAGCATAGGCTCATCTCTCCATGACAAATGCATTTGATCAATGAAATAACGCTGGAACACAGAAGAAGAGGCCAGACAGAGAGAGTGACAGAGAGATCTGGATGATAAGCACTCGCTTCATTACGCGGAGAAATACTGCAGCTGCAGCGGTGCGCGTTTGCCTTTTTCAGTTTCCCTGTCTGAAGTTTATCCTTGACTTCCTACTGCTCCATATCAGGGATCCCTAAACAAAATAGATGCAGACTTGGGGAGGGAAGATTACGTTCACGACACGTGCGCAGAGCTGCGGGTGGCCGGCGCCCCCCTCGTTCTGCCAGTTGCTGGACCACAGTGTATGTCAATCAACGGTGGGCTGGTGACTGGTGGGAGGGGGCGGGGTCTACCTGTGTGTGTGTGTGTGTGTGTGTGTGTGCGTTCAGTGAACGTTCTCCCTCTGAGTTAGAAGAAGCTGGCTGTGCCTTTGGGTTCGTGCGGTAACCGTTCTGACATCCAGGATTAATAAAGAGCTGTTTGACAACCGCCGCCTAAGGAGCTTCTTTGCAGACATTACAATATATTTATTAAAAAAGTCAGCGAGAGAGAAGCCCGGCCCGACCCGACCCGAACGTAATGACTGTCATTTAGAGCCCAACCCGACCCGAAATTCGGGTCGGGTCGGGCTCGGCCTTAAGATCTTACCTCTACTTCCTGTTTAGAACGCCAGAGGGGAGGGGCCACTCAGTCCAGTCCTCTTAAGCCTCGTTTCCACTGAGCGGTCCGATCTGGTCTGGTATCAATTAAGCTGGATCAAACCGTCGGTCGTAGGTCCATAGAAAAATGGAACGGACCGGTTAGGGCGGAGCTACCCTCGACCCCATTGATTGGTTAGAGGTCATTACAGGAATCGACAGCTCTAAGACAGCTGGAAACGCTCACCTGAATTACCTGGACTGTTCCAAACCGGACCGCACCACCCAATGGAAATGAGGCTTTATCCAGTCATGGTTTATGTCTCACATGATTGACCATCGTGACGAGTTTTGTTGTTGTTGTGCTTTTTCAGAACAAATGTTTGTGTGTATTTCAGCCCGAGCGCTGCTGTTCTAATATGTTTTTGTTTTTCAGGTTTTTCTGACAGAGTACACTGGCCCGCTGGTCATCTATCTGCTCTTCTACTTCAGAGTTCCCTTCATCTATGCGCCCAAATACGACTTCACCACCAGTAAACACTGGGTTGTTCAGTAAGTTACACTATCAAAGTATTAAAGCTCAAGTTTCTGCTTTAAATCTGCTCCAAGAAGTAAAGGGAATTTTCTCTTTCTTATACTTTATGTAATTGTACAAAGAATAAGAAGTCTGTTTTTTTCCCTAAAAGCTCATATTTATGGCCAAGTTGGGGCACAACCAAAAAGATTTTGGTGGCTTTATTTGGCACCTAATCCGGTTTCTTTTGAGGATGTATTCAGACTGGACACATTTGGTTCTTAAACTGAACCAGAGTTCATTTTCCCCGATAACAGTTTTCAGTCTGAATACACCCAAGAGGACTCTGGTCCAGGACCAGAACCGCTCTCTGACCCGTCTTTGGAGGTGGTCTCGGTTAGTTTCTAATCTGACTAAGGTTCAGTTCTGTCTGAGATTCCTTAGTCTGAATAGGGTCTGTGCCTGCAGCGGAGCAATTGGACCACAATGGCCACCATAGCCGGGCATTATGGGATGTAAACACAATAACGGAGTTACGATGAGACACAGTAACTCATTAAAATGTGATCGGATGAATTCAGACTTGTTAGAATAACTTTGAACGTTGCTTCCCACCGTTTTCCCAACAGTCTATACGTCATAAATCCGTACTGACGTACCTTCATAGCCGTCCTTACTCAGTAACATACAGACATTCCATTATTCTTTCTCTTGTTTCTTTGCTCCGCCCTCATAATTCCTGTCCAATGACTGAAGACGCAGAGTTTTGTTTACAAGCTGAGGTTTAAAACAGGAAAGTCGGCCTGACTGGCAGTCTGGAAACAGACCAAATCCAAGGTTCAGGACTGGATCTGGACCCTCAGAGTAGCATTATGATCGTGTGCCTTGCTAAGGTCTCATAGGCAGCTTGCAGAATTGCACACAATCCAAATCCATTATTCTTTTCTCTGCACACATACTTAATGGTGTCTCCTTTCCATTCGTCTCGTTTTACTTTTATGTCTTTAATAAAGCCGTAAACTTCAGCCACACAGCAGCTAAAAGACGGAATGGAAACCTAAAGTTCCGTCTGCCTTTCCTGCTTCTACCTGAAATGAGAGAGCAGATAGACTGACGCACATCTGACAGCCATATTTCTATGTTTTTTTTACCGCTCTTTTATACAAGCACGTTTCAACAAAAAGGATTGAAGACTCAGAAAGCATTGGGGTCTTTGTCGTCTTGATAAACAAAAAATTAACAAATTATTGTTTATTTTTTTCCTTTTTTCACACCTTTCTGGCTACAAAGTTCTGAATACTTTGCTGGTACTTTTGACAGCAGCAGGAGGTCCAGGGTCTCAGTACTGAGTGGGTCATATTTTTGGCCTACATAGTCAGTGATCAGCTGGTGACCTGTTTATGTTTTAGGCTGCTTATAATAGCCACACTGGGCTCCATAACCCAAATCACTACTGTGTTTGCTGTCAGTTGTGTCTGTGTCTATAGTAATAGTTTGTCGAGGGGGGGGTGGCGGCAAATGGTTGAGCCTATTTATGCCTCAGTCCCAACTGCCTTTGCAGGTGGATACAGTCTGACTGGGGGGGGGGGGCACAGAATTCTACGGTTGTAGATCGCTCAGTGAACCCGTCAAGAGAAAATGTTCATGCACGTCAGTTTGTGTGGACGTCCCACAGACACGGGATCACGTGCACAACACATGCGTGGAGCATGTGTCACCAACGAGTAGAGCGTGGCGTAAAGACGCCGTGCGACATCATCACCTGTACGTCATAAGTACGTGGAACTTCTGTTATCCTTAAGAATACTTTAGATACACTAACCGTCAGCGATGGGTAGATGAAGCTTCATGAAGTGTTTCGCCCAAACTGTATCGACACCGTGTCGGTACTGTGTCACTTAATACTGACTCCTGCTGGACCAAAGACGTAATCGCAAGCAACCAAGTTAAGAAGCGTCATTGATCTACAGAACAGACCACAAGTTTGGAGACACCTTCTCATTCAGATGAATGGGAAGGTGTCTCCAAACGTTTGGTCTGTACTGAACTTTGTCTTTGTAGTTCCTCATTCCAATGCCCCAGCACTGGGGGGGTGCTTTTAAGTTTGACAGTTCTGCTAAACAAATGTGACATTTAACCTCCAAAACATAAAATGATTCATTTCAAATAAGAGTCCGTTTGAAATGGAATGATATTCTGTTAGATCAAGCAGAAACCCAGAGGAATGGGGGGACAAAAAGCCAAAAACACCAATAAAACTGTTAAATAATTCCACGTATCTCAGTAAAACACCACATTCCACACCAAAAGTAAAGACTCAGTAAAGTAAGACGTCAAACACAGAAGGGGGGGGGGCACGCCAGCACAGGAATTGTTCGACAGCTGGAAGCTGGGCGATGGAAAATGTACCCAAGTGACAGGAATGTAACCAAGAAGATCCGGTTGTGTTTCAAAATTAAAATATATTTAAAGATAAAAGGTCGCTTAGACTCATGATTAAACTAAGTAAAACTGGCAACCCTGTTGGTGACGCTCTTCCTCGTTTGTCTCCTCTGTGACACACCGACACAGTGGCGTGTCGGTCATGTGACTTTTCCTGACGCCAAACGCTCACAGACACCGTTTCACGGTGTTGCCGGGCCTATCACTGCTTACCACACGCACGGAAATGGTACGTTCCATTTTCATGACGTCCCTACGACCCAAAAACTGTCGGGCCGTGCATGAGGAGGAGGCATAGGTTGGTCAGGAATCGACTTCCTCAAACCTCTGCAGGGATCTTTTTGCTCCCAATGAACAGCGTCACTTTAGTTTTCCCTCCACAATCCACTGCTCTTGTCCTGAAAAGTGTGTCAGAGCTCCGGTTGTTTGTGTTTCCTGCAGTCTGGCGTGTATGTGTCACTCCTTCCACTACATGAAGAGGCTGCTGGAGACCCTGTTTGTGCATCGCTTCTCTCATGGAACAATGCCCCTACGGAACATTTTTAAGGTAAAGAATTCACACAGACGGTCGGCTTTTGTCACCAATCCTCTAATAATCGGCTTTTTTCCTGTTTTGTAGAACTGTACCTACTACTGGGGCTTTGCAGCGTGGATGGCTTACTACATCAACCACCCCTTATATACCCCCCCCAGTGAGTGCACGTTGATTCACGTCTTACCAGCATGCGTTCAGCTGCTTTTATTCGTCTTTTTTTTTTTTTTTAATGCTCCTTAATCCTCTTGCAGTCTACGGGGAGCAGCAGATCCGATTGGCCCTCATCCTTTTCTTGGTAAATTACTCATTTCTAACACTTTGCTTTCTTCCAAAGAGTCAAAAATAGACGGATAAATATTCAGATTTCACATTTCAATTCTACTGGGTAGATGCTTCTGGCCCTTTTGCTGTGGGCTGATTGTTGGTTGGTTTGTTTGTTTGTTTGTTAGTTCTGTCAGATTGGCAACTTTTCCATCCACATTGCTCTGCGGAACCTCCGTCCACCAGGTAAATACCGAGTCGTGTCTGCAGGGCGTGACTTTCACTCTGCCGTCAATATTTGCACCTAAAACGCAAGGAATTTGCTTTTGAGTTCATGTCAATCAAAGCTTTTATTCCCCTAAATGCAATTTTACACGACCTGCTGTTTTACCAGAATAAAATAGTAATAAGTAGAAGAAACCATATTTACTGTTTTCATTTTTTTTCTGCATTAAGGCTCTAAGACCAGAAAGATTCCTTATCCCACCAAGAACCCCTTCACCTGGATCTTCCTGCTGGTGTCCTGCCCAAACTACACCTATGAGGTAACGCCTTTTATTCTGTTGAAGGTCGCGCTCCCATCATCCAATGATCCGAGCGTTCCCAGTGGTCTTTTAGCTGTGACCATGCCGTTTTTGGCCAAAATCCCAAACCCCGTGTCGTTTTCTGAATTGGAAATTCACCTCTGAGTTGTAGGCGAGACTTTTTTTTTTTTTTAATTTGCTGCAAGTTGGCTGAGAGGTGCAAGACACGTTAACATTTAAGACACAACACATCCCAGTACAAATGAACAAACACTGAAACAGCAACTAACAGAACTAATGACAGAGTCCTGAAACAAAACAGCAAATTATGGAGCAAATGACCAAATCACAAAAAGCAACGCCGTTACAAACGACCAAATCCTGAAACACGACCATGGAAGCGGAGACACGCCTTCTAACAGAAAGAGACGTAACATAAAACCAATCGTGACTGATTCTTTAAAGTTATTTATGACTGTTTTCTTAATGTGGACATTATAAATACATGAAACAGTCCAAAAGCATTTTTTAGAGTGTACTACTACAATAAAAATGACAACAATGTTTAGCAAGGTAAAGTTTTTGCGTCACGTCTCGTATTACGGGTATTCCTTTCCGTTAGCAGCTGCTCGCTTTCCTTCAGTTTTGTCTCCATCTTCTGCTGTCGTGTTTTGCCGGTCGGCTGCGTATCCCTTGTGTTATCCTATGGGGTCCAGATGACCCCCCCTTCCATTGAGGTGTTCTCCTACCATGACAAAGGTGGATAAAGGTGGAGAGGATTTCATGTAATCCATGGACACCAGTGAAGATCACAAATCATTGAAGAACAAAGGTTCAGAGCTCTGTCTAGTGGGTCTAGATGACCCCACTGTCTAGTGGGTCTAGATGACCCCACTCCCAATGTGAACATGCCTAGGATAGAACAAGGGATAAAGGAAAAGGAATACCTGAAGTGACACAAAAACTTTACCTTGCTAAACATTGTTGTCATTCTTATCGTAGCAGTACAATTTAGAAAAAGCTTTTGGACTGTTTCATGTATTTATAATGTCCTCATGAGTAAAACAGTCATAAATAACTTTAAATAATCAGACACGATTGGTTTTATGTTGCGTCCATTTCCGTTAGAAGCCGTGTCTCTGCTCTCGTTTCTGGATTTGGTCATTTGTAACGGTGTTGCTTTCTGTTGTTTAGTATTTGGTCATTTGTTTCGTCATTTTCTGTTGTGTTCTGTGATTTGCTGTTGTTGTATCTTAACTTTAAACGTGACTTGAACCTCCTGGCCACCGTAGTTTCCTCTTCTCTGAATCCACGTCACAAATCCGATCTTTTTCCAACAGCATTTTTTTCGTCTGCTCCTGATTCATCACCATTTGAATAAAAAACTCTCTGAAATGTGGTTTTAATCCAAATGTTCTTCCTAAATGTCCTCCATCATTAGAAAAATGCCGATGGGAGGGGGTCTTGAAGTTATTTTTCTTAAACCAATTGAGCGATATGAAGTGCGTCTCCGTCTCCCTGCTGTTTCCTGCAGTTGGGCTCCTGGCTGGGCTTCACCCTGATGACCCAGTGTCTCCCGGTGGCCTTCTTCACCCTGGTGGGGTTCATCCAGATGACGGTTTGGGCCAAAGGGAAGCACCGCAGCTACCTGAAGGAGTTTCGAGACTACCCTCCTCTCCGCTCTCCCATCATCCCTTTCATCCTGTAGCTCTCCTGCGTCTGAAAACGCCCTCCTTGATTCCAAAATTGACACTGAAGCTGAGGACTGATTCTCTAGAGCTCGTCGTTTTGTCCCCTCAGACCAGATGCCCGGCTTTTCCCTTCAGTCCTTTTTTTGTAGTTCTAATGGAAAAACCTAAATTCCTGCAGCGCGCTCAAACCTTTTGTGAATGCTTCGTTGATTATTTTGGTTTTTTTGCATTTCATCTGGTGTACAATGTAAAGAGGTCCATAACTTTATAACTTGACTCTATTGTACTGGGCTTGACTGTGATCTGTAATTGTTCTGTTAAAAAAAATCCCGTCTGAAACAATGATGGAGGTCATTCTTTTAATGTTGGAGGTAATTTATTAAAAACATGATAGCAACATTATTTCATTTACAAATGTCCATCTTAGCCGTTTCGATCTACAGCGTTCCCTCGTTCTAGCATGGGTCACCTTTCATGGTCTTGTAGATTTTTTACAGTGCAATGTTGCATGTTTTTTTTACAGTGCACAGTGTTCTGCGCCCTGATTGGACTGTCAGTTGATCTCCTCTGTGCTGTGTCTGCTGCACTGGATTTGTTCAGTTTACCAAATCTACATAAATCTTCAATTGTGATCAGATATTTGTCTCCATCCTATGAACCTGCAATGATTTTTCTCTGAAGGTTGAAACCATCGACTGTATATGAGAAGTGGACTGAGCGAGTGTGACGTTCAAAGAAAACGGTTAACTTCTGCCTCTAACCCTTGTTATCCTATGGGGTCAAAATGACCCCCCCCCCCCTTCCATTGAGGTGTTCTCCTACCATGACAAAGGTGGATAAAGGTGGAGAGGATTTCATGTAATCCATGGACACCAGTGAAGATCACAAATCATTGAAGAACAAAGGTTCAGAGCTCTGTCTAGTGGGTCTAGATGACCCCACTCCCAATGTTAAAGTGTCTAGGATAGCACAAGGGTCAACAGTCAATTCAGTCGACTTTTTATTTATTTATTTTTTACGATACGGTTGCCGCCATGTTGAAGTTAAGACGCCAAATAAGGAGCGATTGGTCCAAGTGTGGGTCAACATTTCCATGGCAACCTCTCCCACCAACCAGGAGTGAGCTTGTTGGAAGTCCACACCCCAACCACTTGAAAGCAAGCTAAACAAAATCCGTCAACGATTTTAAACATTGGATGTGGGGGCCTGCAGGCTCCACCTACTTTTGGTGAGGCACCTGATTGGTCCGTTTATACTTGAACAACAGGAAAGAGGATGATCAAGAAAAAGGTAAGAATGGTTCTGACCAAAAGAATAAACAGATTTCTCTACAGAGATCTGTGGGATTTTGACTTCTTGGAGTCATTTCCTGTTTGGAATGCCAGGGGGGGGCGGGGCCACTCAGTCCAGGTCTCGTATAGAGTCAGAAACGTTTAAAAAGTGTGTGGTGAGGGGTTCTACAGTATCAGAACAGCACGCTCCTACCTACCTTAGAACGTACACCACACAATAATTGAGGGAACGCTGTACTTGGAATACCGGAAGCTTTCCGTAAAGATAGACGGGCTACATTTGTCCGGAAATGTTAGTTTGATCTGAGTGTTTGTAGACATCCGTTGATGCGCATTTCTCACATTGAAGACAAACACATGGTGGATGTTTGAGAATATTGTTTTAATGGGAGAAACTGCCGGTATATATATACACAAGGAAGCAAAGCTGGCGTTGATTACGCAGCTTCTGCGTTGGCCTCGATTCTCTTCTTCCTCAGCTGGAGCCTCCTCTCCCTCTCGTACTCCTTCATTCGCATCACGTAGCTAAGAAGGGATTCGTCGTTCCATTAAAAGAGCCGATTAGTTTGTACAACATGAATGTTATTATCAATTCTCTATTCTCTGCTTCTTATCAGGTGTCAAACAAATCTAAACAGTTAACAGGAGTTAACAGTTTTCCTGCTTAACGGTTTTTAACGGCCCAGAAAGACGATATTCCAAAATGTGACTTACTAGTCAAGAAATAAGGAGGAAAAACCAAAGACTTACTCCTGGTGTTCACAGTAGTCCCAGTCGTGCCTCTCATGCTTACAAGCCAGGAAGTTGGGCCAGTTGTCCCGCTTACATTTCATGAGTTTCAGGAGGTGGTGAGCGCAGTAGTCCCTCTGCTCCAGGGGCAGCTGGGCCAAGTTCATCTGCTCCTGGGTGGCCACCATCTCTGAAGAACAAACGTCACAACAGCTCCCTTTACTCTGACTGACAGTGATGGAAAAAAGAACATTCATTGAGTTGGAAAAGAGAAAAAAATGAAAAATATAGACCACTTGACGGAGTTCCTGAGACAGATGTCTCTGGTTTTGGGAACCTTTTCTTCGATAAGGTACAGATCTTTTCCTATCCATACATGGATGATGTCACCAACACACTAACTTGCTAGACTGTTGGCATATGTTCCAGTTTTTCTTTTTTTTAAACTTGTCTTCCTTTATTTTCTGACCTCAGTCCTTTGAGGCCACTGTTGGCGCATCTGCTTCTGTTGGAGGCTTTCTCCTGCTGCAATGTGTATGATCAGAGTCAAATGACCATAAGGATTATCTATGGCTCATAAATTCTGATAAGGTACAAACAACTTGCCAAACAGTAACGGGACTTTCACTAGCCGCGTTTCCATCACACATGTGAACAAAACTTCATCAGAATTATAGAAATGTTGAAAAAACAACTTCTCAATGACACAGTTTCTATACAATCCTAATTGTGTGAATAAACACAAACCAGCAGACGCCGTAAGTCCTTCAGAATCACGGATGTGACCAACACTTTGATTGACAGCACATACATTCACATTTCTGCTTAGCGCTCTTCATCATCTATCAGAGGAGATATCGGCGTCTTCTTCAGGCCATGGAGTGGCGAGCTCCTTACATGTGGGAGGGGCTACGGATGAAGCCATTTTGGGAAATGGTGGTTTTCCAGAGGAGCTGTGGATCCAACAATTCCTCATGACACGCTCAGCTTCTGATGATCTGTGTGACGCTGTGGGACCTCTGGTGGCGCCGCCGTGCAGCGACCAAGACCGCCACTTCCTACCAAGAAGCTCATCGCCATCCGGTTGTTGGTCACATGACTCATTTAATTTGAAAGAACCGTTTCCGTTGCCGTTTTGGGAAAAATGCGTCCCTTTGGATACGCCTCAAAAATCACCAAGTGCAAAAACATTTTTCATAGTTGTGGTGTGTCCATTAGGCGCATTTAAGGCCACAAATCCAATATGTGCAATTTCAAAGTCAATGGAAGCACAGCGACTGATTTGTTCTTTGCATACTTAAAAATTTGTAAAACTATTAAGATGATGTGAAATGTGAGCATTTTGAGTTTCAGTTTGAATGAAGCAAAATGACCCCAAGGTTAAAGCAATTCATGAATCCAGACAGTCCTGGGTCCAGATCACAGCGCGATCTCTCCACGTAGGATGTACATGCGAAGACAAACCTGCGCATGCGCAGACCGTACCAAGCTAACCCTAACGCGAGATTTGAGCGTAACGTTCATTCAAGTCTCAACCTAAACATACATATTGAATCTGCATAACTATAACAAATGAGAGTTTAGATTTTAGATAACGGTGTCCCCGCAAGTGACCTTTAATCAGCCAGACGGTGCAAGAATTACGGTTTAGAAGGAAAAAACACGTCAATTATTATCCTGAGGACCCCTGTCTGCACCGGGGATAGAAATAGAATTACTCGTTCTGATGTTTTTAGTTTATTAATATGTCAAAACAGACGGGTCACTAACCTCTTTCCTTCCTTTCGGGAAACCCAAAAACGGGGTCGAACTCAAATTTCCTAGCAGGGTCCGGTTCGGTGTCGGTTTCGGTGACATACCGCCTCACAAGATGAGCTCCCATCGCGCCAATGAAGTTAAAAGCCCTCTATTGAAACCCGACGCTGTTCCAGCTGCCCAAATTTAACAGAATTATCCGCTAAATATGCCGTTGGGTCACCTCCATGTACACAGACTTCACTTCCGCTTGTCACCGGAAGTAGTCCGTCAGCGGGCTGGTGTGACACAGAAACACTTCCCCTCTGCAACCTGGTCTAATAAACGTTTCAGAAGAGACTGCGCGGTGAATAAACAGATTAAAATGCGACGTTGGACCCTTTATTTTTTGTAATTTACAAAATGAACATTTGAAACATTTTGGGTTTTTTTCAGTTTTTTTTTTCATGTTATCCTATGGGGTCCAGATGACCCCCCCACCACCACCACCTTCCATTGACGTGTTCTCCTACCATGACCTCCTCTAGATGACCCCACTAGACAGAGCTCTGAACCTCAAGCCGTCGTGTTTGGATGAGGAGAAAAACTGTCTACGACCCCAAGAACGCCGTCCCCACTGTCAAGCACGGAGGTGGAAGCAAGAAACAAAGAAGAAGCAGCAGATCAGGGTCATGGAGCGGTCCAGCCGGTCTCTGGACCTCAGCCTAGAGAGAGAGCTGAAGCTCAGGGTTGCTAAGCAACAGCCACCAAATCTGAATGATTTAGAAATCATCTGTGAAGAAGAGTGGAGCAGAATTCCTCCTGATCTGTGCAGAAACCTGATCATCAACTAGAAGAAACCTCTGACCTGCTGCTGCTGCTGCTGCTGCTGCTGATGATGATGATGATGAGGGTTTGCCACAAAGTACTACGTCTGTCTGCCAAGATGGTTCAAACACTTATTTCCGTCAGTGAAATGCAAATACATTTCTAAAATCTTTCTTGATTTTGTGATGATGATGATTTTTCTCTGTTGAAATGAACCGACCGTCAGGACGACAGACAGGCAAACCTACAAAATCAGCAAAGTATCTATTTTCTATTTCCTCCACTGCAAATTAAGATCTCTGTCAGAAGAAATGCTGGAAAATTAATTCAGTAACTTGAAAAGAAAACCGTTTATCTTTTAAATGAAAAACTAAAACAGACAATACACACGTACACATTTTGCAGCATAAAGGCGAAAAAGACAGTTATGTTTGTAATATTTGATATTTATTTCTTTACATTCTTGTAACTTTATGTTTCCATGATGTCAGAACATTTTGAATCAGCAACAGCATGTAGATCTTTGAATGACTTTCGTATGTTTTACTTTAGATAGTATGTTACCGCACAAACACACATGCAATGATTATAGAACGAATAAAACCTGTGAGTCTGTGCTGCGAGGCTGATCATTTATGGTTACTTCCACAGGTAACGTTGCATAGATGGTTTTAAAATATAAAACCCACAAGTAAAGTTCAGACGATCGTCCAGTCAGGCAGTCTCCAGACACCGGTTCTGCCTCTCTCTCTCTCTCTCTCTCTCTCTCTCTCTCTCTCACAGGTAAACCGACCAATAGACAACATTGAAGAAAAGAAAAGAAAACGGGAAGAGGGCTCTTGCGTAGAGATCAACGCGCTTGGCGGCAGCAGGTATGACGGGCTTCGGCGGGGGAGGTTTCTTGTTGGATTTGCTGTTTGACTTGATGGCACCTGTGACCTCGATGGGTTTTCCGTAGCAGTCAAAGTTGGAGAGCTCAAAGTCTCGAGGCAAAGATCCGACGATGCTGAAGTCATTGGACCGCAGGTCGGACTTGGAGGTGCAAACCTTCTTACAGCGGTTCTCCACCACCTGGTGAGAAGGGAAGACTGGAAGCTGTCAGACACCGTGAAGCTGCACTTTCTGCTTCCTGTCGGTTAACACAACTCAAGTTTGCATCATAAGCCGTGCCTACATATGTGCAGCCTGGTATAGAGCGGCGTTTGCGTGACACAGAAGACATGGTGAGGTTGTCGGTGCTCCCAAACTGATGGAAAGAACCAATCAGAGGGAGACACACACCATGCAGGATTTTCACATGTTAAGCTTGACATGTTTTGTTCTGAATTTTGTGAAGTTCTGCTCCTTGAATCTGAAACTTGTACCAACGACGCCATGACCATGTGAAGCCTCAGTCACAGGTCAACCCCCCGTGCGGGTTTCTGGGTCGACTGGGCCCGTCCAGAGGAGCGGCTGCCTCTTCAGAGGAGCTCAGGCGTGTGTTGCAGTTTCCTTGAAGCTCGTACAACTGCCTCATGGAAATGGAACATACCATTTTACACGGACAAAAGTAATGGGAAGGAACGCCTGATCAGAAGAAAAATGCGTCATGTAAACACGCCGTTTAGAATGCCCCGATCAGACTCATTCGGATCAGAGTTTCTTTCCGATGGAGATATGTGGTTATGCAGATTGTTGATCTGATCGTGGTGCATAGAAACAGTTTAATCTGATTCTGGGTCTCTGCTGCTCTGGTTTACGTCACGCATAGACGGTGTGGCGCTCCAGAGGAGACTTTGGAGTGCGAACAGTACCGGTCGCCTGCTCCACCAGTGTGAAGCGTGTCTCTGATCAGAGCAGCCGGACTCGTAGCTTCGTGTTTGCGGGCAGTGGGGGGCGCTTTGTTCTGATGGGGCTCTGAAGGAGGCTTCGGACCGCCGTCTGTCCGGCGTGAGCGAGCTGCTGGACTCAGGAGAACCGGGTCTCTGAGCAGAGGAGCGGCTCTGGGACGGATGTGAACTAACAGAACTATTGAATGAAAAATGCTGCACAGTCCAGAGAAACCGTGGAAACAATCCTGTGGATTCATGTTTCCAGTCAATATTTCATCTTCTACAGATGTTTCCAGTATTTTAAAGAGTTTTGCACATGTCCAGATGGTTTATTCTGACTGAAAGTGCTGCGCATATAAACGTTTGTTATTATCAGATGAAGTTTTTCTGGGCCCATGAACACAGTTCAATTCTAAACCGATCTTTAATCCAATCAAAGATATTTTGCACATAGAACTGCAGCTTTTGTTGTGTGTGTGATTAGTGTATCGTGAAGTACTCGTAAGGAAGTTACACGCACTTATGACGTACGGGTGATGCTGTCGTACGGCGTCCTTACGCCACTCTCGAGTTGTTAGTAAGGTGTGGGTTCCAGCTTCTTACTGACCACATGCACGGGGCGTGCACGTGATCCATAAGTGTCTGTATGACGTCCACACAAACGACACTGATTGATTACATTTCCTCATTTCTAACAGTCAGGCTGCATTAAGGGAGCGCGCACGTGTCACGTGAACAGTGCGTAGGATTCGGAGGGGTTGAAAAAGATGAAAACCCCGTCTCACCTACGACACTCTTACCCTTAAGTGGTCTCTACAACCCGCCGCCTGCAGCACGCCCACAGGCTTTTTTCCGTGATTTAAAGAATTTGCACCTGCACCGATCTGCTCATTCTGCCCCCACAGACAGCCAGTATTCACCCCTAAGGGCAGCTGGGATGGCAGCTCAAACTGTACTCGCCAGTCCCTCCAGGATCACGCCATGATGGCGCTTCACCATCTGTCAAATCCATCCAACTCCTAAACCTGCCTCAAGTCTGTCGTGGTCATGACATCACAGGAGGAAAAGGGGGGGCTGACTGTGTCTGTGTGAGAGCAGCTGTAGGTTTTTGTAAAAAGATGATGCTCTGACCAGAAAGACTGGTTTACCTGCAGAGTGTTGACATGAATGGGAGTTCCACCTGTGCCGTTGACCGTGTTGTTGGTTTTATTGGAATGCTTCTTTCCTTCTTTCTCTTGTAATGCTTTTTCTTTTGAGGCCATTTTGACTTTTTCCTCTTCGATCCGTTTTGGACTATTTAACATGACCTGAGAAACAGAAATGTAAGGACAGAGCTGGATGAGACGTATATTAAGATATTAAAACTTTGAATTTGGTCATTTTTATGTGCTTAGCATATTAGCCATCATTTTTTTTTAACAGTTTATATAAACTAGCTGCGTTTCCATCACATATAGGTGCAAAACTTTCTAGAAATGTTAAAAAAACACAATTCAAACAATGTCAGTTTCCATTAAATCCTAAACATGCGGATAAACAAAAACCAGCTGACGCCATAAGTCATTCAGAAACACTTTGATTGACAGCTGATCCATTCAGATTTCTGCCACGGCTCTAGCGCTCTTCATCATCCATCAAAGGAGACGTCGCCGTCCTCCTCAGGCCGTGGAGCAGCGAGCTCTTTACAAGTGGGAGGGGCTACGGATAAAACCATTTTGGGAAATGGTGGTTTTCCAGAGGAGCTGTGGATCCAACAATTCCTCATGACACACTCAGCTTCTGATGATCTGTGTGACGCTGTGGGATCTCTGGTGGCGATCACAAGTTCAGGGAATTTCTTTCAAACATTACTACCAGTTTGTTTTTATTTGTATTTTATTTTGATGATGGGATTAAGTATTTAAAGCAGAAGTTTGGTTATGAGGCTCATCTTGAAATTTCATAAAACAACAGAACCTGTTATAGGAAATGCTAATAGTGAAAAAAGACTTACTTACCCCTGGTCTAAATAAACAGCTCTGAATGTGTTTATTTTCATTTCATGAGGTGTAATAATAATCCGAGTAAAATGATCTCAAAACGTAAGGAGTGATTTTTGTGTCATTATTCCAAGTCCAACACTCTCGAACAAACATTTTGTGTTCTCAAAAAATCGTTTTGCACTTGAAACTCAAAAACATGTCAACAAAATAATTTTCACTTGAGAGAAATTGTGTCTGAAAAGCCAGCCAATCACAGACATTCCTCTTTGTGTCCATGTCTGTGATTGGCTGGCGTTTGTGATCTGCTCTAGTCTGAACACAGAAGACAGAGAATTTCTCTGCAGGGGATATTATTTTCATTGCTCAAAACAGTGAGTGTTGCACTTGGAATAGTGGCCCAAAACGATGTTATTTCAGCTGGTTATGGGGGCTGAAACCCCCAACCCTGCAGCCTTTTGCTTGAGTGCAGCAAAGAGCAGCTGATATTCAGGTGAAGAGGAGGGACACAAAAGGTGGTGCAAACGTTTGTTTGCAGTCCTTTCAAGTGTTAAAAGGATTTCCCAAAGAAATCTTCGTGTAAAGTAAAGTCCTGTGGTTGTAAATTATTACAGCGGAGCCACAAGATGAATGTGAAGACGTAAACGGGAAGTCAGCAGAAAAGAACAATTCTTCTCTCTCAGTGATTCCATCTGGTGTGTGTGCATGTCTGTGTGTGTGTGTGCATGTGTGTGTGTGTGTGTGAATGTGTGTGGGTGCATGTGTGTGTTTTGTACTGACCTGCACTACAGCATACTCCACCAGTGAAAAGAACCCAAAGAGCAGGCAGGCTATGAGCCAGATATCGATGGCCTTTACATAAGACACCTTTGGTAGTTCAGAGGCCAAGGACATACTCTCACTGGACAGAGAGAGTACAGACAAGATACCTGGAAACGGACAAATGTCAACAATAGGATGTCAATGATCCAGGCTGTGCCGTCAGGTCAACGTTATTACTTTAGGAAAGAAAAAATGCAGAATAGAACAGATTTAATGTGTCTGTAAATGTGTAAAGATTGCAGAGAAACCTGCCAAAAACAGTTACAAAGATGTAAAATATAAAAATATAAAAAATGTATATTTACAAAAAAAATGAAGGAGAAATACTCAAAAATGCAAAAAATAAAAATATTTTTTTATTATAAAAACAAATAAATAAATAAAGATGTAAACTAAAAAAATATATAAAATATATACAAAAAATAAAAATACAAGCAGAAATACTCTGAAATGCAAAAAATAAAATTATTTTTTATTTTAAAAATAAACAAGCAAATAAATAAATAAATAAATATTTAAAATATAAAAATATAAAATATATACAAAAATAGAAATAAAAGCAGAAATATTCTGAAATGCCAAAAATACAATGATTTAAAAAATAAAATAAAATAAAGATGTTAATTAAAGGTTGCACAGATGAAAACTGGTCACATATGAAGAAAAAGTGAGAAAAGTTGTGGTCTTTACGTGAAAATATCCCAGATGTAAGACAAATGAACCACATTAAAACCACGGGAGACGTACGAATAAATCAATGACTCTAACGTCATTGACTGTTGTGCGCCGTGTACACTCAACATTCCACCTATTAAGGCGTACGGTTTCAATTCAACACTGGTGTAACATTTTTGATGCAGGATGTAAACATCATAGCAGCCAAAGAAGATAAATCTTCCAATTATTTAAAAATGCATGTGAGTGTTTTATAATGCATGCTCGTTTCTATTTGGACTCACCAAGTGGAACCCTTGCCGCTGAGGCATCAGGATTGATCCAGAAGGATAACCAGGACAGAACTACAATCAGTAGAGTTGGAGCATAAACTCCCATCAAGTAGAAACCAACTTGCCGACGTAACGTAAAAATCACCTCAACACAGGTATAGTATCCTAGACAGACAGATAAAGAGGAAAACACAGGATTTGAAGACCTTCTACACGTAAATGATTCCATTATAATGACTCTTAACCATGAGTAGACATGTTTGCACTTATGCATACAGTAGATGACACATTTAATCCATTAAATATCAAGTTGATCAAATAGAGTTTGATTATTGGCTTGAAAGCAGCGGAGAGTAAATGATCAGATCTGGGGATCATTTCAGGAAGAAGCCTCAACATAGACAAAGTTTACTGAGAATTTCAATCTGCGTAAAGTCAATCTTGTCTGCTCGGATTAGATAACCTCCAGAAAGCCGGCCAACGTTGAATGCTTCCCCCATGCCAACCAGTGATGTGTGGTCAGGGGAGACACTGCCTCACCTGCCATCATTCCTTATCTGCAATTATGAGACGCACACCACTGGGAAAACAATCAATCTGTGCCACAGACTAATCATCTTTATTATAAAAATCTTTGTATTTTACGGATTTCTTGTTCAGTGACATCATCAGTGACATCACAGGCTGTGAGGCAGCACCGAGCTCAGCCTAACAGCTAATTGTGCAAACCCGTATAAACTGGGTTGAGTGCGCACTTTTAGTTGTTGCAATACATTGCAGTGATTGATCAAATGTCAAAACTGCATTGAAGCGATATTATTCTTCATATGTGGAGAATCAATATAGATCTGATAAATCCCTGCAAATGTAAAGTAACAGTTGGCTTTATCAACAAAACGTACAATATGAGTTTATACCCAATCAGAACCAGACCGAGGAGAATTTCAAGGCCACTCTCATTGATAATATATCTTCACCAATAATTAAGAGTTCACCCATACGAGTGGACTAATGACCTGCAAACATAGCTGATCACGCACCAGTTTTTACAATATCAGTTTACGAATAAATACACAGTGAAAAAACAATGATCGTCCTCAATAATGACTTATCCTGAAAAAATTGGATCTCTGTGTACAGAGAAGTAGATGTGGACACCACTTACTAATGCTTTTTAGAAATATTTAGCTCACTGTACAAGAAGAACGATCCAATTCATCAATTCAAGAACAAATGTACAAAATGTCCCTGGTTAACAAGAGATCTACAAAACACATGTAAAAATGAAAGAAACAAAACCAGACAATTCCTTAAACAAAGAGCACAAAAAAAAACACCTCCTTACACCCCTAATCTGCATTTTCTGCTATCAAAAAGATTTACATTGATGTCATTTGTTACGGTACAGGCATAAACCAAAATCATACATCAGTACATCAGCCGTGCTCAGAAGGGGTCTAAGGACCAGAGCCTTGACGTCAATCCTTCAGCTGCAGCCAAGAGTTCCCATGTCAGGTGGAACAATTTGTGAACATTTGTTGTGTTGAAGAAACCATGAACAGCCCTGAAGAGCCATGAGAGAGTTTAGTGTCTGCGGGTTTCCCTGCCCATGTGATCATGACTGATCTGGATCCCCACGAGTGAAACATCTCCAGACGCACCTTCACCATATAATTACCAATGGGAATTTCCATTCTGAGATACCTGGGATCAGTGCACTGATCGAGAAACCGACCGTAGCTGTCAAATCCTAATATCGACCATTTTTTCATCTTTTAAACCCGGTCAGAGTTAAAGTTGCAGGGGTGCTATATCCTAGCCTGATATTGCTGAACAAAGGCAGGGTGCCAACCACTACACCACCATTCAGCACATCTTATGTTGACCATAACACATTCTTACTCTTGCATTCTATGTTGCCTTGGGAGGACGTTACTGTAAAGCAAAAACTGCAAGTAATGTCCTAAAAACGTGTAAACTAGTGTAACGACTGATCGACTTCATTGATTTATCCAACCAGATTGATCTGTCTGAGGCAAATCATTATTCAAATCAGCCTATACCCATAAAACATTGTTTCAAAAATGAAATAAATCGATTATATTGATCTTGGAAAATACCATTTGGACTGAGGTGCAGTAGGGTTATTTTTACTGCAACGTAAAAACGACCAGTCACAGCAGACGACACACAAGATGGAGCAGAATCGGATCGGTCCAACCACTTTAGCACTGTTAAGTCATGTGACCATCCAGTGTCTAGAATGTTCTAAGAATGTTCCCTTTGGATTCTCTGGATGTGGAAAAACAACAGTGGTGAACTTTAGGAAACTACCATGTGAATGGATCTGACATTCATTCTAGTTGACTTGTTTGTTTGGACACAGATTTCATTTAACTGGATGATCTGGAAGAAATCCAAGAATCTGGAAAACTTCACTGTTCAGTAGCAGGAATTTCTGTCTGAGTCTCACTGCTGGAAGTTTGGATCCAGAGGATCTGAATCCACTTTAGGACAGAGAACCAGATCCAATCAGACTTTTCAAAATTGACTATGAATCATATCGTCAACCACAAATTATGGTATGCATGGAATCGTTGCCAAAGTGAATCGTTGCCGCTCCAAAACCAACAGACTTGTTAAAACACACACTGACCTGTTCCTTGGTAGTACTTTGTGCAGTTTCCATATTTGATATCTTCTTGTTTGATGTCAAATTGTGGGAGAGCAATCTCATCCATCTGCACCGGATCAGATTGCCACATAAAGACCAGATCACTGGTAGTGTAGCCAACTACAACAGAACAATGCAAAATGTTAACACTAATATTTTCACAAAATACTAAAAACAAACTTTTATTTTATAAAGTTTGGTACGATGTGCACATCTTAAGACATGCAATTAATTTCACAGCTAAATTGTAAATATCTTTTTTTTAAACAAATTACAATGAAATGACAAGTAAAAACATAGTATTACTGTGTCAAGATATTGTGTATGTACTCACAACTCTCCAGCTGCATCTTGCAGAGTTGTGTATCCATTGGGAAGAGTGTGAGATCCAAAGGACAAGACAGAGTCACTGAGAGCCTAAACACATATATAAACACAGGTACTAATCAGACATGGATTCCGTTTTTCTCATCTGTAATTTATGGTTTTGATTCGCTCTAAACTGACTCAGAATTGGTCAAAACCTTTTTTCTAACATTTCATTCAATTTTATTGCTACAGCCCAATATCACAACAATGGTCATCTCAACGGGCTTCATGCCGGTAGTGGTATAGTAAACATAGAGTCATAAGGATCATGAAGTCATAGAATTCAATGGGTAAACTCTAAACTAAACTAACCAAACAGACTAAGCTGAATTGGGCTACCTGCCCTTAGACCCTCCTTGCATTGTCAGTTCTAATGCCTCTCTGTCTAAGAAATGAATATGACATATGAATGCAAACCTCATGCTGATCAAGACGTCTCCATTTCTAAATATGAACAGAAGAATGTTGTCCTGCGTTACGTCATGAAAGTTTGCATTTTTTTCATTAGCAAAGAAAAGGTCTGGTTTCCACAAACACTGGAACATCTTGGGGTCGATAGTGAGGGAATCACTTTTAAAGTCAGTAGGAAGTTGCAGACGAGGGTCATTCCACCGTTGACGAAGAAATATGTTTATACGATAATCCTGTAGGAAGAAAACACGACTTATCTCTGTTGTTTTATTACACAGTACATTTGTAAAATGATCTGTTTTAAACTAGAGACGGCCGGCTGCTGAGCTGCTGCTCTAGAACAATGAAAGACAAGGGAACTTATTGGGGTTCATGATTTAACCCCAATAATCTGATCATGACTGATCAGAGATTAAACTAGCAACCCTTCAGTGGAGGTAAAATCTTCAACATGTGGTCTGATAGAAAATGCACATTAACCACGTGGTTAACAAACAATTACAGAAGACATTTTTTCAAACGCAACTGGAACAGAAAATATCTTTGATTCTGATTTTTTTAAGCTAACAGCTGCAATTAAACACTTGATAAAATTCATAATAAATGATGGTGTTGTGAGTTTGTTCGCAAACCTTTACGCGATAAAATACATGAAAGGCAAAAACACATATATCTGTATAAATACACATTTATATATAGATTGTTGAATTGTTAAATTTCCTCTCATAAATGGAACTGACTCAAACAAAATAAAATAAAAAGTAATAAAAATGCTGGTTGTCTGTTTATAGAAAAGGTTTCAAGAAAATTCTTTGACGAAAAAAACTGGTCATACCATGGTTGTCTCCTGGATCGATCCAAAACTGTTAATGAAAATGTTCACCTTGGACTCAACTGGAATACCTGAAAAAGGAAAACGCACATAAAGCACAAATGCTTGACTGAAACCGGTAAACAGCGGTCAGTTAAAACCTAAATGCTAGTTTGGCTCACATGCCTTCAAGAAATGCTTTGAGTATCCGCGGGTACAGTAATCGGTAGTATTTTGTCAGTCATAACGATTGTTTCTAAACCCAAATCCAGCATAGTTAGGTCTTCCTTGGGGGGCCTTGGTTCGTGCCTCGGGTAGGGGTCGGGGAATGCTCAGAGCTAGGGCGGCGGTGGGCTGATTGTCTGGGGCTGAGACTGTTTTCTGGCTGGGCTGGGGCTTGCTCTCTCCGTGCCCCTGTGTACCCCCCCCCCCCACCCTTTTTTTGTTTTAAGGCAGACATGTCCAAAGTCCGGCCAGCGTTTAAATTTCCATGGGCCTGCAGGCTCCTTTCTTTGACTCAAAAATATGCAACTCCCAGCATTTTCTTGCTCAAACAACCACAGCCTACTTAAGCACTGCACTGGACCGAGCTCAGGGCGAAGAATGTTTGTGCCACTCTGCCGTCATCACCGAGTGTTAAATCTGGACCTGATCTTCTGTCTCCTGTCCCTGTTTGCCTGGCGCCTGCCCCCACCTTCGCCTGGATCCTGACCATCCAGTCTCCTCTGATGCTCTCATGTCTGTTATTGACCCCTCCCTGCCTGACCCTGATTCAGCTTTGTGGACTTTTAGCTGAGCTACTAAATCTGCCGCAGTTAGATCCAGCCATCTGCCTGTTCTTGAGACAGACATTTTCTAGCTTATCTCTAAAATGTTACCTCTAGATAGAAAAGGAAAGTTGACGGTCGGTGAGGGCCAATGCTTCCAGGGCAAGTGATAATGAGAATCAAGAAGGACTACTATACAAGACATGCTATCTACTACAAGCTAACTGAGAATGACGGTGCAAAAAATTTAAAAATCAACAGTCATGCAGGGTATAACCTATTTAGATCTATTTTCTCTCCATGTGAAGAATAGAAAAGTCAGGCATTGCTATTAAATGTTCATTAAAAAGCTCATTTGCGTTTAATGTAATGGTCAGCCCTCAAAAATTTTCATCTCACCAAATCCTAGAAAATGATGTGAAAAAATTCAATTAGAGGCCAAAATGCTACCACAACCATTACAAGTTGAAACAAATGAACACATCATCGACATACAGTGTTGCTGAGTTTTAACAAACCGCTAACTCGCTTTTCTAGACCACGAAACTGTGGTGATTGAGCATTACCTTGAAAGTTGGGCCTTATCCTTGGGTCATAACTGACCATCAGTCGGTTCAAAATGTTGGACGTAGAATTTGGTGGAACTTGGGCCAGATCTTCAGGTGACAACTGTCTGTTATGATAAGAAAATGATGAAATTTACCCCAGTTGAACAAGATTTCAAAAACTTCAACAGAAAAAGGCTGCATTGCTTGTCGTTACATTTCTAATTAAACAACTAAACAAGAAAAAGTCACCAGACAAGATTTAGGACAGTTTATTAAAATTGCACCAGAGTTAAGAACTGACTTTGTTGAATTGATCAATCAAAATAAACCCATTCCTCCATTTTCTTAACCCGATGCATCCCTTTCAGGGTCACTGCGTTGCTGGAGCCTGTCCCGGTCACTGTTGGCTCAGGACAGGGCGTACCCTGGACAGGTTGCTAGTCTGTTGCCGGGCCACACAACCCCCCCCCCCCCCGTCTACACACAGGCACACCTGAGGACAGTTTAGAGCGGGGGTGCTCATTACGTCGATCATGGACCATCAAAACTAAATAAACCAAGAAAGAAAAACAGATTTTTTTAAATTGCCGTCAGCAAATAATTATCCTGGTCTGTACAGACTTTTAATGTAAAGTGTTGTACATTTTTCTCTGCGACCGAATCAGCTGATTTACGTGGATTGTGTAAGCACTTTAATACCTAAAACCAACGCTGATGAACATCATTTCTGCACGGTGACCCAACACTCATCAGAGAACAGGACGGTCGACCGTTGCTGCAATGTCAAGGTCACATGGTCTTCACTGCAAATGTCTTGCAGCGGTCATCTGGCATTCCTGGTAAAGCGGTGGAGTCGGTTGACCAAAGATGAAATCAGGTTCAGGACAAGGCAGGTTGAGGAGGATTCAGACAAAATTTGACCCGTTCTGAGAGACTTTGATGGGTGTTCCAACTCATATATTGGATTGCAAGATTTGTTTTCCAGGAAACAGCAGAAACATGAGTCACTACAGGAATCTTTACTACTTTCCAGTCAGTTTTAGACAAAACTGACCAATAGAGAACCTTGGTGTTCTTATCAAAGAGGTTCCTCCCTATTGGTCCAATTGTAGGGCCATTTATAGCTTTAAAGGTGTCCAAACTTGCCTTTTGCCTTCGTTTTTGCATGACTTAAAAGTTATAAAAGTGATATTGCATATTTTCAGAGTGCTGGCAGCTACGCGCTTACGTAGAAGACAGATGACTCTTGATGACATCATCGAGTGGTATTAACATCCAGATTTGAAGACACTAAATGGTAGGGATAGGGAGAAGCTATAGGGATAATGGGTTTGGGGTTATTAGTTGTTCCCTGGTCATGGATGCTCCCAGACAAGGACATTTCATGGCAAGGTCACATGATAACATGGTAGAAAAGGGAACTTTTGACACATGTAAAAGGTCAGTGTCCAGAGGCACATGTCAAGTCACATGAGGTTGTTGTAAATAATTATCTGGATACTGGATCTAATGTGTTTTCTATTCAAGAGTTAGGTTTAACAGCAGACTGTAAAATAGAAAGCATGAAAAGGCAAATAAAACTTATAAAACCATTCAACCATTCCTACCTCCAGTACCCTCAATCCATGTCAGTATCAAGCTAGAAAGTTGCATTCATCAGATCTAATACACCAAGCCTGGATGTGTGTTCATCTGTTACAAACAGCCTGAGCAAAAAACGCCCCAAGTGTTGCAGACTGCATTAGTCTACAACACTGTATTTTCCTGCTGAATCCAGTTCTGTCCCCATTGAAGGCACAAGCTAAGACTTTTTAAACACATATCTTGAAATGACATGAACAAAAAGATTAAAAATGTTATATTACATTTAAAATAAAGACATGAAAAACCAATGTTTACCATTTCTGTCACTTCTTTTGTGTCGACACAGGCTTTAAGCACACTCAACATGACTGAATTCTGTTAGTTTTGTTTACAATTACTCTCCATATTTTTCTATCTGATTGTATTTATAGAAAACTACGTTCTTACTCACGATGGACAGACGACTTGCTTTCCTTTCTTTCCCTTCTTGGTTGACTTTCCCTCTTTGGCAGTGGTAGATGTCCAACAAGCGAGTAACAGCAGCAGCAGGAAAATCACTGGCTTCAGTCCAACAGCCATGGTGCCTAAAACAGCAAGACTTAACAACACAAGATAGGCTTTACAGTACATATTCTATCCATAGAATAACAATGTTTATCACTTTATTGTTATTAATGTAGGGGTGTGTTTAGGGTTTGGTATTTTAGGTCGTTTTTGTTCAAGTCAAATCTTTTTCTTCTCTGATGACTCAGCCAATGACGACTGGAAACTAGAATACAGGTCAGTCATCACGGAGTTCATGGATTAGTGTCAGCGGACCCACTGGTACCTGAACACCGGTAATACAAAAGATCTGGTGATTGTCCACAATACACACCAGTGACTATCCAGGAACCAGACGCAGAGGTGGTGGACAGCTGTAGGTACATGGGTGTTCAACCATAAACTGGACCGAGTCCAAACAGGAAGTACCTGCTGGCTCCGAGAAGCCAAAATCCCATAGACTTGCTGCTGAGTAACAGCTGTTACTCAGTCATTCTATTGGTCAGAAGAACCGTTCTGGATCAGATACTTTTTTTAAACATCTTCTTGATAGTCCTCGTTTTTTTCATGATATTTTTTTTGTAGTTCAAGTTATTAACTGACTAATCAGATGCCTCAATAAAAGTAGGTGGAGCCCGCTGACCCTCCATGTCCAACGTTTAAAAGGTTTGACAGATTTCGTGTAGCCCGCTTTCAAGTAGTAATGGTGTGGCCTTCCAACAAGCTCGCTCCTGATTGGTGAGTGCTTTACAAAGGATGACTCAGACCAACTCAGAATCAAAGCATTTTCTATAGGTAATGTCACACGGTGGCTCCAGTTCTCAGATACAGACAAGGGGCTGAAAACAATGATACCCTGTGCATGATGGGCCAAGGTCACCTCCACCTTCCGAGGAGAATGAGGTGCTTTGGAGTGTGCAGGCCTCTTCTACAGACTCCTTATGATTCTCTGGTAGCCTCTGCTAACAACTATGATCTGGTCTGCAACATAGTACTAGAAACATTCCTCAGAGTCTTTGGTCCACACTGACATGACAGCATCACACAGTTGCTGCAGATTTGTGGGTTGAACATCCATGATGCTGATCTCCAGTTCCACCACATCCCAAAGGTTCTCTGTTGGGTTCTGGTGACTGTGGAGGCAGTTGGAGTCCAGAGAACTCATTGTCATGTTCTAGAAACTAGTCTGAGATGATTCCAACTTTATGACATGGAGCCTCATCCTGCTGGAAGTAGCATCAGAAGATGGAACACTGTGGTCAGAAAGGATGTACATGGTCAGCATCAATACTCAGGTAGGCTGTGGTGTTGGAACCATGCTCAACTGGTACTAAAAGGCCCAAAGTGTGCCAAGAAAACATCCCCCACACCATGACACCACCACCACCAGCCTGAACCGTTGATACAAGGCAGGTTGGATCCATGTTTCATGTTGTTGAGGCCAAATTCTGACCCTACCATCTGAATGGTTCAGCAGAAATGGAGACTCCTCAGACCAGACGACATTTTTCCATCTTCTAGGGTCCAGTTTTGGTGAGTCTGTGTGAATTGTAGCCTCAGTTTCCTGTTCTTAGATGACAGCAGTGGTACCCGCTGTGGTCTTCTGCTGCTGTGGTCCATCTGCCTCCAGGTTGGACGTGTTGTGGTTCAGAGATGCTCTTCTGCAGACCTCGGTTGGAACCAGTGGTTCTTTGAGTTCCTGTTGTCTTTCTATCAGCTGGAACCAGTCTGACCTCTGACCTCTGGCACCAACAAGACATTTCCATCCACAGAACTGCTGCTCTCTGGATATTTTCTCTTTTTTGGACCATTCTCTGTAAACCCTAGAGATGGTTGTGAATGAAAATCCCAGTAGACCAGCAGTTTCTGGAATCCTCAGACCAGCCCGTCTGGAACCAACAACCATGTTCAAAGTCCCTTCAGTCACGGTTCTTCCTCGTTCTGATGCTGGTTTGAACTGCAGCAGATAGTGTTGACCATGTCTACATGAATGTATTGAATTGTACATAAATGTACATAAATGTACATAAATGTATTTAATTGTACATAAATGTACATAAATGTATTGAATTGGATGATTAGAAACTGGTATTAACGAGCTGATGGACAGGTGGGTCTAAACAGTAGCCAGTGAGTTTACATTTCTAGTTTTTCATCTTTTACTCTATGTAAGCCAAAATCAGAGTCTGAATGTCAGTTATGCAACATTCCTACAACTTGTTTTTTCTCTGTTTAAAAAGGCAGAACTAGCTTTGTAAGCAGGTTTGTAAGCATAGAGGGGGGGCACTCACTTCTCTGGTGAGGATTCTTTGTCTTTTTATGTGGTGGCAGAATATGTGACAGAAAAAGTTCATTTTCTAATGTGCCCATCCTGTCAACAGTGTTGGCCGTCCTTCACTGTCAGAACAATTTCTTTTGATCAGATGGGAAATTTGCAAACGAGCAGGGAAACACAGAGCAGAGCACCGTGGAGAACGATCGCGGAGGATACTGCAGACTAATCTGACGAAATGCAATGACACAGCTCGCTGACACAGTTAAAGTCACACACACAGGCTCATTCCTCTCTGCCGGCAGCAACTGTAATAAGTCATGCAAATGCTTCATACGGAGGAAAGCAGTGAGAAAACAGGCTTCCTTCAGCAGATTTATGCTCATGTGGCACAGGGAACAAATTCATGTGATGCAAATGTATTTAGTCCTTGTTTTCCCCTCTTTGCTTCATGCGTTCACATGTGTCCTCCACGACTAAAAGATGGTGACAGACAGAAAGAAGGCTTATTGTTTGGATTCCTACCTTTGTTTGGGGGATTTTGCAGGATCCTGCACTGGAGACTCAGCTGTTCAGTAGCGGGATGCTGCTGCAGTGGGAGGCTGGTTTTATGTCCTTGCTCTGCTGTGCTCAGCGCCGTGTGCTGCTCTATCCGCACTGCTGCTTCACTCTGTTCCAAGTCCCTCTCTGGCAGCCTACGCAGAACCAGCACCGATCGGACTCGGACCAATAATGAGGCTTCTTTTCACACATTACTGGAGAAGAAACTGAAATTAAGACTGTTTTTATGTTTGTTTTTTTGCTAATTAAGAGAGTCGTTTTTTTGTTTTATGTGCTGACTGAGTTTATATGTAAAACATTAAAATACAGTTAATGTCACATTGTTGTTCAAGTGAAGTGAATATTATTACTAAATTAATCAATCCAGTTTTATAGATTTGTCTTGGGAAAAGACAAATATTAGGTTATAAGTTAACAATTTCCTAATGGACTAAAAGACCAGATATGGCACATGAAAGACCATAATTATACAGAAAATTATGAATATATTAGCAGTTATGTTAGAAAGTAGTGGGAAAAAAGAAGCAATGTGTTGAACTAAAGAGCTCAAAAGCCCTCGGGGTAAAAGGCTTTTTCTAAAAGTACAGAGATCTGTATCTTGTCCTGGGGGGGAAGCTGAATCTGTTGAACGATGTTGTCCGAGGTGAGAGACGTCTGCAGAAAGCTCAGACAGGCTGCTGATCATTTTTGGGCGAGTGAATTTCACCCTCTGCAGTCCCTTCTTGTCTGCAGCACAGCAATTACACAACAAAACACAATTAACGCCGTGAACAGTGTTGTATGGCAGTATCCCGCTAGAAAGTTGCATTCATCACATCTAATTATGGTTAATGAATGGTAGCTTTTCTGTTGGTTGTATCTCCATAGCAACCGTTTTATTTTTTGGTCGCCTGGGGATGACATACAGGCCTATGTCATTTATAAGACAATCTGCAAAAGTAAATTTTCGGATTTCCTTGACAACAGAGGTTTTCTGTTGACCACGCCCACATTCATACTATAATCATATTGTATGTCATATCCTTTCATGAAAGTTGAGCCAGGGATCTATGGATGAAATTTTGGCAATGTTTGCGAAAAAAAATATGCGAGCAACAAAAGAAAAAAAACGACTTTTGCGAACTTGTCATGCTAACACCACTAAAACAACTTCTAATTCCAGCATTTTTTTCAAGTATTTTCCCAATGATGCTCAAGGAGTTTGGAGGCGATGGATCGAAATCCCTGGAAGGAGTTTAAATTCATAGAAGTCACTAAAGGTGTTTTTTTTATTGAAGATGATGGCCTCTTGCTAAGGTCAAAGGTCAATTAAACTAGAGTTGTACACTTAATGGCTGCCCATCCTTAGGAGCCATCGCCATCCCATAATAATTTCCAATCTTCCTTCAGATATCCCCGACACGAGTGTTTTGGTTTCGTTTGTGGATATACAAACAGTTCTTCTTAGCCCTGTAAGAGATTTTTGGCGTCATCTTTTTTTTGTGGATGGTTTCACCAGCTGTGATGTCATCATTTCTTGGGGAGGTTTTAAAAATTCCTTTTCATCGGGTACTAGGTGCACACACATTTGGGTGAATTTTTGATATTGCCACCCCTGTCCTAGTTTCAACCCAAAAGCCCCCCCTCAGTATGCACAAATACTAGATACGTCCGGTCAATTTATTTAATTTTCTAATGACTCCACCTCCAAGATGATGACATCACAGCAGCACCAAACCCTAGTAGTAAAAAACAAACAAACAAAACAGGATGGAGTCTCACCATTTTTGGCCATGTAAAACCTTTGTAACAATGTCAGGCATGTTTCAACAAAATGAAAGATTAACAATGACCTTTGACCTACACCTTGGCCTGTGACATCACAGAATACCTAAATGTTAAAAAGATTATCCAAACGTTTACCTAATCACAAACTTTTATACAGAGATTCCCTGTAGGAGATTTTACAGACAGACCGACTCTGATCGATTTTAAAATCGACATCTTTTAATCACGATGTTGCTGTTTTCAGCCAAAATCCAGAAACCTGTGCTGTTTTCGAGGACATAGTGTCTGCCGAGCGACAGTTCATCAGAAATTCCCCACTGAGGTGTCGGCGGGACTTTTGGCGAGGTGTAACCCACAGTTTACACGCGTCCCGCTAGCTTACAGCCCCTCCAATTCCCGACTTAATGTGCCAGGATCCTTTCATTCAGGTGTGACTGGGAGGATAATTGCAGGCAATGGCCTCATGGCGCACAAGGAAGTCCACCAGCAGGTGGGCATCACCTGGCCACTGGGACCGCCCACTTCCTGGTTTGCACTCTACTGGTTAGCCTTACAGCTCCGAATAGCTGCATCAGCATTTGACTAAGCTCCAAGTGTCTGTATCATGCTGTTCCTAAGCCTTTCAGAGTATATATAATATATATATATATATATATATATATATATGTATATAATAAAATAGCTTAAGAGCACTAAAGAATATGAGTTATTTTTGCAGCTCATTTTCCTACCCAGAAGTAAGAGAACTCGATCTCTGAGGCTCCGCCTTTCACTCCTCGTGGGTGCCGCCCATTTTAGGACATCAACCTAGAGCCGGCCTTGGCAGCGTGTCTGCGTTTCTCCCAAACCAAACATCTGAACTTTTGCAACGATAAATGTTCCCATTTAAATAAAATGAAAGCATTTAGCCGATCACCACTAGCTCCACTGAGAAAGTGGGTGTGTCTGTTAGCCTGGGGGCGGAGCTGACAGCACAGACTCTTCCTGGAAGGGGCGGTTCCTCACTTCGTGACATCATACTCCCTCATTTTCGTGGATTGGGAGGGGCTTTGTGCTCAGTGGAATACTCAGAAATGTGTAAATGGCTCAAAATTCTGTGTTGGGGTTGTTTTCTTGTGAGGAATGGACATTATGATGCTTAATAGCTTTAAAAAGTTGAGTTTGCATGATATAAACTCTTCAATAATGACCCCTCTAGAGCTGAGGACTCAGGTGTCAGTCCCATTCGTGTGATCTGCATCACATGAGGGTTTGTTCTTTCAAGAGCCTCCACCTCCCTTATTTATTCAGGTCCTCGGCACACTCAAACCTTTCCCTTTAGTTTATGGTGTGCATGTATTTTAACGTATTCTTCTTAATCATGGTTTCAGAATTTTGTAATAAAAATGTGATTGAGCTCTAGTACCCCGCCTCCTGCCTCTGTTTGCAACCAACCTATACCTATTAACGACTGTCACGCTAACTTTACGATTTCAGGGAAAGGAGGTGGTTTGGCAGTAATATCACAGTCTAGCTTACTTCTCAGCCCTAAAGTTAAAAATGCTTATAATTCATTTGAAAGCATCATATTGTCTATAAATCACTTTTTCACTATTTATCGCCCCCCCGGCCCATATTCAGAATTTTTAACTGAGTTCTCCGACTTCCTATCGACTATTGTCTTAGATTCTGATCAAACTATAATAATAGGGGATTTTAATATTCATGTTGATGACCCCAGTGACTGTCTAGGAAAGGCTTTTGCAGCTTTATTAGATGATGTTGGTTTCACCCAAAATGTAAATGAACCCACTCACTGTCACAAGCACACCCTGGACCTCGTTTTAACCCATGGGATAGAGATCAGCCAGCTGAGTGTCCTTCCTCTTAACCCCATCATTTCTGATCACTGTTCTGATTACCTTCCAGTTTACATTAGAACTTGCTACTGCCCCAGTAATAAGAAACAACTTAGAAGAACCTTAACTGACTGTTCTGTGTCTGAGTTTAAACTCACAGTTCAGCCAGTACTTAGTGATATTCTGAGCAAATACTCTGAGACCAGCTCCCATAGCATCAGTCCTAGTATAAATGACCACTTTGTTAATGATGCCCTACAAGCCCTCAGGAGTACACTCCATGTTGTTGCCCCCCTGAAACCTAAGTTCGTTAGACAAAACCGAGTAGCACCGTGGTTTAACGCTGAAACACGTTCTCTGAAACAAGAAACCCGTAGGTTGGAAAGAGAATGGCGCCGCTCTGGTTCAGAGCAATCTCTGAATATCTGGAAACATAGCCTATTAAATTATAAAAAAGCTCTGCGTAGAGCTAGAAGCCAGTACTATTCAACCTTAATATCAGAGAACGGAAATAATCCCAGATTTCTTTTTAGCACTATTGCTAAATTAACTCACAGTCAGAGCTCAGTAGAACCACATGTTCCTGTTTCTCTCAGCTCTGATGATTTTCTTACATTTTTCGATAGTAAAATCTCAAATATTAGACAGAAGTTAAATCTAGTTATTCCTACTATCAGCCCAGAGCAGGCTGAAGCGGTAGAAGTGGAGGCATCCATAGAAACCTCTGTAACATTAGACTGCTTCACTATTGTGGATCAAGTAGAATAGGCATCAATTATTACGTCCTCCAAATCCTCAACTTGTCTGTTAGACCCAATTCCCACTAGACTTTTTAAAGAAACTTTTCCCCTAATTAATGATTCCATATTAACGATGATAAATACCTCTCTGGAAACGGGTTACGTGCCACAGTCTTTTAAATATGCAGTTGTTAAACCTCTTCTGAAAAAGCCCAGTTTGGATCCTAACATCTTGGCCAACTATAGACCGATATCAAACCTGCCCTTTATTTCTAAAATCCTAGAAAGAGTTGTAGTTAAGCAGCTTTACTGCCACCTACAGGACAACAGCCACTTTGAAGACTTTCAGTCGGGGTTTAGACCCCACCACAGTACGGAAACTGCACTAGTTAGAGTCTCTAATGACTTGTTATTGGCTTCAGAAAAGGGACTACTTTCTATTCTGGTCCTGTTAGACCTCAGTGCAGCTTTTGACACTATCGACCACAGTATTTTACTCCATAGATTAGAGCAGGACATAGGGATCAGAGGATCTGCTCTCCAGTGGTTTAAATCCTATCTGTCAGATAGGATATCAGTTTGTTAATGTAAATGGACATTCCTCTCAGTGCACTCGAGTTAACTACGGAGTCCCGACAGGGCTCAGTCTTAGGACCCATCCTGTTTACGCTTTATATGCTACCCCTAGGAACATAATCAGGAAACACAGCATTAATTTTCATTGTTATGCCGACGATACTCAGCTTGTATTTATCCATGAAACCTGACCAGAATGACCAGATAGAGAAACTGAACGCCTGCATCAGAGACATCAAGACCTGGATGACAATTAATTACCTCCTCTTGAACCCAGAAAAAACTGAGGTTATTATACTAGGTCCTAAAAACCTGAGAGATGCTCTGTCTGCTCAGATAGTCTCCCTGGATGGTGGAAGTATAGCCCCCAATTCCACAGTTAGAAACCTTGGGGTTTTATTTGACCAGGATTTATCATTTAAGACTCACATATCTCAGGCGTGTAGAACTGCATTTTTTTACCTGCGGAATATTGCTAAAATCAGAAATCTACTCTCTAAGAGTGATGCTGAAAAACTCATCCATGCATTTGTTACGTCTAGGCTGGATTACTGTAACTCCTTGTTAGCAGCGTGTCCTAAGAGTTCCTTAAGAAGTCTCCAGCTTGTTCAGAACGCAGCAGCTAGATTATTAGCAGGAACTAGGAGAAGAGATCACATCACTCCTGTGTTAGTTTACCTTCACTGGATCCCAGTTGATTCTAGAATAAGTTCAAGATCCTCCTGTTAACCTATAAGGCCTTACATGGAACTGGCCCCGTCCTACATTAATGACCTCATAGTCCCTTACCATCCAATCAGAACACTTCACTCACTAAATGCAGGACTGCTTGTGATTCCTAGAATTAGTAAAAGTACAGTTGGAGGTAGAGCGTTTAGCCACCAAGCCCCTGTCTTATGGAATAAACTCCCAGCTCACGTAAGAGAGGCCGATTCAGTTTCTACATTCAAAGTTAGACTGAAAACATTCCTCTTTGGACAGGATTATTGTCAGACTAGTTAGTATTCAGAGATTATTTAACTTAATGTTAATTTGTTTAAATTAACTTAATAACAATAACTATTTGTTTTAAAAGGCTGCTAGAAGTTGAAGCTGGGGTAACTATGGTGGCTTGGGGCTCTGTCCTCTTTTCTCTTTCTTTCTTCTCTCTCTCCTCTCTCTCTATTTTGATCATCATTTATCATTTAGTTCTCATGCCTCTGTTTGGTGCAGTGATTCATGTATTGTCCCTCTTTCTCCCTCTGGGGAGTGGGAGTGCTTCCAGATCGTGGCCCATCGTGCTCGTCGTTGGTACTCACTCTCTCGAGTGTACTCCTTCCTGTTCCTGACTGTGTACCTCCTCTCTGCTCCTGCTCCTACACCTGGCTGTGGTTCCTGTCTCCGGCTCGACTCGCGCCCCGGATTGTCCCCAACCCCGGCTGGATGAAGCTCGTCTGCTGGACTTTAAATATGTAGATGTAGAGTTAGATAAGTTAATTCTTCTCTATGAGTTCTGGTAAATCACCTGTCCGTCCTGGGGGAGGATCCCTCCTTCATGTGGCCACCCCGGAGGTTTCTTCGTTTTTCCGGAATCCGGTTTTTTGGGAGTTTTTCCTTACCGCGAAGGGGGGTCTAAGGGCAGGGATGCCAGTATAGCTTAGTCAGTTTGTTAGTTTATTTTAGTATTTTCCTATTGACTCTTTGTATTCATGATCCTTTTGAGTTCATGTTTTACTTCAAAGCCCATCGAGACGACTGTTGTTGTGATTTTGGGCTATGCAAATAAAACTGAATTGAATTGAATTGAATTGACTGCCACGCTAACATCAGCGGTGCAACAAAAACAGTAACGTTATCAGATCCATCCGTCCAGTTCTGATCCAGATTCCAGCTCAGACCAGGAAAACAAAGACGTGTCAAAATGGAGACCAGCGTAGGTTCTATCACAAATATGATCTTTACCAAACTGCATTTTCTCTTTGTCTGCTCCTGATTCACAACATTTACGATAAATTAATACATATTTTCTATTTATTTATTGCCATTGTATGACATCACAAAAGTGGTAGCGAATGCCCATGCAGGGCCTGGAAGGCCTCAGCTCAGTACAGCACTGTTCTGCAGAGAGACTTTTGGTGGATTCTCTTAGCTCAACTCCAGGCATAATTTCCTCCACCAAAAAAACTCTCCACAGAAAAACGTAGACAAGACCCAGAATCCACTGCAGGAACAATGTCTCCCGACCGGCCTGGGGTTTCCACCAACAGAACATCCAGAAGTGTCCGTAGAGGGCAGACTGACCAGCGTTTCCTCGCACCTACGCTCTAAATAATCGCTTTTTGTTGTTTGTTTCACATCTGCTGCTTTTGCAGCATATTTTAAGTTCCTTTAATTATATTTCCTGCCGTTCTTATGCTGATGACATTCAGCTTTATGTGTCTTTTAAAGCCCGAGATGTTTTTAAACTACAGATTGTACGCAGGTGTCTAGATTTGGTCAAGAGTTGGAGGAACAAACGCTTTCTCCAACTAAATGAAGCCAAAACTGAGTCTGTGCTCCACACAGTTGCCTCCCCCACATAGTCCAGTGGTTCGGTCCACTTGCTTCCTTTATCAAGCCGCCCGTCAGGAACCTTGGGGTGACTCTCGACCCGGTTTTATCTCTTGACTTTCACATTGGGTCACTTGTGCGTTCTTGTTTTTATCATCTTAACATTGGCAAACTGAGTCCAGTTGTGTTGGGTTCTGAGATGGAGATGTTCTTCCACGCCTTTATTTCATCTCGTCTTGATTACTGCAACTCCATCTTCACGTTTAAGCAAAACATCTGTAGAACGGCTCCAGATTGTCCAGAACGCTGCTGCAAATCATAACTAAGTCATAACTAAATCATAACTACATCATCCAGGTTTTCACACGTCCCCCGTTGTTCATCCAGCTGCACTGGCTCCCCATCCGCTACCGAGTGCCTTTAAAATCCTGGTTTTAACAAACATGGCTCTTAATATCCAAGCATCGGTCTACATAGAAGACTTTGTGCAGCCGTCCACTTCCAGCAGGTCCCTGAGGTCATGTGACCAGGGTCTGCTGGTTGTTACAGTCTTGCAGCAGAGGCTCCATCGCTCTGGAACTCCCTTCCTCTCAGCCTCAGATCTGCAGACTCACTGTTTGCTTTAAAAAAGCTGCTAAAAACATCTTTTTAAAATAGCTTTTTCTTTCATTCTTTTTTATATATTCTGTGTTTTACTGCGAAGCACTTTGTAATTTTTATCTTGAAAGGTGCAATATTATTATTGCTAATACTGTTGTATATATTGGAGCTAAAACTTGATAGTGTTTTAGATCGTACAAGTTCACAAACTGGACCTCAACAACGGCAGCCAGAGCAGATAGGTTCATTTGAAATGAGATTTTCTACTAGTTATCATAACTTTGGCAACAGCCTTTTATTGTCCAGAAGGCTTCTTCTAGACAAACGTTTTATGACATTAAAAAATAATGTTTTACAATCCAGCTTGTAAGAAAGCTTGAAAAGTTAAAAATCATTTCAGCCTCAACTTCTGCTGCGTTTCCTTCCTCTTGAATAATCCCACATGTGGCGTTTACCAGGAATGTTTCCCATCAAGACGAACCGTCAGACTCCAAAATTCAACCCAAATTTTATGTGTGTGAGACGGGACACAACCGTAACATGGATAACTCTGCGGTCATCGTCACCACCATTGATGAACTTCAGGAAAGAAATAAGGAAGCTATTTTTACAGTTTGGAGACATTAATTTGCCATGAATGATTGTTGTTGAAACTAATTTAGATGGTTTTTGTCTGAATGTTGATAAGAATGAACACAGTTTGATAACTACGATTCATTTTTGAATACATGTGAGAAGTTGGTTAAGATGATTCTTTATGTGACTAAATCATTTCTAAACACAGGAAATAGACCATTTGAAGACCCACTTGAAAGCCAACCCTTTTGTTTTTTATCACCTACAATATGTTCTCAGATTGACCACATTTTAGGAGCAGAAACCATTGTTACATTAGTAAAAGGACATGACACCCCAGAGATAAGAGATTCTTGTGGGTTTCTTCAAATAAATAGACGACTGCTAACAGGACTGAAGCGCTCTTTCCTTCCGTGTTTGCAGGATCAACATGCGTGTCGTAGATTGGAGGAGCCAAAAGTACAGCGTATAAATGTAGCATCTGGACATACAGAGAGCACACATGTCAGCATGTGCCCAGCGTCTTATCGATAAAGATAATCCGCCTGAATGTTAGCAGCTATTTCCGCCTCCCACTTGTCTCCGTTGTTCAGGAGTTTCTCCTTGTTGTAGAGAAGCTCCTCGTGGGTTTCAGTAGAAAACTCAAAGTTCGGCCCCTGGAGGAAAGAAAAACACGTTGAATCTGCTGAGTGATGGAAGGTGGGCTTCAAGTTCAACAGCCCCCACATTTATCCCTTCAACCTTTAAGCTTTTCTACTGAACCCTGCCCAAAAAAAAAAAAAAAGACAATTATGGGGAAAGACGTGGATCAGCCTAAAGTGAATAAAAACAGATTGTAAATTTGAAAATAATAATAGTAACTAGAATTTCCAGAAGAAACTGCAGGATTGATGCTGTATTGCTGAAGGAAAATGAAAATGAAAGGGTAATAATTGGCAAAAATAAAGAAATGATCAAAGTTGACCATAAAAAACTGAAAAACAGCACAATAAAAAAAAGATCTGTTTTTGAGAAATGCCAGAGCCGGGTATCGAACCAGCGAGCTTCTGCACCAAGAATTCCCCATTTATTATTTCAATGGAGGCAGAAATCCTGGAAATCCTGGAATATCTGGAAAAGTTTAATGATCTAAAGGAGCAAAAGGCACAGCTGGAAAAAGATGAAAGAGCTGAACATTTGAATAGTGGAATGGTTGAAATAGATTGTAGGAGGAGTTAAGCGGAGAAACATGGAGGAAGATACGATAATAAAGAAGGAGAAACAGGAAAACAGTTGGTTGAATACTTTATAGCATTATACTAATAATAATAAAAATTGAAAACATTTTTAAACTCAAAAGTAAACATTGTAAACTTGCAGGTATCATTAAACATTTGAAAAAGGAAACTGTTCCTTTTTAAAAAATAATATCGTTAATCTGTAAGGAAATAAGTGTAATTTTAAAACTTAAACAACAAGAAGAAAATTAAACCTAAAACTGGTACCAAAGACAAAAATGCTGACTTGTATTTTCAACTTTTCTTTTTTTCTTCTTTGCTTTAAGTTGTCAGTTTCAAGTTTTTGCTGCTGAGCTGATCCTACATTTGTGTGGGGGCGGGGCTTTAACCTCACTGGCTATTAGACCATGATTCCCAAAGAGCTTCTGGTGATGTGAGGTCTCTGGGAACAATGTCTGTCCATGTGCCACCCCCCCCCCCTCTGATGTACCAAACTACCGTACAGTTTTCCCTCACTAAATCCATGCTCACATTCGCCGTCTCCCTGTTTTGTGCGTTTTTTCAGCGCCACCTAGCTGCTGACCGCGTCATCGTCATCCGTGCCGTGTTTAAAGAGCAGCTCGTGCAGCTTTTCATCAATCTTCATCGCGATGGGATTCTTCCTGGACTTCTTTTCTGTGAAGGTTTGAACTTTGAGAGTTTAAAAAAGAACGAAAAGTGTAGAAAATGTGGAGTGAGGCGTTTCCTCTGTCACCCACCCCATGGGAAATCATGTGCTGAGGTCAAAGCCCCGCCCCCAGGTACATAAATAAGAGAAGTACTGAAAAGAGGAAAAGACACAGAACTGAAAGCAAAGATGAAATTAAGAGAAAAGTCTAAAATACAAATAAACATTTTTTTAATTTGACACCATGTTTAGGTTTAATTTTTTTCTAGTATTTAAGCTTTGAATTTACAATTCCTACAATAATTCCTACCAATAATTCCCAATCTGTTTTTTCACTCACTTGAAGCTGATCCAAATGTGACCCCATCAACAAAGTCTTTAAGTTCTTCACGTTAAAATGTGGCAGGACACAAATGCGAACAGCGGAAATTCCCCCCAAGCTAAATGTGTCTTTATTAGGCGCTACCGTCACGTTTTCTGTCTGTCCTTAAATATGAAACATAAGCGTCGTCTAAACAGCCACACGGCTCTCCGGCCCAAAGATGCGCTCACCTCTACGATAGCATCCACCGGACACGCCTCCTGGCAGAAACCACAGTAGATACATTTGGTCATGTCGATATCGTAGCGAGTCGTCCTCCTGCTTCCATCAGTGCGAGTCTCGGCTTCTATGGTAATCGCCTGGTAACACACAGTGGGGGTGGGGGGGGGGGTGGATTCTCGTTAGCCACACAATTTTCACAAAGGGGAGACTATTTATTCAGGATGTTCAAAACAATGTGCTGCATTCTGACATAGAGCATCTATGCAGACAGGATAGCACTGGAGCAGGGGTGGGCAAACTACGGCCCGGGGGCCGCACACGGCCCGGGGGCCGCACACGGCCCTCTAAACCAGTGTTTTTCAACCAGTGTGTGCCGTGGGAAATTGCCCTCATTCACTGATCTAAAAACATTTCCCTCTCCAGGAAATCAGCTCTGTGTTCATCCAAACAGACACTGATAAAACACTGAGTAGTTAGGAATATAAAAGATCGTAAAATTATTTTTTCTTTGTTTATTTGATTCTATTAAAGACACTTTGATAAGAATGACGGTACCGCCATTTAGCCGTAGCTTCAGCTCTGTTTTAGGAAAAGTCCCGCCCCTTTAACTGTCTCCACCAATCATTCTTGGAGGCTTAATCACATGTCATCAGTCTGACCAATCAGAAGTGGTTAAAGTCTTCACTTCCTTGTTCTGATTTAGCTCGTAAAGTCTCTCAGTTCCAACAGAAATACCAGCTAAAGCTCGTCTTTAGCGGTGTAGCTTTCCACAGAATCCGGTATCAGACCGTGGAAGAAGAGAACAAAACCATGAAGCTCAGATACGTTAGTCTTTCTGCATTCGGCGGATTCATTCACTACATCTCCCATGATGCATTGGGTTAAAGTGACAGTTTCGGTGCACAATGAGTCTCTCCTCTTACCGTCTTGAAACAACAACGAACTCACGTCAAATAGTGTTTGAATCTTCTAACTGACCTTCTATTACATGTTTTATTTAAAAAAAAAACACAGCTGCAGCTTCCAGCTTTTTCTGCCACAATTATCACAAAAATGCACGTGAGATTACTGAGGGCTTTAGATTAATACAGACGATGAGTTTCTCCTTTTTTTTGCTTTTTTTTTTTGGATGCTGGTGTGCCGCGGGATATTTGTCAAAGTGTGCTGTGGCGCAGAAAGGTTGAAAAACACTGATCTAAACTATTTAATCTGGCCTGCCAAACTGTAACAGGTCATATGGATAACCGTCAATAAGGTTTAAAGGTTCTGGCGTGTCCCCATAGATGGTGCTCTACAGATACATTGACGTTTGTATTCATGTGCTGTGGGAAGATTTTGCTGTTTTTCTGACGGCGTTTGTTCCAACACCACATGAACGCAACTTTTCTCTGAGTTTGCATTTTCCCTGATTGGACATCAACCTATCGGTGCAGCTGCCACTAGAATGAAAGCAAAAATACGTTTTGAAATAAGAACCCCAAAATGTTTTGCTTTAAAAATATCTATTAATTTTTTAATCAAGATGAACGCTGGTTTTTGTCCAGATTTCATAGTATTCCTTTCTCTTAGGATGTGGATTACCATAGAGCTCCATGCCTCTGCTCACGGTCCGCCCATCTGGTTTGGAGCTTTTCTGGGATCTCAGGAATCGATGGTCCTGATCTCCAGTGAACGGCGCCCGTTCTTTTACCAACCACAGTTTGAATTCAACTATAGAAATATAGGAGTGAGTGACCGGCCGCTCTACAGTAACTCGTGACCACGGTTTAAATGTGCATAAGCCATAAGAAAAGAAAAAATCTAAACATGGTTACTGAATTACAGATGTGCGTTTTAAAGAGCAAACTCATCTTCATGCCAGACTGAGGGTCTCAGCTGAGGAAGCAGCCAAGTGTCCAGCAGTGAGGAGAAGAGAAGCCGATTGGTGGAGATTACAGAACTGTAGAATGTAAGTCTTCTTTTGTGTTCAACTGTTACAATTTATCTGTGTTAATAAGGAGGTTTGAGTCAGAAAATAGTAGATATAGAAGACTAAATAAACAGAAATGTACTACTGATTTATTTACTTTTTGATTTTTCTATTTAGGTATTTGATTTGATTGAGAGATTTATAAGTAAATTGTAATAATAGAGTATAGTTAATAGTACACGTTCCATACAAATTTACTACCAAAGAAGGGATGTACCTGAGGAAGTTACACACAACCAGTTTACACCAGGGTCCTAGTTAATCTTATTTTGTGCTATAAAATATAGTAAAAAGTCTGAGCAGTTTGGATTATTTGACATTTCTGATTCAATCAGCATTGAATCGGTTCCGGCCCCACCTCAGCTAGACCCCGCCTTCAGTGGCCCCAAGGTAAACGGGGTTTTAGATCATTGGACATTTGGGCCGGACGTTCACAAATGCCATCGCTGGCTGTAACTACATACCACCGAGTCTCAGCAGAATTATTTATCGGTTTCTTCAGGGACCGGCGGACCGACAAAGCAATCCAAATGTTAAAACAGGAAGAGACGGAGCTACAAACCTAAACGTAGCGCTCTCGCTTACGTCTCATGGCGAAAAAAAGATAGTGACGAGTAAAACAAGACAAATCAAAGAAAACCAAGCTGTGCGACTGTGAATCCGTGCTGAACAGAGGAGTTCTGTTTATTTATCTCTCAGTTCTGAGGTTAAATCTTTTAGGTAACTGAGATTTAAGCTCAATGACCCAAAACCAACTAATGGCGTGATATCGTGACAGACACAGTGGAAGGTATTCAGAAATGCCCTGAAGCCACTTTAATCCACCCGATGGGACCAATTAACGATGTCACGGTTCTGGAGAAGCGCGGGACACGGAATCGCATGAGAAGCGCTGTGGTCGCTCAACGGTCTGCACCCACACTGCAGAGCATCGCATTGATTGAACTCATGCATCATCGATTCCGCCTCCAAAGATAATCTGCGAGGCATTTGTGGAGCGCGTGCAGCTGAGCGCACCGGAAGCGGGGAGAGGCCGATGTGACATCCGAGCGGCCCTGCAGTGACGGATGCTGCTAGCAAATCAGCGCTGCGACGAGCATCCGAGAGCTCGGATGTTTGCCATCTGCCCCCGAAAATTCAAGTACGAATATCCGCAACGTCCAACGTGGCCGATTCTTTAAAAATAAGGTAGTGCAGTAAAAATACAACTGAGCCACAATGTCTTTTTGCTCTAACGTGCAGAACAATGTCGGCTTTTGAGTTCATAATCTGATAGGAAAAAAAGGCAGACAGAGCAGGGAAAGTGTCACAGGAAGTTAAAAAATCTTCAAAATAAAGTGTGGGTGAAGCCTCCCATTTTCAAAGTAAAACTATTTGGGAGGAAAATGAGGTTTAAGTTGTGTTTACTGACACCATCCCAGCAGACGGACAGCCGCTGCGGTTTGGGGAAGCATCCAGCTCGGCCGTCCTAAATCCTATCATATTTCTCTTATTTTCATGGAGACAATATTAAATTGATTCTCTAGTTTTTATTGTTCCCCTCTTGAATGAATGCGGGTCACAGAGACACGGATGCAGCGGCTTTAGCGGCTGGACGGAGAGCGTACCGCGCCGTGAAACATGGAGACGTGATCATGATGCTTCTGTAAACAACAACAATCTCTAAACATCCTCCGTGTCTTCCATTCTGTGTCATGACACACAGGTATCTGCTGTAAATCCAAGCATTGCTCACAAATCCCTGTTTACGAATGATTTATCACGGGAATTCGTATTTCGTGGAAACAAATATATTTTTTCGTTCCCACAAAATAATTAATTAATTGGTGGGAACGAAATTTGTGGGAAAACATTCATTTTTCCACGGAAACAAATTTTTTTATTTTATTTTTTTTTTTATTTTTTTACCCATGTCAGATCCAGGGCTCCGTAGGAGTCGGCTCCACTTTGAGGAGGAAAAACTGTGAACATTTTCAGGATTTGTTACAAAATGATCCAGCGAAACAGTGATGTTTATGTTTGGAAGAACGGTGAATCGGTGAGCCGGATCTGTGACTCGAATCACCACCGACACGACGACCCACCGCCCCCATCAAATGAAATGTCTGCCTTTCATACGGTGCTGTCTTTTTACAAGAGGAACAGTGGAAATAGGAAATATTTTGCTATTCTTTGCATTTCTATCGGTTTCAAAGTGAACAGTAAAACGATCCATGTGTCCATTTGTGCATGCGTGTGCTTTTGCGCGTTGCGTGGCGTGATCAGACACATCAAAGAAAGTAAAATAAATCAAATTTGAACTTTATCTGCTGTGTGACACTGATGAATCGAGTTGTGGATTTTGTCTCAGGATTTTTCTACCATGCGGGTCGACTCAGCTCTCTGGGTTTAGCCCTCATCCTGAGCTCACCCAGACTAACCACAAGCATTTTAAAAGCACCTGATCCGAAAGGAGCAACTTGGTGAATGTCATATTAAGCAAATTCAGTTTTTGACCAGTCAAATATTAAACACAAATTGGCTTTTTGAAAGTAAAACATAGAATTTTCGAAAGCCTATTATTTTGGGCAAAACTATATTTTGAGGTGATTTTTTTTTGCAAAGTAAAATAAATTTTTAATGAATTATTTTCTGTTTGAACGACTGGGACTCAGTGATGATTGGTTTTTCTTCTCCAACCTTGCATTTCACAAACTGTTCAGCGCACACTATTCTAGTCTAATCCAAATGTCTTAAGACCACCAGATCAACCACGGATGCGGTGTGTTTGAGTGTCGCGGTGTGAGTGGGCGTACCTGAGCCGGACAGATGGCTTCACACAGTTTGCAGGCGATGCATCGTTCCTCTCCTGACGGGTACCTGTCAAAGCATTTCAGAGAAAATAAACACACATTGGAATTGAAATACAGATATATTTTCTCCACTCGGTACATTGGTCGTCAGGAACTACAATATTTTTCTTAAACATACGTGTTGAATCGTAGTTTATGGAATATTATAATTAGGGGTGTTAAATTACCACGTTAATCACCGATGATGAATTTCAGACAGATTAGTCTGTCAGTTATCGCGTTTTTAATCCATAACTAAAAGCCGAAGGTCCAACAAAACGTCTCTTGTGTGGCTCCCAGAACACGCCTTGGTGTCCGTGTTCCGCCGTGTTCCTCGCTGCTGTGACGTCGTCCATGACTTTTCAGTTCTTTACAGAAATAACACAACAAGCCCACAACACCACAGCTATTATCCAATAAGGGATAAAGCCTGAAAGGTGTGGAATAAAGTATGTCAACATATATATTATGGTATTTATAAACCGTTAGTGGTCAGTATTTTTGGACAGAAAAGTGTTTCTTCTGTCTTTAGGTGTTAAATCAGAGACTGGATGGACCGGATGTCTTGTTCTTGTGTTTAGGATTTTCTTAATTGTTCAAAATTGATAAAAAATCCTCCTTGTTGGTGTGAAAGTAAAGGTTGGAAGTCTGTTATAATAGGAAAACGTCATAAAGCCACTTTTTTGCTTTGTCTTTGCTTGCATGCGAATCATTTCCTGGAGACACGCCCACCTTTCCGTCTCTGCTCAGCGATCCATGTTCAGACCACGTCTTCTCATTTATCGCTCGCTTTCTTTGCAGCTTCACCAGGAATTTGGTGTATGACGTTTAAATCCGCTGAGCCTTTGTTGGCCATCAGTCCCTGATCGCTACACTGCTCACAGACACCCGGCGTCTGCACAAATGTGCACAGGGCGGGGGCGTCCTAAAGCAGCCCAGCCACAGTTAGAGACCGGCACCTAAAGTAAGAAGCACCCGTTAGACCCGCCGTTTTTTGGGGATCACTGTCAATAAGAGAGCGGCCACACACCCCGGTGTGTGAAATTTGTTCTCCATTTGACCCACATTTGGGGGGGGCGGTGAGCCGCAGAACCATTTGGTAGTTTAACCCCCCAATCCAACCCCTCAAGCAGGGGGGCACTGGGTTTTAGAGTCTGTGGTATGACTCAGCCTGGGTTTGAAGTCACGACCTTACTGTCACATGGCGGACACTCTACCACAAGGCCACGGAGCTGCGGAACACATGATGATTCGGATATTTAATTACACGTCATGAAGAATTAATCACACGCAAAGATAACTGCATGACTAATGCACTCATTACAACTTGTTGAGCAAAGATAGACGCCAAAATAAAATAATGGTAACACGCTGTTCCCTTCTTATATCGCGGCTCATCTTTCGTGGTCCAACTGTTTCAGAGTTTTTCTCTGTCTTTTTTTAACAGCCCATTGTGTTCTGTGTCCTGATTGGATGTTGTCTACTGTCAATCAATGTCCCCCGTCTCTGTCGTGTCTCCTGCTCAGAATGGGTTCAGTTAGACGATGACTGCAAGCTGAACAAATCCAATTTTGTACATTCTATCCAGACTGTTACATCATGAAGATCTATCCAGCCCTTTTCTATGAAGCGACTGTTGTTGGTTTGATTCGTCATGTTAAAGTCATGAACTGGGTCAGTTAGGCCTCAGGGCGTCACTGTGCTGAGTCAGTGGATGAAAACTGAAGCGTTTCATGTCAGATTATAAGCATAATGATGATTCCCCCTCTGCTCTTCTGTGCACATTTCAGTGTCACCCAGCAGGGGCCTCAACAGTAGCCGGCACCCGGCCTAAATTTGCCGCCTGTCAGTGAGGTGGTCGCCGCCTACATTTGGTAGGGGTGTTAGAAAAAAAATCGTTCTGGCGATAGATCGCGATAGTTCATCTTGTATGGATTCAAAATGCTGTCAGGACGATATTTATTCAATTATTTCTGAGCGTCCTTCAGCGTCTGACTCTAGTTTTCCACTTCAACCTCCGGCCGCTAGGTGGCAGCAGAGAACACGGAGCCTCTTTGAGCAGCTCCACACCACAAACCTCAGCTACAGGCAGCTTGTTCTGTTGTTATGAGACTTGAGCTACTGAGTTTTTACTTAGAATGGTACCAAACTGAAACTCTGTATCATGTTGCTGACAGTATCATATTAAAAACACGGATTGCAGCGCTTCATAGCGGCTCAGATCAGAACGAGTGAAGCTCTGCAGCTGCACAGCGGCTAATGCAAAATGCTGACAGCAAAGCGGGCCAAAGTTCTGCAGAACCTCCCAGCAGTAGATTCTAGTTCAGAGACCTGATGGATCACAGAGATGTGCACAACGCTCTGAAAAACGTTGTGGCGGCGAGCGTTCTTACTTTACTTCCGTGTGTGAGAAAAAGAGGCTGCCCACCGTCACTGAAATAAAGCATCTTAGCCACATTAAAGCGTCTCCTTCATCCATTCATTCTGCCTCATCATCACACTTCATTGATTCTGGAGTAGTTTATTTCCTCAATCATACTTTAGAACCTTATTGGTTAAGGCACATTCATTTAATTATTTTTATTATACTAAACTATATTTTGCTGTTGAAATCAGACAATGTTGACTGTTCCCTCTCTATAATTTAAGTTACCAAAATAAAAGCACTACGAATGTGTTTGGGTAAAAGCAACTTCTATATGAGAAACAGTTGTAGTGCTTAACATTGTCATCATTAAATAAACTAAATGTTACCATTTTATTACAATGGAAGATGTATTAATATTCAGGTAAAGTTTTTTTAAGTCATATTTTTTTATAATAAAAGAAAGAAAATGTGTTCTGGTACCAGATCGGGATACGTATCGAATCACCAGACTCTACCCAATACACACCCCTACTGTTCATCGTACCACGGTCGGGTGAATACTCCATTCTGATTGGCTGCTGGGTGTGCATGAAAAAGTGATAACCGCACACCTAAAAAGTAGTTCCGGTCACATAACTTGTGACACACAATGTTCTGTATCACTGCGCTTCTTGATCTTCACCATCTGGACAAAAACAAGCGGTAGGAGGTGAACTTTGTCTCTGATCTGATGCTTTATTTAACACATCGTGATCATCAGCATAGATATCAATGTTCTTTGCCGCTGCAGTCGGCTAACCAGTGTGTTGTCGTGTTACCGTGACAACATGCTGCACCACAAAATAAATAGCGATCCATCCAAACCGAAAAAATAACAAGAATAAAGGACCAAAAACTGATAGAACGTTGATATCTTTTGTAAGTGAGCATGGTATAAGCGGGTTAATGATCTTCAAAGGGTGCATGATCTGCATGAACGCACTTTACGGTGGCAACCACGGCGTGGTTTAACCCTTACTTTACCATAGGGCTGGGCGATATGGCCTAAAAGGGCTGGGCGATATGGCCTAAAAATAAAATCTCCGATTTTATTTTTTTTAATTCGATTTCCGATATTTTCCCGATTTTTTTTCCCCCTTACTTAAGGAAAGCAATAAGTACAAACGGCAGACAACTTAAAGCAAATGTTGCTTTTATTTAATCAAATGCAAGACAAATGTAACTCCCATTTCTGGTATGAATAATAAATAAATGGAATCAAAGTTAAAGTTAAGTATAAATTTTTTCTTTTTCTCACTCCCTTTTGGACTTGTGTTTATATAATTTTGTTGTGTTTTATATAATTTTTTCTTGTTTTATATAATTTTTGTTTTGTTTTTGTCTTATTTTGTTATCCTACTCTTGTTTTCACTTGTCCAAAATGAAAAGTTTACTTTCTTACTTCAAGTCCCAGCTGTGTTTTAAGTCACACTTTGTAGTCTAGACTAAAATGAGACAAACATTCACCTTGAGAGTAGCAGCATTTTCTAAAAAGTTAAAAATACAGCTCATATCTGGGTCTAAAGTTTTAAATAAATTAATAAACCCCGTCTTGATGATGAAGCAGCAGGAGTCGCGGTTACCGCCCGCCTCCGCCGAAAACAAAATCCTACGGTGGCCGCGTCGCAAATGAATACCTGTACAAGTAATAATTACAACGCAGTATCTTTATTAACAAATAACAGTAAAAGATAACTATCTAACTAATGAACTAACTATACAGGCGTTGTAGAATGAGTATGTGTGTCAGGTCGCGTGTGTGTTAGGGCGCGTGCATGTGTAAGAAGACTGAGCGCGTGCCACGCGACCGCGCGTGAGAGCCTTCGACTCCGATGGGCTCCTTTAGGTAAATGTTGCAGCGTGGGCGGGGGGGGCTCTTCCTCCACGTCTGTGACAGTAAAGCCACACCAGTTCCACATAACAGATGAGTTCATTTCTTTCTTGGGAACAAACTGCCCACTCTCACCGGTAGCCATGCTGTCGCGTGCTGTTTCGTGTGTTGTTTGTCGCGTGCCATGTGAAACTAACGCTACGGAACTTTACCACTTTGAAGAGGTTACAGTTCAAACTGATGTTAAGGCAGGATGTGTTTCAGTTCCTGAAATGAATGGAGTGAATTCAAAGTACTTCTTTTTTGCAGTTTAAGAAAAGAGTCTAAAATGTAAAAGTATTAATGGATGAAACAGGACATTTTTTATTTGATGGTATCTATTTGGTTTGTTAAACGGACATTGGAGGACAGGCATCTAAGAAGCTTTATTTGCTTCTTCCTATTTATCAGTTGTTATGTAAATCATCCAAATAAACTAAACCAATAAACTACATGCGGGTCCTACTCTGAGAGGCTTTGCGGCTCCATTCTCTCACTTCTCACTGGAAGGAAACTTAACTAGCATCAAACTCTTAAGAATGACACGAATAAACAATGAGACAGACGTGTGCGGTTCTGGAGTCCCACTGCTCACCTGCGCAGGGCGTGCTCCCCTCTGAAGCGTGGCGACAGCGGGCCCTTCTCGAACGGGTAATTGATGGTGGCCGGTTCTCTGAACAGGTAGCTCATCGTCATGCCCAGACCTGTCGCCAAAACACGCACATTCACAAATCCACACCCACAGAAAACGGATCAACCTCCTTTCTGACCCAAGAGAGTAAAGACGTCGGATTTTCAAAGATTTCTCGTGATTGACACAGATTTTGAAGAGTTATCCATGTAACACAGTTGATGTCATCGACATTAAAATTCCCACAGACGTGACGGTCAAACCTCGGAAGAGTTCAGTCCACAGAAGCGTCTGCGCTGCCCGGTCTGTGATGGACTTCATATCCGTAGGCACCTCTTGTGCATTGACATACTCTTTAAAAAAATAAATAAATAAATAAAAGGAAATCACAATGAAAATGTTGTTTTTCTACGACAATAGACACATTCATTACAGCAGATGTAGAAAGCACTTCTAGGTTAAAGGTAACAAACGAAGCCTCATCACTCCACTCATGCGGTCCACAGACTCTCTACAAAGATGTCTGGAAGTGTCCCCGTTTCTAGAGCTAGTCGTCCCCAAAATGTTTACTTCAAATCTAGAGTTTTGAAAAAAATACAAATCCGTTTTTTGTTCTTGTAATTTCACAAAATGTAAGCATCTAGAACATCAAAAAATACATTTCACTCAGTAAACATATTTTGAGCGATTATGTGATGAAGAAAGATAAAAAGGTTAGGATTAGTGCTGCACGACACGAGGAAGACTCGCGATATGCAACATTAGTGATCAATATTGCCATGACGATATCACTTGCGATAAATGAACAAACAGCTAAACAGCCAAAAACATCATTTGCATTTGACTGCAACAGTTTAATTTAAATAAGAGTCAACATAACTTATGTCATGGTCCAGATGACCCTCGTCTACAGCATCTAACATGAAAGGGCATCTAAAGGATGTAAAGGCGTCCGTCCCATTGCTCAAATGCACACATGGATTTTTTTTTATTTGTTAAATACTTCAAGCTGCCATGTTCGGTTCCCACTGTGACTGTAGGGTGAATGTAAGCACTTACTGAAGCCACACCTCTGGTGGGACACACTGAAGCATCTCACCGCGTTCTGGCTGCCCACAAAGACGCCTGAAGGGAAATAAATAGAAATAAATGCAAATGTGTGAATAAAAGATGAAAAAACCATCTTCAGGTTTTATCGCTGTGAGCATCGTGGATGAATGGTCTCATTATTTTACCATGCATTCTATTTTATTCCTCTAAGTGGAGTTACAAAGTGTAACAACGAGGATGTCAGTTTATAAATTAAGCATTTACATTGTGAAATGTATATTTAAATAACATTTTATAACAGATTCTACTTTATTGGAGTTTCATAAATGTCATTAGTCAAAAACGTGGCTTCACTCAAACTCCCACAGTCCGTGTTCAGATCAACACAGGAGCAGATGCTTCTTCTATTTCCCTCCAGACTCTATTAATTCATATGTTGACACATTTTACTCATGACAGTTTGAACTTAGTCGTCTGTGCGCTGAGTTCAGTGTCCGCATCGGACCTAAACACAAGAAGCAAAGAACGACCCGTCCGTTTGAAGTCCTACCTGAGCGCGGCACAGAGGACAGCAGGCGGATGGTTGCAGCCATGAGGCCTTTCCTCCTGAAACCACAGACAGACAGACACACAGACAGACAGACAGACAGACAGACAGACAGACAGACAGACAGCATGAACAAAGAGGCTTTCCTGACAAACACCGTCAGCTCCTTCCACTTTAGGACATCGTTTCTGCAGAGCGGCAGGAGTTCATCGGAAATTCACCTCACGAGTTGTGGGCACAAATATGTCCGAATGTGTAAACCATGTAAATTCAAAAATGAATCGATTCTGTAAACTACTGGCGATTCCCAGCCCTACAACTATCTTATCTGCGTCCTCCGTCATCAGTAAGACGTGGTTTTTAAGATCCAATAAAATGACCGTCTTCACCGATTCAAAGTGCTGAATCCAGGTAGCTTTGGTTTGTCTTTCTTGAGGGATGATCCTGTAGGTTCTCAACATGGCTGCCACTCAGTGGATTCAGCCGTCTGCCTGATCATTTGATGAATCCCAAGGTTGACACTACTACTACGAGTACACCCAATTTCCCAAACTGGGATCAACAAAGTGTTTATCTTATCTTATACGTTGTCTACACTAAAGGTATAGCACAGAGGCTGTCCCTGCGCATGCTGAACTTGGTTTCTGAATTGGAAAGGGTTCATTTTTGTGTCACAGAGCATTCTGGGACGGTTTATACTCTGATTTCCATTCGGTACAAGGTACAGTGGACTTAGCAGACATTTGTGAGCCAATGGCAGCTTTCTGGATCGATTTGAAAGGTATACAAGGAGTTCTGTCCCCCTAAACATTGATGAAACTCGATGAAACGTGTGACGTTCGTCATCGCAGACCCGAGCCCCCAACGCCACATCCTTATGCACAAAGTTAATGAGCGCAGTAAGGAGCCATCACAGGTTCAAGCCCGTAAAACAGAATAACAAACTGCACTAGGCAGACGGAAAGCAGGTAATAACATAAAATGACAATCTCCTGGAAAAAAAAGTAAAATTGTTGAATCACTTGAAAATGTCCTGTGACAAATTGATGGTATTTACAGCACAGATAGGGAAGACGTGGTTTCGAAAAACCCGTCATCATCTACCAGTGATGACAACGTTTTCCCATTGGTATAACAAAGCAAAGGTGAACAGCAGGACAAAGAAAATGTGAAGAATTGGCATAATTTTAGGTATAAATATTTACTTGTGTGTTCAGAATTGGAAACTATAGTTTGTGGTCTCCAAACGATAGAAAGTTGTAGCTTGAGGTCTCTAGGGATAAAGTTCACTTTTAATGTCACCTTGAATGGTCCCAACTGAGTGTAAAGATGACATGGGTGTTCTTCCTACCTCATGGTCTACTATAGTAGACCTGCTGTAACCAACTCCAGGGTGCCACTTTTGGCTGAGGCTGAGGTTTCAGGCTTAAAACTCCGACAAAGTATTAACCAAATAAACTGTGAAAGTTATGTGTGTCTTGCTGTTGTGTAAAGTGGTTTCCAAACAGAACGGGGGACCTGCCGTGTTGTTGTCAGGGACGCACGCGCCGGTTTTTATTGGTCACTTTGTAATTCCAACCAAAAACACACAGATCGAGTCGTTTTATCTGCTAAAACATCATTATTTATTATTATTTCATGGTGGTGGTTTAGCGGATCCACACATCGTGGAGGAAATCAGATTAATTGGCCGCTATTTTTGCTAGTTAATCCACTTTCGCTCAAGGACGTTTAAAAGAAGGACATCGAGATAACATATCTCGTATTTATATTCTTATATAATTTTCTAAAACACTGACAACATGAATAAATTTTCATAAGCGGTAAGCTTTGATTTCTGTTTAAAATTTCGTAACTTACCGAAATTGGCGACCAAGGGTAAATGTGCAACGAACACCGGAAGTTAGCCTCCTTCGACTTCCGTGTAACCTGTTAGTTGGCGCCCCCTTCTGGCCTGGAGCAGGAAGTGGACTTTTTTTTTTAATTTACGTGTTTATCTGAGCCAACACAAATCCTTGTTTGTTGAGTCATAATTTAAAGTAATATGCAATTCCCAATTGACAATTCGCTATTTGAAAATGCAGGTTTCAATCTAAAATTCAATACACAGGCTTAGCATATGAAAATACATGTTGCATTTAAGAATCCAATTTTAAAATTTACTATTTAATATGACCATTTTTAAGCAAATTTAGAGAGATGGTAGGCCCCACCCTGATGAGAGTCTGACAGTTTCCATTTCAATTCGAATTTGGACAAACATGGCGCAATGCTATGCAAATCCATGACACGAGATGGCGCTGTTTTGCATTTTCATGTGAATTCCGACACAAAAACAGCGTGGCATTTTACAATGCATTAGATTTTAATTTACTTTATAATTACTTTTAATCAAAATGTGTATTGAAGTGTCATTTTTTAAATACTGTATTGTAAATTGCAAAATGCATTGTTATTTGAATTATGACTTAAAAAACATGACAATTTAAAATGCAATTGATTTTTCTTTTTTTATATACATATTTTTTTTATATTGAATTCTAAATTGCAAAATGTATTTTTACACGCTAGGCCTCAATTACATTTTGAATTGTCTATTGAGAACTGCATTTTGTTTGACATTTTTTGGCAGGATTTATATGAATGGATTTCAACATAAAGCCATCTTCCTTTATGTACATATAATAACATTTAATTCTGTTATAAATACAAATTAATCAAATATTTTTTAATTGATAAATGTTGTTTTTTTAACTGAGACCTATCTTTTCCTTCAAAAATTAAAAAGTAATAAAGTTCTAAAACTCTGAAGTTCTTTATGTAAACGAGTGCCTTTTAACTTTCTATCATCTGTTTTCTTAAGATGCTACATCCCTTTTGGGGTCATGGGGTTGCTGGAGCCTGTCCAGGCTACTTTTTGTCATAGTATTGTTTGGGGTCTTAATATTTTTGTTTTTGTTTGTGTTAATTGCATTGGTCTGCTGCTTGATCATTGCTCTAGTTTAGATTTTTTGGAGGTTAGTTGTCATACAAGTACAGATATAAAGTTTTGTTAGTAAAGTTTGCTTCAAAACTGTCTAAATAATATCCCTACAAGGAAAATAAAGAAAAAGTGTGTAATTTTAAGTTTTTGCATGTTGTGTATTGACGTTTAAAAAGATAAATAAAACGTCAGTACTATCAAACAACCACTAGAGGGCAGCACCGATCCAACGCGCCTAACCTGGACGTGTTTCAGGGAAGAAGAACAACGTGACGTATTTCCGGTGGCCAATCCTTCAGTTTTATGCAGACGGTGGAATATCAGTCTTCTTTCCCTGGAGGAACATAATAAAACCCACGTTTTGTCTTCTGCCTGCGCGGCTCTCCAGCACCCAGTCCGGGTTGTGGTCACGCCTACAGCGGAGTTGTGGTTAAACACGTTTTTTGTTTTTGTTGCTGTTTTGTTTTTTTGTAATGGCAAAGGTACAAGTATTGAATGTTGCTGTTCTGGACAACCCGAGCCAATTTGGGAATCCGTTTCAGTTTGAAATAACCTTTGAGTGCATGGAGGATCTGCCGGAAGGTGAGTGCTGGATTATCATGGTATTTTTGTGAATGCACTTTTTTAAGTTTATGTCCTAACTATCTCTCTGTTCGCGCTTCGATGCTAATTTTTGTGACAGAAATATAAATTGCAGAACCGTATTTAACACGTTTGTTATGAGACGACTGTTAAATTAACTGTTCGGCTTCTTTTTCCTGGTATTTTACGCGACAAGTTGTTTGAAGTTTGGCGCCGGCGCGTTTGTGAAAAGAAACCCCGCCTCCTGCGTGTTCTCATTGGTTCCGAGATCTCTCCGTCTGGTTTGCGAGGTCCTGATTGGCCAGTTGTTCAATTCAAGTTGAGGGTAAAAGAAAAAAGTGTTATAAAAAAAAAGCCAGAGAACATTTTTTATTTCTTTTCTTTTATTTTTGCTGACTCATTTTTTTAAACTAACTTTATTGAACACAATGATCCGATACAAAACGGTGCACTGCAATAGTAGGAAAAGAACAAGCCGGGTGGTTATCATCACATTTTATACACAGACACTGAATCTGACGCACAGATCGAATGTTTTCATGGCTTTTGTCTTGTCAGAATGTTTTATTGACAAAGTTAGAGAGATGTGGGGTATGATTTGGATTTACAAATGTGACATCTGCTTATAATAATATGAGATTAATTATGTAATTGTTATTTTTTTATGAGATGGGCATTATTAACGAGTTCTTAACAACTTTGATTTTATATATATATATATATATATATATATATTACCATCTAAATTTAAAACAAAGGACAAAAAATGATTGATGGACAGACGGGTGGACGAATGAATGTAGGACGAACAGATGGATGGATGGATGGATGGATGGATGGATGGATGGATGGATGGATGGTGGAGACCCTGAATGCTGGCTGGTGGTTTGCACCGTTCAAACTACACACCTGCTCACCCACTTTTGTGTGCACATTTGACTGAGATGTGTACTTCTTCTGTGTGTTGCCAGATCTGGAATGGAAGATCATCTATGTGGGATCAGCTGAGAGTGAAGAATACGATCAAGTTCTGGACTCGGTTCTGGTCGGCCCGGTACCTGCTGGAAGACACATGTTTGTGTTCCAGGTGAGTTTTCTGAAAGGTGGTGTTGTCGTTTCTCTCAGCCGTTGAAGTTGAAGCTGATTTTACTGAAACATGTGATTCTGAATCTGAAATGACGATGACTTTCATTTGAGCTCTATGCCTCATGAACAGGATGGTTCTGGTTCTGACTGAGTACTTACTCATAAAAAGTTTCTTTATAGTCATTCTAAGCACAGTGAGGATTCTGATGCAGAAGTCAGGGTTAAAAATAAAAATACATCTTAAATGTAAAACATACGTCTAAAAATATCAGAGATCAAGTCAAGTACATAAAGTGCAGTACTGTAGTATTTAGTGAAATGAGTTACATTTGTTATTAAAGGGCCTATATCATGCTTTTCTGAAGTAAATTATATCCATATATCTGAGCGTTTATAAAGATGTATCCACATATGGTTTAGATGAAATGAAACCGTTTAGCCGATCACCACTATCTCCATGGAGAAAGTGGGCGTGTCTATTAGCCTCGGGGGCGGGGCTGGCAGCATATACTCTCCCTCACTTTGTGATGTCACAATGTGAGAACCCACTCGTTTTGAGAAAGCTGGGGGGTATTACAGGAAGCATGTTTAAACTCGCCTGACTTTAACCCTGAACTCTGGCTGAAATCCGCCTGAACTTGCTTACTCTGGGTATGTCGGTTCCAGAAGACCGGATATGAGTTAGTGTAATTACGCTCGACTTGGTAGCCCTGGGTTAATGCACGTGCACGGCGAGTATATGAAGACATTCTCAATGAATCGCAGATTTCCAGAGTCACCATGGAAACATGGAGAAAAAAAAGAGATTTTAATGACGGTGTATGAAGATTATATACGCCCATCAAAAAAGTAACACGGCTGCATCATCAGCAAAAGAAAGAGTTTCTGCTTGGAGAAAAATAATGGACAAAGTAAAGCACGAGTTTCTATCTCATTTCTTTTTTCATTGTGACGCATAGATATAAATATATAAAACATATCCAATTTTGCCAACTTAAATGAATTACTACTATTGGTAACAAGTAATTGAGTTAAATTTATTTAACCTAATTTCTTATGTCTATAAAACTCAATAAGTGTTTATACAACTCAAATGTAAATATTTATCTAACTAAATGTCATTTTACTCTAATTCAATTCAATGTTTTTCCATTTTCATCTATTGTACTTCCTGAACTCCTTTTTATGACAGTAAAATTAATTAAACAAAATGGAATCTTATCATGAAACATTACATCTTTTACCATTTCGTGCACCTTGTAATTATTTAACAGCACTAGTGGAGCTAAATAAACTCATCCTCATCCTCCTCTTCCTCCCTCTCACTCATGGTGCAGAAAGAATTAAACATAACAGGACAAAATAACTCAACAACACACAGTAAAACAGCTACACAACTAAACACATTTGGTCAAAAAGCCACACTTAAACCCAAATCCGTCCAGGCAGGCAAAGGGAATGGTATCCCAGAATCCCTTGCAGTGCCGATCTAACAGCAGCACCAAAGTTACACCTACTTAATTGAATTAATTTGAATGAAAGTAAAATAACTGTCTGATAACTACGTGTTATTTTTAAGCTGAGTTAACAAAAAAAATGATTTATTTTAACTGAAACAAATAATGAAGTTAGATCAAAGTAAAAGTTTAATTTTCCAACATCCATATATGGTCTTATCAGCCTCTCACGGTGGAAAAAGTATTATCTGGGCTTCTTCATCCACTAAATCATCTTCAAATGGACACGCCATGCTGCTGCACCTCTCTGACAACAAACTAAGCTTCAACTAAACCTGCTCCAGACCAGTTTATGTTCAGAGCATGAGTTGCTATGGCAACTGGACATACCCTGAAACATACCTCCATTCCTGGAACTGAAAGCTGAGGTTATCCACTTCCTTAGCCTCAAACTTACCGTGGGAGCTAGCATAACCTGCTTTCTGGAACACCCCCCCCCCCCCCCCGCCCCGGTTTTTAGAGGAAAACTGCAGCGTCTGGCACCAAAATGCAAAAGTCAAAAAATAAAAGTTATGAACTGAATAATGATAAATCGTGTCATAAACGGTTACGGTAGAACAGCAGTGGATTCTCTAAGTTCTCTTCCTTCCCCTCCCTTTAAGCAATCTTTGATTTAACGTCTAATTCTCCTGAGTTTACGGCTTTGTTTGAATGCTGACTGTATTGTTTTGTGTGTTATTCTTGCTTTGATTGCTTGAAATAAACCACTTGAAATCAAAATCCGTCAACAGAGTAGCCGCCCCCCGCCCCCCCTCCCGTTCTGCTGTAGGCTGCAGAAGAGTCAGCAGAGAGATGGCGCCGGCCTCCTCAGAGGAAACGCTGCGGCTTTAAAGGCCTAAAAATGAACGGATGCATCATCAGTTTCTAGAAGATGTCAGAGGCGTTGTGGAACAGATGTCTCCTCCTCTGTGGATTTCACTACTTAGCTTCAGAAATGTACGATGGCAGAAGGCGCCAAAGTCATCACGCTTCATTTATAAAACGATTGTTTGGAGCAGCAGTCCATAGAATTTGTTAGTGATTGGAGAATTTACACAACAGTGTCGTCCTCTTGGGTCTTTTAAGAGAAGTTAAGGTCCTTTGGTCCTGGAACTGGTCTTGCGTTAAAACTGGTAACGTTTCAGTCCAAACTTGCAGAACACTTTACGATCTGGTTGAATGTGCTTAATGCAAACCTCCTGTTTTAACTTCTTTCTCGTCCTTTCTTGACGTGTTTCTCTTTGTCTTTTTTTTTTGTTTCCTCCTGACTTAACTAGGCAGACGCTCCGAACACAACCCTGATTCCCGAGAGCGATGCGGTCGGCGTGACCGTCGTCCTCATAACCTGCACCTACCGGGGACAGGAGTTCATCCGCATCGGTTACTACGTCAATAATGAATACACAGACCCAGAACTACGGGAAAGTCCGCCTCTGAAGCCAAACTACTCTCAGGTAACGGGAAGAGCAAAGCGGAGGGGACGGTGGTTTGAGGTAGAAATGTCTTGGAGCAGCGTGAAGTAACGCTCCAGATCATTCAAATGATCCTCCAAAAGCTCAGAGTTCTGAAAAAGCTGATCAAGCGTTTACTTAAAATTCAGTTTCATGCAAACCCTCACCCTGCTTTGATGAAATTCCTTAGTAAACGGAAAAGCAATGAGTTGACTGCTTTAGAGTATGCAACCAACTGTTTTCCTGTTTCTCCTCCTTTATTCTAGGATCTTCCTCCATTTTTTGCCGCTTAACTCCTCCTACAATTTTTCATCTATTTCAATCATTCAACTATTCAAATGTTCAGCTCTTTCATCTTTTTCCAGCTGTGACTTTTGCTCCTTCAAATCCTTGAACTTTTCCGGATATTCCAGGATTTCTGCCTCCATTGAAATAAATGGGGAATCCTTGGTGCAGGAGCTCGCTGGTTCGATACCCGGCTCTGGCATTTTCCACAAAAACATCTTTTTTGTTATAGTGCTGTTTTCACTTTAAATATGGTCCACTTTGATCAATTCTTCTTTATTAATTTTTTTGCCAATTATGACCCCTTTAAGTCTCATTTTCATTCAGCGGTACAGCATCAAACCTGCATTTTCTTTTGGAAACGCAGATCCTTTTAGTTCAAACCGTATTTTTCATGAATAACTGCTCAGATCTTTGAAGAAGCCGCCTCAAACGACAAACATCTGAAGGCATCATTTCCCACTGGTCCTTAAATGCAGCATGAACAGTAAGCTGCTGTCCCCCCCCCCCCCCAAAAGGTACATTTAATAATTATAAATCCTAAAACATATACAGCAAGACCGGCTCCAGGTGGCATTTCCCGACAGGCGGCCGTTTAAACCGCGGATAACTGGATCGCAGCGCAGAAAAATAAATTGTGTTTCCTATTTTTATTTCTGAGTGTACATGTGTGTACACAATTGCAAGTCCACACAGTTATGCACAGAATGTATTGTGCGAGTTAGAATTCATGCAGAAACACTGAAAACAAAAAATAAACCTAGAAGGAGCTGCACTTCCAGAAGAAACTGCAGCGTGACGCTGCAGTTTCTTCTGGAAGTGCAGCTCCTTCTAGGTTTATTTTTGTTTTGCTGTCCTGCTGAAGGAAACTCAAAGGGTCATAGTGACCGCCGGACGGTTCAGGCTTCCACGGCGTGCGCTAATTTCTGATCATGCATCATGTAACCCTTTCTACTAGGGGTGTGTATTGGCAAGAGTCTGGCGATACGATACGTCTCCCGATATTTTACCGAAACATGTTTTCTTTCAGTTTTTTTAAATATGACTTTGAAAAAACTCAACCTGAATTTTAATGTCTTCCACTGTAATAAAATGGTCAAATTCGGTTTAATGAGCACAATGTTAAGCACTGCAATTGTATCTTGTTGCGTTTACCAAAGCAAATTCATAGTGCTTTTATTTTGGTAAGTTAAAATATAGAAAGGGAACAGTCAACATTGTCTGATTTAAAATATATATATATATATTTTGTTTCAGTGTAAGAAAAAACAAAGAATGAATGAGCCTTAACCAATAAGTTTCTATTGGGGAAATAAAATGCTGTTTATTTTCAGCATTAATGTAGCTTCTCTAGTGCTTTTAAACAGTTCAGGAGCCTGAATGGTGCTTTAAAAGCAAAGGATGGAGGACACACACTGATTCTTTCCAGAAACAAAGTGTGATGATGAGGCAGCATGACAGAACGAAGGAAAGTTGCTTTAATGTGACAAAAAAGGGGCTTTGTTAACATTTCTGCTCTGTTGCACCTTTGCAGCCACGCTTCTCACACACGGAAGTAAACTGGTAACAATGATCACCACAATGTCAGCCTTTTTCAGAGTGTTGTACACATCCTTCTGATCATCAGGTCCCTAAACTAGAATCCATTGCTTTGAGGTTCTGCAGAACTTTAGCCCGCTTTGCTAGCAGATGCTAAGCGCATTAGCCTATTAGCTGCTGCCGTGCTTCATTGTCTATCTTATTTATCTGAGCCGCTAAAAAGCACATAAATCCACGTTTTCATATCTTACTGGCAGCAACATGGCTCAGAGTTTCTGTTTGGTATCCATTCCAAGTAAAAACTAAATAGTTCATGTCTCATATAACAACAGAACAAGCTGCCTCTGGCTGCAGTCTCGTGCAGAGTAGAGCTGCTCAAAGAGGCTCCTTGTTCTCTGCTGCCAACTAGCGGTCGGAGGGTGAAGTGGACAACAAGAGTCAGACTCTGAAGGACGCTCAGAAATAATTAAATAAATATCGATATGGCAGCATTTTGAATCGATACAAGTATTGCCTAATGACGTATTGCGATATATTGCCGAATCGATTTTTTCTTACACCCCTACTTTCTACAGACTTGAGGGTGAATTCTTCTTGAAATCCTTCTTTTAATCCTTGCAGCTCCAGAGGAATATTTTGGCATCGAACCCTCGGGTCACTCGGTTTCACATCAACTGGGACGGTTCGGCCGACAAGATGGAAGACGCAGAGAATGTAGACCCCGCCCCCAAAGTGGGCGGGATTCTCCCCCCATTTTGTAAAGCGGGAAAGATGCCCCCTCTTGGATGGATGCAAGACAACTCCATGGATTGCGTGTAGGAGTGCCGGGAGCTTCACTTCCCCCACAGACAGACGTTTAGAGGAATCGACGGGATGGAAATGTGGATCTGAAGTAGTGAATTACTGGATTTTCTGTTTTTTCCACCCAACTTTAGTACCTTTTTTGTCCCAATTCTGAAACGTTATATTTATTCGCTTTTTTGTAAAGCAATTATTTGTCTTTTTTTTCTTTTTATATCTCGTGCAAACCTCAAGCAGTAATTTGCATGTCTGTTAATAAACGGGGTTCAATTTATGTGCTGTAAGAGTCTGTTTTCCTCAGCCTGGTGGCCTTGAGACCTTGAAGGGAGGGGGGCATGCTAGGGTTGGGGGTTAGGGTTTAAGGGTTGGGATTAGGGTTGGGGTTAGGATTATTGTTAAAGTTTAGGGTTGGGATTTGAGGTTAGGATTGGGGCTAGGATTATTGTTAGGGTTGGGATTAGGGGTTTGGATTGGTGTTTGGATTAGGGTTGGGGTTAAGAGTTGGGATTGGGGGTTAGGGGTTAAGATTGGGGTTATGGGTTAGGATTAGGGTTGGGATTAGGGGTTAGGATTGGTGTTTGGATTAAGGGTTATGGTTGGTGGTTTGGTGTTAGGGTTGTCAACAAAAAACCCAAAACATTTCTTTAAAGGATTAGGGGTTAGGGTTCAAAGAAATGATTTAGACATTAGGACAGGAGGGAAATGTTTTCCGGTTAGGGTTAGATTTGACTGTCTGCTAAGGCGTTTGTGGCAGCGATGGGATAAATCAAACGTTTTTTTGTCGACAGGACGTTGTTCTTTGATCGTAACCTTGTCCCACTCCTGATGGAACAAAGGCGGGAAAGCGGCAGCGTCGGAGGACCTGAGCGTGTTTGTGTGTGTATTTTCCAGTGCCATTCATGAAAAGCATCACTTCCTCCTCGTACTCGCTCTGTTTCTAGGTAACTGCAGAGCTGGAGGAGGGAACTGTCGGCCTGTTGCATGTGGGAGCCTGGCTCCTCCCACCCATCTGTTCCCCCCCTGTCTGCTCATCAATTCTACACCGTTCAGCATGACAACCATCATTCAGTGCATTTTCTAAAATGCCTATTGGGCTACAAAATCCATTTGCAGGATTAAATGCATTTAGATCTTTATCCTAAATGCTTATATTTAGGTTTTTAGCTCTAGAGTGTAAAAGCAGCTTGTAGCAAATGAGAAAAAGCAAAGCGTTCCTGTTCTAGGTTGCTGTTTCTTTTGAGTCAGTCTTTCCTCGTGAACATGTTTTAACGTTTATGTATTTAAATATAAAGCCGTCAGGGATGCTTCAGACCAACTAACAAGGATGTCTGCTGGAATGCTTGCTTGTAAGGGCCGATGTCCTCGTCCCTTATGTACCTGGTCGCTACCTTAGATCTTCGGCAAAAGGCATTTTTTAACAATCCCACAATCCAGACTGAAGACCAAGGGTGACGGGGGCCTTTGCTATAAGAGCCCCAACACTCTGAAACAGTCTCCCAGAAGAGATCAGGCTCACTGAGTCCCGACCAGTATTTAAATGTACCTTTATAGGCTTTTAATGATTTTGCTAGTTCATAACCCTTGTGCTAACTTGTGGGGTCCAGATGACCCCACTCCCAACGTGAACGTGCCTCCGAGGCACGTTCACGTTGGGAGTGGGGTCATCTGGACCCCACAAGCTAGCACAAGGGTTAAATGTAAACTTATATTACTGATTTTAGTGATTCGGTTGATTTTAACAACTATCACTGTTTTGTTGGTTGTGTTGTGTTTTATTTTGTCGTACTGTCAAATAAATAACGTTTTTTTTAAATTATTATTTCTATAATTAAATGTCCGAGCATACGTCAAATTACTTAAAAAGTTATTTCTATATCATTTTCAGCCTTTTTAGACAAACTATATCCAGGTGTATGACCGTATGTTACCATTGGAACACTGAAGAGCAAATTTCAATGAAATATGAGTTACTTTAGCATTTTTCTACCCATAAGTAAGACGAGTTGGTCTCTAAAGGCTCCGCCTTTCTCTCCTTGTGGGTGTCGCCCATTTCATGACGTCATTCTAGAGTCGACGTCGGCAGCAGGTCAGAGTTTTTCCCCACGAAAACGGAGGATGTGGATATTGTCCACACGAAATGAAAGCATTAGCTGAGATCACTGAGAAAGTGGGCGTGTCTGTTTGCCTGGGGGCGGAGCTGGCAGCCCAGACTTCCTGGAAGTGGCGGTTCCTCACTTTGTGACATCACTTTGTGAGGACCCGCTCGTTTTCGCGGATTGCGAGGGGCTGGTGGTCAGAGAGCAGGTTAATACTTATTATCATATTAAAATACAACTTTGGGGTTGTTTTTTGTAAGGAATGAACATTCTAAAACACTTTAAAGCGCAAAAACGTTTTACACTGTGAGGATACAAGAAAATACACAACTTTAACACACATTACAATCAGAACACTGTGCACAAGCTGCAAGAGGTGCTGACTTGTTTCGTAAATCATCTTGTATGTAAGGAGTGCTTTATAAATAAAGTTTTTTTGAATCCTGGTCATTTTTTTTTTGTCTTTTATTTTTGTTTTGAACTTGTCAAAGACAAAATACAAACTCCAGCAGAGGATGAACACACTACAAAATGCACACTCACGGAGGGGGGGGGGGTTATATATCATACTCTCAGATGTCATCAACGCACAAAATGTTAAAATACATATAAAATGAGAGAAAGAGAGAAAAAACAGGAGCCAAATGTTGGCACAGGACAGAAACTAGAACAGCCACAGGGAAATGTGTTGATATTGATATTATTTTAACACCTACCGAGGATTGTTATCTTTTCAGTAGGGAATAATATAATTTAAATTCGTTGGTAAAACCTGGGAAGGAGGGCTTGGAACCTCTCCACCTGCAACAGTGGATATGGTATTTTCCTAAAAGTAAAATGATATTAATGATATTTGAGAAAGAATCATCTAGATTTTCCCTAAACAGTAGTACCTCAGAAATACTAAAACGCATGAAATAAAATGTTCAGTTTTAAATTAATCCAATTCCTTATGTGAGTCCAGAAATCCTTGCAGTAATCGCATGAAAAAACAAATGTTCCAGCGTTTGAGTTACAAAAAGTGCAAGATTCTACATCAAATTTAAATCTGCTTTGAAGAAAACCAGAGACAGGATAGTAATTATTCATTATTTTGAAATGAGTTTCTTTTATTTTTGACAGAACAGGCCATTTAACGTACTTTGAGTGAGCTTTGACTAACAGAGATTGGCTGTTGGAATAAGAGATTGATCTAAAAGAAGCTCGATTATGGACATGATAAATTCTTCTTTTATACAGTTGTTTAAAAAAATTGTTATTTAGTTTGAGATCTAAGAAATTATCTGTCATTTTGGTAATGAGATAATTGTTCTATGAGGAGTTAATCAAGTTTTCTTTATGAAATGAATCAGAGCTTTTTTAAATTCTCTAAGGCTGCAGGTTGAGATGGTATTTATCTATAAAAGAAGAAAAAGTCAATAAATTACCTTCACTGTCAGTTAAATCTTTAACAAAAACAATGTTCCTGTCAAACCAATCCTGTTTGAGTATAGATTTCCTACCAACTAATACTGTTCTGTTATTCCATAATGTTGATCCATGAGGGGGTAAAACTGCGATTAAATATCATTTTCCAAAACTGAAGAACTTGCTTGTGGAAGTTGGACAAAATGATTGGAATCTTGTTGACTTCAAAATCACATTTCAAAAGGAAGTCTATGCCAACGATAGTTAAATCTCTGGTCAACCAGCGGCTTAAACTTTTCTTTATATCAAGCAATCAGTTTGTAATGTTGACTTCTTCCCTCCTTATTGTGTTTTTAGACAGTAATACACCCAGATATTTCACTTCATCAACAACCCTAATGGCTTCAATAGTTTGGTGCTGACACGAGTGAACGGGGAGAATTTCACATTTGGAAATATTTAGCTTCAAACCTGATGCTTTGGAAAATAACTGAATCCCACTTAGAGCTTTAACAACCTCTGCATCGTTCCTTAGAAGTAAAGCAGTATCGTCTGCAAACTGACGAATTTTGTATTGCTTTTCAAAAATATAAATACCTTGAATATCATGACTGTGATTTATGAAAATGGTCAATAACTGAGTGGCTAATATAAACAGTTTGGGGGAGATGGGGCAACCTTGTCGGATACCTCTTTTAATTACAAAAACGGGGAGTAATTCCTGGATTTAAGGAAACTGAACTATAAATATCATCTCAGAACATTTGGATAATATTACAAAATGTATCACCAAATCCTAAAAACGTCAGGGCTTTAATTAAAAAAGAATGCTCCAATGGGTCAGATGCTTTATAAAAATCAAGAAATAATACTAAACTTAACAAAGTCACAATAATCCAACAAATCTACCACCAACCGGATGTGATCATGGATATTTCTTCCCTTAATGAAAGCTGACTGACACTCATCCACTACATCCTTCAGTCCTCTGTTTAGACGTGAGCTCAGAGTTTATAGTCATTGCATAACAAAGTCATTGGTCTCCAATCATCCAAATCTAAAGTGTTTTTGTTAGGTTTGGGGATTAAAGTGATGAACCCCCGTCTCATTAGAAAGACAACCTGCTGAGATCCAAAGCTACTGAGCCCACCGGGTGCCAGTGGTTATAAAGGGAAAAAATCAGATAAACTGTGCGCACAGATTACTAAAGCGCGCGCACGGATTAGTAAACCGTGAGCACCATTTAATAAACCGTGCGCACGCTTTAGTAATCCGTGCGCACCGATTACTAAATGGTGTGCACGGAATAATCAATTATCCTCGTACTGTTGCGCAATCGTGGCGCACGCACATTCATCGCATGTGCATGCCTCTAAGCAGAGCAAATGGACTACTAGCTTCATTTTTGCAGGGATGTGAAGGTGCTTTGGTACAGTGTGCGCAACGAAGGAGACTTCGGACTGCAGTCTGTTTCCCGGTTCTGCTGTCGGGACTCAGAACGTCTCCCGGGACATGTGAATCCAGACCGAGGACGGGCTTTTGGACTGGCGGAGGAAGCTTTTGGGGGACCAGTCCTGACAAATCATGCACACAATCATGTGAATTTGTGTTACCATTCAGGTCCAGACAAAATAAAGGCGGATGATTATTCCAGTTTAAGTCGATCCACGGCTAAATCGCTCATTAGCATGGCTAATGTTGTTAGCATGAATGTTGTATTAACCTATTAACTTAATCTTAACCCTTCTTCCGTGTCAGATCAGCCAAAAAAAGCCCTGGGCGCACGGATTTAAAAAAAACTATAAGCGAACATGCACATAGTAATAATCATAATAATAAAAGCATGTTTAAATGGTCAAGTCCCTGTGTCTATCGGAGCTTATCATTGTTTACATGAAGACTTCGCTTACTCAATGAACTATCCAGACCAATCACTACCGTAGACATCATCGGAGAAACGTTCAGCCAATCAGATGGTGTGACGTCATCATTAGCCGCAGACCACCGAACACAAGAAGTGACTAATGATGACATCAGACTATTTGATTGGCTGTAGGTTGGTCCGATGAAGTGATTGGTCTGGATAGTTCATTGAGTAAGCGAAGTCTTCATGTAAACAATGCTAAGCTCCGATAGACACAGGGACTTGACCATTTAAGCATGCTTTTATTATTATGATTATTACTATGTGCATGTTCGCTTATAGTTTTTTTTAAATCCGTGCGCCCAGGGCTTTTTTTTGGCTGAACTGACACGGAAGAAGGGTTAAGATTAAGTTAATAGGTTAATACAACATTCATGCTAACAACATTAGCCATGCTAATGAGCGATTTAGCAGTGGATTGACTTAAACTGGAATAACCATCAGCCTTTATTTTGTCTGGACCTGAATGGTAACACAAATTCACATGATTGTGTGCATGGTTTGTCAGGACTGGTCCCCCAAAAGCCTCCTCCGCCCGCCCTCGGTCTGGAGATAGTACAAATCTCCCGGGGGACACGGTTCTGTAGTCAGCGCAGCAGAACAGGAAACGGAGTGCGGTCTGAAGTTTCCTCCGTTGCGCACACTGTACCAAAGCACCCTCACATCCCTGCAAACACGAAGCTAAGAGTTTATCTTCTATGCTCAGAGGCATGCACATGCAATAACTTTGCATGCACGCACGATTGCGTAACGAGCACAATTGATTAATCCGTGCGCACCATTTAGTAATCGGTGCGCACAGTTTACTAAATGGTGCTCACGGTTTACTATTCCGTGCACACAATTTAGTATTTCGTGCGCACGGTTTACTAATCCGTGCGCACGGAATACTAAATTGTGTGCACGGATTGGTAAACCGTGCGCACGGATTAGTATTCCGTGAGCACAGTTTATCAGATTTTTTTTATTTTTAACCACTGGCACCTGGCGGGCTCCGTACAAAGCATCATATAACACAAACGTCCACTATCTGTCCAAAAGCATTCATAGAGTTCTGCTGGTGACATGTCCAAGGCATCAACTTCTATTATTAATTTTCTAATTTTATTGAAAAATGAGGAGTCTTCCAAAAGCATATTGCTGCGGTTCCAAATGTGAATGAAATAATCCTGAGAGATGCTGAAGGCTTGCCTCCAAAAGATGCTTCACGCGCGCGCCGTGTTCTGACCAACTTTGCTAAAAATAGCTTGTTGCTGACGTCACATCCAGCCAGGCGCGTGTTGGTCGTTGGGGGGGGGGTCGTTATTCCTGTCAATCATTTCCTGCCGCCATACAGACGTTTGGGTTTTCGCTTTTCCTCCACATACAGACAGAAATGAGGTCGTGTTTGTTGTTGGGAGGAAAGTCATCGCTCACGGTCCTCGTTTTGGTGGGACTGCTGTGACCAATCAGCGTCGTTGCTGGCGCGACGCCTTCAAAAACGGTCGAATCAGCGGGCTGGGTGGAGCTGTCCATCACCCTGACGTCGCGCGGTGGGCGGGGCTTCGTCCTCCGTCAGCTCGCCCGTCCCCGCGGATCCCGGCCGGCCGTTCACACCATGTTGACTCGGGCGGATGCGCGGGCTGGATCCTGTTTTCTAGAAGCTCATGTTCCGCGCGTGGAGTGGGGGGCTCGTGTCTGAGGGCATCTGTCTACGGGGGGGAGGGGGGGCCGGGGGTACTTGGATGGCCGGGGCAGCCAGGAGGCAAAGACCGGACCACCTGCGTTTTTTAGGCCGTTTTTGTGCGTGAAGAAGCTGCGGACCTCGGCGTGACTTCTCCGGGTTGGGAGCTCCGTGGACGGCCGTGGAAAGGCTCCACGTCCGGGACGGCGGTCATCCCGCTCTTTTTTAGCCCGCAGTTCTCCACACATGCGGTTCTTGGATTCCGGGGAGGATCATCTGGTCGAATTTTCCAGCGGGAGAAGAAGGCTGCGGGGCGGCGAGGCGGCGGAGGAACATCCGGTGACAGGTTGTCACCATGGGCAACGCCCCCACGGCCAGGAAGGGCAACGAGATGGAGAGCGGTGGGTAACGGTCCCGCGTGCCGGCCCGGCTCGGTGCCGGTGGAGTCTGTACATCCGCCCCGCGTCATCTGTGGCACGAGGCCTGTTCTGCATCGGTTCTGATCCGCTCAGTAGTGAAACGTCATGAGGGTCGCAGGTGGGATGAATGTAAAGCTCTCATTGTCCCGAGGATTCCACGCAGATTCCACGCAGGAGGCGGGAAACGACCTAACGTCTTCCGTTATGTGTCACATATTCCCGAACACCGTGTGCCTGTTGCGCCCTGGAACCGTCTGCTTTGGCCAGCGGCGGGTTTTCCTGTGGGCAACGTGGGTGGTCGCCGAGGGCGCAATCTTGCAGGGCGACCCCCCACCCCCACCCCCCCACACACACAAAAGGGAAGAAAAAACATTTTTCTACACTAATTTATGCTCATTTCCACGTCAAGTGGCGCTAGCCCCCCCCTGCTAGAATGACTGCATTTTGCGCTCTCTGTATAGAGTGGTCTGGGGGAGCGCAGTGGGGGGGGGGGGACTAACACCTCCCTTGCCAAAGGATTCGGCCTCCTTGAACTTTTCCACCTTTCGCCCCATTTCAGGCTGCAGTCATAAAGATATAAAACTGTAGCTTTTGGTGAAGAATCAACGACTAGTGGGACACAATCATGAAGTGGAACCACATTTATTGGATAAATTTTACACTTCTTATTAAGCAATAAAAAATGAAAAATTGGGCGTGCAAAATGGTTCAGCCCCCTTACTTTCAGTGCAGCTAACTCTAGATGTGCAGTGAGGGTCTCTGAATGATCCAATGTTGACGGGGGGGGGGGGTGTTCCAGAAAGCAGGTTCTGCTAGCTCCCACGGTAAGTTTGATGCTAAGGAAGTTGATAACCTCAGCTTTCGGTTCCAGAAATGGAGGTATGTTTTAGAGTATGTCAAGTTGCCATAGCAACTCATGCTCTGAACATAACCTGGTCTGGAGCAGGTTTAGTTGAAGGTTAGTTTGTTTTCAGAGAGGTGCAGCAGCATGGCGTGTCCATTTGAAGATGATGTAGTGGATGAAGAAGCTCAGATAATACTTTTTCCACCGTGAGAGGCTGATAAGACCATATATGGATGTTTAAAGAGAAACTTTTTACTTTGATCTAACTTGATTATTTGCTTCAGTTAAGATAAATCATTTTTTAGTTAACTCAGCTTAAAAATAACACGTAGTTATCAGACAGTTATTTTACTTTCATTCAAATTAATTCAATAAGTAGGTGTAACTTTGGTGCTGCTGTTAGATTGGCACCGCAAGGGATTGTGGGATACCATTCCCTTTGCCTGTCTGGATGGATTTGGGTTGAAGTGTGGGTTTTTGACTAAATATGTTTAGTTGTTTAGCTGTTTTACTGTGTTTTGTTGAGTTATTTTATCCAGTTATGTTTAATTATTTCTGCACCATGAGTGAGAGGGAGGAAGAGGAGGATGAGGATGAGTTTATTTAGCTCCACTAGTGCTGTAGTATTTAACAAGAACTGAAGTTAAAGTCAGAGTCATTACAACTACGGGATGTGAAACTCATTTTCACTGAGGGTCACATCAGCATAAAGCTGTCCTCAAAGGCCTGATGTAACTTATACATGTAACTAAATGTAATGTCAAATAAATGTAACCACTCCTTAATGTTAAATTACCTAATATTGATTAACTATAACTTTCTAAAGTGACAATTACAGTTACATAGAAAACACAGCTTCTAGCATAAACAGCGTTGGAAATAAGCGGTTATCCTGTTGTCTGAGACAACCAGATTTCACGGAGGACAACCAAAATGAACCTGATGGTTGTCCGTGTGACAGCCAGGGGCCTCATTTCTAAACGTTGCGTACGCATGAAAGAAGGCGTACGCCACTCTCTACGCAATAGTTGAGATTTATAAAAAGCAAACTTGATGGGAAAATGTGCGGTCCTTCATCAAGCCCTGACCCAGGCGTACGCACAAAAACGGGTGAAATGAGAAACGGCGACACCGTCTGCAGATGGAAGAAACACGTGAAAGTGAAAATGACAATACTGCCTCATGAATAACATGAAGACTTCACAAAGCAAGTCTCACAATAACAGCTACATGAACACCTGATTGATCGATCAGCAGTGAAACAAACAAAAAAATCAAATGAACACATATTTGCAAAAAGAAAAGTGAAATATGTTCTGCAATATTGGCATGTTATGCAATTCATCCTCATAAATAATATAGTTAACAGAACGAAATAATGTACAAAACTGATATTCTCCTCAATGTGTCCGTCTGGAGGAGCAGATATAGGTGCAGACAGACAGACAGACAGACAGACAGACAGACAGACAGATAGACAGACAGACAGACAGACAGACAGACAGACAGACATATTAATTGTCCACTGGGGAAAGTTGTTTTCATAGTAAAACATTTCTTCGTAAGCTACAGAATTATGGTATTCATGCATATGCCTTTAGTTTGTTTTCTTTTGATAAAACAATGTATGGCGTATGTCTCAACCATTCAGAAAGCAACAAGAAATGACATTTGATGAACAATTTCCCATTTCCACGTGGATTATTACCCACATCTGTAGCTTGTCAGATGCAGTTAAATGGATGGAAATAAAATGCCCCATCACAATGCGTAATGACCACAATGGCTGATCTTGGATCTTAGAAGATGTGGCAAATGGAAGAATTGGGAGTGAACGCATCAGGACGAGTGCCTTATGAGCCGGTTCCGACTTCCTCCAGCCGTCCTGTTGGAGCTTTTGGGGGGGTGTCACCCGGTGCATCAGGTGCGTCGTGTCCCCCCCCCCCCCCCCCCCCCGCCTCAGTCACCACTCCACGTAAAAGGGATTCCCCAATAATTGCCGCCACTCTCTCATCAAGACGGGTCAGCTCCGGTGTCCCCTGCCCCCCACCCGTGGCAGACACACTCTGACGATGCAGCGCCAGACGTTTTTCTGCCTCGACTTTGATGTCCGCCTTTTCGGCATTAGTAATGCCCACACTGTGCCCTCCAAACAACATTTTTCTCCTCTTTTCCACCTCGCCAACGATAACTTCTACTTCACATTGAGTGAAGTTATGTTTTTTTGATTTCCTCTCTGTGTTTGCCATGGTTTCACTATCAATGAATATTCATTTCTGGGCGTTTCACGGACTATTTATGGGCAACTATGGGCGTGTCATGAAGCCGCAAAAGCTGCGCAGCATTTAGAATTGGTTGTGATTTATTAAGGGAAGGATGTGTAGGATGTGCGTGCGCACGGTTTTATAAATCTGAATATTTCTGTGCGTACGCACGTCCTATGTTTCATCCGTACGCCACTTCTGACGCAAATCCTACGCAAGGTTTTATAATGAGGCCTCTGGTCTTCTATTCAACATTTTGGTATTTTTCGACTATTTTTCTAGTTTCATGGGTTAGTTTTTGGCAACCTCTGAATGGAGACGTATGCAGCAAATTCTTCCCACTGACAAAGGAAGTGCGTGCACGAGAGCCAATCCTTTCTGTTTGTACATGTACACTTTTCAATACATTTTTTTCAAATGACGGTGTTGAACAACAGTACCTGGCGCGACAGCTAGAGGTCTCTAAAAACCCAAAAAGATTTCAAACACATTCATAAAACACTATAACTTTCACTCATAACAGAACAGACTGACATGAGCTGAAAAAAACCTTTTTCCATGGGACTGATATGATATTCTACATTTACATTTACAACAGTCTTTGTATTTTATATTCTTTAAGCAACAATGATCAAAACCAAAGAAAAAAAAGAACCAATATATTTAAATCTGTGTAAAGATACTAGTTATAAAGATATTACTTTCAAGTTTTTGGCAATACTTTGTGTAACCAGATGCTTAAATATTTAGTAAAATGTTTGTTTTTAATATTTAAAGAGTTTTTTAAATGTCCATCATAAGCGGCAGTTGATATTAGATGTATAGAAGAAATAAAGATGTAAATATAGACGTCTGAGGAGGTTTCAATGCTGTTGAACATTGGTATCCAAGGACAACCAAAAATTGGAGAGGACAACCTGCCAGTTTTTTTTTCCTTATTTCTAACGCTAATAAATCCTTTTGAATTGTGTCCACTTATTAAAACCGACATAACTCCATCAATGAAGGATCAAACTGTCCAAGTGAATAAAGAAAAAGAACATCAAACTGAGCTAGAAGGAACATGTATTATAGTTTAACATTTTACAAAAAAAGGCTGACCACAGCCTAACATCCAACTGATGGTTTGATGACCAAGTGGAGCGGAATTACACTAACTCATATCCGGTCTTTTGGAACCGACATACCCAGAGTAAGCAAGTTCAGGCGGATTTCAGCCAGAGTTCAGGGTTAAAGTCAGGGTGGTTTAAACGGGCCTTCTGGAATACCCCCCTGAATGACTAATGATGATAAATAGAATCCACCTGGATGTCATCAAGTCTCCATATAAATGCACCTGCTCAGAGTTTGATTTAAAACGCAGAGAGCATCATGAAGAGCAAGGAACACACCAGGCAGGTCCGAGATACTGGTGTGCAGTAACAGTATCCCAAACTTTAAACATCCCAAGCAGCACTGTGCAAGCGACAATATTGAAATGAAAGGCGTATCAGACCTCTGCAAATCTAAAAACACCCGGCCGGACTGATCAGAGATGCAGCCAAAAGGCCCATGATCACTCTGGACGACCCGCAGAGATCTACAGCTGAGGGGAAGAGTCTGTCCATAGGACAACAATCAGACAGAAAAGTCTCCTCAAGGTTGTGGAAGATGGACAAAAGATTGAAGGAAACATCAGCATCCAGTTTAGAAAGAAGAAAAATACTCCAAGAATAAGGGAATGTCCAAAAAAACATTTGCTAGGGGCCAAATACGACCAAATTTACTGTTTGAGGAGTAAAATTTGGAGCAACATTTGGTTAATGAAGGTTTGCACTTCATTAGACTAGTCTTGTCAATTATCATATTTGTGGATTTCATCTAAGGTTCTCTGCTGTTCTCACATACAGTCTATGCTTCAGATGCAATGAACACAATGCTTCGTCTTTTTTGTTCAGTTTTATGTGACACTTGAGCACAAAAAAAGAAGAAAAATGTCCTTTAGTTTCCATTGATGTTCATTCATGAAGCCAATGGAAATGACCAGAATGTATTCATTCATAATTGCTGTCAGGGTTGTATTCAGCTCAAGAAAAAAACAGAAAAATGTGGCAGATTTGACCAAAGGCAGCCTTCAAAAAGAAAACACAAACGGATAACTTCCATCTTAATCGGAAATTCCACTATACAAGTATATTTTGCTAATGTGATTAGTTCAATTCAATTTTATTTGTATAGCCCAAAATCACAACGACAGTCGTCTCGATGGGCTTTGAAGTAAAACATGAACTCAAAAGGATCATGAATACAAAGAGTTCAATAGGAAAATACTAAAATAAACTAACAAACTGACTAAGCTATACTGGCATCCCTGCCCTTAGACCCCCCTTCACGGTAAGGAAAAACTCCTAAAAAACGGATTCTGGAAAAAATCCGAAATTAGTAAAGTAAAAGAAATAATATATTTTGTTCTTGTGTTTGCGTGTATGCAGGCTTTGAGTTATTGAGGGCGGGGCTTGAAAGGTGGGTTGAGGGGGGCGCCATCCAGTGTTTCGCCCGGGCGTCAAACTAGTGAGGACCCTATTTAAATATTAGAACAAAGTTCTTTACCACAGCAGGTTCTAAATGCTGCAAACGGAAGGAACAAGGAATAACACTTCCAAATGAAAATACAAAAACCCACCAGAATGTTTAGCACATTATCAGATGGTTTATTGCTATTGACTGTACACACGAACTGGACTGAGTGACTCCTCCCCCTTTTTTGTAGTACAAGTTATTCAAGTTATAAACTGACCGATCAGATGCCTCTATAAAAGACGGTGGCACCTCCTGATCCCTACATCCAATTTCCAAATTGTTCAACGGATTTCGTGTAGCCCGCTTTCAGGTGGTAGGGGTGTGGCCCTCCAACAAGCTCACTCCTGATTGGTGGTTGCCATGACTGAAACTGACTTGGACCGATCACTGTTATTGTCGTCGTCTTGCTACAACACGTTGGCGTCCGTATAGCAAAAAAAATGGCAACTGAATTGACTTCATCTGGTTGGAGCCGGAAGAAAGCCACTTTCTAAGGATGACGTCGCTCTCGCTCAGTCCAGTCCTCTGATACAGTCAATGATAATTCCATTTCTTAAAATACTGACATTATTTTCTTTAACAGTTAAAGAATTTCTTGCTAAAGCAAAAGAAGACTTCCTCAAGAAATGGGAGAATCCCTCACAGGTTTGTGTTTTTTTTAATTTTTTATTTTTTATTTTTCTTGGTCTAAATTTAATGTATTTCTGTAACAGCATGAATGTGAAACCATCAGGCTGACACAAACACCACCGTGACAACAGTCTATGTAGCATAGAACGTAGCATTTTACCTGCTCCCAGTTTGAGGGACGCATGGAAAACTGGACAATAAACCATTTTTTGGACAGTGATCATGGAGTGTACAATGCCGTACAAAAGTATTCATGCTCTTGGATGTTTAACCTTTTTTTGCCTTTCATAAAGGCAAAATGAAACAGATTCCTACCAAGTGTTGTCAATGACACAAAAATGTAAAATGAAATATATTTTATCTGCATAATTATTCATCCCTTTTTAAATATAGTGGTCTAATTCAATAGCCGTCCATCCAACTAGTTCCAAGAGTCTCACTAGTAGAGAAATGACAACCACCTGAGTGTGTCTCAAGTGACTGAGGTACAAAACACCTGTCACTGAAGGATCCAGACACTAGCTGAGCGGTTTTCCTGGATACCGTTACACAACACTCCAAGCAACTCGGAGTAATGCTTGTTGCAAAGTACCAAGACCTCTACGACTACGATGAAAGAGTTACAAGCTTCCCTGCCGAGATGGGAAAGACTGTGTGTGCAATGGTGCAACCGCTGCCTGGGTCAAAACTTCATGGGAAAGTGGCAACGAGAAAGCCACTGTTGAGGAAAACTCCTGTTAGAGCTTGACTGGAGTTCACCAAAAGATATGTGGAAGATGATTGATTGGTCAGATGACACCAACATTGAGCTTTGTGGCCATCAGACAAGATGCTATGTTTGGCAGAAACCAAACACTATATCTTCAGAAACATACCCTCCCCACTGTGAGGCATGGTGGTGGCAGCATCATCCCGGGGTTCATAGTTTTTATGGACAGAATTTCTAGGCGCAGCGAGGGGCCGGAGGGGGTCTGGTTTGGGGACTGCAGGATTTCCTCTCTGCTCTTTGCAGATGATGTTGTCCTGTTGACTTCGCCGAGCCAGGACTCCTGGCATGCATTGTGGTGGTTTTTGGCCAAGTGTGAAGCGGCTGGCATGGGGGCCAGCACCGCTAAGTCTGATGTCATGGTTCTTGACCGGAGGAAGGTAGTTTGTCCTCTCTGGGCGGGTGAAGTGCTCCCGCCCCAGATGGAAGAGTTTAAATAACTTGGGGTGTTGTTCACTGGTGAGGGAAGATCAGAGTGTGAGATTGACAGGCGGACTGATTGCTACAGCTTTCGCCGTTATGCGGTTGCTTTAGCGGTCCGTTGTGGTGAAGACAGATGAGCCAGAAAGCAAAGCTCTCAATTTACCGGTCGATCTTTGTCCCAATACTCACCTATGGTCATGAGCTCTGGGTCATGACCCAAAGAACCAGGTTCCAAATACAAGCGGCTGAAATGAGCTTCCTCCAAAGGGGGCTGGACGCTCCCTTAGAGATAGGAGGAGGAGCTCTGTCACCCAGAGAGAGCTCGGAGAAAAGCTGTTGCTTCTGAAACATCCGGAGGAGCCAGTTGAAGTGGCCCGGGCATCTGGTTCTGATTCCTCCTGGACGCCTCCGGGCATGTCCCAGTGGGTGAAGGCCCCGGGGAAGACCCAGGACACGCTGGCCTGGGAACGCCTCGGCGTCCGCCAGAGGAGCTGGAGGAAGTGGATGGGAGGTTTTTTTCTACTAAACTTTTGTGTGAAAAAAAGACATGTGATTGTTGATAAGTGATTTAAAAAAAAAGTAAGGGTGAATACTTTTGCAAGGAATTGTACATGAGGACAAATAGGCAGAAAATTTATGTCTAATTTATTTCTATCAAGAAGGTGGGGTGTACAAGAAATTCTTCTTATTAAACATGTATACAATATGTATACAATAATACATCAGGCCAAGACTTCACATTTCCGGGGTCCTAATGTGTTTTTCCAAAATGCTGGAGACGTTAGAAGCTATTGTTTGTGTGCATGCAGTTACTGTCTCTATTTATGTCTGTACTGTATTGAAATATGTATGTATTTATTTATTTAGGGACAGGATTTCTTCCAATTTGCAGTAAGTAGTGAAGGGTGTAAAAACTATTTTCCGGGTGATTGCAGATGGTGCTGCCGCAAAGTTTTGTTTGAACAGTGCATTGATTCTGCATATTAAAAAAAATAAATTATGTATTGATGAGCAAAAAAAGAGAGAAACTAAGCTTATTGACAACTGGGGCTAAGAAAACCAGACATTTGCATGTGGCTGGATAATTTTAAATGAACATTATTGTGACATATAAATATGTATGTACATTCATCTGCTATTATTTAATGCTGTGCATGTAGAATATATTTAATGTATTCAGTGCTTACGGCCATGATGGTTTTTTATATGACATTTCTATAGATGACAAACTGATTTTCTGCTTTGAATGCATAGCATGATACATAAAAAGACAATTAAATATTACAATGAGATTTACTAAAGTATTCCTAGATTTCTCGCAGTGCAACTTCAGTTACTACGGAGCCCCTAAAGGGACATAAAAGTAAAAGAAAAGAAAAAAACGGTGCTTACCAGAAACCATTACAAATTTGTTTCACTTTCTTTGTCCCTTTAGGGCCTCCGTACACTACTGTAGTTTTCTCTTTACGTTTTCTAACCAGTGTTGTTTTTGGTGTATTTTAGAACACTGCTAACCTGGAGCAGTTTGAGAGGCTGAAAACCTTGGGTACCGGCTCATTTGGTCGCGTTATGCTGGTGAAGCACAGAGAAACAGGACAGCACTACGCCATGAAGATCCTGAACAAGCAGAAGGTCAGCCTGGATGGGTGGATGGATGGATGCATTGATTGATTTTCCATTAAGATGAAAGAAACCTCCATCGATTGGGAGTCCTGGCCAAGAGGCAGACCTCACAAACACATCCAAACCGTTGGACAGTGAAGCCTTAAAATACAGAATTAAGAAGGAAGCAGTGATGTCCGGCGGTGATCGCATCAATGATCAGGAGAAACAGCGACGATATCTCGTGTGGGATTCTCTGTTTCTTTGAGCTCAGATGATCTCAGATGAATGACGCTGACACGGTTCATACTTACCCTATTAATGCATATCAGCATGCCAGCAAGCTCAGGCCAAATAAAAATGAGAATATGGATTCTGGTAAATTTGTTGCAGGTATCATTGTCGTTTTTGCCATAACTTAAAGTGAGGCGTTGCTGTTTTGCCATGAACTGTATCAGAGACCTGGACTGAGTGAGTGTGACGTCACCCATAGAAAATGCTTCACTTACTGCTTCAGCCGAAGGAAATCGTGATTTTCTTGTGAGGCAGACACCGCCATGTTGGAGCCGGACGTCATCAGTGATTGGTCCGGGTCGGTCTGCTGTGACAACCACTCTCACCAATCAGGAGTGAGCTCGTTGGAGGGCCACGCCCCCACCCCTTGAACGTGAACTACACTGAATCTGTCAAACATTTTGAACGTTGGGCGTGAGGGGCTCCACCCACTTTTATTGAGACATCGGATTGGTCCGTTTATAACTTGAATAACTTAAATAACAACAGAAAAAATATCATGAAAATCGGGGGCTGAGGGGCTGTAAGCTAGTGGAGGAGAGTGAAAACAAAGGGATCATGGGAAATGAGCAGAGGCTTATTTCCGTGCCAACACAACTCAGAGATGAATTTCCGATGAACTCCTGCCGCTCTGCAGAAACTCTGTCCTAGAAAACAACAGGTTTTTTTTTAGTTTTTTTTTAGATTTTGATAGTTAAAAGACCCCCAGAAACGTTTGGAAAGAAGAGGACGGGACGGAGTGGGACTTTAGGAAGATCCGTTTCTACAAAGATATTCATTCACAATATTCAGGCATGAGACTACGTTAACACAAATATCACGGAAAAAAACCCCCAAAACAAAACCAAGTCAATAAATAGTGGACATCTTTTGACCTATTGTCTCTAACACAAAAGCCCTTCATGGTTTGTCTGTAGAGGTTCATTCGATTGTGTTTTTGACGTTAAATCACTGCTAATTGGTCATTATTTATTGTAATGCCACCTTTACGTTTGTGTTTGATAGTATTAGCTTCTCTCGGTGGTTAAAGCCTGTTATAAAATCGAAAGTTTCTCCCTTTTCTTCTCCTCTCAGGTTGTGAAGCTCAAGCAAATAGAGCACACGCTCAACGAGAAAAGGATCCTCCAAGCTGTTAGTTTTCCGTTTCTCGTGCGGCTAGAATTCTCATTTAAGGTATGGAGACTTTCTGCTTCACTCCGGGTGTTTGGCACGTTTGCATGAACGTCTGGTGACGGCTTGTGGTTTGCTCACATCCTTCTATTTGCTTAAAATAAATGCTCCATTATTCTCCAGCTGTGTCCAGATGTGTGTTTGGCTGCATAGCAGCTTTTTACAAACGGCAGTCGTTGTGTCCACGGCTGAACATTAAGACATTTAATTCGGTTAACGTTAAACACTCAAACTCACAACGTCAACATAGACGTAGAACAAAATTAACCGGCAAAGGTGTTGAGTGAAGCCGAGGCTCATTTCACCGACCCTGATAACAATAGTCATGTCTACCTACAACTAGATAGAACCTAAATAAAAAAAACACTTCTCAAAATTACTTCCCTACCACATAAGTCTCTCAGTCCAGAAGATGTTTTTGATCTAGTTTAAATTTCTACATTTTTTAAACTGATGTATGGAGTTTGCACTCGACAGATGATAAGTTCCACATGTTGACCCCTGAACCAAAAAAACTCTTCTTTATTGCTCTAGTTCTGATATATATTTACCCCGTAAATCATAATTACCTACTCTAATTTCAAACAATCTCAGTATTTTGGCGGTTACACGTTGTTTTTTAACTGTAAACATAAAAAGTCCAGCACTAAATCCAAACTAAATACATAAATGTACGTGTGGAAATATTTGTTTTGTTAGATTCACAATTCTAATTGCTTTTTTTTGCAGCACAAAAATAAGTTTGTATTTGACTTGTACAGGAAAACTATAGAATATAGCTGTGTTTACTTTATGGAAAATGGCTAATGATTTAGACAATTTAGAGAGAACGTGTGTTATGTGTGGCTTCCATGATGATTTATGAATTAAAATTACTCCAAGAAATTTTATTTCATTTAATCTTTCAAGAAGAACGTTCTCAATTTTTAATTCAGAAATGTTTAGCAATTTTCCATAGCCAAATAGGATGTACTTGGTTTTATTTAAAAATAAAACCGTCCTTAAAAAATATAACCTTCTTTGAAAATATTTAAGGACAGTTTGTTTGTATCAAACCATAGTTTATGGATAATTCTTTGGTTATACCTGCAAGAAGCTGGTCCAGATGATCTCCTGATAAATCTGGGAAGTGTGTGGATTTAGGATCATTGTTGGTTTTGGTTTCTGCACATCTCTTCCTGCGTTCCACTGGACTCAGCAGCCGTTTGCTTTGCCTCGTCTTCCTTCCTCTGTGCTGATTTTGTGCTGTAAGCTTGCTTTTTTGAAGTTGAGCTTGTTTAGCTGCTTGCTGCTGGTGGAAATGTGCTGAGTAGAGTCCGAGCTGTACAACCATCCCAATAACCTCAGAGGCCAAAACACCAAAGAGCTGAGAGAGCTGCAAGCTAGCTGGAAGCCATCTTTTGTTTGGTCACTGCAAAACATTTCAATAGAGCCACAAGAAAAGCAAGAATACTGGAGACTCCAATGGAACAGACAACGTTGGTGTTTTTTACTCGTTAATCGATTACTTTTTTTTTTTTAATTTCCCAAGTTTTTTCCCGTAAATTTACCACTTAAGATAGGTAGTTTGTTATTGTAACTGTAGTTTAACAGTTATGACTTTTTTCTCGTACATTTACGAGATTTTAAGTCGGAAATTTCTGAGTTTTTTTCTTTCCCCCCCTCGTAAATTTACGACTTAAAAGTCAAAGTAGAAAAAAAATCCTTTGTAAATTGGCCCTAAAACTCCGTCGTAGGTGTAGCTAGTCAAGTGGCCTGTTTTGGTATAGTATGAAGTTTTTGTCTGCTTCTCTTCTTAATTGACCTCATTAAGCTTCCAGTCGTGGCTTTGTTCATTGTTTCATGCTTGCGTGGTTTTTTGTGTGTCTGGCTCCTTTTTCCAGGACAACACAAACCTCTACATGGTGATGGAGTACGTACCCGGTGGGGAGATGTTTTCTCACCTACGGAGAATCGGCAGGTTTAGGTCAGTCTTCTTCTGCCGCTGATGGAACACCTGAAGGAGTGACTCGTCTGTTTCTGTTCAGCTCTCAGCCTTTTTCTCCGCTAAGCTTCTCTTTCTGTCTTTGTGTGCGCAGTGAGCCTCACGCTCGGTTCTATGCAACTCAGATTGTTTTGACCTTTGAGTACCTGCACGCTTTAGACCTGATCTACAGGGACCTGAAACCTGAAAATCTGCTCATAGACCAACAGGGATACATACAGGTAAAGGGCTGCTCTGCATCCGTCATCTCCTTCATCGTTGTTGACATGTAACAGAATTCATCAGGGGCAAAGTTTCCAATTGAAAATATTCCACAAGCATTTGTGGAAAAGAAGTCAAAGATCAAACGTTATGCGCTCATGTTTTGTTGTGGACACGACATTTTCAAGACTGATTTCACAATAAAACCCCTCAAGGTTTGGAATTTCAGTCAAGATTATTGTTAGAAAAATCTTCAGAGTATTAGTTACGGAGCCCCTGACCTGACACGGGTAAAAAAAAAAAACATTCCAACCAAATAATTGTGACCTTTTACACCCCCCCCCCCGTATTTTCAAGTGGAAATAAACGGAGATGCTTGCGCTTCCATCTTTATTGTAAATACGATGTTCAAAGCAATAATAAACTATATTTTGCCATTGCGTCATTGATGTTTGCGTTGACTATAGCGAGGTGATCGCTGGCCGGCAGTCGCTGCGGTTTGGAGAAGCATCCAGCTCAGCCGTCCTAAATCTCATGATATTTCTCTTATTTTCATGGAGACAATAATAAGTAGATTCTCTAGTTTTTGTTTTTCCCCTCTTGAATGAATGTGGGTCACAGAGACACGGATGTCGTGGCGGAACGCGGCAGGTCGGAGAGCGTACACTGAAAAAAATATTTCTTTGACTTTACATGATTTTGATGTGTACATCAGTCCCACACAATCAGTATGTGTAAAACCAACACAACTTTCCTTAGTTCTCTCAATCAATATTTTCTTGTAAAACCAACTCATTCGAATCATGTTAGATATTATAAAAGAATCATGTTAATTTAATGTGTTAAATGTTGAAGATGTAAACCTAGTTTATTGTGTAATGTTAGAATGATTTTACCATGTGAAGCAAACTCAATTCTTAACTATAACTTCAACTTGATTTTTTTTAAATAGTTATGTTTCTTATTCTTAGCTATTTGACAACAACAGTGTTTTCATTATGTCCTATACTTTAAAGCAATTTATTGAAACTCCCCATCAAAATAGTTTTTTTAAAAACAAATCAAGTGTACTTGATATGAAATTTCAAATGACTTGCAATCACACACAGAGATGGTATCACAAAATTATTTTGTATTCAGAAAATTCAGAGTTTCCAGAAGCATGTATCAAAAGCAAAAAGGAAAGTGCATTGTTAGGTATATCTCAAAAGTAAACAAAACTGATATTGCCAGTGCAAATATATCGGAGGAACAAAAGAAATTTTCCTGAAGAATTTCAAACAATAGGATTATAAAGAAATCCAAAATTAGCTTGTTGCAATCCTAACTGATGAAATTTAAAGCTATTCAATCATAACGATGGAATTAAAGTACTACCGGCAGGTGAGGACACAACATCCTCTGGTGAATGTCTCAATGTCCGTGGCCTGTGATCTTTTTACTGAAAGAGTCTGTTTTTCAGAGCACAAACCTTGTTGGAAAGTTTGCCTTCGTTCAGTTCCATTATTGTCTTTTGAAGTACCTCAAACGTGTAACGGAGGGTTTGGGGATAGCTGAGGTTGAGGGGATACATCAGTCCAAACATCATGGCGACAGCCATTGCCACATTTTCCAGATTCTGTAGAGAGGATGCCCTCCAAGACAACTCCAATGTCTTTAGCCTCGGCACTCGAAGCTTGTTCCTTCAGGACATAAACATCCACGCAGGTGTCCTCAATGGCATCATTATTGGAGTCTTCATCCATGCCCTGTGCCAAAACAAATATATGGACAAGATGTTAGTGAAGAAGAAATATTACCTGTACATTGACAAATACACATTGTTTTCCAGTGGTCCAGTGGTAGCCGGTTAAAAAATACAGGAAGACATACTGCCTTTAAGGCCGTGTTGCACTGCCGCTACGTAAAACATGCGCATTGTCTACCGATGAGAACCGGTTATTCATGAATATATGTGGAAAAACGTGAAAACAATGGTGGTTCTTTATGTAAAATTTCGCCAGATGTATCACGAAGGAACTAAGTTAAAAACCACGTAAGAAATACAAATACATTTCTCTGGTCGTACTTAAGTACAGCACTTAAAAAAAATGTATTAGCTAAACAAAAGATGCATACCTCATATTTCTGGACCAAGTTTTCTGGATCTTCGCCCATGTAAATGCAGACTCCTCGCACTCTCGTCCGGCATCTATTCCACTGCAAAGAAAATATTTTATTAATTGACTCTAGAAAGACCCACTCCAATGAAAATTGTGTTCCAGGTGTTTTTTACATGTTCTTGCAGCATTTTTATCATGATGGAGGACAATTATAAAATATTTTAAGATTAAAACTGCATTTCTGAGTATGTATTCATTGAAATCATGATGGATCAGGAGCATTTCCTTTCTTAATTCTATGTATTTATATACACACACATACAGTAAGAAATATTAGCTGCAACTTTGAAGAAAGTAACAATACTTACCCTTACAAGTCTGTGTGTTGGATGTGTAACAAGATGAGGGGCCTGTACAAAAAAAACAAATGAATGAATAAATATAAATATATATATTAAACATCACTCAACACGGTACAGAACTGAAATGTGTTAAAGTAGACAGAAAACAATATAACATTCTGTTAAACGTGTGAAAAAAAGAAAAAGAAAAATGCTTCCAAAACATGTCTCCTGTTTGCTAAAATCTGCACCCCTCAAATTTACATTTGTGTGTTTTTATTTTCTATATCATGGAATTAACAACTGATGTCCCAAATTGATTTTAAACGCTGAGAGCTCTTCCTCTGGTAATGATTTGAAGTAAAACATTTTTTTTTCTCATTCAAACCACAACGCCTAAAGCAAATAATTAATTCTAAATGTTTAATTGCATTTTTACATCTAATGACTGAATAAAAGAATCTAGTTAGTCCTTTTTCAGCATCTAACCCACAATTTCTGGACGAACATCTCTGTGTGGGTGGAATATATTTAAAATGATCAAATTTGTTACCTTCAACTTCACAATCAACTACACTTCCTGCTTGTTGATTCTACTCGCTCTTTGAAGTCCACTACAAATTGTTCAAATTATCCCCATAAAACTCCACGGACAGATTTTCTCTCATCGCGTAGAAGCTTCCCCCACGTCTAGCACATAATTGCCGCGCAAGTTTTTTTCCCCCCACATTTTATTCCATGCGCTGCTCTTAGCGCCCAGAGTTTGTGCACGCTCGACTTTTAACACAAATATTATCAGTGTACCGGGATGTGAATGAACCCAGACATGCACTCAAAAAAAGGAAATTACCAGCCAATTAAGTTTACGAAAATGTAACTTGTCATGTCAACCAGAAAATGTTATGTTTGTAAATCTTACGTGAATGAATCATGTCGATTGTACATAAAAATAATCCATTTAAAAGTTACTCATTTCAATCATGTTGAGCCAACATGATACCATTAAATTGGATACATTAGTAATCGCAAGGAATTGTGGGATACCATTTTCTTTGCCTTTCAGGGGAGATTGGGGTCTTAGTGTTAGTTTTTGTCCATGGGTTTTATTGTCTAGTTGTTTTACTCTGTTTTAACTAGTCATTTAAACTGTTTTGTTTAATTTTTTTCTGCACCATGAGTTAGAGTGTGGTAGAGGATGATGACCAACCCCCTTGTGCGACAGATTGGTAAAGGTCCATAACTTAAGACAGACTTCGCGGCACTTGAGTTCCTGTCGTGTTTTGTGGGACTTTACTGGGTAATTCATGTCTGCTATTAGAAAATTAAAAGACCCATTGGATGAAACTTTGGAAAACAGTATTAAACTCAGATGTATAAATCAAATTAAAGAAAAAAATAGAAATTTAAGTTAAATTGTGGTGGGCAGTCATACAAATTTAAGTTGAATAAACTTAATTTAATTAGGTGTGAGCAATTGAAGTGATTCAATTAAGTTGGGTCAACTTTTTCTTTTGAGAGTGAGCAACAATATTAATTTAAAGTTGGGTCCAACTGCAGTATTTAGATTGAATCAACTTAAATTTATTAGTTTGAACCTAAATACATGAAGTTGACCCAACCTAAATACATTAAATAGGACCAATTTGATTCATTTTTGTTCAAGTAACGCAATCTAATCATGTGGAAATCCTTTCCATAATCAAGAAGTGATTGTGTGTTTATGAATGATTTATCACGTGAATTATTGTTTTGTGGGAACAAATTAATTATTTTTTACCCATGTCGGGTCACAGGCTCCGCAGTTAATATTGTGAGCCGGGCATTATGGGATGTAAACACAGTAACGGAGCAACAATGAGACACAACACCTCATTAAAATGTGATGGGATGAATTGAGGCTCATTAAGACAACTTTTAACGTGATCCACGTTGCTTCTCACTGTTTTCCCGACAATCTTTATGTCATAAACACATCTCGGCGTACCTTCATAGCCGTCATTTCCTCGGTAACCGCACGACTCTGCTGTACCAAAGTCAAAAGTGTTGAACCTGACGTTCATACAGACGTTTAAAACTGGTCAGAGAAATATAAAGTTTGAATCCGTGAACTATCCCGACGAGGACTGCAAAGAGCAGGACCGCCATAATTTCTGCCCTTAGTTGCTTTGCTCCGCCCTCGTAATTCCTGACCAATGAGTGAAGAGATCTCGTATCACATGGTTTTGTTAACAAGCTTTGGTTTAAAAGGATGGCAGTCTGAATCCAGTCCTGAAGGTTCAGGACTGGATCTGGAACAAATCATTTTCTTTGGTTCACTTCTGCTCTTCTGTTTCCTAGATTTATTTCATTGACATTGTTGCTGACTCACACCAGGATTCACTTGCAAGCTGACCTTGTTAATGTCACAACAGACTAATGGACTTGCTTGAAGGAATCTGGTTTGGTTCACTTTCACACATGGTCCAAATCAAAGACTGAAATGGTCCAAACCACCAGAAAAACTCCAGTGGGACAGAAAGAAGCACAAAGACAAAGAAATGACCATTATTCTGTCAAACCAAACCAAAGTTTAAGTGTCTTTGGTTTCAGCATAAATTCTGAGGATTCACAAACCAGTGTTGACAGAGATTCCATTGTTCAATAAAGATTTTTCAATTGTGGATAAATATATCGTTTTCCTTCCATTCTTTGATCTTTATCCTTAATGCCCAGCAAAGCTAATTCTGTCAACAATTAACGGTTACATTACAATCACTGTTTAATATTCCTGAGATGTGGCCTTTTCTTGTTCCTTTATGTATTTTTCAAACTCACATCTGTGGCTCAGAGAAGCAGAGAGAAACGTTTTTATCTCATTTAGCTGCTCATGCTGAAGCTTCGATGGTCCGTGATGTCAAAGTTTTGTCCAATTCATTCATCTGCACAGTAAATCTACCATAAGTGATCTTCTGACGGTTGTCCACCCGCTGCTTTCTTGTAGACTCTGTCGCCCCCTGGTGGTCCCAGGTGACGACTTTCGGTGCTTCAAAATGTTCGAATGGTTTTTCTGTTTTTCCTGCAGACGCGCTGTCGGTGTTTGTGAAACCAGCCAGGAAGGTGTAGAAAAGCCCGTGATTGGCTGATCTTTTCTGCTCTGGTTTGTTCTCTCCGCTCAGGTTACAGATTTCGGCTTTGCCAAGAGGGTGAAGGGTCGGACCTGGACGCTGTGTGGCACCCCAGAATATTTGGCTCCAGAGATTATTCTCAGCAAAGTGAGTCCATTTCTCTTAACCCTTGTATTTAGTTTTTAGGGTAAGAAATGAAGGGACACGTTACTGCACACGCCCTGCTGCTGCGTCAGCTCTAAGCGCTGCAGCAAACAGCAGAAATAAACCAACTGGAGGAACTCAGAGTTCTTCAAAACAACAAAATGCGACCAGATGACCGTCACTTTTAGCAAGTTTGGTCACAACTATTTCCTTAACACAGGAGTTTTCCCAAACTAAGGGTTTCCTTGTTCCATAGCATAGAAACGGCGTCGATTTTGGCTAAGGCCAGGGCACCGACGGCCCAGATGGGCTAGAATACGTAATATGGGGGTTGAAGCAAATCCTCTGGGGGGGGTCAAGATTTAGTTAAAAATATTGATTTTGTTATTTTTGCAAAGCTTGAAGAAGCTTGTAGTGATGATTTCTTAATCTTCGTCAATAATGATATTATTAGGGATGCAAGAGAGGGGGCAAGGCTTTTCACTGGGGAGGGGGCAGCTGCCCCCCTTTCCCCCCCTGTTGTGCCGCCCCTGCTGCATAAGCACTTCACTGCAAGCAGAACGAGGTTCATTCAGGATCCGGTTGAAGAGTTCCGGTAGCTTCGCTGGTGAAGGGTTTTCGTGAACCTCCAGGAGGCCGTGGGTGTCTCTGTTTGACCACGCCTCTTTCTCTCTGTCCACGGCTGAAGGGCTACAACAAGGCCGTGGACTGGTGGGCTTTGGGGGTTCTGGTGTACGAGATGGCGGCGGGGTATCCGCCTTTCTTTGCTGATCAGCCCATTCAGATCTACGAGAAGATAGTTTCAGGAAAGGTGAGTGGAAATGCTCCAGTGTGACTTTCACTTCCTTATCTGTATTTCAAGAAGAAAAGGATGTTTTGTTTCTATTCAGGAAACCTTTTTAATCATGGAAGCAAGCAGACAAATGCAGTTTCATTATTATTGTTTCACAGATGCAGATGTCAGAACAGTCCCATGTTGGTTTTCTTATATGTTCTAGTTTTGTGTCATTTTCCATGGTGGGTTAATGTCCGGACAATAAAAAAAAGGTGTAACAGATGTGGCGCTTCAACACAAATACAGCACAATTACAACACAAATACAGCACAATTACAACACAAATACAGCACAATTACAACACAAATACAGCACAATTATAACACAAATACAGCACAATTACAACACAAAACAGCACAATTACAACACAGTTGCAGTTTCACCTTTTTCAGTTTGTCGAGGCTGGGTTAGGGTTTTGGTTTCTGTCGTGGTTTCATGATAAAGGATCCTTAATCTTCTGTTAACCAAATGATTTCTGTGATTAAAGCCCTTTCTGCTGAGTCATGATAATCCTTTGAGGGGGGTGACCGTTCTCTAATGGTGAATAGAAATGATATAATGAAGGTGAGATCGGCTATAATCTACATGTTTATGTTGCGTTTGTGATGAGGCAGCTGGAAGTCAGGCAAATAAAGTATCCGTCTCTCTCTTTGGTGGAGGGGGGGTACATGATGAATCATAGATATCTGGTCCACGTTGGTCCTGGCTCAGGGGATGGGGGCCCGTTGTGATCTGTTCCTAAAACTGCTGAACATCTTTTTCTGCCCCGTCGGCGTCTGACGGGACTTTGTTCCTTCATAGTTCATTTTTTCAGGGGTTGGGGGAACTTTTCTTTGTTTTATTTATGGGTCGAAAAGGGAAGAGGAAACGTTTTGCTGAACTTTCTATCGGGGGGGGGATGCTTTCTGCTTTGTAGCCAAAACAGAGAACTACTGCCGAGGCCGACTCTAGGTTGATGTCATGAAATGGGCGCCGCCCACAAGGAGAGGAAGGCGGAGTCTCAGAGATGGAGTCGTCTCACTTCAGGGTTGGAAAACGAGCAGCGAAAATAACAAATATGTAACATAAGAAAATGGTTAAAAACCAATAAGGGGTTAGAGTTTATATGAAATGTTAAGCAGTAAGTTTGTGTCCATATTGGTTCGTTTTCTTCTTTCAATGCTTCTGTAAAGGTTGTGTTTTATGGTTTAGCATATTAAACCACATGTGACCCGCATAGTAAATAATCTGAATATTAATGCAGCTGACGCTGATGGTGCAGCGGTAGAGTGGTCGACCTCTGTTGGAAGGTTGCGGGTTTGAATCCCACCCTGCTTGTCCATGTGTGGAAGCGTCCTCCGCTAAGACGCTGAAGCCCTGGCTGCTCCTGGTGCTTCAAGGCTGGCGCCGGCGTTTGGCAGCAGATCATGTGACTGTGACTGAGAAGACAGCAGAGCGCCATTAAAGCATTTACAGTTTCTCTTTTTCTTTCCAGGTGCGTTTCCCATCTCACTTTAGCTCCGACTTGAAGGACCTCCTGAGGAACCTGCTACAGGTGGGACAGGAAACCGTCTGAGGACGCCTGACATTAAAAACCGTTCACTTAGAGTGACAAACATCTAACCTGCTGCTGTTCTGTCAGGTGGATCTCACTAAACGTTACGGGAACCTGAAAAACGGAGTCAATGACATCAAAGGGCACAAGTGGTTTGCAACCACCGACTGGATCGCCATTTACCAGAAAAAGGTGTGTTTTGCATTTGGCCGTCAGCTTCTTTTCCCCGCACCTCCCTAAAGCCAGTTCCTCTGTGGCTGCTTAGGTGGAGGCTCCCTTCGTCCCAAAGTTTAAAGGACCGGGAGACACCAGCAACTTTGACGACTATGAAGAGGAGGAGATTCGCGTTTCCTTCTCTGAGAAATGCGCCAAGGAGTTTGCTGAGTTTTAGAGAGTGGAGGTGGTGAGGAAGACGAGTGGCAGAAGGGTTGTGTAGAAGACGAAGAGCCTTCTGTCTCCAGACAAAAACGCCGGCTAATAAAAGCAGAGCAAAAGTGGAACTCGGACCTGATAACCAGCAGTGTTGCCTTTTGATTTTTGGGTGTTCTTCTTCTTTTCATTTGACCGTCTTCTTTCTGAATCCCTTTATACTGAAGCTCGGCTTCATGGAAGAGCCTCTTTCAAGCAGACACATGCCTAAAACAGCTCTTCTCTGTTGGGCTTTTTTCTGCCACGACCCTGAGGAACCCGCTTCCATGATGCTTCACTTCCGTCTCATCGGACCAGAACCAGCAGATCAGCCGGAAACGTCCAGGAGGTGGAATCCAGAACCTGCTGACTCGCCTCTTTTTCCTAGCCTGTAACTCAAACACACATGCATGAACAGACAGGCATACGTCTTCATCCTAATTCCCCTCAGTTTAATGCTAATGTATCGACAAAAGATGGACAGATGGTAAAAAAAAAAAGGTAATCATTGCCCATATCCACGTCTGTAGAGCCTCGTTTCCACTGAGTGGTACGGTCCGGTTCAGCTTAGAATGGTCCAAGCCATTCAGGTGAGCGTTTCCAGTCAAAGTTGGGCCGTCCTGGCGCATGCGGGGCGACGCTAACAACAACAGCAATGGCGGTCATCCAGCAGCCCCTTTGTTTCTGCTTGGCTTTTGGTTCTTCGTAGATAAAAAGGATTTCGTGTTTGAGAGAAGATTGTGGGCGGCGGCGAGGATGACGGCCGCTTTCTTGGCGCTTTCTTCAATGACCTTCAGCGAATCAACAGGTAGCTCCGCCCTAACCGGTCTGTTCAATTTTCTATGGACCTTCAACCAATGGGGGCCTCTTACTAGGTCCATTTGATAACAGAAACGCTCAAAATACCGAACCATACCGAACTGCTCAGTGTATCGAGGCAAACAAGAACTGCACTGAGTGACTCCTCCCCCTGGCGTTCCAATCAGGAAGTCCAAAATCCCATAAACAGCCGTTACTCATATTGAGAATCCTATTGTTTTAACAATATTTTTTCTGTAGCCACTCAAGTTATAAACTGACCAATCTGATGTCTCAATAAAGGTGGGCGGAGCCTGCTGGCCCCCACATTCAACGTCCAAAAACTTTGACAGATTTTGTGTAGCCCGCCTTCAAGTGGTAGGGGTGTGGCCTTCGACAAGTGGTTGCCGTAGAAACAAGGACTCGACTCGGACCAATCTCTGCTCACTGACGAGATTTGGCGCCATCGCGGCGTCGTCCGTATGATGGAAAAAATGGCGACTGGAGCGACTTCATGTGGTTGGAGGCTGAAGTGAAGCGTTTTCTTTGGGTGACGTCACTCAGTCCAGGTCTGTGATAAGGTCAAGGTGTCATAGAAACCCGGATAGTTCTGTTCAGCTCCTCATGTTCAGAACCTGGAAGTGATGGACTAACGTCTGTTTTATTTTTAAATTGGAGATGCAGACATGACCTTTTTCTGCAGAAAAAAGTAGAAAAATAATCGGCTAAATTTAGGAACTCTGCTTTTGGTTAAATAATAGTTAGACTTCATGTCACAGTCTTCCATTGTTTTTGTCATTTTAACATCCCATTTTCTGAGATTTCAGATCCACACAAGGACTCTTGTGTGCCGTGTCTCACAGCCACAGCTCACATTTTGTGCTTTTTCCACTTATGAAACTTTGGTGATCCGTGCGTGATCTACGTCATTCATACGTGTTTCTTGCGTCCGTCGATGTGCTCGGCCGTCCGTCGAGGGTTTCAGCCGACGGGTCTTTACCTGAATTCGGTTTTAAACTGTTCCGAATCTCTGGTCGGTTGAGAATTGCTCAGTTTATGCGTTTTTACGCAATTATCCCTTAAGCAATTGAGCAGGATTTCTGCGAGATGCAGACACAAATAGGTCTCTGTGTCCGAATTCCTGCCCTAACCCCTAACTACTAAAAAACTATATCTCAGTACTATGTAGTGGCCTGAATTTGAAAAGCAACTCAGACACCACGCTCACTGCAGTTTTTCATTTTTATTAAAACGGTGAATATGACGTCATCGACTTCACAAAGTTAAAATCCAATTGATATGAGCATTTTGTGATGATTATTTATGAGTCCACTGTCTGAAGATTAAAAACGTAGATGGTTTATGTAAAAAATACATCTAAATACATTTTTGGGTCAAAATTGTTCTGACGCAATGCATTGTGGTCTATATTTGCCGATCTAGTGAGCATCGATACACACTGGTTTGTCACAGAGTCTTCTCTAGGGCTCTGGATTTAGGAATTGTAGATTCAGACAGAACTAGAAAATGGCGAACGCAGTAGATGGTGAGTAGAGGAGGAATTTGGACTCAGACTGTGTCTTTCCACGACCGTTCCACGTCTGTCTAACAGACTTTTCATGCACGAACCCCCGATGAATAACTTTTATATCGCGTATACGGCGCGTGGGTCAACACTTTAGAACAATGCAACTGTCCTGGTCAGCAGGAAATCTATATTATATACAGGATGTGTGTCAAAAATATGATTTTTGTTAAAGACCTAACTGATTATAGAGGAAATCTGTTGACTTTACAGAAAAATATTCTCTTTAACGAAGCCTAAAAGACTTAAAGAGAGCGCATCGATCCATGCCCACTAATCTGATTCCATGAATCCAGAAGACTCTTTCATTTTCTTAAAGGATGATCGTCTCATTGCCAACGTTACAGATTTTTGGTTGCAGTTTCTTGGATTTTAAATGTAATAATCAGTCTCTAAGTGATGGTATTAATCAAAATAATGATCATAATTACTACCTGGCTTCTTGTGACAGATTTATTCTAAACAGTAATGATTATTTGCAGAGAGGGTCTTACAAACCACAGAACAAATGACAGAGTCCTGAATAGGGCCGCACGATATGAGGAAAACTGGTGATATGCCATATTAGTGATTAATGTTGCGATAACGATAAATTTGCGGTATTTTGTGCAGGCCTAGTCCTGAAACACAAAAGCAAAGCCGGGTGCGAATGACCAAATCCAGAATCACAAAAAACAATCCCGTTACAAACCACAAACCAATCGTGTAGGGTGTTTGTGTTTTTGTACCCACTCAAATTAACTGACACGTGAATCATTGATGAATTGCATATAAACAACGCAATAATCACACACGGTTCACGTTCTACATTAGTGCACGTGTTCTTTGCGTGGTTATTCCTACTTCTTCTGTGGTTTTAACGCAGTTCATTCGTGATACATCTGTGAAAATTTCACCTAAAGACCACCACTTTTCTCACTTTTTAGACGTAGTCGCACACGACCAATTTCCATCCGTTCAGCGTGCGTCAAACGTTGGTCGCGGCTGTGGGACACGGCCTTTTGATGGCATGAACGTCCGACGGAGACGAAGGTCATCAAAGCATTTCTGATCGATGGTCAGGGGGTTTCAGCGTTCAGACCTTTCCTCAGATCATCTGCGTTGTGAGACAGTCGCACACTTGACGACTCCTATCATTGTTGTGATGAAGAAGTAGACATTTTTGTTGAGTTGTGTTACTGTTTGTGTGGCAGTGACGATGTAAAAACGACCAGAGAAAGTTGGAAGCACATGAGCGAGCGACAGCAGTCATACGACGTGACATCTAAACGCTGCCGCTTCCTCTCATCGTTGTGCAAACCATGTCCAAACTATTGGTTTGTGACTTTTTTTTTAATGAAACTATTTAATGAAGCCAGTGTTCATTCAGACACGTATGACGATTGTTTGTTCAGAACATCTGTGGATTTTTTTCCTCACCACCAAGTCTGAATGTTTTTCAAAACTCCTGTCTGTGCAAAACGGTTCTAACAAATAAAAATCTTTTGAGAAGCACCAACATCTTCCATGTTTACATGCTGGCAGCTTGTGAATGAATCGTTCTTTCTTCTCACACTTCCTGTGTAAAGCCTCACTAAACAGGAATATCTGTGTTAAGCCCCGCCCTTCATCGCCAATAAAATTCCCAAATCTTTATCTGTAGCAATTTTCATACCTGGTAACACAAAGCAGATCCACACCAGAAGAAATGAAATGTCCATCCATCCGCGGTCCCCTTTTGGGGTCACGGGGCTGCCGGGTCCTGATGGGGGAAGGCGGGGTTCACCTTGGATGGGTCACCAGTCTGTTGCAGGGCCACACAATAACACATTCAGTCACACCTAGGGACACTGTAACCCTTGGGCAGCAGCTCAACGCCTGGAAAAAAAAATCTGTGCCACTATCGGTTTCCTATTAAGACCTATTAAGGTATGACGGAGTTTTAGGGCCAGTTTACAAAAAAAAAAATGTTTTTTTTTTTTATTCAAGAGAAAGAAAGTCATAACTGTTAAATTACGAGATTTTATCTAATAAATTTACGAGAAAAAAGTCATAGATTAACAAGGAAACACCAAAGGTGTTCGTTTATTGGAGCCTAGCTAGAAGATGAAATATGTGGAGCCTTTTGTGAAGCTTTATTTCCGGATAGGTTTCAAAAACAAAGAAATTCTGGACCTTTTGACGAATCAAAATCAGATTATTTTCAGTGGAGCCGTCTTTCTGGGGTTCGGTGTCGGTAAAGCGGAGTGTCATCTGTAAAATAAGGAGCTCAGAGACACGTCTCCTTTTCATTCACACACCCTGAAGTTCATCTGTCTCATAACATCATGAACCTGTCATCCAAACACCAATGTGGAAGTAAACAGTGTTCCATACGCCCCCTCCTCCAGATGAAACGTCCTGTTATAACATATAACAACAAAGAGGAATGAAAATAGTCTGTTATATTAGTATTAGAACGTTAAAAATGCCAGAAAGTGCTCCTCCTCAGACAGAAGCATCACACAGACGTAGAGATCTGGGGCCTCATTTCTAAACATTGCGTACGCACAAAAGAAGGCGTACGCCACTCTCTACGCAATAGTTGAGATTTATAAAAAGCAAACTTGAGGGGAAAATGTGCGGTCCTTCATCAAGCTCTGACCCAGGCGTACGCACAAAAACGGGTGAAATGAGAAACGGCGACACCGTCGGTAGATGGAAGAAACACGTGAAAGTGAAAATGACAATACTGCCTCATGAATAACATGAAGACTTCACAAAGCAAGTCTCACAATAACAGCTACATGAACACCCGTTTGATCGATCAGCAGTGAAACAAACAAAAAACAATCAAACGACAATTACAACAGAAATTCAAATGAACACATACTTGCAAAAAGAAAAGTGAAAGATGTTCTGCAATATTGGCATGTTATGCAATTCAACCTCATAAATAATATAGTTAACAGAACGAACAGGGCCGGCCCTGGTCTTCTGAGGGCCCTAAGCGAAATTTAATTTGTGGGCCCTCTAACTGATCAGCAGCTTAAAATAACGCAACTGTTGTTGTAATATAAATGAGATATCTATATTAATTCATTTGTGAATTGTTGTTGCTGCCGAAGAATTTAATACAGTATATTTATTGCCTGTATGTTGCATGCACATTTAGTCGTGCCAAACCAATTTTAAATGCAAAGAAAAAATATGAATGACAAATGTATATAGATATATAGATATATATTTTTAATGTAACATTAGGCACTCAACAAATGACATTCACAAAACTCCAACTTATTAAAAACAGCAACTAAATAGCAAATCAAATATCAATAAAACAATCCAACATAAAGAAAACAACAGCTCAATGATGGGGATTTTGGAAAGTCAAAGTAGCGCTTTGAGATTTTATCTAAAATGTTAAGCGCATTCTAAATAAAATGTATTATTATTAAAGTCTTTATCAGTCTGAAAAGGACCTCTTTGCACCAAATCCCTGCTTACTGGATCAGAGTGTGTGGTTGGTCATTCAGCTGGACGAACTGTATTAGAGGTAGGTGGAAGTTTGGATCCAGTAGGCACCTCTTCCATTCTCGGCTCTCATGGAGCCTCTGGAACAGAAGATACAGAACTTCAATAAAAGCAAACAGTGAAAAGTAAAACAGTCAAATGTTTTCCCTTTCAACAGTAGATGTGGTGGCAGGAGTTACTTCTGCAGCTAAAAAACAAGAATTATTATTGTACAATAATCAATGATAAAACTAATAAAATAACTATAGCAGAATACTACTAATTATATAATGGCTCATTTAAAGTCTGTGTGCAGGTTTTTCACAATTTCACGATCTTTTTATTTATTTATAAGAGATTTATTGTTTGATTGTATATTTGCAAGAGGTCATATTTATTAATTTAATTATGAACAGTTTGGGACTCCATTCTCTTCAGCTGCTGTTTAAGAAAAAAAAAAGGGGTTATGCAGACACTGTTTTTTAAATGATTTTACATGCTATTAAATTACCTGAGGTTACATCTTCAGTGATGTCAAGAACATCTTGGGATGTGGATGCTGCACATCCTCCAATACTTTTTGATACTTTTTGAGAGCAGAAGAAACTGTCAGCTGAGACGGAACTGTGCAAAATGTCCTCATTATGTAAAACCAAAACTGCAAAATGCAAATAAGAAATAAATGTACCCATTTATAAATTATAAATGTGAACACTACTTTGAGTATAAATGGAAATATAAGCATTTATAAACTTCTTTATCTATTATTTTGTATGTTCATAATTTTAAAATTAGTACATTTATTTTGTATGTCATTTATAAATGAGAACATTTATTTCCTATTTGTATTTGGCAGTTTTGATTCTCCATATTTCATGCCAATGCAAGATTTTGAGACATTGTTGAAAAAGTTAGAATACCTGACTGTCTACAGATAAACAGAAGTTTTTATACTGACATAAACCGGAAAATGCAGAACGCACTAAATATGTGTTAGTAAAACAATGAAACAATACGATAACGTGAGTTAAAACATTTATCAGCCATTATACCGTTGTCATTATTTACTTTTCTTTGCTCTCTGCCGTTTTAGAAGGTCATGTGCAACCTCATCTTCTCTGAAACTTAGGTATCAGAATTATTTTGAGTTTTCCATTGGAAATTACGACAAACAAACGGGGTCGTTTATGAGCAATCTTCCCCTCGGATCGATTAGTATTTTACGTAAATTGCGCAGCTGCACAGAAATACTGGATAATGTAAAAAAAAAAAAAAAAAAAAAAAACATACGGCCCCAACATCCTCCAAACTTACCTTGTGATTGATGCTGAAGTTATTTTTTCAGCTCCTGATGGATAAGGTCTCTGTGGCATGAAGTTCTCTTGTTGTCGCTTTGATCAGCGTGACAAAATATGCTCGTTTTTTTTCTCTCCCAACTTTATTGAAACAAAATGCACTCGTAAATGCCCACTGTGCCCTGTGCAGGATCAGATGCAATGATGTTGCTAAGAGTGGCTTAACGTCATTATTTGGGTTGCCAGATTGGTTCAGGTGTGTTGAAGGGGGGGATCATTAAAGTGCAGGCGACATTCTTTTTAGAGCGCATGTTGGTACGGAAGTTCTTGAAATGGGTTGCCAGATTTGGGTCTTTTTATTTTTATTTTTTTTCGCCACTTCGGGGCCCTGGTGGTGACGGGGGCCCTACGCGGCTGCGTAATTCGCGTATAGGGAGGGCCGGCCATGAGAACGAAATAATGTACAAAACTGATATTCTCGTCAATGTGTCCGTCTGGCGGAGCAGATATAGTCAAAGTCAAAGTCAGCTTTATTGTCAAATATGCTGCATCTGTAAGACATACAGCACAGATGAAATAGCTTTCCTCTCACCCCAAAGTGCAAGCAGCATATAAAATAATAAATAAATGACTTAAAAAATACATTCTTTTAAAAACAATAAAGCTGATAGAACCGCTGCGTGTGCACGCGCCGCCAGATGCGTGCGAATCAGACAGACAGACAGACAGACAGACAGACAGACAGACAGACAGACAGACAGACAGACAGACAGACAGACAGACAGACAGACAGACAGACAGACAGACAGACAGACAGACAGACAGACAGACAGACAGGCAGACAGACAGATGTATTAATTGTCCACTGGGGAAAGTTGTTTTCATAGTAAAACATTTCTTCATAAGCTACAGAATTATGGTATTCATGCATATGCCTTTAGTTTGTTTTCTTTCTGATAAAACAATGTATGGCGTATGTCTCAACCATTCAGAAAGCAACAAGAAATGACATTTGATGAACAATTTCCCATTTCCACGTGGATTATTACCCACATCTGTAGCTTGTCAGATGCAGTTAAATGGATGGAAATAAAATGCCCCATCACAATGCGTAATGACCACAATGGCTGATCTTGGATCTTAGAAGATGTGGCAAATGGAAGAATTGGGAGTAAACGCATCTTTAGACAGCAAGAAGACTTGCTGGCAAACGAGGACCAGTGGCTGATGAGCCGGTTCCCACTTCCTCCAGCCGTCCTGGTGGAGCTTTTGGGGGGGTGTCACCCGGTGCATCAGGTGCGTCGGTGTCCCCCCCGACACCCCCCACCCCCCGCCTCAGTCACCACTCCACGTAAAAGGGACTCCCCAATAATTGCCGCCACTCTCTCATCAAGAGGGGTCAGCTCCGGTGTCCCCTGTCCCCCCCCACCCGTGGCAGACACACTCTAGCGATGCAGCGCCAGACGTTTTTTGCCCCGACTTTGATGTCCGTCTGTCACTGTTTGCCACTCACGTGCCTTTTCAGCATTAGTAATGCCCACACTTTGCCGTCCAAACAACATTTTTCTCCTCTTTTCCACCTCGCCAACGATAACTTCTACTTCACATTGAGTGAAGTTACGTTTTCTTTTTATTTTCTCTGTGTTTGCCATGGTTTCACTATCAATGAATATTCATTTGTGGGCGTTTCACGGACTATTTATGGGCAACTATGGGCGTGTCATGAAGCCACAAAAGCTGCGCTGCATTTAGAATTGGTTGTGATTTATTAAGGGAAGGATGCGTAGGATGTGCGTGCGCACGGTTTTATAAATCCGAATATTTCTGTGCGTACGCACGTCCTATGTTTCATCCGTACGCCACTTCTGACGCAAATCCTACGCAAAGTTTTATAAATGAGGCCCCTGGTCTTTAATGGAGGAAAAAAGGATGAAGGTGGACATCTGCAGGGACACCGACGTCTTCATCAACAGCTGCAGAGATTCTGCAAACCATCCATCAATAAATAAAATATTAATAAATTGCAAATAAAGAAAATGAGCTTCCAAACATTTGGAACGTTCTCAATAAACATTCAGCTCAGCTGTTCCGCTGAGTTTAGTGGGTCTGCTCTGCTGCTGCGTGACGTTCGCTCACTGCTCTGTATGCTCACTTCCATTTCATCTCTTACATTTACAAGTTTTTTTTCTCATAAATTTACGATTTAAAATCTCGTACTTTAACAGTTATGACTTTCAGTTTAAATTTTGTATTTATTGTAAACTGGCCCTAAAACTCCGTCGTTTCCTGTTGTCTGTTCCATCACAGAGTTTCTAACAGCCTGAAACTGAACTGCCGTCGCTGCAGCTGCGCGCTCCCGTCTCCTGTCACACGCGGCTCGTGTGTGTGAGAAGGAAAGAAAGGGGAGGGGTAGTGTGGGCTCAGAATGGAACGCGCACGCGGAGAGCTCCCTGTTAACTCAGCTCATGCTAATAATGTCATTCTTTATTAACTATTGTAGACATTTGGATAGTGTCTTTTTTTCACAATGATCGATTTTTTTTAACCTAAAAACGTTAAGCATTTCGGTGCTGCTGTGTTCATGATTCAGATCAATTTACATTTAATATTATCTATTGATTGAATTATTTTTCTCAGCATCAAATGGTTCAGTTGGTCAAAATGTTTCTAGTTTAAATAATGACAGATTTTTTTATTTCATTCACTTTAAGCTTCTTTTCTGTTTTAGACTAACAGGGTTTCTGTGGCTAAATAAAAGTCATGTTTGTTGAAAGTGGATTTATATTGATTTATTCTTTTGATACAGGTAAAAGATACGACTTTAGGTATACTTAAACTATTTTTAGAGATACTAACCTAATATATTGTCACCGTGGTGAGTGTGTGTGCTGGGGTGGGGGGGCCTGAAACATTTTCTTTTTCCTGGGGGGGGCTTGCAAAAAATAACTGAGAAGCACTGATTTAGAGGGAGACAAATGACCCAAAAACCAGTGAGGGCCTCACTGTTCACCCGTTTGTTCTTTTTACATCGGTTACCCGTTTGGGTCAAATTTCAGTTCTGATTTTTGCAGCTCTTGATGGCCACGCCCCCTGATTGTTTGCCGTTTCCCCACCTGCTGGTGACCTCGTCTTCCGAGCTGTAGCTCAGGGGCTGCGGAAAGCCCCGCCCCTACCGCTTACCTGACCGACGAGGTGGTCTTTTAGGAGACAAAGGTGCTTTTGAGAAGAGCTTGTGTTGGAGTTCAGTCTCCAGCTTCAGTCGTTTGTCCTCGACTGTTTGACTCACTTTGGGACGGAGACAAAATTATTTCCAGTAAAACTCTCACTGCTGCTATTGTACTGTTGCAAAGAGAAAAAAATGCCGGAAGTAAAGATCTGGATTAGAATCTGGAAAAGAGTCTGTTTCCTACTTTGGGTCCAGATGACCCCACTCCCATAAGAACGTGCCTGGGAGGGGGGGGGGGGGGTCATCTGGACATCAACACAAGGGTTAAACTCTCAAAACTTAAACCTTCATAGAAAATAAATCCAGGATTTTGGAATGAAAACAAAGATCTGATCAAAGATTTCTGTAGATCTGTACGTCTGTACCAGGAGAGTGATTGACAAGGTCTCCAGCCAATCAGGACACAGAACAGGATGTGCTGTTTGAAAAACACGGCAGCAGAATCGCTAAAAGAATCGGAGAGACCACGAAAGATGACCAGTGACGTAGAAAGGGAAGGTCGTCTTCTGTTCCATGTGACAGAGACAGGGGGGGGTTCAGATTAAAATGCCTCTATTATCACTATCAATCACTGCTGGCTTCACGGAGAAAGTGGGCGTGTGTGTTAGCCTGGGGGCGGAGCTTGCAGTGGACACTCCTCTCTGGAAGGGGCGGTTCCTCAGAAGTGGCAGACATCACTGTGGCGGGAAAACGTTACACAGTCTTGTGCTCAGATAACAGGCTGAAGGAAATCTGAAGATTCCAACCAAAAAACAACAACAAGTTGCTTTAAAATGTTTATTATCAACACTGCAACGTCAGGAAATTGTGCTCTAAGAGGACGAGTCACTCCACGTCCGCCATGAAGCAGTGGATCCACAGGTCCTCGTCCTCCAGCGTGGTGTCCACCAGGTAAGCCGTCAGCTGGCGCCTCCACGGCTCACCTTTGACCTCCAGCACATCCTGAACGCTCTCCACCTGTGCCACCAGGGCGCGCCGCTCCACGCGGTTCCTGAACAGCATGGACGCCGCCTCGGACCACTGGTGCTGGGTCACACCTGTACGGGAGGAGGGGGGGGCACACGCGTAGATGAGGGACGTCTGCAGTGCGTCTGTGGTCGCATGGTCAAAGATTTGGGGTTTCCTTCAGACAAAACAACGCTGGCTAATCCTGAAGTGAAGCTAAAGCAGGAGCTCAGTTGTGGATCGGTCCAACAATCACTGAGTTCTCAGAACTCTGCCATTGTTGGACCACACGTCCCTTAAGGCCGCGTCACACAGCTACAGACGATTCACACATTTCCACGTATGAAATGTCGGTCTATGGTGATCCATGCGTGATCATTCATACGTGTTTCTTGGCTTCGTCGCTGTGCACGAGGGTTTCAGTCGACGGGTAAATCATATGCACTTTTGTGTGCGTACTCAATTTCTGGTTTTCCGCCACCGTTCCACGTTTGTCTAACAGACTTTTCCTGCATGAACCACCGATGTATAACTTTTATATCGTGTACACGGCGCACAGATCACGTTTACATGAGGTAATTGAAGCACGGCTCTCTAATGAATTACATATAAACAGCACAATAATCACATACGGTTCTTGTTCTACGTTGGTTTCTGTGTTCTTTGTGGGTTTCTTTGTACGTCTGTGGCTTTAACGTGGTTCATTCCTGATACATCTGAACATTTCATCTAAAGAACCAAAACTTTTCTCGCTTCTTCAAACGTAGATTCACGTACGACCAGTTTCCATCTGTGCAACATGCACAAACGTAGGTAGTGGCTGCGTGGCGGCCTTAAGATGTTTTAAAACAAAGCTCTCTGAACCGCAGCGCGTTGTCGTTCTGCAGCTGGTTGTGTATTTGTTTCATCTGCAGGAGTCGATGTTTTTACGTGAGCCTCGTGACCAGCTCTCTCCCGGAAAAAAAAATATTTTATTTGAAGGGACATCCTGATATATTCAAAAAAAGGTTGATTCAAAAATGACAAATGTGTTGTTTGGAACATTTAGAAAACGTGCATTGGAAATGTTTCACCTCTGCCTTGTTGAGGTAAAGCGACTCAGAATAGCGTTCTGGAATACTCAATCCAACTGAGTATAAAACGGAAGGCATCAAGGATCATGAAAAGGACGTGAGAGGAAGAAGAGCTCGGTGAGGAAGGTCTCACCTGCCAGCTGTGCAGGAACCGCCTGGAAGGGCAGCTGCCTGAACTGCTCCACCAGAGGCTGGATGAGGCTCTTCTGGACCAGCTCTTGATGACCGTAGTCCAGCTCGTAGACAGAGACAAAGCCGTTGGCCAGGACCCGCTTTATCTGCACGCGGTACCATCTGCGGGGAAGCAGAAACACGTTGACCCCCCACTTACCATAAACAGGAATCTTCTCACACGTCAATCAAGCAACCCAACCAAGTTTAGATTTTTTTCTTCTTACTTTTTTCTCTGAAGGTAATATCAGCAGTGCTTTTATTTTGAAATACTACTCACTGCTGGTTTATTTTGGCAGCACACACGTCTCCCGCCTGAGCGTGCGTGACAGCCCCGCACGCCTCCCTCTGGTGGTAGAACAGAGACATCCTCCACATCAGAGCCTCCAGGTGGTCCAGGTCTCGCCACGGCTGCACCACAAAGTAACCCGGGTGGCACGCCACGACCACGAAGACGTCCATGTTCTGACCGGGCTGAGGACGCAAGGAAGCACGTTTATGTGATTGAAATCACACTAAAGTACAAACAGCAAACGATTGTTCATTTCAGAAATGACACCATGGTTAGCGTGAATACTGGATTCTGATTGGCTGCTGGGTGTGGCTCACTGGGCTGGACCTTTGCTGCATCATCTGGACAAAAGCGAGCGGTGAGGGTTTCTGCATTGGTCAATGGTAAATGGCGTATACTTATAAAGCGCTTTTCTACCTACAAGGACAGAGCGCTTTACAGTCACAGACCCCGGCCTGCCACCAGAGGCAAAGTGGGGTTCAGTGTCTTGCCCAGGGACACTTCAACTCATGGGCGTGCAAGGCGGGAATCGAACCTGCAATTTTTCGATCACGGGTCGACCGCCCTACCGCTGCCCCACAGCCACCCAAATTCCAAGTAAGACTGAAAACATTCCTCTGTGGACAGGCTTATTGTCAGACTAGCTAGTATTCAGAGATGATTTAACTTACTGTTAATGTGTTAAAATTAAACCTAACAATAACAATTAGTGGTTAGTAGCTGCTAGAAGTGTGAATCTGGGGTAACTATGGTGCACTGGGGTTCTGTCCTCTACTCTCATCTACTTCTACTCTCCTTCTCTCATCTATTCTTGATCATTTTTTTACCGAATCGTTTTTTAGGAGTTTTTCCTGACATAGGAGGCTCTGAGGGCAGGGATGCCCCGCTTAGTTTAGAATGTTCCTATTGAATTCTATGTTTTCATGATCCTGTGTATGAAGCCCATGGAGACGACTATTGTTGTGAATTTGGGTTATAGAAATAAAATTGCATTGAACTGTATTTGGCTGTGAAGAAAGAATTGACTCACCTCAGGAAGTTGCAGGGGGGCAGGCAGCGCCAGGGGCTTCAGGGTCATCGGGGGGATGACATTATGACTCGACTGCAGTGAAGCGGACACGGGGCAGTTCAGGGTCGGGTCACTATGGGTCCTTTTCCGGACCGGAAAAGTCGGGGCTAAAAAAGGGTGGAAACAAATCCACGGGGTTTGCATTTTCCTGAGGCTGGTGTTAAACTAGAGGGCGCTAACGGTGAGCGGAGATCAGAGCTGAACTGGACTTTCACGGGTCCAGTCCAACATACCAGCATCCAGGAGGTTTCCACCTCTGCTGCTCTGGGCTCTCTGGAATAACTGAACCAGCTGATGGTTGATGCTGTTCTGCTGCAGGCCATCTCCACCAACAAACACATGAATGTAGGCGACTCTGTCCCCTTTGGTCTCGTCCAGCTTCAGAATCTGAATGACAACGACATCAGCGGTGATGAGAGGCTTCATGGAAAGCCTCCCGACGGTCAGTGCAGCTTCAACAGAACTTCACATCAACTCAAACACCAGAATAGACTTTTCTTGGTCACTTCAAAACCTCTGCAGCTTGTTGTTGTCGTATTTGTGTGTGTTTGTTGTTTTGTATATTGATTGTTTGTGTGGGGGGGTGTAGGTCCTCTGTTTTGTTGTCAGGTGACCTGGGTTGCTGCACTAAGACCTCACGGCTGCCCTGGATTGGAGGATGAGAGACTGGTGCTGGCTCAGGATTGGTGGCTGCACGTGATTGGAGGATGGGACTTTAAATACCTGGAATCTCCTCTGCCCCATGGGGGAAGACGTTTCTGGCTGTAGCTTCTGTCTCCACATTGACAACACTGAAATGTTTGGCTATGTGAACTCTTTGCTGACCTTCTGTGTGAACAATTCTCAAATGTTGTGTTTTAATTGGAAAGCAGTGGGAGTGAACCGCCATTTTGTTTGTGACGTTTTCTCCTGTTTTGGTTAAGGATCAGGGAGAAAGGTCAGACTCATTTATTCTCCTTTTCTCCATTTATCCTTTAAACTGTTCGGCTGGATACCTTAGATTTTGCTCGCCATTTTTGTGCTACGCTAACCTTAGCCTGAACTTGTGGGGCCCTTTTTGCTAGTGGGAGAGAATGTCAACAAAGGCATGCTGGGAAATTAGCTTAATTACATTGGCAACAGTCTCCCCCATAAGCCTAAAGCAGAATTCTAATAAACTATGATATGATTTTACATACAATTTTATTTTAGACACTTTAAAAAGAAAAGAAAAAAGAGACTAGATAAAAACAAACAAAAAAAATATCTGGAAGAGAGTGAGAAGAAGAAAAAAATGCTGCAGTCGATGTGTAAAAAACTATGTCTTAAAGGCTCATACCAAGCTATTCCTAAGCCCTTCAGAGTAAACTACATCCATATATATGATACAACATCACCTTTGGCACACTAAACCACAGTTCAAAAATATATATATTTTCCTGAGTAACCTGGTAGTAAGATGACTCCATCTCTGAGGCTCCGCCTTCACTCCTTGAGGGTGCCGCCCATTTCATGACGTCAAACTAGAGTTGGTCTGTGTTTGCGTTTCTCCCACAAAAACAATCATCATCCAAACTTTTGCAAAGATGGAAGTTCATATTGATCATATAAACTGAAAGCGTTTAGCCGATCACCGCCAGCCCCACAGAGATAGTGGGTGTGTGTGTGCTAGCCTGGGGGCGGAGCCTGCAGCACAGACTCTTCCTGGAAGGGGCTGTTCCTCACTTTGTGATGTCAATGTGAGGACCCACTCGTTTCCGTGGATACAGAGGGGCTGGTGCTCGGAAGGCAAGTTTTTAGAGGAATATTTAGAAATTAAGTATTAATGAATACGACATGAACTATTTAAATGTGCTTTTTTAATGGCTATTTTAATGACAAATATATTGAAACATTTTTCATTATTTAATAATAATAATACATTTTATTTATATGGCGCCTTTCTGGGCACTCAAGGTCGCCTCACAGTAAAAGGTATGTAAAAACATAAACATACAACAGTAAAATTCCAGAACACAAAAATAAGTTAACAGTTAAAAACAGCAATTTAAATATTATGAGTTAAAAGCATGACGGAAAAGGTGAGTTTTGAGGTGTTTGGAAAACTGAGTGAGTGAGTCCATATTTTGTAGATCAGGGGGGAGGGAATTCCAGAGTTGTGGGGCAGTGCTGCTGAATGCTCTACCCCCCATGGTAACTAGTCGTGTTCGTGGAATGGCCAGTCGGAGGGAGGAAGAAGATCTGAGGGAGCGAGTGGGGGCAGCAACTGTTAGGAGCTCAGACAGATACGGAGGGGCGAGGTTGTGGAGGGCTTTGAAGGTTAAGATGAGGATTTTGTAGGTGATCCGGTGAGGTACTGGTAACCAGTGAAGCTGCTGTAAGACAGGTGTGATGTGGTGAATGGAGGGGGTTTGGGTTATTATTCGAGCAGCTGAGTTTTGAACCAGTTGAAGCTTATGGATGGTTTTTTGTGGAAGTCCAGATAGAAGGGAGTTGCAGTAGTCAATACGGGAGGGGAGGAGACTGTGGACCAGGACAGCCGGAGATTGAGGAGTGAGAGCGGGACGGAGACGACGAATGTTACGCAGATGGAAGTAAGCAGAGCGGGTGATGTTCTTGATGTGGGCAGTGAATGAAAGAGTGCTGTCAAGGAGGACACCCAGACTCTTAACCTGAGGGGAGGGGAAAATGGAGGAACTGTCGAAGGAAAGAGAGAAATTATCAACTTTGCTAAGATTGGATTTAGTGCCAACAACGAGGAGTTCAGTCTTATTGCAATTTAATTTGAGGAAATTTGACGTGTACCAGGATTTGACCTCAGAAAGACAATTGGAGAGGGAAGAAGGTGGAAAAGTAGAGCCAGGTTTGGAGGAGATGTAGAGCTGGGTGTCATCGGCATAGCAGTGAAAATGTATCTTGTATTTCCGAAAAATGTTGCCGAGGGGGAGGAGGTAGATAATAAAGAGAAGGGGCCCCAGGACAGAGCCCTGGGGCACACCTGTGGTGATTGGTGTGATGGGAGAGGTGAATGATTTTAACCGGATGAACTGGGTGCGACCTGAGAGATATGAATTGAACCAGCTAAGGGGTAAGTTGGTGATGCCAATATTGGAAAGTCTGTCCAGAAGGATGGGGTGGGAGATGGTGTCAAACGCCGCACTCAAATCTAGCAGGAGGAGGATGGAGACTGAACCAGCATCTGCTGCAAGGAGGAGGTCGTTAGGGATCTTGAGGAGAGCTGTTTCTGTGCTGTGGAGGGGACGGAAACCAGACTGGAGCTGTTTGTATAAACTATTGCCGGAGAGATGAGCATGGAGTTGAGCAGCTACAGTTTTTTCAAGAATTTTGGAGATGAATGGAACGTTTGATATTGGGCGGAAGTTGTTGAGATTGGAGGGGTTGGAACCAGGCTTTTTTAGTATGGGGGTGACTACTGCTGATTTGAGAGCAGCGGGAACTGTTCCGGTCTTGAGGGAGGCGTGAATGATGCTGGTAATCAGTGGGGACAGAGTGGGGTGAGTAGCCTTGACCAAAGCAGTGGGTATCAAGCTGGCAGGAAGAGGTGTTGGATTTTTGGATGAGTTCACTAATTTCATCAACTGATGGGAGGTTAAAAGCAGAAAACAAATGAAGTGGGGGAATTAAAGCAGCAGGGATTGAATTTGGACTTGAAGATGGCTTAAGTTGCTGATGGATCTGCTCAATTTTTGTTGTGAAAAATGATGCCAAGGAGTTACAAAAATCTGAGGAGTACAAGTGTGGGGGGGGGAGTGCATTTGGGCATGTTGTTGTTTTTGAGAGGAGAGAAAAAAGAGCTCTTGTGTTTCCTACTGAAGAGTTTACTAGACCAGAGAAATAAGTGATTTTTGCCTCAGAAATACAATCATTGTAATGAGAAAGATGTTTAGTGTACATTTGCTTATGGACAGTAAGACCAGTTTTCCTGAATAATCTTTCTAGTTGTCGTCCTTTGGCTTTCAGCTGTCTGAGATTGGGAGTGAACCAGGGTGCAGAAGTGGTGAAAGTGATGGACCTGGATTTAAGTGGAGCAAGATTGTCCAGGAGATTTTGGAGGTTGGCATTGTAATGTAAAAGTAGTTCGTCTGGAGTGGAATGACTGTCAGTGGGAGGTAGGCTGTTGATGAGTAAAGAAAAATTATCCAGGTTGATGTCCTTAATCTTAGGGAAGGTCATAGTACGGGGAAGGTTGGTTTTGGAGAGAGAGAGGTTGACCTTAAAAGATAACAGCATATGGTCTGAAAAAGGGAAGATATCTGGTTTACAGTCCAGAGGGTGAACACCTGAGTAGCAAACAAGGCCAAGTACATGACCATTCTTATGGGTGGGGAAGTTGATGTGCTGATGAAGATCAAAGCTGTCCAGACAGGATGTAAAATCTTTGGTGAGGGTGTTACTGACATTGTCCACGTGAATATTAAAGTCACCTAAGATTAATAGGTTGGATGAGAGCGTGGAGAGATGAGTCAGAAGGTCCGAAAAGTCAGCAATAAAATCCTTATTAGGTTTTGGGGGTCGGTAGACAGTTGCTACAATAGTTGGGGTCGGTCCAGATAGCTGACATGCTGTAGCCTCGAATGACGGATAAGCAGGTACAGTCACGGGCGTGAGCCTCCAGTTCTCACGGTGGATCATAGCGAGTCCCCCCCCGCGCCCCGAGACGCGGGGGTGAGCGATGTAAGCGAACCCCGGAGGTGTCGCGTCGTTCAGGGCGGTGACGTCATTCGGCTGCTGCCAAGTCTCTGTTAGACACATGAAGTCCAACTTTCGGTCGATGAGGAGATCTTGGACGAGATGTCCCTTGCTTGTGAGCGAGCGGATGTTTAGGAGACCGAAGTTGGCCGTCGTGCTGGAGAGGTTAGCAGCAGCGGTGTCGTTAGCTACCCGGGCCAGGTGAGCCAGCGCGCCAGGGTCAGCGCGGCGTCGGGAGTTCCTCGGCTGACGTCGGATAGAAGACCAGATAGATCTGATGGAGTTGGAGGAGCCATCCTGGAGGATACGCCGTGAGCCACGGTGAATGTATCTCCGACGGGGCTGGTAGAAGATGTCCGGGTGCTGGAGTAGCGATGGCGGAGGAGCATCAAGGTGAGTCGGGTGGAGTTTAGCGAGGTCCAAGGCAGAGTATTGAAGGAGAGCTGTCAGTGGATGCTTGACCAGAGACAGGATGGTCCAGGCGAGTAGAATCCACTCAGCGTTGATCCACATTGTGTCCGGCGTGTCGAGGAGTCAGCAGGCAGGCTAGTTCGCACAAAACAGCCGGCGGTTGTTGTTCTGAACAGATGTGTACAGATGTGTACAGATCCTGGTGACAGTCCACAGGTAGTTGTACAAAAGGTGGTATTGATGGATATCCAAAATTTGGGGGGAAAACAGAGTCCATAGGCTTAGAAATGCTGAAAAATTGGTCCAGGGCAGCAGCGGCAGCCAGAAGTGTGCCAGCGTTCACTCGACCCGGAGCATTTATTCATTAATTCCTTTTCTATTCTGTTTTTTCCCTTTTGGGGTCACTGGGCTGCTGGAGCCTATCCCGGCCACTTGTGGGCGAAGGCAGGGGGAGACCCTGGACAGGTCGCCAGTCTGTCTCAGGGTAGAATGTCCACAATCACAAACCCATTCACTCTCACACTCACACCTAGGGTCAATTTAGAGTGACCAATCAACCTATGGAGCATGTTTTTAGACGGTGGGAGGAGTGAAACAAATCTTTTTTCAAACATGCTTTACCCAAACTGCTGTTTGTATGGAACTTTAGCCGACAGCTCAAAAAATCCATCTAAGCTTTCAGTCCTTTAATGTTTTGCAAACAAATGCACCAAATCAGAAGAAACACAGATGAGCACAGGTGTTAGCTCACCTTCACACTAATAGTTTGCCTGATTGAATGAATGAAATATTTCACAGCAGTTAGTTTTAAGGCATAGGTGTGCGTGTGTGAACACCATCTGTTTTGTGTGCATGTTGACATGTGGACATTTCTGCAGCTAGCAGGTGTGTTGAGGGCATTTGAGTGTGTGTGGACAGGCCCCGCCCTTTGAGATTTGTACTGCACTTGAAGCTTACTGTAATGATAAACATCCAGTAAACTTGTTGCTTTATGCTGCTTCGTGGTTCTGCCCCCCCCAACATCCCTCTCTCCTCTTCCCTCCTTTTCCTTTTCCGTCCGGTCCAACATCAAAGAATTTCAAATATGATTGAAATTAATAGAGTTTGGCCTCAACTACAAAAGGGGTTTATTCAGACATTCCTCTGGTTTGTCTGAAGATTCATAACCCCTGTTGTTAAAGTAAAATATGTCCAACACAAGAGGCGTTCAGCTCTCATCTGTCTGCCCAGCTGTTGGACAGGACAAGTTAAAAAAATAAAAATAAAAAAAATCAGAAGAAAAAGTTCTTTAACATGTTACCTTTACTTTGCAGCTTTCAGCTTCCAGAACCTTCTCTCTCAACCAAACAACGGCTTCTGGGCTCCAGTCCACGCCTGGGGCGTCGACGTCTGCTAGTCGACACTTAACAGCCTGAGGAGAGCAAACCAACGTACGGCCACGTTTACCATGAATGGTCAGGCGGCGTCATTTAGACCGGCTGAGCAGCGAGGCTTTTGTAGGAGTCACACAGAAGCACGAATGTAATGACCTGAGGAGGGATGAAACCAAAGTCCTTCAGGAAAGGTGGAGGAATCTCTCGAAGGCTTGAAAGTTCTGCAGTTACTGGTACAGCAAAGTCTAGGAAGAGGACCTCCAACATCATGTCGCCAAACATGTTGGTGATCTGAGACCAAACACATCGGTTATGCAGGTTATGCTCAGTTCAAACCAAAAAACTTGACCACAAAGAAAATGATGTTTAAAAAGTTATTCTTACCTCTGCTCTGGCCCACTTTCCTCTGAACCGAGCCAGACAGAACTTCCCAATGAAAGGTTTGGAAACCAGAAGCTCTGGTGTCATCTGAGAAATAGAAAGGTGAAGTAGGGTTGTGCCGATGGACGATGGTTGACTGACATCCCGATGGAGAGACACCATCGTGATGCCACGCCCCCGCCACGCTGCGAGTCACACCATAAGCTGCGGTTACATGTGCAAAATATCTTGATGGGATCAATGGTTGGATTAGAATCCAACCGTGTAGATGGGCCCAAAAAAACTTTTTCAGATTATAAAAAACATTCACATGGGTCACACTTTCGGACGGAATAAATCATTTGCACATGCGCAGTAGTGTTTTTAAAAACCGGAAGTGAAACTTAGTTCCGCCGAGCGGCTACATACATAGATACGTCAGCTCGGTATTATACAAGATGATCTCCTAAACGTGCTTTTATTAATGTTACGGTTATTATGAAGCGCTTCTTCGCGCATCATTTTAATTTTAATCCATGTGGTCAGTGCTTTTTCTGTTAAAAAACTGAGCCGGAAGCCAGGATTAGCAGTATGCTAACACGGGCTAACAACATTAGCATGAACAAAAAATCCATGCGTGAAACGCTGCAATCTGCAATCAAAGTTTGAACGGTTTCTAAGGACTGAGCGGCCTTTCTGCTTCGAAGCTTACACACTGCGTTAGCTAGCGCTCCGAGCTCTGCCCCGACACACACTTTTACCGGGAGACCCGCTTCTCCTAAAGTCCGGTTGTTCGTTCACGTAGAGCTGCGGGACGGACCACAGTCCTAAGTCTCCCGCACGTTACAAAGCATCCTTACTTCCCCTAAAACACAAAACTCTAAGTCCGTCTGCTCTGCTAGAGACACGTTCGCTCGCTCCACCGGTCTAATCAAACGCAGGACCGGAGCACTTCTTTTCTATTTTGTTTATTTTATTTTTTTAAGTAACTTAACTCAGTTTAGACTGGATCATCTCAGATGAGTAATTATTTGGGAAATAAAATACATAAAGTAATAAAGTAAAATGACGAATAGCAATTATATAAGAACGAAAAATTAAAAATAGCCCCCCCCCCGATATCATTGTCCATCCCGATGGTTGACTGCAAACATCGTCAACGGCCAATTTAGGGGACATCGCCCAACCCTAAGGTGAAGGTAAAATAAAATAAAAACTCTTCAGGAATAAAAATGAGAAAAGTCAATAATCAATGGAAGGAGATGAAATGATGGCACTTCTCACATGAATGAGTTTCCATCTCACATCAAGGCCGGGATACAAAAGCCTCCCAGCGCCAAAAATGAGAAGACTCGTCCAGACGTGATCTCTGCCGCCCTAAAGCCTCAACGTCTTTGATCATATCAACATTTTAGACGTTTTCTAGCAGCCAGCTGGGACTGAAGCTGCAGAAAAGGTGAGATCCCTGATCTGCTGCAAACCTTTCTAGAAGAGCACCGTCCATTGACTCAACATGGACTCGACCGCCCGTCTGTGTAGAGACACTAGGGATGCATGAAATGAGGAAAACCTGCGATATTAGTGAACGCTAAAATGCTGTAGAATGTAGAATGCTAGTAATTGGCAAAAAATAAATAAAGACATGATCAAAGTTGACCATACATAAAGAGAAAACAGCACAATAACTAAAGTGATGCGTTTGTGGAAAATGCCAGGGCCAGGTATCGAACCAGCGAGCTTCTGCACTAAAGATTAACCATGTGTTTCAATGGAGGCAGAAATCCTGGAATTACTGGAATATTTAAATTAAAGGATTTAAAAGAGCAAAAGTCACAGCTGGAAAAAGCTGAAAGAGCTGAACATTTGAAGAGTTGAATGGTTGAAATAGATGAAAAACTGTAGAAGGAGTTAAGTGGCAATAACTGGTGGAAAATACTAGAATAAAGAAACAGAAAAACAATGGTTGAATGTTTTATGGTATTCAACCAATTACACTTCAAATGACCCTCGTCTACATAAGAGGCGAGCATTTAACATCTGATTGGTCAAATCCATGACAGGATTTATGTGATTCGAGAAATACTTCAAGTAGCCTTACATTGTTTTAGTACATTTAAGGTTATCTATTGTAATTTTTGCCGTCTTTTGCGGGATGCGTATTGCACAGATTGATGTCGCAATAATGATAAATTTGCGATTTATTGTTCAGTTCTAAAATAAACCTTTCAAGGCGGAATTGTGCACTAAAACAAAGATAACCTTAAGACATGGGATTCAGGGTGAATGATCACAAATGAGGCACCAATTTCTCTGAGGAAAATCAGACTTTTTCTTTGGAATTTGTCTCAAACTGAGCTTAGCAGTCTCCCGCCCGCCACTGGGCTCACGTCTGCTGATTGTGACACTACACAGAATCAATGGAAATGCCCGTTGCAAAGGACTTCTTCCTTCGTTTATGACATTTAGGGGAAAAAACTTAAGATAATGCAGCAGGCCGGCCGTGTTCCGGGGCCTGAAACACTTCAAGTATTGAACTGAACAGAATGCACCTTACCTGGGAGATGCCAGAAGCATCAATCTCTTCCAACATCTTTGTCAGCCTGAAAGCTCCTGGCGAAGGCAGCCGGCAGTACAAAGTGCCGTCTGCGCAGACGTTTGAGACGCACACGCCCTGGTAGAGAACGTTGACCTTCAGGAGACACAGACGGACATGAAACCGTTGCTTAGGATATTACTGATATGATGGCCGTTCTAGGAAAACAAACAACGGAAAGAGGAAAAAGCATTGGCAGTTGAGTTGAGTGTACACGTAAGCATGTCAACGCACAAACACGGGGTTGATCAGAGTCTTGAGCTGGGAAAGCAGCAGAGGATAAATGACGCGGTCCGCTCGGTTCTCAGAAGCAGCTTTCTCCACCTGTGAAGACATGAAAGATGGAGACGATAAAAAAAAAAAACATTTCAGATGTGGAAGGCAAAACTTTAGGTTTAATATACAGAACCCCCCCCTGTATTTCCGGAGGACCAGAGACACATGCCAATGCAAAGAACCCCCCCCCAAATGTTGGGAAACGTTGAGCTTGCCTGGTTCACTACTCCTCTTTGTTCGGCACTCACGGTTGCTAGGTGACGGGACATCGCCGAGGTAACGGCTAGAATTATACGTAAAGGTTGGACCCGTCCAAATTCACAGCTGTTCCACGGGTCGGTCCAAGTACACGGCCAACGTCGCCCGGGTAGGCTGCGGCCATTGAAGGACGCAGCCCTCGCACTTGGACACACCCCGTTTCATTGCTCTGGCCTAAACACCAGCTGGTAACCATAGCAACGGAAACGTGGACAGACGTTATTCCACAGTTGATCCCAGCAGAAAAAGATCTGTGTCCTTCAAATGTCTCCATGGTGGACATGACAGGACCTCTGTCCCATTGGACCATCAACACTTTACGTTATGTGGCGCAGGATGTTCGACCGGCCGATCAGGAGACGCACGTCATGGTGAGGATGATGGATGTTTTAAAAATCTATTTTTCTGTTTAATTATTTTTGATGGCCTGCGATCTACCCACACGTCCTTCGTGATCGACGTCATGAGCACCCCCTGGCGTAGGCTTTTCAACGTAAGCCGCCACGGCCGCCGTGAACGTAGCTCCAGACTTTCATTGGTTCCACCGCCGAGAAATTACGTTGTGCAGGTTTTGCTTTTAAGGTTCACAAACAAACACATCCCCCCCCCCAAAAGTCACAAACAGAAAAGTGACAACAACTCACAAAACAGATGTTGGTCCATCTCTCCAGGTCTGTCAGGGCTTGCGGATGAAGGTCCTGATGAAACATCTCCCTGTAAACCTCTGAGAGTCTGGACACCCACAGGCCGTTGGTGTATTTACTCAGAAGCTGCTTCATGTTCTTCTGCACTTCTGCTGCGACGTATGGACAACTCTGCAAAGAGACACGAGACACGGCTGGAGTTGCTTGTCCCACGGCTTTACGATCCTGAACAAACAACCTCCATTTTTTGCTGCTTAACTCCTACAGTTTTTCATCTATTTCAAACGTTCAACTATTCAAATGTTCAGCTCTTTCATCTTTTTCCAGCTGTGACTTTTGCTCCTTCAGATCATTGAACTTTTCCAGATATTCCAGGATTTCTGCCTCCATTGAAATCCATGGGGAATCTTTGGTGCAGAAGCTCGCTGGTTCGATACCCGGCTCTGGCATTTTCCACAAACATGTCTTTGTTGTTATTGTGCTGTTTTCACTTTATTTATGCTCCACTTTGATCATTTATTTCTATTTTTGCCAATATTACCCTCTAAGTTTCATGTTCCTTTACCAATACAGCATCAACCCAGAATTTTCTTCTGGAAATTCAGCTCCTAGTTAAAAACTGAAAAAGAAACTGAAGGAGGACCGGCATGTGTTGATGTGTGGTACAATCAAAACACATTGCAAGGACATTTGTGTTTTAAAGCACAAATACAAATGGATAACAGTTTAAAAAGACTTTACCTGAAATTGACTCTGCCTTGAACCCTGTTGAAAATCTGCAAATATAAACAGAAGCAAACTTTACTTGATCAATTTACGTGTTTTATACATATATAAATATAATTAGCCACATGTTTTGCTTTTCACTTTTAGGTTTATTTCTGCAATATTGAAAATTATCAACAAACAAGAAGTAAAGACAAATAAATATGCATATTTCATGGAATTTCAGTGAAGTTGTGTTTATAAATGTAAGTTTTTAATACCTGACTCCTTTTTCTGCTCCATGCTTGTCTTTATTCTATTTCAAAAAAAAAAGAAAACATTTTTGACAAAACATTTAACGTTCTGAACAGACTTCACTAAACAGAACAGGGGTCTTCAGCTCAAATCTAAAGAGGTTCCGTTACAAAAAGTTACTTGAAGTTAAGGTCTGAAAAAAAAAATAGATGTCTAAATATTCAGTGTAATATATTTATGTACAACTTCAAACTTTTTGACAGTATTTAATATCACTTGAGATGAAACACATGGACCTGTGCACCACTCACAAACTCACGCACACAAACACAAACACACAACTTTATCTGATTGCATCACCATTCTCTGTCAAATCTTTGCGGCTGGTTTAAACTCAAACTTTGTGATGAAGATTTTCCCTTAACGTCAAGGTGGAGGCTAATAACCGGACGCTAACTTCAGCCGCGTGAATCCGTCGTGTCTGCATCTGTGTTATTGTGAGACATTATGAGAAACATTCAACGGCCAGTTGCTGCATATCATGCAGAGCGACTTGGTGAGTGGAAACAACCGTCTCCAGAAACCCGTAGGTGGAGGAAAACTCCTGGTTCTGTCGGTAAACAGCAGCTTCAGGTTTCTTTGAAGTTGAAGCTCTTCTTCAGTTTCCTCACTGACTGTTTTCTCCCCAAAGAGACTTCCCAAACACCTTTATGTTTGGCTTTTGTTCACGTTTAGCTTCGGAAAACTTTATGTCACGCGACGCGGCAAGACAGGCGTTTGCGGTGAACAGAATCTGGTAGCGAGTCAGAAAACAAGACAGCAGAAAGCAGCCGGTAGGGATGGGTATCGTTAAGGTTTTAACGGTACTACTACTCTTATCGATACTGCTTATCGATCCGGTACTCTTATCGGTACTCTTATCGATACTTTTTGAGGATGAAAAATAAATAAATAAATAAATAACAAATTAAGAACATAAAGTGTTTTATTTCCTCACTATGCAACAACATTGTTTTTTTTAACAAAACATTTTACTTTATACATGAGAATGTTCCAGACAGGATATTCATTTAATTATTTAATCTAATTATTTTCATTCTTCATAAGCGTGATGTTTCCTTTGATCTTTTGTCCATTTTCCACAACCTTGAATAGACTTTTCTGTCTGTCAAACACCAGAGTTAAGTTAAGTTAAGTTAAGTTAAATGATGGAAACAAATTCACTTTGATGCAGACTCCTTTCTATTTTGCCAACTCCATGTATTCTTCTTTAAATCCAGTAAACCCAATAAATGATATTAATTTCACGGATGACAACTATCATTAGTCATTAATTATTATTAAGTATTAGGAAGCAGCTGATAGTTTGTCGCGGGTCTGGAAACTTAAGCGGTGAGTCTAAGCCCCGCCTCTCTACCTGTTTGTTGTTTGCTCCGCGTGCAACCCCCCCCCCCCCCCTCCCGCTGCCCCAGCGTGTTCTACACAAACAGCGCAACATACGGTCATCGTAGCAGCAAGGTGACAGCATGGTAGGCAAACGAAATTAATTTTATGCAGAAATGGGTGTTATAGTCTAGGGCGCTCACGTGTCCCCTACCAGATCACCACTGACTGTGTGTGCGCTGCCTTGTCTTGTGTGCGCGCGCGCGGCGCTTGCTGTCGGAACAACAGCCCCGCCCCCGTGCACACAAGTAGACAGACAGAGCTCTCCGCTTCAACGACAATACCGAAATTAATATAATCATTAATCAACGGAAAATTGACTGACTTTTTGAGTTAAATATGGCAGATAACGCTTATATATTGTGGGACACAAACAAAAAGAAAAAGCAACGTCTCCAGTACCGATAGCAGAACCGTTCAGGTCAGATCTTAACGATACTGCGGTCTTGAAGAATGTGGCCCCGGGGCTGGTTCAATACCGGGGCACGGTACCCATCCCTAGCAGCCGGTACTGGGAACCCTGACTTAATGGGAACAGGCAGTTTTGGGGACACCCAAAACATCAATGGGGACGGGAGGGGCCCCGAAAATACGTTCCTGACGAGTTGAGGGTGAGGATGTGTTGGTTGCAACGACAGCAAGAGCTCCTCTATTTGAAATAGAGCTGCACATCGTGTTAGTTTTGCGTTAAGTTCGGATCCAGGTCCAAGTCAGGATCCGGACCGCGGTCCGCTGGTTAGTGATCCTGGCCATAGAACATCCACCCAATATTAAAATCCTTTAGTTACAGTTATCTGGTTAGACTTGATACTGAATGTTGAATGTAAAAAGATTTATGAACCAATGAACAACTTAAACATTGTATGAACTTTTTTCTCCACCCTTTTTTTAATCACGATTAAAAAAAAATAAAACCTAAATGTTCTCCCTGTAAAATGCAAAATCCCCTTTTTGAGCTTTTAAGTGTACTTTAATGTTCATTCCTCACTAAAAACAACCCAAAGTGGTATTTTGATCCATTCAGGCATTTCTGAGTATTCCTCTAAAAACCTGCTCTCTGAGCTCTGACCCCCCCCCACACACACAAAAAACAAAAGAATTAGTGATGTCAGAAAGTGAAGAACCGCCCCTTCCAGTTCAAGTCTGCTGCCAGCTCCGCCCCTGGGCGAACAGACACACCCACTTTCTCTGTGGTGATTGGCTACACACTTTTATTTTCTACGAACAATATGAACATCAACTTTGAAGAAGTTCAGATGTTTGTTTTCGTGGGAGAAACGCAGACACGCTGCTGAGGCTGAGGATGATGTCATGAAATGGGCGGTACCTATGAGGAAAGAAAGGCGGCGCCTCAGATCGAATACTCTTACTTCTGGGTAGGAAATTGAGCTGCAAAAATAACTCAATTGATTAAAACTGTGTTCTTTGGTGTTCCAAAGGTAATATATGATCATACCTTGGATGGATGTAGTTTACTCTGAAAGGCTTTAGAAAAGCAGGATACAGGCCCTTTAGACTGTTCAGAAGGTTCAAGAGCACAAAAGCTGCTACACATTCATAAAAATGGTAAATGGCGTGTACTTGTATAGCGCTTTTCTACCTTCCTGGAAGGCCCAAAGCGCTTTGCAGTCCCATTCCCCACATTGACCTGTTCAGAGCGTCCGTCTGCTTCACTGCTGGGGGAGCGGCTGTCGGTCTGTGCTGGACCTGTGTGGAAGGCCTGATCTCCTGCTTCATCTGTCTGAAATCACAAACAACAGGTGCTCCTTTGTGTGACACTAGAACAAAAAAAGTACATTCTATTGTGCAATTTTAAAAAATCATGGAAAAAAAAGAAACCAACACATGTTTGGACTACCTGTAAACCCCAGAAGCGCTGCCGTTTCTGGATCCAGCAAGAAGCCTAGGTTTGGAGGAGCTACTGGGAGGACCACCAGAAGGCCGACATGACGGCTGCTTCAGAAAAGATCTAGAAATCCCTGGACAAAAGATTAATAAAAAAAATAAATAAAAAAAACGCATTCAACGCATTCAAAAATATAAATTGATAGTTTCACTTTAAGAGTCCTTTGCGTTTCTAAACCTGCCATTCATGACTCAATAAACCTTCAGAGCAAACATTGAGTTAAATCAAAAAACAAAAACGTTTGTGTCAGTACTATAGCATGTATCTGACCCAAACAATGATTTCAAAGAACAGAGAACCTTTAGGAGAAAAAAAATAAAAAATAAAAGAATATTTATGCCTACTAGGCAGTTTTAAAAATAAAAATATAATAACTACACAAAGTAAAAACAGGAAAACTGCTGACTAGTGGTCTGTAAGACACCTCCCTCCCTGCCAAAATCTTTGTTTCCCACAAATGCAACAAGGTTTTAATAATCTTCATTTAACTTTACCCGGAGGATTTGACTCCTCCCACTTTCATTCACTGGAAGTTTCTTCACAGACATGAAGGAAATCCAAAAAACCAGAAAGAGTGAGAGGACACGCTGGGAGCCCAGCGGGGAAAAAGGCCGAATGATGCTGCCGTCACTCTCAGAACAGACACCACAGTTTCTACCCACACAGAGATCTTTTAGTCATTCATCTTCTAATCTGTTTCCTCACGGGGCTGCCGGAGCCTGGCCCGGTCCCTCGTGGGTGAAGGCGGGGGGCATCCTGGGTGCACACTCACATTACATACAACTTAAGAGTAACCTCTGAAGCATGTTTTTAGATGGGGGGGAGGAAGCCGTAGAAAACCCACGCATGCACGGGGAGAACATGCAAACTCCACGCAGAGAGGTCCCCCAGCTGGGACTTGAACCAGGCTGGGTATTTGAAAGGAAAAGGGTGTTCATGCACCCCCGACTGGTACTGAATGATCAGGAACCAAACATAGAGGACAATAAAAAGAAAATAACACTTTCCCACAATGCAACACACAGAATGAGGCCGTTGGTGACTTTTTGGAGGCTCTTGGTTCATTAAATCTATGTAGTTTTCCAAGGAAGCACAGAAAAAGCAGCAGACTGTGTAGTTCTAGAATTATATTCCTAAATGTGAAGATTTTCCTGACATGACAACACCTGAACGTGACATGGGTCACATGTTGAAAACCGTGACCTGACTAAGCTGTTACACACCGTTAGACAGGTAGGGGTCAGGTGGTTTGACCCTCATGCCAGACCTCGCAGTCCAAGACCGGGCAGGTTTTTTTGATGTCTTTTGCCTGGCAACAAGCTCTGCAATGTGTGCCGTCTCCTCGCTCACACGGGCAAAGCACATCAACTGTGGGAAAGATTTATTTAGACACTTTTTAACGAGGAAAGCAAAAATGTCCAACTTTTCACACTTTGCAGTTTCTCAAAGGAGGGCAGTGGTGTGGGGAGGACAGCCATAAATATAAAACAAAGTCAATAAATCCTACTAGAAGAGCCATGACTGTGTAATTCTGAAGATAATGATTTTACTGAAACATACATTTCAGAAATGTCATTTAGAAGCAAAATAAAACAAATAAGGGTGAGATAAACAAATATCGATCCGGTATTTTAATGGTCCTCTTATCGATACTTTTTGAGGACGAAAAATAAATAAATAAATAACAAATTAAGAACATAAAGTGTTTTATTTCCTCATTATGCAACAACATTTTTTTTTAACAAAACATATTACTTTATACATGAGAATGTTCCAGACAGGATATTTATTCAATTATTTAATCTAATTATTTTTATTCTTTATGAGTGTGATGTTTCCTTTGATCTTTTGTCCATTTTCCACAACCCTGAATAGACTTTTCTGTCTGTCAAACACCAGAGTTAAGATGATGAAGATGATGGAAACAAATTCACTTTGATGCAGACTCCTTTCTGTTTATTTATTTTTCTTTAAATCCAGTAAACCCAATAAATTATATTAATGTTACGGATAACAACCATCATTAGTCATTAATTATTATGAAGTATTAGGAAGCAGCTGATAGTTTGTAGCGGGTCTGGAATCATAAGCGGTGAGTCTAAGCCCCGCCCCCGTCTCTCTACCTGTTGTTGTTTGCTCCGCGTGCAGCCCCCCCCCAGCGTGTTTTACACAAACAGCGCAACATACGGTCATCGTAGCAGCAAGGTGACAGCATGGTGGGGGCTCCTTGATGCAAACGTATTTAATTTTACCCAGAAACTGGTGTTCTTAGTCTAGGACGCTCACGTGTCCCCTACCAGATCACCACTGACTGTGTGTGCGCTGCCTTGTCTTGTGTGTGTGTGTGTGCGCGTGCTGTCTGAACAACAGCCCCGCCCCCCGTGCACACATATAGACAGACAGAGCTCTCCTCTTCAACGAGAATACCGACATTATTATCATCATTAATTAACGGAAAATTGACTGACTTGGTGAGTTAAATATGGCAGATAACGCTTATATTATGTGGGACACAAAAAAAAAAAGAAAAAGTAACTTCTCCAGTACCGATAGCAGAACCGTTCAGGTCAGATCTTAACGATACTGCGGTCTGGAAGAATGTGGCCCCGGGGCTGGTTCAATACCGGGGCACGGTACCCATCCATACCCACCACACAGAGCACAGATTTCAATGACAGTAAAACATTACCTCTCCCATGCGGTGATCGAGCCTCACCACAGAGGGAATACTTTTTAGATACTCCTCTAGTGTCTGGTAACCTAGCCTTTTCAGTGGGAGGCTCTCCCCGCAGAAAGAGTGGTACTCTGCCTGCAGACTCCTGACAGAGATCCCACCCTTACAGGACTGCAGGACAGCCCTCAGTATTTTCTCAATGGACTCGTTCTCCATGGAAACCCTGGAAGAAACTAAAAGAGAAAGTGATTTACATGTTAGAGTCTGTCAATTGACTGTTTTTGTAGTTCTTCATCTAACGACCACCACGGCGTTTCTGGGCCACCAAGGTGCAGACGAACACACAGACTGGCCGCTGCAGGGATATCATCTTTAGACGGGGATGAGTATCAGCAGTATTTTACAGAATTGATTCAATTCAATTCACCAGAGCCTGGAGCGATTTTAATCATTTTATCTATTTGATCCAATCAATTTGATTCATTTTTTAATTTACACGGTTTACACATCTAGACATTTTTGTATAGAAATACATTAATAATCTATAGATGTTTTAAAGATATTCAATAATCTGATACAGTTCACATACAGTAAATGCATCAGTGAAATAATAAACCAGAGATTGTTAACACCTTACAGGGTTACAGGATTTCTCTAGAGAAGCTCCAACAAAAATGTGCGGATCGTTAACATTGTTATTTGTTAACCCTTGTGCTATCCTAGGCATTTTACTGTTGGGAGTTGGGTCATCTAGAGTGCGCTGAACCTTTTTTTTTTTCAATGATTTGTGATCTTCACTGGTTCAATGGATTACATAAAATTTTTCCACCTTTATCCACCTTTGTCATGGTAGGGAGAACACGTCAAAGTAAGGGTGGGGTCATCTAAGTTAGCACAAGGGTTAAAGCTCTAAACTAATTAATGTTACAAAATAAATGTTCTGCCTCTCCTGGAGGTGTTTCAGTTTAGCCACTAGGTGGAGCTCAAGCTAAAGAACCACATTTTATTCTACAAGATTGGAGCAAAAATTGGTTACTTTAAAAAAAAAATGCCTTAAAAGAGTTTGTAAAATTCTTGCCTGTGAGTAAATAAACCTGTTCATTTAGTCAACAATGTATGTTTAGGTTGAATGAGCGTTAGCATTAGCCGTTCCTTTATGTGTTAGCTAGCAGACTTTGGCTTTATTGCTGACGTGTGTCAGGTCACCAGAAAAGGAAAGACCAATTTTTACCTTTATAGATCGATTACTGATTTATTAAGCTGAGATTGATTCAGATGGATTTTATCAAGCCAGCACTACTTTAAAAGACAACTGACACTGTGGTTTCAAAACCTCTAATGTGTAATCACTAGGGCTATGACGATAACCGCATCACCGCGGTGATGACCTCATCACCGCGGTGATGCCCTCATCACCGCGGTGATGCCCTCATCACCGCACTTTTTTTTTTTTAGTTCAGCATATGGTCCGTGATTGGAACTATAATAAACATATTAAACGCATTCATCTTTGCTGATAATTTACTTTTCCTGCTAGTCCTGTGTTCAGACTTTCCTTCTTTCTATTAGAATATTCTCTCCTTCTCTCCCACTGCGCCTGTCACTGTCTCTAGTAGGCGAGCGCTCTCGCTGTCTGCCTCTGCGCTGCACGTGGCTCCAGAAGCTCATTCACATCCTCATTCTACAACAGAAGTTTCCGTCTCACAAGAAAATATGACAAATTAACTGCATTCTAATTATTAATTTCCATTGCATTCATTTCCATTACAAGCTGCGTGCGTTCTTAAGTGCGCGACACGGCCGCCAGCCGGAGGATTTTGTGTGTGTGGTGGTGGTGGTGGTGGGGGGGTTATTACTGTTCTCAGTCACTCTGTAACACCAAACATTAAAGTGCGATAAAAATCACTACATGTTGCCTCGCATGCAGCTAGAGAGCTGTCCTCTGCAGACGGATCAACACGCACCCCCAACACACGCGTGTGGAGCTCCTCCTTGTTCTACACCTACATAGTTAGTTCATTAGTTAGATAGGTAGCAGTTAGTTGTAACTGTTATTTGTTAATAAAGAATACTACGTTGTAATTGTATTTATTTCTGATGCGGCCGCCGGGGGATTTTGTGTTTTTTTTTGGTTTTTTTGGGGGGGGAGGGGGGGGGGGGCTGCGGTTAACCGCAACACCATGTCCCCTGGTGGTTCATCATCGCGGTGATCAAAAATCCAACACCGTCACAACTCTAGTAATCACGTATAACCATTCCTGGGGTATTCCAAGAAGCATGTTTAAACAGGCCTGACTTTAAACCTGAACTCTGGCTGAAATCCGCCTGAACTTGCTTACTCTGGGTATGTCGGTTCCAGAAGACCAGATATGAGTTGGCGTAATTACGCTCGACTTGGTAACCCTGGGTTAACGCACGTGCACGTCGTGTACATAAAGACATTTTCAATAGATCGCCGATTTCTGGAGTCACCATGGAAACGCGTGGGGGAAAAAAAAAAGCGCCACACTTGAGACGGAAGTGAGACGGAGTCTGAGATTTTAATGACGGCGTATGAAGATTATACGTCCAACAAAAAAGTAACACGGCTGCATCATCAAAAAAAAAGAATTTCTGCTTGGAGAAAAATAACAGACAAAGTAAACCCACGAGTTTCTGATCTTGTTTCCATTTTCCATGTGACGCATATATATATATTGAACTCTCATATGTCTAAGATTGAGCCGGTGAATATGCTAACAATAAAAAGGACGGTAAAAAATGCACGGAGTGCAAAATTAATTAAAGAATTTCCCATCATTGTACTTGCAGAATGAGAGTGTAGGGGTGCTATAAAAACTCATCATCCTCTCCTTCACTCTCACTCGTGGTGCTGAGACATAAGCACAGTAGGACAAAATAACTCGGCAAAACACAGTAAAACAGCTAAACAACTAAACATATTTAGTCAAAAAGCCACATTTCAACCCAAATCCATCCAGACAGGCAAAGGGAATGATATCCCACAATCCCTTGCGGTGCCGATCTAACAGCAGCACCAAAGTTACACCTACTTAATTGAATTAATTTGAATGAAAGGAAAATAATTGTCTGAAAACTGTGTTATTTTTAAGGTGACTTAACAAAAAATGATTTCTCTTAACTGAAGCAAATAATTAAGTTATATCAAAGTAAACAAGTTTAATTTTCCAACATCCATATGTGGTCTTATCAGCCTCTCACGGTGGAAAAAGTATTATCTGAGCTTCTTCATCCACTACATCATCTTCAAATGGACACGCCATGCTGCTGCACCTCTCTGAAAACAAACTAACCTTCAACTAAACCTGCTCCGGACCAGGTTATGTTCAGAGCATGAGTTGCTATGGCAACTTGACCTACCCTGAAACATACCTCCATTTTCTGGAACTGAAAGCTGAGGTTATCAACTTCCTTAGCTTCAAACTTACCGTGGGAGCTAGCATAACCTGCTTTCTGGAACACCCCCCAGGAATCAGAACATTTCATTACAAACAGACACCAGCTTTAAAAATCTTCAAATTGACTTAGTTTTATCCTGCGTTACTAACAGAATTCTGCCTTTTACCCGTTTAATCGTCCTATGTGTATTTTCTTCCTCTTAAAAGTCCCATATCACGCTATTCTTCAGACTTTTATAGTAAACAACAACCATTTACATGACAATATTTTATCTTTGGCAAACTACAAAATTACATTTTTTTAGGAAATACGAGGTTTTTTTTTCAGGTCGATCTCTGATGCTCCGCCTTTCTCTCCTAGTGGGTGCCGCCCATGTCATGATGTCAACCGGCCTTGGCGTGTCTGCGTTTCACCCACGAATACAAACATCCCAAAGTTTGCAAAGATAGACGTGCACATTGTGCATAGAGAAGTGAAGCAATTAGCCGATCACCACTAGCTCGACAGAGAAAGTGGGGTTCTGTCCAAGTTCCCGCCCTAACCCCCCCAACTACCAAAACAACTACATAGAGGGGACACTATGTGGTGCCGTTCAGGCACCATGCTCACTATTTTTTTTTTTAACTGCGTATATGACGTCAGCGATTTCAGGAAGTTAACATCTAATTAATATGAGCGTTTTCAGACGATTTTTTATGAGTCCACTGTCTTCTTACGATAAAAAACGTTCAGTTTTTTTTATATACATTTTTTTGGTAAAAAGATGCACACTGGTTTTTCCGCTGAGACTTTTGGGAAATTTCCAGGGTACTGGATTTGGGAATTGTAGATTCAGACAGCACTAGAAAATGGTGAAGGCACTATAGAGTGCACTACATCGTGGTTAGGGGCTATGCTCACTAGATCGGCAAATACAGACCACAATGCATTGTGTCGGAACAATTTTTGCCCCAAAAAAGGCATTTAAATTTATGTTTTAAACAAACCATCAGACAGTAGACTCATAAATGATCGTCTCAAACCGTCATAATAATTAGAATATAACCCAGTGAAATCGATGACATATCTGCCATTTAAAAAAAAAAAGGTAGTGAGCGTGGAGTCTGAATTGCTTTTAGAATTCTGGGCACAGTCCAGCACTATAGGGTTTATTTTTAGTAGTAGTTAGGCGTTTTATTTTTTGTCAATTTATAAAATTTCCGTGAGAAAGGAGCGGCGTTTCGCTGCTTTATTATTTACTAACGGGTGTTGGGTAACTTTCCTTTTTGTTTCTCTATTACAAACTTGAGCGACAGGGATGATAGGAAGACGTATTTGGACCACTGCTGGCACCGCCAGAGTTTAAAACAGTTTCCCTCCATCGTCCCTTCCAGAGCGCGCGCCAGCTTACTGCTAACGGCTAACTGCCGACACTTTTTACCGGAAAACACGATAACCGTCACGACTATGTGTCACTTTGATGTAATGAAAAGACGTGGCTCCTCTGTAAGATGAGTCAAACTCAAAACAGCGACAAATAAAGAGGTTTGTAGAAGAACGATACCTTGTTTTCGACAGAATTCCAACGCTTCCAACCAAGCCAAGAAGATGGCCGCTCGGGTCCGCCCCCTTTGCTTCCTTTCCTCCTACGATTACAATGAATCAGTATGAGCACGTTATGCCAAAACAAGCTTATTTGATTCGTGTCTTTAATGTAAACATACAAAAGAAAAAGCTTTTTCTTGAAGCTTTTGAACGGTTTCCTTTCGTCCTCGCTAACAAATCAGCCCGCTAGCTTACATGCCCCCACTTTCCTAATGGCTGATCTATTTCACGTTTGTCTGCCGCTTATTTAGTGATCGCTCTAATTTTTTCGAGTTTAAAAAGACCTACAATGTGTCCATGCCGTTTAGTTTACGTGCTCGGAAGTGGTATTTTTGTTAACGGTGGAGCAGAAATTTAGTTTTTCGCCTGTTCTGAGCTTTGAGGTTTGCCTTGACGTCACGTTATTGCTTGAGAAGCTGCAGAGGCAGGCAGGGACCGTCAACAAAGTACACGAAAACACCCCAGACAAACATGATCAGTTCCTCGGTAATTCATCATAAATAATCTCAAAAACATCACAAGCTGTCATTATTATTAATACCAACTCCACAGAAATCCTTAATATTAAAACTCTTTATCTGAAGCAGCGTGCTCCAGTAATGTAAGTTGTAGACGCGTCCTTATCTCCTCGCTTAGACTACCGGTATTATTGTTGTAGTCCAACTTCATTTAAAAAATGTGATTTTCATAGTTTTGAACACAAAGATCGTGATGCTTTCTTTTTTATATTTATCTAAATATGCTGTTATTCATGGATAAATGTAATATTTACAAGAGTAAAGTATTTTTCTCCCTGAAATTGGAACTCTAGCAATATTTAAAATTAATATCTGCTTCAAAAAAATGCAAAGCCTCAAAAAACGATTAACATCTGTACATTATTTGGATTGGTGACATAAATTAACTTTTGTATCTCTGTTTTTTTTCCTTTCTATTTTTTTATTCTTAGTTACTTATTTATTTCCTTCTGTGATTTCTTTATTTGGTTATTATTGAACAGAAGTTTGTTTAAAAAATGTATATTACTCATAATTTTGTTCTTAATAGTTAAGATTTTTAAAAGATCCAAACAATGTTTTTTTTTTATTTAGAACTGTGTTTTATTCTTATATTGTATTGTTATAAATGTTATATTTTTGTGTTGTATTCTGCCAATAAAAAATATATATATTAAAAAAAATGGTTGTAGTTCAAAAAATTGGAGCAATAAGCTGGAAAAAAAAAATAGAGCCAAAAAACGGAAAAAAGATCATATCGAGAAAAAAACATTCTATATAAAACCCAAAAAAGTTTTTCGAAGAAAATAATATTGAAAAAATTAGAAAAAAAAGTATCTGGAAAAACGAGAAAATTGTCATATATTGTATATATAATATGTCGTATATTAACTAAATATAAGATTTAAAGTTTTCTGATTTTGATCTACTTTGCCTTCACCCAACAGTGGCCAGGTTAGGCTCCAGCAGCACTGTGACCTTGTGGGAATAAAACGGGTTCAGAAAATGGAAGGATGGATAAATTCCTTCTCTTTAAAGCTGTTTTGTGAATTCTTGACTGGACCTGCTCCTCAGCCTTTCTCTAAATGTGTTAATGGACTAGCTGAATGCGCGTCTGCAGCATGCGTTGTGTGTTCAGATCAGCAGGTGGGGACATTGCAGAGCCTTCCAGCCGCATGGCTGAGCCCAAACACTGCAGGAGGGGTTGAGGCATGACGGCTCTCACAGTGGATGGAGTCCAGGCGCTGCTTCCTTTGCTGATGGAGATGTTTCCATCGAGAAAAACAGACCCTGCCGGCTTCCTGAAGCTGCTGGCAGCAGCTGGGATGAAGACACTAGTCGTGCCACGCCTTCTTTGGGACGAGCCGCCATTTCAACAGGCAGGAAAGCTCAGGGGGTCATGCATCACACATGCATGGCGGTCATGCATCACAAACCAGATATCCGGATGCTCAATGAGAGTCAGAGTTTAAGGAGGAAAGGCTTTGAAGAGGCTCCCACACACATAAAATAAAGAACTCCAGAGGTGCAGGAGAGACATTTCCACCTCCAGGCAGCAGAAACAACAGTCCACCTGTAGCCACGGTGGGACCAAACACTCCACTGGAGGACAGAGTGGAGCAGACACATCGAGCGTCAGATTTTCCGGGAGGACGACAGCGGTGCACCCCAGCAGCTCTGGGCGGGGGTCAAAGCTCTCAGATCTGCTGTTTGTCTCCGCTCTAAGCTCCTCTCTCAGCATTTGAGCTCTCAAAGCTCACACCCAGGCTGACAGACGTCACGTTCTCCTCTGAGTGCGGTGTGGTGGTAACTCAACGCTGCCCTGTGGGAATAACCTCATCTGAAACTAGGTTCTTCATTTTTTTCCAGTGTTAAACTTTCTCTCACTGTAAAGTGCTGTTTAAATAAAGGTTCATTCAATAAAGGCTGATGTTGCGACTGCCTGAATGTGCTCCTGCGCCACGTCTTTCATCAGGACCAATGAAATTCTTTCTGGTCATTTTAAAGACATTTGTGCAGTTTCTGTAGAACATCATGCTGTAAATAAAAATGATGCTCGGCCCAGCTTCCTGCATGCAGAGCAAACCCACAGATGCAAGCAGGGAGCATGCAAAGCCCCCCTGAAAGCAACCTGTGGGGGTTTGAACCTTCCTGCAAAAAACCACAGCGACTGGTCAGCCGTGAAGTCCACATCTGCCCCTCTAACGTGATCCAAGATCCTTTTAGCTTCACTCCTTTCTTAACTCGTCTGAGGGATGCACAAGAGGAGACAGCAGGCTCACTCACTGGGATCAAATCAGATTCTGGTCATTCTGAATAGCTGCGTTTCCACGGACAAAAGTAATCAGAATGAACGCCAGATCAGAAGAAAAATGCGTCATGTAAACACGCCATTCAGAAAACTCTGCCCCCATCAGACTCATTCGGATCCAAGTTTCTTTCTGATGGAAATAGGCGGGTTGTTGAGCCGATCGTGGTGCATGTAAACAGTTCATTCCGATTGTGGGTCACTGCCGCCTGAGCGAGCTGCTGGACTCAGGGTCTCCGAGCAGAGGAGCGGCTCTGGGACGGATGTGAGCTAACGGAGGCGGCTATTGAACGGAGAAATGCTGCACAGTCCTGAGAAACAATCCTGTGAATTCATGTTTCAGTGGAGTCCAGACAGAATAAAGGCTGATGTTATTCCCACATGCAGCAAAGATGCAGATTGCAGCATCGACCGCATGGATTTGAACGGCATCCACGGCTAAATGTTGTTGTTGGAGCGTGTTAGCCTAACCCTAACCCTTCTTCCAGCTCTGTGCAGCCAAGAAAACAAGTGAACACGCACTTAATAATGATCATAACAGTAATAAAACCATCTCTCTCTGCGCTGCAGCTTTGTTTGTTTACAGCAGAACTCAATGTTTCTTCTTCTGCGTCTGTTTCTGGTATTTTATTGAGTTCTGCTCATGTCACAATGATTGATTCTGACTGAAAGTGTGCCGTATGGAAACATTTGTTATGATCAGATAAAGTGTTTCTGGGCCCATGAACACAGTTCAATTCTAATCTGATCAAAGATATTTTGCACGAAGAACCGCAGCTACTGTAGCAGCAAATCGAGTGTATCCGGCACCAAGAAGACCATCTTTCAGAGCTAAAGGTGGTCAGAACATTGAACGTTCCTGAGGAGAGGAAAGAGCACGCCCTGCAGCTGCTGACCCGTCCCTTTGGGTCACGGACAGAGGTCTGACTTTTCCAGGTGAAGAGTCTGAGCACATGGGGCTGCTGGCAGCGATTCAGCCTCTGCTTGGTCGTCGTGCTTCTGTCACCGAAATGTTGATCTTCTGATGAAAGTGAAGCTTTGGGAGCCGGACGTCAACCTTTTCCATCTGCCCTCCTAAACCCCTGATGTGGCCGAGGTTTCATGAAAACATGCAGCTTTCAGTCACAGCTCAGTGCGCCTCTCCCTTGAATTTAAATCTGTACCGAGGTAAGGAAGGCCAAGGGGACAGAGGGACAACGTCAGGGAGGCGGGGAAAAAGTGGGCTCTGCATGAGTCATCCATCACGTCAGCAGCAACAAAAAAGCAAAAAAAGAGGGTTATTTTTAGATTTGGCAGCAGCTGCTGTGGAAGATGATTGTCCTCTGCTGAAGTGAAGGATGCAGGAGTGGAATCCACAGCCTATTTCATGACGGAATTGGACCATACAACAGCAGAGGATCCCAAAGCTCCGCCCACATCATGACTGGACGTTCCAACGTTGTTACTGTTTTATAATCAAATCCTTTGACCTCCTCTTTAACTTATGCGTTGATTCATCAACAGTGAATTACAATTCGAACATGAATTTCAGATCATTTACTTTCAAAATAAAAGCAGAGACTCAATACTAAAAATCCAAACTAATTATTTTAATTTTCATTTTAACAGATGAGGACAAATGTGGAAATGATTGTGAAACAGTTTAGTATACATTGACATTAGAAATGATTGAATACTTTATTTTCTTTACCAAAATGAGGAATTCTGTCATTATTATTATTATTATGATCATTAACATGTTTTATATTAACTAGAAGGAGCTGAACTTCCAGAAGAAAATACAGAGTTGAATGCTATACTGCTGAGTGAAAATGAAACTTAAAAGGTAATAATTGGTAAAAAAAAAAAAAAAAAAAATGAAAAAATGAAAAAAGAAATGATCAAAGCTGTTTTTGATCATTGATGCTGCAGCCACATATGGCCCTCTGGCATGATCTAAAAGACAAGTAAAACTAACATATTGACACAAAATACGTTTTTGAATAGCCAAAAAACTGCCTGCATTTTAACATATTTTCTAGTAGGATTGATTTGACTTTCCAGACGTGTCGAAAAAGAAAATGAAAAAGCATTTTGGCGGATTGCTTTTTCATTTAAATTTTGAGTCAAAAAATGCAGCTTCATTTTGAAAATGAAAAAGCATTTCTGGTTTTGACTTTAATTTTTAATTATGCTACAAAAATGCTTCCATACTCTCATTGAAACCCATTATAAAGCTGAAATTACCACAAGGTTTAAAGGTTAAAATTTCTAAAACTAAAACGTATTTTAGAAATCTGAAAGAAATTGAATCAGTTCAAAGTCTTGTGAATAATTTGTAGTTTGAATTGTGCCTGTAGCTAAAAGTATGTTGAAGTTATAATGATTGAAAGAAGCAAAGGTTTCCAAGGATTCCCCATATATTTTAATGGAGGCAAAAATCCTGGAAAATCTTGAAAAGTTTAAGGATTTGAAGGACCAAAAGTCATAGCTGGAAAAGCTAAAAGAGCTGAACATTTGAAAAGGTGAGTGGTTAAAATAGCTGAAAAATTGTAGGAGTTAAGCGCCAAAAAAAAATGGCGGAAGATGTTTTTAGAAATAAAGAAACAGAATTTTTGTCTTTGTGCAGTTTTTCTTCCGGACAGCAGGGGGCGCGGAGGAGCTGCCGTTCCTTTAGCTTCATTCATTCACTGCGCTGCTGGGGGAACAAAAAAAATGTCTCCTCCTCCTCCAACGTGTTTACTGCTGCAGCACATGCTGCACATGTAGGACAAGCAGAGATTAGGAGGCTTCATGCTTTATTTTGAAAACCCTCAGGAAGGAGCTGCAGGTGCTGAAGGCGGAGGCTGCATGTGTGTGTGTGCAGAGCTGGAGGGGGCGCACACTCCCCACCAAAACAACAACACGGCATCCTCTTTTGTCCACCTCGCCCCCCCCCGAACATCCAAACGGCGAGAGCCTTCTGGTTGCTAGGCAGGAGGCGGCAGCGTTGCCAGGGGAAGGCCTGCATGCAGGGGCAGCTGCAGAAATGGTGGACATGTTGGGGGGTTGGTGGTTCCAGCAGCGCGCTGATGAGGGAGGAGTTACACAAGTTCAAGGCCGCTGCTTCCACAACACGCCAGAGCTGGAGATGTTGTGTGAGTGTGTGTGTGTGTGTGTGTGTGTGTGTGTGTGTGTGGTATCAGACAAAGCAGGGGGGAGGATGTGAGTCTGAGGCAGGGCTGATGTAACTGGAGTATGGACCACGGCTCAGAACAACAGGCTCAGGATGGCGCCTAAGCAGATTTGAGGGTCTGCACACATCAACAACAACAACAACAACATATGAATATTATATGACAACATGGAGCGATTAGGATGAGGCCATGGACTGAGATTAGTTCAGGTGGTGTGCAGAAGAAAGGATTCAGGGAGAAAAGGGTTTGTAGAAAAAACGTTTCTGGACGGACCGTTGGGTCCGTTTTGAGTTCAATGTGTAATTATGAAATAATTGTGCAATATAACAAACTGGGGTTGTATCTCACTAAAATATAAATTGTAACCATGGCCAAAAAAAAAAAAAAAAACAGTTTTAACGATAAATTATCAGAGCAAATTTGCTGCCTGAAAAGGTTAAAGGTTTTACTTTTTTATTTTTTTGTTTGCTGCAAACATTTTTTGTATTCTCTAAAATAAAAGTGTTGCTTTCAAAGTGTTGATGAAGGAGCTAAATGTTCGTTTAAACAAATAAAATAAAGAAATGCCTAATATGGATTTCAAATAAAAAGTCAAAGTTCATAAACTTAAAATTGAATCTCTATTTACAGCTTATTTTACCATCAATTGTGAGCTTTTTTTTTAATAAAGGAAAATAAAGTCAGGAGTTGAAGGAGTTACAGCTTCATTCACGGATCGCTTCATATGTTGTGGTTTCTAACTGTTTGGCTAAAATGAGGTTGTTTTTACGCACACAGACAGAGCCTTTAAAAACCGGTGGGGCCACGAAATGGCCCCTCCGGCTTGACATAACTATTAATTGGAGCTAATTTTGCCCAAAGGTCGGGCGGTTGTGAAACGAGCCCCTCCAGCGGGGAAGATGGATGAAGGACGCAGGGAGAAGGAGGCTCTCGCGCGCACAGACAGGGCGCAGAAACGTGACGAGGCAGCCACGGAGCTGTTATGCAACCGCTGACCCACTAACACACATCTGTGGCAGCGGAGACGCAGGAACTGGAGCAAAGTGTCCGCGAGCGCGCAGCAGCAGCAGATCCACGCGAGCAGCCAAACCGCAGAGACCCCGCAGCCGAGGCGGCAGGACGGGCGCAAAGTTTCCACGTTTTGGGAGGTTTCCTGTGCGGGAAGACGCGGGCAGAGACCGCTTTTGTGTCGGGGAAGCCTACGCCGTTCGCCCCCTCCTCCAGGATCAGGAAAGGTATGTTTTGAAGCTTCTCTTTTCGCCTCACCGCGTGCGTCAAATCAGAATAAAAAGGAGGGCAAAAGAAAAAAAAAACCTTTTCAGCCTCAATTAGGCGACGATCGCTTTTGTCCACATGGCCAAGCGCTCTGCCGACTCGTCCCTTGTCCACGCGTGACTTTGCGGCTCTTTTTGTTATCACGTAACGCACGGAGACGCAGACTCGGGCACATTGTTCCCGGTTAACGGCGCGTTTCCCCTCCGATCTCGGGGAAACGGATCCCGAACACAAGCGGGGCCGGTGTCACACGAGGAGGACGTGCTCCTCCACGCACGGTGGAGTTTTCCACGGCCGTGGATCCGCCGTGTTCAACGCGGACTATACGAGCTGCCGCACGTGGCGCGAGCCGCCGCTCCATGTAGGTCAGTGGATCAGCGGAGCTGCTGAGATTTCATTTCCTCCAAAATAGGACCAGAAACCAGAATGTGCGTCCAGATGTTTGGGTTTGAAAATAGAGGAAGTCGTTCTAAACGGAGACGTTTACTCGCATCCAGGGCAGATTTGGTTTTTTTTACACAAACAGAGTCAGGATTCTTTTTACGCAATAAATTCTGTTCAGGATTCATTTGGAATTGGCTTTCCAAAAGGAAAACAAATCCACGAGATTGTTCTACCCCCGCCAGGTGTGCTTAGTGAAGCCCTCTGCTTGACTTTGTGGGAGTTTGCGGCATGACATAACCACCGCACACACAGCAGGGATGAGCAGCAAACAGGCGCTGCCTTCCAGGACGGCTGGGATGAATTCCCAAAGTTTCTGTCTGCTGGTTCCTCTCTGGGGCCGAAATGCTGTGAATCTCTGTTGTCTTGGAAATGCTCTCAGCAGTGATGCAACAGCAGCGGCTGGGTGTCTGCTGCTGCTATTTTGGTCTCCTTCCTCAGTCAGAGTAGGATAAAGGCAGAACCAGATTTAGCGCTTCTTTTTTTGTCTCCAAAGAGACAGAGGGAGTCTCCATTTTGCTTTGTTGGAAACTTTTATGGACAGACAGAGAGCATGCAGAGTGGCGGGACGGCTCTGGTTTGTCCTTCTGCTGCTCTGGTCCCAACCAGACCCCTGAATATAGGTCAGACCTGGATCTGGGTAAGGGGACACGTGAGGTCTGTGGGTTAAGTGGCCACTCCTTTAACCTGTAATGCCATGCTGGGAATCAGACTCAACAGGAAAAGATAAAAAAATAGCTGTGTGCTTCTCAGACTTCTGTAGTTTTAGCTGCGAATCTGCGGGGACTTGTCCGGAGGCACGTTGTCCTGTAGCCCGGCTGACCCAGATTCCTCCGTGGTGATTGGGTTTGACCAAAGGCCACTGGGCAAACGGTCCTGGAACCTTTAAAGGATGGAAGATGTGAACTGGTTTCCCTCACACTTGCCTCACAGGAGGTCAGAGGTGAAGCATTCCTTCTGCAGCAGCAAGTGTCTGCAGAGCTGCCCTGGGGCCTTTGTCCCCCGCCACAATAACGGCCGTGAATGGGGGTTTTTTTATGCGAAACAGGTCCGCCGGGAGGCAGTTGGACGGGAAACGGGGCCGAGGAGGTCCTCAGAGCCCAGATTGCAGGGCAGAGACCTGTGGCGTCCGCGGCCATGCAATATGCATGCCTTACACAAGCTTGGCTTTGGCAACAGGAGAAATTCAGAGCACGTACGCCGTGAGCAACAACAGCAGCCCCTCCCCACGCAGTCCTGAGAGAGAGCCTGTGAGTGAATTTGGCTGCAGAGATGGGTGTGAGGCGTGACGTCAACGCCGTTGCCCCGGCTGCCTCGGATTGTTGTGTGCTGTCGCCGGCAGACGAAGGTTACGTGGAGATCAACGGGGCTTTCATAACCTGCAGGTTCGCTGAAATTCCTGTCATGTCCACCAACTGGATTCCTCCCATCAACCCCCCCCCCCCACCCCTCTTTCTGTTCCTCTATTTTTAGAGTGCACTCTAATACTCCTTTGCCGCTCCCTCCCTCGCAGTCCCACTGACCTATTTTGCGGCGGCGGCGCACCGTCAAAGACAGGAGGAGTGCTTACAGCTTTGCATGGTTTTTTAGGTCAGTGGGACAGCGCAGACGTGTGCGTGCTTCCTCTCCCCGCCTGCCTTTGTTTGGCACGCCCTATCCCTGCGTGTCGTTATGAAAATGATCCAGATTTGGTTACGGGGTTGGAAACGGGGCTGGAACATTTCCTGTTCTCTTTTGTGTGTGTGTGTTCAGGCTTCTTTGTGTTCACCGGAGGGGCTACGAAGAGACATTTGGAAAAAGGGAGCAGGATTCTGCCCCCACCCCAGAGAAACAGCTCTGTAACCAGGGCAGTTTCCAGTTCATTCCAGGGCAATCCTCCTCAAAACAACCAGTTATGTAATCGGCTAAGTGGCTCTTGGCTATAGGCAGTCTGGAGAATCTGGATGAGTTTGGTACCGAATGCAACATGCGGTGATTTGTACCTTTCGTCACGATTCAATGCACATGACGTCAGACAGAGCAGTAAAATCAGCAGAAAACAACAGAAACTGTGACCTCCGCCTGACTGTCTTGTTGCCAGGTGTGTTTGTAGCTCAGGGTTTGTCTCAAAACTGGACGAGTCTTATCAAAGCATCACATTTAGCTGGGTAACCATCTGTGCCTTTAGAACTGTGGACTCAGCCGGTTTGATTGCAGTGTTAATCCAAACTCATCTCTGACTAGCACCCCTGAGTCCTGTTGCTGCATAAAGTATGAGATGTGTGAATAGCTTGTCAAAAAAACAATTAAGAACACGTGTCATCATGTAAACACGTGGACTATTAGAATTGTATTCGTCCTTCAAGAGTTTGGACCCACTCTTGTTTAAGTTCACATGTGTGAACACGCGGGGCTGATGTGCTGGTGAACTCCGTCTTTTAAAGTTCTCATGGTGCATCAGGTATTGTTGTCATCTTTTGTAGCGTGATCTGTCAGAGGAGTTGTTTTGATGGTTATGTAGCTCTTCCCTTCCTCTAAACCAGAATTTAGAACCGTTTCAGACACAGGGTCTACTAGGGACACAACGATTCACTTTCCCCACAATTCGGTTCAAATATCAATTTTTGGGTCATGGTTTTGTTTCGGTTCCATGTTTGATTTGTGTTTAATTGGAACAACAACAACAAAATTGCAATTTTGGAAAAATCTTTTTTTTTTTATACATTTCCTAAAAAGAAAATATTGAATAAAAACACTTTAAGTGGCTCAAGCTAAGCGGATCTAGCAGTGATTGGCTAAACGCTTTCCTTTTCTATGCACAATATGCACATCCATCTTAAGAGGTTATCTCAGAGGTTGTTTGTTTTCGTGGGCGAAAAAGCAGACACGCTGCCGATGCGTGACATCATGGAATGGGCGGCACCCACAAAGAAAGAAAGGCGGAGCCTCAGAGATCGAGTCGTCTTACTTCCGGATAGGAAAATGAGCTGCAAAATAACCTCAGATTTCATAAAAACATCCTTCTTTAGTGTTCCAAAGCCAATATATAATCGTAGACATCAGCTCACCCAGAATTTTTCCTTCATGACTCCTGATCTGAATCCAATGATCCCTGATGATAGAAGGTCCGGTTTTTGCTCTGGACTGAATTGAAAGCAGCACCATCATTGTCACTGTGACAACAGGCCCATTGACCTGGATTCTTTCTGCGCCAATGAAAGGCTCTCTGTGCTGCTCTGTGTAGTCATGTGGTATTAATGACATATCAACTGCAGCGAGAGGCTTAAAACTGGAGCAGATCTGGTTGTTACATAACAGCGAAGCGCCGTCAACATCCCTCCGCGGTGCATTGTTTTTAATTTATGACGCAAGACTTGTTGGGTAGGAAAGGCTTCCTGTTGAGCGCCGATGTTGACACCGCACAAGGAAGCCCAGCAGCTTGCGGCGTTGTGTAATTTTAGACGGTGTGATGGCTATCTGAGTAAGTGAGAAGTGGTGGCAGAAGTACCGCAACAAGCAGAAAATATATTTGTACCTCTTCGGCACTCGCTCATACTAAAGTTACAGTGCGTCAACATTCGTTGGTTCTGCGGTCAGCTCTTTATTCGTCCATGGCGGCATTAGATCCTTGCTCTTCACATCTGCGCAGACTTTTGAGGGTTTAACGGACATTTTTAAAGACGATTTGAATTGACAGTGTGAAGTGAATGCAGTGAATTATCTGACCTCTTTCTTCCTCCCTTTGTTCCCTTCCCCTCTCTCTCATTGTTTCAGTAACCCAGTTATCAGTCGGCAAACAAGTTGGATCGTCAAGAAGTCCTGAACCAGACGCGCTGACCTAGATTCAGCGCAAGGCTCAGCAAGAATCGGGGCAGTGGTCTGACAAGCAGATCCTCAAAGACGCCAGTAGCAGCAGGAGCTTTGGAGGACTTTCTGGAGAAGTTCCTTCTTTGTTCTTTTCCAAGTTTCTGAAAGACGACTTCAATGTCTGAGGTTTTTGTGGAGTTCCACCTCTTTTTAATCTTCCTGGCTAATCTGGACACTTGAAGGTTTTGATCTGAAGTAAAAAGTAATGTAAATCAATGAGGCTTTTGTTTCAAGGTTCACAAACTACTCACCCAGAATATTTTGCTGACCCTGCAACAGAGACCCAAATCAGTTACCAAGTGGAGGAACCACACAGTTTCACAGTTTCCCTCCTCGTTGTTGTTAGGGTCATCCTCTGGCCCCCCAGCTGGAAAGATCATGGAAAGTCTCAGTCTGCACATCCCAGCCGCCAGCACCAACAATACCATAAAAGCGGATACTTTTAGCCCCTACAGCAGCGGCCTCTCATCCCCTGTCCCCGAAGGTCGAGGAGGTCGACAGTCCAAAAGCACCAAGCCCACCATGACCTCTCGCCGCAAGCGCGAGTTCATTTCCGATGAAAAGAAAGATGCCTCCTACTGGGAAAAACGACGGAAGAACAATGAGGCTGCGAAGCGCTCGAGGGAAAAGCGACGCATCAACGACATGGTGTTGGAGAACCGGGTCTTGGCGCTGAACGAGGAAAACGTTCGTCTGAAGACGGAGCTCCTTCAGCTCAAGCTACGCTTTGGTCTGATCAGCGCAGCCTCCTACATGGAGAAAAGCCAGCAGATCTCCAGCAGTGCAGCTGAAGGCAGCAACAGCAGCAGCAGCGCTAACGGTACTCCCAACGGTAGTGCCTACCTCTCCAGCAGCGGCTACTCCAGTGCGTCCCAGGTCATGCTGAACTCTGACTCCTCAGAGACGGAGCAGTCCAGCCGCGGCGAGTGTCCCGCCGCGCTCCACAAGTACTCTCCTCTGGGCTCCATGTCCGACATGTCTGATGGCTCCTCCAGGGACAGCCCTGATCCCATCAGCTACAACATCAAGACGGAGCCCTCTGGCTTGGAGATGGCTGGACTGGAAGGCAGCGGGCAGAATGGGATCTACCAAAGCGGTCTGGCCTCTGTGGGTCACCCGACAAACGTCCTGTTGGCTGAAACCGCCAAGAACTACCAGCAACACGAGCAGCCGTGCCGCATGGAGACTTCCAGTCCTGCTCCCCAGGCCTCGTCTGCACCGAGGAGCGTCATCTTGTACCAGTCCAGCAGCGGCTGTTACCCCATGGAGAGCCAGCGGGCAGAGGAGCAGCAGTTGCAGCAGAGCAGACCCCCTCAGCATGGCCAGCACGCCCCATCTTCCCACTTCTCAGACTGTTCTTTGACCATCACAGAAGTTGCAGAGAAGCTGAAAAGGACAAAGACCATGGACTCGCCCCAGTATGAGTACGCCAACGGTCACGCTGAGTCCCCGGAGGAGCTGCAACAAAGTTATCACAGCAGCCAACAGCCACAGGAGAACCTCCATCACTGCAGCTACCAGGGTCAGGAAAACGGCCTACAGCCCCCTGAGAGCCACCAGAACCCCTTTGCCCCCAATCTCATCCACAGCGAGGAGGGCAAACCCTCCTACATACAGCACAACAGCTACCTCAGCACGCTGGACGAAGAGCCCCCGGTGCTCACCTATGAGGGGGGGCCACAAGCTGATGGTTTCTATCAAGAAAACTTCTCCGCTAAAGACACCTCCTCCAGTGATGGAGACCCCCGCAGCTCTGACAAGGAAGGCTCCACGGATGACGAGTCACCATCCTCGTCCTCCTCTGACATCAGCAGCTACCACCAGAAGATGGAAGAGGCTGCCGGTTTGCACGGCCAGAGCCAGGCGGAGGTCAAAGCCACTGCCCTGCCCCACAAACTCCGTCTCAAGTACAGAGCCCTGTCCAATGGAGCATCTGGAGGTCACCTGGAGGGTGGGGCCGGCGCCTCCATGGTGCTGCCCCAACATCCGTACCTGGCTCTGCCCAGCAACCCCCACAGCAGCCAGGCCAATGAGGAGAACAAGGAACTGGAGGATGAGACCGACGAGGTGGAGCCTCAGGTGAACGGGAGGGCCGAGGCAAAAAGGGAGGAGGGGAAAAGGGGTTCCGGCAGTGGGAGGGGGGCTCGCAACAAGAGCCGAGATTAGGGACAAAATGAAGCTGCCGGGCAGTGTCCAGACTGAAGGAGCTGCTGCTACAGGTGTGTTCTGATGTGGTCCAGTCAACAATCATCACTGTGTCACCACCACCCCTGCCTATACCCCCCACCCCCATGACCTCATCTCTGTGGACGTTATCACCATGTTCAGTGGTTGGTTGTTGTAGTTTGCCTTAGCGGCGGGCCAGTGTTTGTTGTGGCATTGCAGGAGCATTGCTTCGACCAAAGACACACTCAACCTCCCCATTTTGAAACTGCTCCGCTGGTACACATGTTCTCGTTACTCCTGAAGCACTTAAATTGTAGATTACTGTATCATATAAATTTTCATAAAGGATTATATATTTTAAGAAAAAAATGTGGCAAAAAGATAAAAAAAATGCTTAAGGCAGTGGAGTGTGGAAGATGTACACTTCTGAGAGGGGAGTTTGTCTTTTTTTAAAAACTTTGTACAGTCTCTTTCTGTGTGGGAAAAACGCCTCAATGAAACAAGAATCGCCACCCGCCAAAGACAGAGGGATTTTGGGGGCTTGTCCGTGCTCAGTCAAGGCCTCTGTGTCAGCCTGTTGCTCATCCACTTCAGTCTTTTCCAGCGTAAAAACGTACAGCAATGCTGCTCTCTTATGATGAGGTGCCTCTTTAATGTGATGTTACCCCCCCCGACAACAGAGTCAGACCCCTCCCCCCACACCCCCAGCACTGATTTGTTTCAGCTACTGTTGATCGTAGTGTGTAAACTGTTTGCTGTCCCGGTGCCTGCTCCTGGCCACTGTGTATAAATGTATAGTTGTTTCTCTTGTATACTGCTTTCTTTATTTTATTGCCATTATTATTATTATTTTATTATTATTATTATTTTCTAAAATGTTCTGTTTATTATTTTTCTGGCTCCCACTCGTCTTGTTTTGTTCTCGGCTCTTCCTGGTTGTGCTGTGTATTTACTCATGTGCCACCCTGTACCAGTTACCATTTGTATTTCGTGTTGCCGTATTCTCTTCCTGAAAACACAAAAAGGCAAAAGGTTTGTTCTGCAGTGATCATGTGTTGATACAAGTCAAATGCAAAGGCAGAGTTGTTGAAGATTTGGGTAAAAAAAAACAAATTAAAGTTTGTTAAAGTCATGCATGACTCCTGTGTCCTTATTCTCTTTGTCAGCCTTTGCTAGGAGGAAACTCAACTGAGAGGAGCTGCACGCTAATTCAATGGAAGAACATGAATGAGTTTGAACAGCTATGGGGAAAATGTGTGGCTTTTAAAAGAAAAAAGCTGTATTTACAATATTTTCTCCAAGCAGACTACATTTTCAGTTTTGATGATAAACGATAGCAAACAGAACTTGTGAGGTAGGACATCTTCAATGTCAAGAAAAAGTTTTCCTGAATCTTTAAAACAGAAACACCGTCAGTAAACTGATCAAATCTGCTAAAGCATCAAGAAAATACTTCACAAAACCCTGAAGAAACTTGTCTACTGTTAAGGCCGTGTCGCACAGCCGCTTCATACATTTGTCGCATATTGCACGGATGGAAATTGATCATAATTTAATTTAAATGGAAAAAGTGAGAAAAGTTGTGGTTTATACATGATATTTCCACAGATGTTTCAGGAATGAACCACGTTAAAACCATGGAAGTACAAATAAACCAAGGTCAACCAACCCAGAGCATGAACCGTGTGTGATTATCGCGCTGTTTATATACAATTCATTGGTGGTTTGTGTGTCAGTTACGTAGTTTGAATGTGATATGTGCGCCATATACACACTATAAATGTTAGAAATTGGTGGTTCATGCGTGAAAAGTCCATTAGACATATGTGGAACGGTCACGAATGGACACAGTCTGTGTTCAAATTCCCACCCTAACCCCTAACTACTAAGAAACTATATAGTGCGGCGCTATGTAGTGCCCTGGATTTTAAAAGCAATTCGGACACCGCGCTCATTACTTTTTTTTTTTTTAAATGGCAGATATGACGTCATCGATTTCATAAAGTTAAAATCTAATTAGTATGAGCCTTTTGAGACAATTATTTATGAATCCACTGTCTTCTGAAGATAAAAAACGTTAACGGTTTATTAAAAAATACATTTAAATACATTTTTTGGACAAAAACTGATCTAGTGAGCATCGATGGATACTACTACTATGCAGAAACTAAGTCTTAGAAAACAACACAGTTTTGGGGGGATTTTGGCTAAAGACTGCATGGTCATAATTAAGAAGAGCACTGGGAACGCTCTGAAATCAGATCAATAGATAATCAATCGACACTTTATGGCGAGAAAAAAAGTCATTTCTTGTAATTTTATTTGTTTTTATTATATTTTTTTACCCACTGATTTTTTTTAATGATTAATCTATTTATTAAGTTTTTATCTATTAATCTTTTTAATCTATTGCTATTTTTTATCATTTTTAACGTTTGTGTGTGTTTTATGAGTGTGAGCAGATGGCCACTTTCCTTAGGGATTATTAAAGACCTATTCTCTTCTATTCTATTCTGGAAAGCCTGACATGACCGTGGTCGACGCTGCTCATTTAAACCACCAGCACTCCTGAGCTCCGGCCTGACGAGCAGTTTTGAGAATGTTTGTCGTTCTCATCAGATGTTTCCAGATTCTGAAGTGACATCAGAAGCTGAGCTCAAATGCCTGACATGCCATCTGTGTTTCACGTTAACGGCAAGGAATAAACTTTCCACAACGTCTAAAGTTCATGTTTCTCCTTTTTCACACGAGTCCACGTCTCTGAGCAGCTTCAGACGCTGAAGACCCAGCTGCAGCACAGACAGGCTCTCCTGACTGATCAGCTGTGGGAGTGGACTTTTCCTGCAGGCTGTGGTTACGCAACAGTGAGTGAAGGTTAGCAGGCATCACTGGGTTGACGGAGACTCGTTTGACTGTAAAATACCTCCAGGATGAATGTCAAAAATGAGGCAAAACAAAAGAAAGAACACGGAGATCTGCTTGGAAGTTTGTCACAAGACTGGAGTCGGTTCTGAAGAGCGGCACCGTGGCTCCACAGAACCTCCAGAAGACCATCAGCTCACCTCACAAATACTTACGTTTAATCTAGCAAAGTTTGACAGAATTTCTTCTGTTAAGCTTCCGTAGACTTTATAGCTTAGCTGGTCTTAACTGCAAACGACTTTATCTGTCTTTTTATTTTTAGGAGTGAATTGTTCATAAGGCAAGGAAAAGAAAAAAAATATTCCTTTGAGTGATTACAATCAAGTGACAGAAGAGAAATCCTAAACTTTGAAGAAGCTTCTGTTCCATTGGGATGCACAATGTGAGAAATGGGATGTTTTCAGGATGGAGAGCATCACCAGCAGCGGGTTCGATTCCCTGACCCCCATAAAACTTTCTTGTCATTTTCTCCGAACCTCTCGGTTCTGCTGCCGCGAGGCTCACAGGAAAGCCTGCAGCTGTTTACCGCAGCGCCGCCCAGCCAGAAGAGCCTGTTTCTCTGCTGACAATGAATGAAAACATAAACTTCAGCTAAAAAAGAAACCTCTCAAGGTCTCACTGGCACAGAGGTTGACAGATGACCGCAGGAGTCTGAGAAGGTTCGCTGTAGGTTCTGTCTTGAAGACCCGCCTTTGGTTGTTTCTCTCTTTAACGCCACAAACTGTGGAAGTTGAGCTTCAGCTGGAAAAGAGGGCAACCAAAGCGAGTTAGACAAGGAGGCCTGTCAGGCTGCTGTCAGACCTCCAAGGAAGCTGCTGTGTGTTACATAAGAGGCCTGGAGGGAAGGATGTGAGAGGCAGAGGTGTGGCAACCTCAGGGTCTTCAGGGCAGCAGCTCTGGGAACAAACAAACCCCTGTTTCCATCCCCGGAGGTTGCTGCTCAACGTTGTGCAACCTCGTGAAGCAACGCGTTGCCGGTTTCCGACTGACTGAGGAGCAGCTGACCACAAACAGACCCGCTCTTCCTCCTCAGTAATACGAAACTCCTTTTGTGTTTTCGCTTCAACAAGGTGACATTCCTGAGAAAACCGCAGTGCATTCTGCTGCACCCGTCCTCCCCCCCCCCCCGTCTCCTCGCCTCCTCGAACTGTGCGAGCTGCTGTGGGTTTGTGCAGAGGCTGGAGCAACAGCCAGTGAAAGTAGGTCAGTGAGGAGAGACGGGAGAAGGAGGAGAAAGAGGGGTTAGTCAGAGAGGAGAGAAGAGGAGAGGAATGGAGGGTGGGGTGGGAGGGTTACGTCACACCCCAACACTCATTAAAGCTGATCAAACTCCCCAGAAGGAGGCTCAGTCTGCCTGAGGGAGGAGCTCAGGACACAGCAGACCCACTTCTGCTGCTGCAACGCTTTAATCCAACATAATGGATGTTTTGTGACCTCTGCTGGACCGCCGTAACATCCTGCGCCGATTGCATAACACCGATTTGAGTGGGCGAAAAGAAAAGCCTTAAAGTGACATTTAGTCCTCTGTCATAACGCCAAACAACGTCTACCTGTCAGGCAGAAGACCCAGGACGCTGACGTGACGCAAGGACGTAGGAGAAAGTTAGCTTGACAGAGCAGCAGGCGCTTTTGTGTGCCGCCTGCAGCCATCAGCAGCAAAGTGTGGTTATGTAACCGGGATACTGCAGCATGTAGGTCAGCAGCATGGGGAGAGGCAGGGGAGGATAAGGCTGAAGACACACTCCTGTCAGGGTGTGTGCGCGCCGGCACTGGTCTGCGAGCACGAGATGTTCTCTGGAGTCACGGCAAGCCCACGCCAAACACCATCAGTCACTTCGGAAACCTCTGCCTAAAAGACGCCGCCGAGGTCTGCGGCACAACCAAGCCGAACGTCCCCAGAGTTAAGCCTGAAATCTGCGCCTTTTTCACCACAAAGTTGCGTATGTCGCAGTGACCAAAAAGCCTCACATAGACGAGAGTTGGGCTTACAGGAAAGCATCAAAGTTAAAGCTGGATTGTCGCAGGTGCTTCCCTCCCCTGGCCTCACCACCCCCCTTTTGACAAATTCATGAAAAAACAAACGCTTTCTTCAAAATGGCGGCTTTTCTGTTGGGTTTGTCTCCATAGCAACCATTTTATTTTTGGGTTGCCTGGTGGTGACAAACAGGTCTACGTCATTTTTGGAAGAATCGGCAAAAGTAAATTTTGAGATTTCCTTGGCAACGGAGGTTTTTTGCTTAACCCGGCCATATTTCTAGTATTTTCACGTAGCATGTGCTATTGTGTTGTTCACCTTCAGTCAACGAATCATGTCTTACTTTTTCACAATATTCCAGTGCAAAATGTGGGAGCAACAAGGTGTTTTCCCACTCGCCCCGCTAACGCCGTTCAAAATCTACTACAAGGAGGTGTATGGTTCAAAGTCCCTGGGAGTCGTGACGGTACTAAAGGTCTGTCTGCCTCTTCCCGAGATTAAAGGTCAAAAATGTGGCACGTGCGAAGACTGCTCAAACAAACCCTTTTTTTTCTATTTTGGGGGAAAATGTGAAAATTGTCAAAATGTCACTTTTTGGGACAAAATGGCCAATCCGTCGTAGGTCCTTCGGCCATCCCATAATAACTTCTAAACTTCCTTTGGAAATCCCTGACACTGTGTTTTGGCTGCGTTAGTGGATTTTGACATTTTCTTCAGAGCTCCATTAGAGATTTTGGCCCCATTCCTTTTTCCCCGCTGTGATGTCATCATTTTTTTGTTCATTATCGCTGAATCTGAATTGCTTCCCTACTACCGCTCGATGATGTCATCAGTAGTCACCGGTCATCTATGGCAGCGTGTGGCTGGCAGCGCTCAGAGAATATGTAACAACAGAGTTTTATAACTTAACAGGCAGCCTTAAGTCGCTACGGACGGCGGCACAGAATTCCTTATTGGTGCTCGGCGAAGCCCTAACCTTCAGTTAATCAGTCAAGAATTCTCCGTCCAGTTCTACCCGGAGTTCTGGTAAATGTTTGACTCACTTTGTGAGTCACTCTCTGATGGTCGGCTCAGGCCTGCAGGAGGTCTGCCAGATAAGAAAGGAACCGGGAGGAACCGGCCCCTCCAGCGACAGAGTTACGGCAGTGACCCGCTCAGTCCACGCCACCGCAAAGTAGGTCAAAGTGTAAATCTGCAGATGTGACACGCACACATGCACGGCACACATGCACAGCACACATGCACGGCACACATGCACACACTCACATTCACGCGCAGAAGCCCTGCATTTACATCATTGTGGTAAAATAGGCCACAAGAAAGTTGTGTGGCGTTCAAAGGAAAGTGGGTCAGTGAGAGAAAAAGCGTGTGTGACGGATCAGCTTCACGTTATGCAACTCCAAAGCACACGCCAGCTTCAGTGCTCAGGCCAGCTCCAAAGCACACGCCAGCTTCAATGCTCAGGCCACCTACAAAGCACACGCCAGCTTCAGTGCTCAGGCCACCTACAAAGCACACGCCAGCTTCAATGCTCAGGCCAGCTCCAAAGCACACGCCAGCTTCAGTGCTCAGGCCACCTACAAAGCACACGCCAGCTTCAGTGCTCAGGCCACCTACAAAGCACACGCCAGCTTCAGTGCTCAGGCCACCTACAAAGCACACGCCAGCTTCAGTGCTCAGGCCACCTACAAAGCACACGCCAGCTTCAATGCTCAGGCCAGCTCCAAAGCACACGCCAGCTTCAGTGCTCAGGCCACCTACAAAGCACACGCCAGCTTCAGTGCTCAGGCCACCTACAAAGCACACGCCAGCTTCAGTGCTCAGGCCACCTACAAAGCACACGCCAGCTTCAGTGCTCAGGCCACCTACAAAGCACACGCCAGCTTCAGTGCTCAGGCCACCTACAAAGCACACGCCAGCTTCAATGCTCAGGCCAGCTCCAAAGCACACGCCAGCTTCAGTGCTCAGGCCACCTACAAAGCACACGCCAGCTTCAGTGCTCAGGCCACCTACAAAGCACACGCCAGCTTCAATGCTCAGGCCAGCTCCAAAGCACACGCCAGCTTCAGTGCTCAGGCCACCTACAAAGCACACGCCAGCTTCAGTGCTCAGGCCACCTACAAAGCACACGCCAGCTTCAATGCTCAGGCCAGCTCCAAAGCACACGCCAGCTTCAGTGCTGTTTGAGCTTCCAGAAGAGGCCAGCAGGTGTTAGGAGATCATCCTTCCGCCTCGGACATCACCGATCTGTTCTTTCAATTAGTTTCCGCCTCTGTTTTTAAGAGTTTTTGACTCTTGTTAGTCAAAATATTGCACAATATTTCATGACACTTGACGTTTTTCTGTCTCACGGCGTCTTTGAGCAAAGTTTTGACATCCGCCACAAACTCAAAAATAAACATCTAGTATCCGTTGGAAATGCATGGTTGACAACTGCCCCCCCCTTAAAAAAAGAAAAGAAAAGAAATAGAAAAAATTGGTGACATCACAACGAGAGAAACCATCAAATAAATTGATGGGGTCAAAATCTCTAAAAGAAATTACTATGAATCCACAAATGAAACAAAAACACACGTGTTCAGATTTCCAAAGGAAGTTTAGAAATTATTATGGGATGGCCACAGGACCTACGGCTGGGTGGTCATTTTGTGAAAATAGTGTGACATTCAATGGTTTTCACATTTTGACACAATATAGGAAAAGAAAACTTAGCTCAAGCGATCTTGACACCATTTGACACACATACCTCCAGGCCAAGTCTATAACCACAACTGACGTTTTGTTGACCTTTGAACTCTGGAAGAGTCTGCCATCTTGAACTTACCAAAAAAAAAATCCCCTTTAGTACCTTCTACAAATTTAAACTCCTCCCAGGAATTTTGATCTATTGCTTCCTGACTCCTCGAGCATTATTGGGAAGCTATGTGGGGAAAAATGTTGTAAATAAAGTTTGTAGTTTTTGAACAGCGTTAGCATGGCGAGCTCGCTAAAGTGACATTTCCCTGTTCCTCACATATATTTCCCCAGTGAAAATTTAAAGGATGATTCGTTGGCTCGACCCGAATAAAGTTTTGTCAAACAGCATGAACATATCAGGAATGTGGGCGTGGTTAACAAAAAAACCTCTGTTGCCAAGGAAATCAAAAAATTAACTTTAGTCAATTCTCCAAAAAATGACATTGACCAGTTCGACACCCCCAGACGACCAAAAATTAAAATGGTTGCTGTGGAGATAAAACCATCAAAAAATCCGATATTTTGAAATAATACATTTTTGCCCATTAATTTGTCTCTTGGAGCTCTGGGGGGAGTGAGGGCAGGTGAAAAGTGGGTAATAGGGCGGGAGGCCGTGAGGGAGGGGCAAGTGGCCCCTGTGGGCCATACAATGCCCCTTGTGGCTTTAATAGAAGTTTACTTGTCAAATTCAACACTATTGTGTAGAAAGTAACAATTTTAAAATTTTAATGTAAACTTTTATCAAATTGATCAATGGTCAGATTTTGATTGACGCCTTTGATTGACTCTGATGACAGAAACTCTGATGTCTGAGAGCACGAATGCTGTGCTCTGTGAGTCTATAGTTTCAGACGGTTGCCAGGCAACAACAGAGTCAACAAGGAAGCCACTTGACCTGCAAAGAAACAAGGGTGCAGCATGGAGCCTCAAACCCGAGTAGATTCTCCAGCGATGGAGAACTCTGCTGCTGCGGAGTTTAGCTGACTCTCAGCCAAACCTGGTTTTGCTCTGTCCATAGGAAGCCGGAACGAGGCAGAGGATTCAATCAGAAAGCACTGAGCGTTCCTAGACACGCAGCCTGAGGGCACAGCTCCAGAGTTCAAGTTCAAAGCAGCTCTCGTGTGACAGCAGAGGAGGCGTGACGCCCTGAGGTTTCGGTTTACTCAGTAATTACCTCCCTGAATGCAGACGGGCTCCTGTCGCAGGACTCTCTGCCCTGCTAGCTGGGGCTTCTGCCCAGGACAGGGGCAAAGCTCATGCTCACCACAACGGTGGACCGGAGCTTCGGTTCCTCTGGAACTGAAAGCCAGCAGCGTTTGGAGGCCCCCAAAAAGGCTCAGGGGTCAAAGAAGGGCGGGGTCACGTAGGAAAACTTGCTTCATCTGGGAAGATGGAAAAATTTTGATGATGTTTTACAAATGAGATAATAGAGATAATAGAAAGATAATCTAGAGCATAGACTGAAAACTGTTATATTCAACTGTAGTGGTTCATTTGTCTATCAAGGACTTTGCTAACTTGGTGTGATGTTTATTTGTGCTTTTCCTCAGCTATAAAGTTCAAAGTTACAAGAATCCAAATAGAAGTGAATAAAAATCAATCAGTCTGCAAACAACCTTTAGAAAAGAAGATTATATTTTCAGAAATATTTAAAACCACTTCAAATGGAAACACCTGAATCCAAAGCTTTGCTTCTACCTAATATAAGCTAGTAGTTGTATTGGAAACTTGGCATTTAGTCAGATTAGGAGAGAAATGGACTGGCTTCTTTTTTAGATAAAGGCGTTGAACCGACAGTTCCAGAACCGCGAGGTGACTCTGCAGTTCTGTCATCATCCGATGGCGCCTGAATGTTAGGAAATTACCAACCAAAGGCTTGTCGTTTCTTCATCAAGCTCATTTGTAGCTGCACTGTGACCCTGAAATGACAGACAACACAGAATAACAAACAGCCTTTAACCCCCACCCCATCCAGTTAGAGAATGGCTTCTTAACCAATCAGATGACTCCGTCTGATTGGATGAAGGAAGCCCCCCATAAAACACAAAACATGGTTGCAGAAACAAACCTGGGAGTTAAACCCTCGACCATCCATTGTTTTTGTTTTGTTTTATAGAGGAATAAACCCAAGAATTTCAGTGAACTCTCAGCAAATCCCCACGAAGAACAAAACCGAGACTCTGTGGTTCTGTCTCCCATCTGCAGCAGAAAGACCTGAAAACATGTCAAAGAAATCCATGTAACATGTGTAAGTGCAGCTTAAAATGATACACTTTTATTATAGTCCATGGGTTGTGAAATGTGTGAAAACTGGTGGTTTAATTCTTATTTCCTTGGAGTGTACAGTGAATTTCGTTTGAAGCATGCTCAGAAGGAAATGATTATTCTCGTGGCAATTTGAGCCTTTCTGTTGGCTGCCGGTGAGCACATCCTTTGAGGTTGCAGTAATTAAGAGTTCAAACTGGAAGAAAGAGCAACAAAAAAACAATCCCTTGGACTCAAAGCGACTCTTCTTGACAAGCGGAAACCAGGTACTTGTTGTGCTTCTTTCTGTGTTACTGTTTTATTTTCTTTAATCCTCGTGTGTTTTATAATGTTTCGTTATAGTTTTCAAGGCGCAGTGAGAGCGAAGGAACGCATTGCAACCCACAAGAAGTGTGATGACGTGCAGAAGTGCAAATCGACGCTGTTTGCAAACCGACAACCGTGTTGTTATGAGAAGAGTCCCAATATGTCAACTTATCAATGGTTGCACAGTTTGTGACAGCAGTCCACAAGCATGACAGTGACTGAAAGAGAAAGCTGTTAAATGTGATGTATGAGGATGTTTCTGCAGTAGAGCAGCTGTTAGACAAGTCCACCAGAAGGGTCAGTTCATCGTTCCTGTGTCCCGTCTTCACCTCCTGCCCCATGGCGGTCTCAGGAAAGTCCTTTGTGAGTTCTCTGGATCTGGAGAACGTTGTTTGTCAGAGCGATGCGCCTTTAAAAGTTTGTCTTTGCATGAAGAAGTTGCGCCTGACTCAGCCCAGACTCGCATGTTTTCCCACCCAGCAGCAGCAGGAGAGCCGTGACTCAGCCGGCATGAATGCCTCCTCCCCGCTTCCACATCAAACCTTCATTCTTATGTCATCATGACCGTCACGTGGACAGCACCGACACGTGCACGGCTCAGAGGATTGGCTCTCGAGTACGTCAGCCCCAGCGTGGGGCACTAAACCCACACACGAATACTTTACGTGGAACATGGGCGATCAATAAAGGTAATTAAAGACTGAGAGGAGGCAGAGCAGATGCCTCTGTGAGGTTTTCCAGTTGCACTTACAGGAAGCTTCAATGGGGTTTTTCATGAGAACTGGTTCATAATTAATGAGACAGTCATTCCTGTTGAATGATCTGCAGAAGAACCCTTTTTTTTCACCTCAAGCGAAATCTGGACAAATTCACCTTTGGACGACTGTGTCTTTGTCTTAACCGATAACTTTTGTACGTTTCTTTATGACATGTTTCATTTATTGACTTACTATTTTAGGTAATAATTTACAAATAGATTAGAGACAAGCACACGACACATTAAAAGTCCTGGGCCTGGAGAAGCGGGTTCCCAGCGCCAAAAGGAACAGACCTGAAAGAAGGATGCAGTCAAGAAAGCAGAAACAAGCACTACTGGCTGAGAGGGTGTTTTTACAGCCTTAGTCACATGCACCCACATGGGGGGGTGGACCTGTACGGGTTCTGTGGGGTTTTGGGTCGTCCGGGTCCGTGGAGCGGCTGCATCTTAAAGAGAGCGCAGGGGTGTCTGCAGTTCTTTTACAGACACCTCAAAGGACGTCATATAGATGAAATGTACCATTTCTGTGGATGTGTTAAGTACATCGTGAAGTATTCGTAAGGATAATGGATGCTATGCCCACGTATGACGTACAGGTGATGCTGTCGTACGGCGTCCTTGCGGCAAACTCTGGCCGTCAGTATGATGTGAGTGGTTGGTAGGCTGCTAGAAGTTAGAAGCTGAGGAAAGTATGGTGCACTGGGGTTCTGCCCTCTATTCGATCTACTTCTGCTCTATTCATCATTCAGTTCTCCATGCCTCTGTTGGTGCAGTGTATTCATGAGTTGTCTCTCTGTCCTCACCTCTGGGTCGTCCGTGCTCCTGTACCTGGCCGTGTACCTCGTCTCTGCTGCTGCTCCTACACCTGGCTGTGGACCCCCCCTTTGGCTCCTCTGGCGCCCCCAGTCCTCCCCCAACTCCATCTGAAAGAAGCTCGTCTGCTGAACTATTCAAACATGTAGTTGTAGAGTTATATGAGGTAATTCTTCTCTATGAGTTCTGGTACATTGCCTGTCCGTCCTGGGGGAGGATCCCTCCTTCATGTGGACACCCCTGAGGTTTCTTCGTTTTTTTTTCCAGAATCCGTTCTTTTCCTTACAGCGAAGGAGGGTATATGGGCAGGGACGTCTGTTTAGTTTGGTTTAGCTTAACAGTTACCAATTATATTTTACGAATGAACCCCCATGCTAAAACCAGCACACCAACCCCCCTGACTGAAGTGGCTGACGCCAGTACCTACGAAGGCTAACCCCTCTGACGCCATTGGCCTCAGACGTGTGGCTCTGGCGTCTCAAGTGGTGAAGAGGCTAAATAATCTTGTTGTGTCCCACCTTAAAGTTCAGATTGAACCTGCTCTGGATCTGGACACCGGCCACCACGCCTCCTCTTGATTGGATGGATGGAGTGACACAGTTAGGGTTACGGTTTTTGGAACCGTGCCACCCGGCAGCCCTGTGGTCTGCTGTGGAGGCAGCATTTATGCCACAGACACAAAATAAAACGATCATCCATGAGCACAACCAATGACTCGACTGGAAAGGCTGGAGACACGAGGGACAAAAGACCATTAAAAGCTTCCAACTATCATAGAAAACCATCCCGCGCACAACAGGTCTGCAGAGAAGCAGAAGAGCTGGTTCTCCCACAGACTTTCCATCTGCTGCATCTGCCACAGAGAGACTCTTTGGAGATCATTCAACAGTTTGCTGTTAGGCCAAACAATGACTCACCTTTAGGAAAATAAAGGTTAAACTGTCACAAGGAGCAGTATGCATCACAAGCGTCTATTTATGCTGGTGTTGACGATTTGTACGTCTGTTTCTCATGAGCATAATTTGCACAATTACTCATCTGTTTTGGATTTGGATTTCTCCCTTATGTGTGTTCTAAGTTCTAACTTTTATTTACTGCTCTGTCATGTTTATTGTTTGGCTGCTGCTCCACAAAAAATGTCCCTAACAGGAATAATAAACTACATTCTATTCTATTCTACTCTATTCAGCCTCCTGTTGACCTGGGAGAAGATCCAGAGCTGAGCTCCATACTTCAGCGAATGAGATGGAAACGCTCTTTGGTTTAAACCGTTAGTCATAGCTAGCGAGGCTAAACAGACCCAGACGCTGGAACCCGGAAGGAGACACACAGGTGAGTTTTGAGGTGAGTAGAAAAGGTTTTAATATTTAGATCGTGGTTCAGCAGGTAGCAGGCAAAGCAGACGACTCAGAGGAGAACCTCATGACGAAGGGTGAGGATTACTGTGGCTCGTGACGTCACTGGAGGTTTCGAGGCTTGTGGCAAGACTGGAGTACCGGCAGAGGTTCGTGGTTGACTGGAGTACCAGTAGAGGTTTGTGGTTGACTGGAGTACCGGCAGAGGTTCGTGGTTGACTGGAGTACCGGCAGAGGTTCGTGGTTGACTGGAGTACCAGTAGAGGTTTGTGGTTGACTGGAGTACCGGCAGAGGTTCGTGGTTGACTGGAGTACCGGCAGAGGTTCGTGGTTGACTGGAGTACCGGCAGAGGTTCGTGGTTGACTGGAGTACCGGCAGAGGTTCGTGGTTGACTGGAGTACCGGCAGAGGTTCGTGGTTGACTGGAGTACCGGCAGAGGTTCGTGGTTGACTGGAGTACCGGCAGAGGTTCGTGGTTGACTGGAGTACCGGCAGAGGTTCGTGGTTGACTGGAGTACCGGCAGAGGTTCGTGGTTGACTGGAGTACCGGCAGAGGTTCGTGGTTGACTGGAGTACCGCAGAGGTTCGTGGTTGACTGGAAGAGGTAACGGCAGAGGTTCGTGGTTGACTGGAGTACCGGCAGAGGTTCGTGGTTGACTGGAGTACCTGGCAGAGGTTCGTGGTTGACTGGAGTACCGGCAAGAGGTCGTGGTTGACTGGTAGGTACCGGCAGAGGTTCGTGTTGACTGGAGTACCGGCAGAGGTTCGTGGTTGACTGGAGTACCTGGGCAGAGGTTCGATGGTTGACTGGAGTACCGGCAGAGTGTCGTGGTTGACTGGCGTACCGCAGGGTTCGTGGTTGACTGGAGTATCCGGCAGTAAGGTTCGTGTTGGACTGGAGTACCGGCAGAGTTTGTGGTTGACTGGAGTACCACGTCAGAGGTTCGTGGTGGACTGGAGTACCGTCAGAGGTTTGTGGTTGACTGGAGTACCGGCAGAGGTTTAGTGGTTGACTGGAGTACCGGCAGAGGTTCGTGGTTGACTGGCGTCCCGGCAGAGGTTTCGTGGTTGCTGGAGTACCGGGCAGAGGCCTTTCGTGTTGACTGGAGTACCTGGCAGAGGGGGTTCGTGGTTGACTGGAGTACCGGCAGAGGTTCGTGGTTGACTGGAGTACCGGCAGAGGTTCGTGGTTGACTGGAGTACCGGCAGAGGTTCGTGGTTGACTGGAGTACCGGCAGAGGTTCGTGGTTGACTGGAGTAGCGGCAGAGGTTCGTGGCTTGACAGGAGGTAAAGACGAGACTGGGATCCAGAATTGCATCAGACTCAGGCGACCACTCGTGGTAACAGGTTCCTGGAGACGAGGTAAGAGCGAGACTTTAGGCGTAGGCTTGGAAACAATGGCTTCAACTGTCATTGAATGCTGGTTCAGGATCTCCTTATGAAGGCAGGCAGGTGATGAGTTGAGTGGTCGCAGCTGTATCGCATCAGGAGTCAAGCAGAGAGGGGAGGGGGAGGAGAACTGACAGAGGCACCATGACACCGTTTTCTGTATCAGAGACCTGGAATGAGTCCATTTAGTCACCATTTTTTCATGATACAGACGCCGCCATGTTGGAACCAACAATCATCAGTAAGCAGTGATTGGTCCGAGTGAGTCTGAGTCTCTATGGCAACCACTCTCACCAATCAGGGGTGAGTTTGTCAGAAGGCCACACCCCTTACCATTTAAAAGCGGCCTACAGGAAATCTGTCAGATGAACGTTTTGGACGTGGGAGCCAGCAGGCTCCGCCTAGTTTTATAACTTGAATGACTTGAACTGCGTAAAAAATATCGTGAAAAAAAAGAAGGTGTTAAAAAAATGGTTCTTCAGACCAATAGAATGACTGAGGAACAGCAGTTTATTTCTCTGCGGACGTCTGTGAGATTTTGGTTTCTTGGAGCCACTTCCTGTTTGGAACGCCAGGGGGGAGGGGTCACTCAGTCCAGTTCTGGTCGGGATCTTTTATTGAGCAGGTTATCCAATGATGGAAGGGTCGGTGGTTCGATCCCTGCTTAACCCTCCCTGCCTCCACTGTGAATGCATGTGAATGGTCAGAGGGGCCGTAGGCGGGAACTGGCAGCCACGCCCCTGTCCGTCTGCCCCAGGTGATGGTATCTACTGATGTAGCCACAGCTGCCCCAGGGGCAGCTGTGGCTACATCAGTAGATACCATCACCAAGTATGAATGAATAACGGACACTTTGGAAACAATTTGAAAAAAGCGCAGATAAATCTAATCTATTATTAATATTTGTTTCTGTATTTTGTTTGGAGGAAGGAGACCAACCAGAACTGATGGTCTTGAACCGCAATTATTGCCCGATTTTTCTCTTTTGACGTATTTTGAAAGATCAGATCACTTGAAAGGTTTTCTGTTGATCCTCAGGCTCTGTCCCTAGAGACCAAACAGAGAAGCAGATTGAAATGAATTAAAGAAGAGTTGCTAGTGGACACTGTTTTTAGTGTTGATCCACAGTTTTTGTTGAAATTGAAGCTTGACTGAAGTGAGTCGTGTGTGTGTGAGAGATCAGGGACTCACTAAGATAATCACAGTAGTTTTAGAGAGTTTTTGTTGGAAAAAAGCCCAGAATTTGAGTAAAAAAAATGCACCTATGTGGGATATAACATGACAATACCTTTTTGTATGAAGCTATTTTGAATTACAAAACTCACAAACTCCAAGCAAAGGCTCACAAGAACAAAAGTAAAAAGCCTCTGATTGAAACCTTTAGAATGTCTGCGGATTTACATTCAAAAGGAAATATTAAGTTTTGTACACATGTAACACACAAAAAAACTAGCTAATTTCTGACTAAAGCAATTCTACAACTTTAAATTCCCTGTCTGTGTCCATACCATCACACTCTCACCTCTGTGCTTCCCTGCAAGGCCATGCCTTCATTTTATTCCATGATCTAAAACAGATGGAGATTATCCGTGTCTTTTTTGGGGGAAGCTTTCTGCTTTTTAGATGAATCCAAAGAAATAAATGTTGTGCAATCTTACGCCGTCACAAGAGCTCTGATAAGTGAGAGCGCCGGTTTACTCAGGCCGGTGACGTCACTGCCGGATGACATTCAGGCTCTGCAGGACATGTGATTCAACGCAGATCATGATTTCAAAACAGAGTTTTGAAAACCTGATGCAAAGACCTGGAAAGTCCTTCCGTTACAGGGGTTCCTGTGGGTCTGCAGTTTCAGCGTGAAGCTGTAACGGTGTTTGTTTAAGCTAGATTGCTAGATGATAAAGCAGATTAAAGGCGTTTGGCAGATAACTGCTCAGATTTCTGACGTCACGCTGCTCAGTGAGATAACCTTCAGTCCGTTCATGCAGTTATTAAGTGGATTAACCCCTTTAGATTGGTCTCAGTCTTTTCTCCCATCTGTCCATGAATGCACCACATGCAGAAAGACAGCTGAGGGGGTTCAGGGAAGGCCTCAAACAGGAAACCCGTGTGTGGTCCTGCTCTGATCACGCCTGCTCATGTTGGCCCTTTTTCTGGGTTGATGTGTGATAAACATAAATATAATCTGTGATGATCTGAGCCGGTCTGAGAGGCAGCATGGATGTGTCGGGGGGGGGGGTCACAGCGTGTTTGTGTGACAAAAAATCAATTCTACATTTTCTGAGCACAAAATCCCTAAAAGGAAAAAGGTCTCTGAACTTCTCCAGGAGGACAAACGTCTGCAGGATCGTGATGCTCAAAGGTTACTGTCAGCAACAGGGAGTCTTTCCTGACGCTGCCTGGTCTGATGCCCTTTGTCAGTCACACCAGTTTCAGGTTAATCATGAGCCACTAAGCCTTCACTTAAGCGACTGGTTTTCAGGTCATCCGTTCTTCATTGTCATCCTTTTTGTTGCTCCCATGGTTTGGTCATTCTCCAGTTGGTTTCTGTGTTTTGGGTCCTTCACCATCAGTTCCTGACAGAATGACCTGACCACCTTGGAGCCAGCTGGAGAATCTTTACTGCAGTGGCAGGATTTTTTTTCCACTGCAGTCCACGCCATGTCAGATGAGTTTTCCTACAGCCGTAATCAAGTCATGGCATTCAATGTCCACCCAAATTGTTCCTGAAGAGGGTTGCTGGGGGCTGTCCTTGAAGTTCTCCTGTGGAGGGTCACACCGGAACCGCTCATTCGTGTTCCCTGTCCTGATCCTGCAGAGGGTCACTAAGGCTGCTCCTCTTCATGTGTCTGTTCCTGTGGAGGGTTCAGGGCCCAAACAGGGGGTGCCGTTGTCAGAAGTTCAGCTGGTCCAAGGAGCAACATGGCAACATGGGAACAACACTTTAGCAAAAATGTCTTGTGCTTTCCTATGACCCCCCCCCTTCTATTAACGTGTTCTCCTACCATGACAAAGGTGGATAAAGGTGGAGAGGATTTCATGTAATCCATGGACACCAGCGAAGATCACAAATCATTGAAGAACAAAGGTTCAGAGCTCTGTCTAGTGGGTCTAGATGACCCCACTCCCAATGTTAGAGTGCCTAGGATAGAACGAGGGATTCAGCTACCCACTGAGTTCCTGGTTTTTGTGACATAATTTTCCCCTTTTCTCACTGTTTTCTAAAAACGTGTTGTTGCTTTGTTCTCTCCTGAGCCGGAGCTGAGTGAGTTCAGGAGCTGCAGATGTGGCCTTTGGCGTAAACGTGACCGCAGTTCTGTTTGCTTTTCACCGCAGAGCCGGCCGGCCGGACGGGTAGATTAGCAGAGAGGAGAGGAACTGCTCAGAAAAACAGGGCCCCCGCTCCAGCTGACGGCAAACACACACCTGCCACCTGTGGCCTTTGACCCTCCGCTCTGCTCTGGGGGGGCGGGGCGGCGTCCTCGTTGACCCCCTCACTGCCTTCTGCAGCTCCTCTGTTCTGAAGTCTCCACTAAACTCACAATTCGGTCGGATTCCTTCGGATTTTATATCAAATAAAAATATTTTTTTGCTCAGTTTTTTTTAACATGAATTTTTTACATTAATTTTGTAAATTGATTTTGTTAGAAATCCAACAGAGCACATAACTGCGCTCCTCTGGCACCACCTAGTGGTTCAAACCAGAACTCCTGGATCTTCTAACTTTCTCCTGAGGAGAAACTTCTGAAGATCTGATGAACTTCTCAGCTTTTTCCAGCCAAGAATACAGTTCATGAATGTATTCTTTCCCCAGTCGGACATCATGAATTGGAAACAGAAGTTTGTAACAGCAAACAAAAACTGCATAAATCCCCAAAAGGAATAAACAATTTCCTTTCGTGTGACATTTGTGTAAAAACCTGGTCATTTCTAACCGTTTTCTCCACAAGCATTTGAGCCGGATGACCTGATGAAGGAAAAGGATGGACTTTTAAAACCCTCCAAGTCCTCGAACATTTTCCAGCTTCAACCGTCTCCGCTGGGCTGGAGGTGGAGGAGGAAGTGCAAGCATGAGACAGCATGATGAAGCAAAACCTACCATCAGAGAGGTGTTACAGACCGATAGTCAATTTAAGATGAGGGAATATTGTCAATGACAAAAACTACAGAAAAAAAAAGCCAATTCAATGTGTTTTTAGGCAAAGAATCAAAACCATAGGACTCTGTTATCCACTTCTGTTAAAGTGTAACAAGATCGATTTAAAAAACAAAAAAAAAGCAGTAGGTATGTTCTCGTGCAGCACAAGTCCTCCTACTGTGATTTGGATGACAGTTGCAGAGACTCCATCACACCAAAGTCTCCTCTGAATGCCTGTGTTGGTGTCTGGTTACCTGCTGAGGCCTCACCTGATGTTTCTGCTCCCGCTGCTGGAACTGGGATTGAACCAAAAATCATTGCTGCTTCAGCGCTGAAGCAGAGTCTGAACTCCTTTAAAGTCCAGATTCTGCTTCTGATTTCCACAGAAGAGCCTCCAACAATGACGTCAGACGTCTCAATGAAACTTTATTATGAGAATTTTAATTAAAAATCTTTATAAGCAACAGACAGAGAGAACTTTAACACATCCAAACACAACCTCAACAACTTCATCATAAACAGACTAAACAAATAAACGTGCATATGAACAAAATATTGCTTTAGATCTTCTGCTTTAAGTCAGTCATGAGGATTACAACTAGAATATGTAAATGTACAAAGAACAAAATGCCATATTAGTTGATATTAAAATATATATATATATATGTATGTTTATACAGTAAATGCTTTTGTTTAAAAATATCTACAGGAATGAAACGTTAGAATACAAAAGTGGAACAGAAATGACAGACGAGGAGCGAGCAGAGGCGTCCTTCCATTGAATCCCGGGACCGCCTTTGGGGGCAAACCCAACTTTGTAGAAGTTTGACTCAAATATTTCCAAATGTTGTTTGTTAGTTCTGAGGAGGATCTCACATCTTCACATGCCGAGACGCCTCCTTCCACATTCAGATGGCTTCAGTCTCCTTCACAGTGGCGCCGCTGGCATCCCCCACCTCTGTGGAGGTCCCGCCACACGGCGGCGGGTCACTGTGGCCCTCCGCCGTCCAACCCGCTCACATACTAGTGCAGAAACGCCAGCGAGAACGCGAGTCTACCAGCATAACAAATATAATCCACTCACTTCATTTAAACCGATACAGTCTGGACTTAAGCAAACAAAGGTTAAAAAATGGATTCTTCCGGGCTCACAGGATTAGGATTAAAGTCATCGTTTGGAATCGATCCAGAGCCGATGGAGAGTGGAACCGCTGACTAACAGGAAGGGAAATGCAATTAAAAGACAAAGTGCTTGGTTTCCTGCGACAGGAAACAGGAAAGAAGAGAACTCTGAGGTCCTGTGTAAACACGAGCGAGGACAGGAACCGACACTTTAAGGTCAAACTGCTGCCGCTCTTCTGGTCCAACACCCTTTGAGGTTCTGGGAGGTTTCTGCTTTTGGGTCTCCCAGCTGTAGCAGAACCACAGAAAGGTCTGGATGTCTCCATGTGGAGCATCGGTGTCCTGAGGAGAGGCAGCCTCCGTTTCTGACGGTAAACTAGGAGGAGGAATGAGGACGCCACCTCATCAATACTGATGTGCAATAAATAAGTCATAAAAGTGCTATTTTAAAATCTTTAACCCTTCATTTAAAGTAAACACCTATTTTGAACGTTCAAGCAACATTTCTGCATCAGGCAGAGTTCACGTTTGATCTGAGCGGAGCCACTGCCAACACGCCGCCGCTGCTGCCGCCCCGTTCCTTCCCAGCTTCACTGGCTGCAGTTCAGCTGCCTGAAAACTGAAGCAGTGGCCCCCAGCCCCCTGCGTTTCCTCACGTGCATGAGCGCGGCCCCCCAAGCAGGACTTCCGCTGCAGTGTGTAGACGCCGACGGCTCCAGGATACAAAAGCAGCAAACTTTTCTCCCGAAAAGCTTATTTTCATTTGATGAGGCGGCTCCTGGCCTGAGCTCCAGGACTGCAGGAGGAGCCCAAATGCCTCCGGTGGCCCCTGTGGCTCCTCCAGCGCGGACGCAGCACAAAGTCGTAGTTGGCGGAGGTGCACATGGCATAAAACACGTTGGCCTTGTCGGGTATGTGCAGTTCTGGGGAGGACAGAAAGAGGATGCAGTCAGTCAGAGGCAGACGTGCAGACGGATGGAAGCAGCTTCACAACTACAGCTGTGCTGTTCTGGATCTGGAGGATCCACTTCAGTCCAGGTCCTTCCACACAGCCTGGATGGTTTCATCTCTGAAAAGCTCTTTGAGCTGCACATTTCTGAATTCAGTCACAGCATTTTCTCAGAAAAGTTTTCCTAGGGTCCGAGCCCCGATGGAGTCTCTGACGGGTTAAGAGAGCATCGGCCTTCAGAGTAGGGATGTGACGAGTCTCTGAATACTCGGATATTCACGATCTGTTCCAGAAAAATCTGAGATCACCAATTTACAATTTCTGATAAATATAGAGGAGTAAAGTGAAATATACAAAAATTGCAGATATATTTTTATTTTTAGCACGGGGGGGGGGGGGCTACAACATTTTATAAAGGGGGGCAAAACACCAGAGTGGAAGGTCATTACAAATGAAAAGGATCAAAAATTCGTACTTCTAACCTTTTATTATTGCTTTCATTTGATTTAAAAAATGTTGCTGTTGTTATTTTTTCAGTGCTTAAAGAAGCTTGGAAGGCGGTTTTTAAATCTTTAACATAAACCTTTCAGTGACTTAAAAATTAGGGGGGGCAATTGTGGGGCAAAGCTTTTTGATGTGGGGTGGTGGTGCTGGTGGGCTGTAGCTCCGCCCCTGGTTTTGGGCATATAAAGTGAGCTAACCAAATGCACTACTGTCACCGGATGTTGATAAAACTTCACAGTAAAGTGTCTGTCAAAAGTAAAAGTATTAAATATTTTTGGTAAATGAAAAAATGAAATTGAAGTTCCTCAAAAATCCATTTTGTTTTAAATGACGATTCATAATCGTATTTCGGGCAGATGACTCGTAGCAGGGTTTCTTAGCTAATACCCTAGGGCGGTTCAGTCAATTAATGCACCTGCTCAGCGTCCTATTTAAGCCAGGTGCGCAGGCGCTCATTCTCTTTCTTACCTTCAGCGCTCATTCTTCGCCGTTCCCCGTGCTCGCGGATCCGGCGGATCTCCTTTTCTTCGACGTCTTGCTGTATTCCCCCCATCCTTTGGATGGTTATTCCCCATTTCTGATGTGGGCTTCCGTTTTTCGCCGTGTCTGCTCTTTTTGCGGCTCTTGCCGGGCAGCTAGCGGCGATCTCCAGGCGGCTAACGGCGCCCAGCGCGTTCGTTTCGCCGCGGTCGCGTGCATCTGCAGGGGGTGCGCTTTCCGCGGTATTCGGGTTGTCCGTGGGCCCGGATCTGGAGCTGTCCGGGTCTATCGTCTGCCGTGGTCGGCCGGTCTTCTCAGGTGAGCGGCGTGCGGTCTTTCCTGGTTCGTTTTTCTGGGCTGAGTCTTGTTTTGTTTACTTCCGTGTATGGTGACGTCGCGCCCCTAAGGACCCTGGGAATTGTAGTTTTTTTTTTGACTCGTGGTCTGTTCCATGATCACTCTGGTTCCTTTTTGCTGTTATTCTGCGTCGTCCGGTTATTGTTTCAGGAGTTGTGGGGTCTTTTTCTGTAGTTGTGACGGCTGGCGGTCCTCGTCTGGCCTGGTTTCTCATGCTGGCTGAATTATTTGTGGCTTTTTGCATTTTCTTTGTTGCTGTTTTGTTCTTATGTGCTGAAGGTGACTTTTGACTATCTTTAATTAGATGCTGGCTTTTTTGTTATGGCGGCTCTTCTGTTCATTTTCTTCGTTGTTGTAGCTGTTGTTAGTCTTAATGTGAATTTGTCTCTTGGACCCGTCTCTCCTCTATGGACAAATTTCTTGTGCTTGGTCTCTTTTATGCGGTGTCTTTGGCTCATTTTAATCACTCGTTCGTTGCCCCCGCACGTTCTGCATCTGGTTCTGCTTCGCCTTTTTTCCCTGCTCTGTGTACCCCAGTAGGTCCTGCCCTGGCTGGGGACTTGCGTCGCCCGCATTAGCGTGTCAGTCTCGTCGCTGCCTTTTTTCTCGGCTGGACAGTTATTGTTATTCATTTCTCTGGTTTGGTCTGGAGGTTTGTGGGGGCTGTGTGATGGATTTTTTTTTTTTTTTTCCGGGGCATCGTTTTTCAAAGCCCCCACTAAGGGTGGCCCTTCGAAGGTTCAGGTTCTCGTGACGTGCTCTGGACCCGTTGGCGCCTCACAGTTCATTTTTTTTTTTTGGGCATCTGTGGCCTGGTTCCTCATGTGCCTTCAGGATTGGTATATATATTTTCTTCAGCTGCCCAGGCTGTCTCCACGATTTTCCTCCGAGCACGACATAACGCTGAGGATGTCTTATCGCTGATGTTCTCCCTGTTCTGCCTCTATGCCTCTCGGCGTCTCTTGGCATTCAGTTGGTGCTTGACGCGTTTGTCGGTTTACCTTTCAGCTGCCGTGGCAGTCCTCATAATTTCAACTTTCTTAGCAGAAGCTCTGTACTGGATATTTGTAGGCAATGGGTCTCCTTCACTTTGCGAGTTATTGATGGTTTCTCGGTGGCCGAATTTCCTCTGTATCCCTGGTCTTTGGATCTTTGTGGGGGGGGGATTTATTTTCTAATCTGAGTTCCACGTTGTCTATACTGTATGGTCCTCCACCCTTCCGGATTTATTTTTCTTCTATGGATTGGATGGTTCATTGCTGCTTGTCTCTCCCCATTATGTCATCTTTGGCTTTTGTGCAGCGTGTTTATTCATTTTGGTTTGCATATGCTTTGTCAATGATTGGGCCACCTGACATTTGCTGTGGCTTTGGTCCTATGGTCATCTGTTCATCTTGTGTTCTTGTTCTGGGTAGTTCCATCCTGGGCCCCGTGTTCCTGTTCTGGATTTCGTGTTTTGCGTTTGTTCCTTCCCTCTCTATGCTTGGAGTAGTTATGTTATGATGACTGTCGTGTCTTCAGGCTCCATCCACTTGTTCTTCTGAGGCTGTGCCTTCTGGTTTGGGGGAAAAGATTTAAGAGTGGTTTGTGTTTGTCCGGCCGCCAGAATCTACAGCCCTGATGATTTATAAGATGTCGTCCAGTTATTTCATCCTTGGAGATTAAATTAGGGCTGTTTCAATAGTGAATGACAGTATTGTGTCATCAGTTGACTTGGTTAATGTTTGAATAACACCTTGAGCAATTTCTACCCTGACCGTAGGAAATCATCACTTGCGCTGTCAAGCTTAGTTCAAGAGTTAAATCTTGTGTCCACAAGTCAGTCTTCTATCTTCCTTGCTTAAGCAGATGATAGTCTGCTAGATGCTTCCCCATTTAGTGGCTTATACTCCGCCTCTAAATGTTTAAGGTTCAGTCTAGCAAAAATGCTATCAAAACCTATGATCCCTCATGGCTCTCAAGTTTTCTTTTTCAGTATCCAGACGCCCTTGGCTAATTACAATTTCAGTAGTCTGTACTTTGTTGTCCACCAATTTGAGAACCACTAATATCAGATGCAAAGCATCGAATCCAGCCGGGCTGCAATCCTTTGCTACGTGGGATGTTGACCTTCCTCATCTACAAATCTCCTTGGCTACTCTTCCCATCACCTACTCCTCGATGGCCTCCTGAAGGTGCGTCCCTCTGAAACTGTCAAAGGTTACTTTTCTTATTTTTGGAATGTTAAAAAAATTGGTGTTAAGATTTTGTGCAGGTTATATATTTCACTATCATTTCACTGTTGGAATTTGTGATCATGATGGTTTCTAGGGTGCAATAAATCCACAATGGGTCTTTACTTTAACTGTCTACTAAATTTCACTTTCTCAGATTTGTTCTTTGAAAAGCGCTGTTATTTCATTTATCTCAAGCATTTTGAAACTGATCAGTTTCTGGGATTTTTATATATTCTTGTCAAGACTAATACTGCTTTGTTTTATCTATGCACCACATCCTGAGCCTGAGTACCCCTACGCCCCGATCGGCTTCTCCGTTTCCAGGAAGTGATGTCACCCCTGCATTCCTTGATCTGATGCTGCAACGATGACTGCTCGACGCACCTATTGCTGCACTGAAAGTGACGGGGCGGTGGACCTCCTCTGCATTCCAATGACACTTCTGACTGAATTAATCAATCGATGTCAACAGCAGAATGAATGTAAATTCTTCGATTATAGATGTTAAAAGAAAATTATAGCCGGGTGGAAGCCTCAAAATTAGGATGTTCTAAGTTGTATCATAGTATGCGCTGGAGCTCGAATTTGGTTCTTAAGCCAATTTTGTAGTATGCCAATGAAGCATAGTAATTATGGGCGTGAACTTGTTCTTAATATTTGGTTGGGATCTCAATTAAATGATGTTCCTTGAGCGCTTATGTTATGCCGAATGGAGAAAATTATGGCTACTAGGCTCGTTCGTTGTACTGTCGTTGGGAGCTTCGAAATTATGGATGTACTTAAGCTTGTGTATTTATAGTTGCCACAATGGCAGAAGTTATGGCCATCAAGCTTGTTCTTGGTTAATAGAAGTTCAAATAATGGCTGTCAGCATGCCTAATACGCCATCAAAGCTTTGGATTGGATGTTAAGTTTTGTATCATACGGGTTGTTAGGCGGTACAAATTAGTTTCGCACGGCGTTTTGGGGGAAGTGAGTTACGTTCTATGATCAGGTATGAGTAATTTGATGTTGGCTCCTCTTTTATTTCTTTCCCTCTCTCTTTCAGATAGTATGTTCCTCTAGTGGTTTCCACGAACGGGAGCGACCCTACGGTCAATGGTGCCGGGTCACACATAGCAGATCCACTAGATAGCATGTTCCCTTCGAGGCGCTGTACTCGAACGGGGGCGGCCCAAACGGTCAATGGTGCCGGGTCACACATAGCAGATCCACTAGATAGCATGTTCCCTTCGTGGCGCTGTACTCGAACGGGGGCGGCCCAAACGGTCAATGGTGCCGGGTCACACATAGCAGATCCACTAGATAGCATGTTCCCTTCGTGGCGCTGTACTCGAACGGGGGCGGCCCAAACGGTCAATGGTGCCGGGTCACACATAGCAGTCATACTGAGAAATGAAATGGAAATGGAATGCTGCCGAAAACACACCCCATTTTATTACACACTGATTATACATACACATTTTTTCTTCTTCTGGATAATTAAGTGTTGGGGGTTTTTGTTACCCGAAAGTTTTATGGAAATCTCTCATGGAATTGAACGGAGCCTTATGCCAAACCAAAAGATGTGAATGCCAACTAAAGTATGTGGAAAATGTCAAATAAATATTTCTTACTGCAAGAGTTGTCTGACTGAAATGACGATTCATAATCGTATTTCGGGCAGATGACTCGTAGCAGGGTTTCTTAGCTAATACCCTAGGGCGGTTCAGTCAATTAATGCACCTGCTCAGCGTCCTATTTAAGCCAGGTGCGCAGGCGCTCATTCTCTTTCTTACCTTCAGCGCTCATTCTTAGCCCCACCCTCCTCCCCGGCTTCCACCTGTGGGCTCCGTAAGGGGGGTTTTTGTTACCCGAAAGTTTTATGGAAATCTCTCATGGAATTGAACGGAGCCTTATGCCAAACCAAAAGATGTGAATGCCAACTAAAGTATGTGGAAAATGTCAAATAAATATTTCTTACTGCAAGAGTTGTCTGACTGAAATTTAGTTTATAAGTTCATTTTAAAAATCCTCATGAAGGAACTTGAGGACGGAAAAACTATGAAGGAGACTTTCAGGATTGAGGTTTTAGTTTCGTTTCCTGCTGAAGTTAACCAGGAAGTTGACAGAAAAACACTGTTTTCCGTGATAAATACCATTTCTTTCTTTCTAAATCTTTGGACTATTCTGATTTATTCTAAACGAATTGTATAAACGATGGGGATTAAATAGATACTATTTTAATTTCCTCACATCTAGTAAAAAGACAACCCTATTGGAGCCATTCAGACATTAATCAATAGTGAGGATTGTGGTTTGATCTGGGAATTATCGATCCATTGAATCCCCCGCTGAGTTCTAATGTAGAGCCCTACTGGTGAATCCGGATCTACCTTTGCCGTGGTTGAGCTTCTGGTAGAGGCTGAAGTCGCCGCTCCTGAAATCTTCCATGTTGTGCTTTTCCAGAGCCCTCTGGATCACCTGCGGCGTGTGGTCCTGACTGGACAGCTGAGGAGGAAGCCACACGAGTCCGAGTCAGACAGGAAGCCCGCTGAGCCGGCCTCCCCCCTCAGACGGCGCCGACCGGGCCGCCTGCAGAGAGGATGCCCTCCGCTGGTCTCTGCAGAACTCACCAGGATGCTCTTGTAGACGGTGCCGTTGCTGACGCTCTGCACGGTGACCCTGATGATGCACAGATCCGAGATCTGCTTGTTGTAGACGGGCTGCAGAGGCTGAGGGGGGGGCCGCCCGGACTCTGGGCTGAGCAGCAGGGAGGAGGAGGAGGTGAGGTCCGGCTGCGAGGAGCTGCAGGACGAGCCGGAGAGGCTGGCCGATAAAGACGAGGACAGGGAGGAGACATCCTCCGCCACGTTGTGGAGAGAGCCCGAGAGCGACTGGAGAGAGGGCGGAGGCCATGAGCGCCGGCAGACGGGACGACCACGGCCGTCGGTCGGCACGCTCACCTTAAATTTGAGTCTGAGGGGGGAGGGATGGGGAGCAGGAAGGTCCTCCATGTCGGAGCTGCTGGAGCCGGACGACGACACGCTGATCTGATCGGCGTGGGTCTTGGCGAGCGAGCTCTCGCTGGACGTCCGCAGCCTGAGGAAAACAGGTTCCCCACGAGAACCACGGAGGTCATCTCAGGTGAACGGAGTCCCGTCTAAAATGCTACGACAGTGGGGGGTCTAACCATGAATGGATCCAACCAGACTGATCTGTCTCGGGCAAAACTTCAATGGAATCCAACGATACCATTAAAAAATTGTTTCTAAATGAGATAAATCGATCATAGAAAATCTCCATCCAAATGGAAAATACCATTTGGATGGAGGCACGCTGGATTTATTTGACTATAAGGTTAAACCGACCAATCACAGCGGACAACACACATGTGATCAGTCCATCATTCCAGTCCAAAGACTGTGAATAAAGTCATGTGACCATCCAGTGTCTAGAATGTTCTAGAATGTTCCTTTGGATTCTCTGGATGTGGAAAAACAACAGTGGTGAACTTTAGAAACTACCATGTGAATGGATCTGACATTCATTCTAGTTGACTTGTTGGTTTGGACACAGATTTCATTTAACTTGATGATCTGGAAGAAATCCAAGAATCTGGAAAACTTCACTGTTCAGTAGCAGGAGTTTCTGTCTGAGTCTCACTGCTGGAAGTTTGGATCCAGATCAGTTTCAGGTCAGAGAATCGCATCGTTCAGAATGAACTAATCGACTATGAATCGCATCAGCAACCACAAATATCCAGTCGTTGTTAAAATGAATCGTCACATGGCAAACAGAATAGCTGAACACTCATGCAGCGAACAAAAGATCAGCCAAGAACCAAAGGCTGTGCAGAAACGTTGGCTGGAAGTCTCCAGAACCTACATGGCGAGCTTCTTGGCGAGGAGACGACTGCTCCATGAGCTGGGGGAGGAGGGGCAGGGGTCCACTGGGGGCTCCAGCTCGCGGGACAGCTCGTAACTGCAGAGGAAAAGAATAAGAAAAAAAAAGAAAAACCTTTAGCCTCTTAATCCCACGATGTCAAGAATAATCCAGATGTTTTAGCCTGAAAGCAGCAGAACGTTCCAGACAGACGTGACATGAGCTCAGGTCAGAAAAACGGCCCTTTGACCGTCCATCCATCTAAAATCTGAAAACCTGGATGGTTTTCTAGGCCATAGTTTCTGCAGAGCGGCAGGACTTCATCAGACTCTGCAGTCATGTTGAAGCTGTTGCTATTAAAGGCCAAACAGTTTAGGTGGCCTTTAATAGCAAGTTTAATATTATTATAAGGAACCATTAATGCCAGCAAAATGCTTATTCTTTCATCTGCTCTAGTTCCTAGAGTGCATTAGATCTTTTCACGCATTTGTTTGCCGTTCTGTCCGCTATTACAATAAAAGCCTTCCAACAGCAAAGACAAGTATGTTTTCAATGAGCAGTGGGCGGAGCTTGGAGAGCTTCCAGAAGCGTCCCTTCAGAAAGAAACGGGCCCTCGTGTCAAGGTTTTCGGGAATCGTGGGTAACAGCTTGGTCTGTTCATTTCCTGAGGCCAAAAGATCAATAAAAAATTAAATATCGATGAACTTTTAGGGCTTTTGAATGAAAAGTAATGGCATACTTCTCACGCGGAAGTCCAAAAAGTTCGACTTTTAATTCCATCTCCAGTAGTTTCGGCGATACAAAGGTTATGTAATGTTTTCACCAGATAATGGGAGGAACCTTAAATTGCTTAAGGCACGTTCACGTTGGGAGTGGGGTCATCTGTACCCCACAAGACAGCACAAGGGTTAAAGGTTAATATTTAAACGTTATTTTTTACAGTTGAACTGGCTCACAGGTCTAGAAAAAAGGAGTAGGAACGTTGGAGTACCTCTCCTGGTCCGTGAGCAGCGGCGGCGCCTGCAGCCACGCGCTGACGTGGCGGTTCACTGCAAGGCTGTACTGAGAGCAGAAAGCCTGAAGCTGCCGGATCTGTGACAGAATCTCAAACTCCTGCAAAAGTTGCAAAAGATCTCAAGTCAACCACAAAAACCTGTGGTTCTACCAAGCGGCCACAAGAGGGCGACACTCACCCGCCTGCGTTTCTCAAAGTTGATCAGGCCGCCCTGTTCAGGAAGGAAAGACAACCTGCGTTACACCACACCGGGAATTGACAGAGAAGTTCAGGGAGAGGGGCGGGGGCGTCACCTCCAGGGTGTCGGGCAGCGCCGTGTCCAGCATGGTGAGGACGGTCAGGTAGGTGCCCAGGTAAGGAACCACGCCCCCGCTGAAGCTCTGAGGACAGGAACCAAACATCTCACACTGTTCTCATCAAACCCTTCTCGTCTGTAACAAAAACACTGTCCGCATCTCTGATCCATGACAGCATGGAACATGCCCCGCCCACAAGCTGTCAACCAATCAACTGAGAGAAAAAGTCACTCTAAAAGAAAACAGAACGCAAAATCTTTCTAAAGAGAAAAACGGACACATCCGACAGTTTGGTGCGCCTAAAGCTCAAGGTCAGGGGGCAAAGGCGACGGCGTGCGCCCCTCACCGTGTGTCTGGACTCCGGGCACATCCGGGGGGGTCTGATGCCTTCGGGGTGACTCCCATCCTGCAGACAGAGTCAGGCTGTCAAAGCGTGAAAGCGGCGAGATGCACAACTCCTCCCAGCAGGCCGCCGTCATCCTGCACTGCAAGGACAGGGCGTGGCGTGCACGCTGGCGGAGCGTTGCCAGGAAACACGCCACTCTGTTTGTTTGCGGTTCAGTGGCCTCAGCCAGGAGCGTCTCGCCTTGTTTTGTGCTCAGCAGCTCAGGTTGTTGAGTATTCTGGTTTTACCGGCAGATTAGTTTGGGTTTTGTTTCATCTTGAAGTGATTTTAGTGAAATGTTAGGAGTGATGAGGAGTCCAGATTGGACAAATACAAAGATTTACCGTTTGCTTTTTGGTCATTAAAGGCGAGTTCTGCAGGAACAAACTGACAGTCGTCTACGGTGGCCCTGAAGGACAAATCACTGGATGCAAACACATTTTAACGATCACAACGGCAATTAAAAGAGGAAAACAAACAGCGTTGCTTTTCTGAAAGCGAAACAGAATTCCAGAGAGCAAAGCGTAAAAAAATAAAAAAAAACTTTCAGAAAACAAAACCAATTTCCAGAAAATGAAAATGAAAAGTTCCTGGAACTGTGGGACGTCGCTGACTGGATGACATCTGTCCATCATTTCAATCAAAGGGTTCTTTTTAGATACTTGGTTGCTTGTTTGTTTTTAACTGACATTGTGGTCTTTTCATAGGATTTGCCTTTCAGGGCCACCGTAGTTTTCTAACGAAGACAAAGGCTGTGTCCAAATTCCCGCCCTAACCCCTGACTACTAAAAAACCTATATAGTGTGGCACTATGCCCTAAATTTTAAAATCAATTTGGACGCCGCGCTCACAACTTTGCTTTTTGTTTTGTTTTTTAATGGCGGATATGACAAAGTTAAAATCTGACTACGTCTGAAGATAAAAACATTGATGGTTTATTAATATTTAAATACATATTTTTGGCAAAAACTGTTCCGACACAATGCATTGTGGTCTATATTCGCCGATCTAGTCAACATCGATGCACACTGCTTTTTCACAGAGACTTCTGGGAAATTTCTAGGGCTCTTGAATTTGGAATTGTAGATTCAGACCGAACTAGAAAACGGAGAACGCGCTGTAGAGGGAGTAGGAAGGAATTCGGACCCAACCGTACAGCGGTTGCTCGAGGCCATCTTTGCTTTCGTCAGAAGCTTTTGAACGGTTTTATTTGAGCTTGGCTGTGGACTTTGGCACCAATCACGGATCTCACGCTCCACTTTCCTCTCTGCTGCGCCGTGTCCGAATAAATCATCTCTGCTGGTTTCGTTGCTGGTCTGGTTCTGGTTAGAACAGGGGCGGTTTCCTTTTTCGGCATGGGAGGGTGGTGTTGGGCGGCGCTAAGGGTCCGACGCGTGGTTACCTCCAGGACTTCTCTGCTGGTCAGCACGCAGTTCTCATCGGGGAAGCTCTCGCACAGGTGCTCAAAGACGCTCATGCTTTCTCTGGAACGGAAGGAGACGGTGAAATTCCTGAAGGTTCACAGTGACGCGGTCCGGACGGCGGGTTGCTCACCTGCTCACGGCGGCCCAGGTCTTTTTCAGGCGGTAGACGGCGTTGGACTGCAGAGCGGACAGGATGGCCCGTAAGGACGAGAAGTTCTTCAGCTGTCTGCATTCCTGCGGAGACGCGCGCGGCCCGTTAGCCGCCATGTCCGACCGCAACCTCGAGGGAGTTCGGACTCACACCCACCTGCGCGACGGTGATCCACCTCTCGATGATGCGTGCCCGGTGGGCGGGGCTGCTGTGCGGACAGCGAGGCGAGCCCGGCGCAGAGGGAGGGTACAGGAAGGTGGAGGCAGCGCAGGGGGAGGAAATGGGGGAGGAAGTGGAAGGGCTGGGGGAGGACGGGCAGAGGAGGGAGGTGATCACCCGGTTGGTGACGGCGTTGAACTGGGAGATGGTGGCGCGCACCGATGGCGCCTGCTTTGGATTCTGCTTCTTGTCGCGCTGGGACCAGACGCAGCCCAGGCAGTGGAAGGGAACGACTCGGACGAACAGCTCCTGGGGAGAAGCGGCGTTAAAGAGGAGCCCTCCCCCAACAGAAAAGCCGTTCAGGACGGAAACCTACGGCGTCCAGCCGGGTCAGCTGCTCCGCCACCTCTCTCACAGAGAAGTCCATGAAGTCGTGTTTGCCAGAAATCTGCCCTTCATCCTCCAAAGACTCGTCGGACTGTTTGCAATCTGTCAAACAAAAGCGTCCATGTTACGCGTCCTCAGACACGGAAGGTGGGCGGAGCTCCGCATTGAACAGAAATCCTGAGGTCGTCTCTGAGGTTACCTTGCTGCTGCAGCCGCTTGAGCAGGGCGTCGGCCTTTTGAGCCAGGCGTCTGAAGCAGATGCGGCCGTGGAGGTGGGCGCAGAGGAGCCGCAGGGCCGGGAAGTCCGCCGGCTCCTGGAAGTCCTTGCTGTACTCGTCCAGCCACAGGCGCAGCACCGGCAGCAGCGGACTGCGGGGGGAAAACGGGAGGAAAGGCGGTCAGGAGAAACCAGAAACATTGCAGAGCAAACGTCCAAACATTCGCTCACCTGCAAGAGCTGACGGCCTTTTCCAGGTTGGAGAGGGTCACTTCTCTGCAGAGGAAACAGGAAGTACGCGTCAAGCAAGCGGTACATTCAGGGACCATCGAGTCGATATTTTAGCCGCGTGATGACAGAATGCATCCTGTGAACGTCACAGATCTGAGCTCGTCTTCCTGTGGAAAATGTCCTGCAAGATCCACGCCGGCCTTGGTAACAGAGAGCCGACAGAGACCACGCCCACCCCGCCGCACATCTCTGGCATGAGCGACATCATCACAAACTGCATCTGAAGTCTTTCCTGTGGGCAGAAACGCGGCAGCTGGGCGCTCCACGGCGGCAAAAAGGTGGAACTTCCTGCAGAGGACCCTGAAGTTCAGAGGAAGGAAAGCCTTTCCCAGTCTGCCCCTGACCCCTGACCCCTGACCCTCAGAACAAAGTGGCAGCTTCAGAACATTCCAGCAGGTGAATCTCGAGTGATACTGACGGCGAGTTCCTCTGCTGGGCGTGTCCCGCTGTCAGGAATGGAACAGAAAGCTGCCTCACGTCGGGGAATCTGAGCGAAGACGTGTGGACTTCTTCCTCCTTTGAAAACGGCGTGCGTGCGTGCGTGTGGTGTGGCGTGATGCCGTCGTTCACCTGTGCCGTGACGACTTGAAAAAGTAGAACACGCCGGCGGCCAAAATCCGGCAGAGTCCTGATAAGGACAGCCATTGTCCCGAGACAATAAAGGCTTTAGAGGGAGGCAGAGCAGCAGGAGACGGGATTCGCTTTCAGGGGGGGTGGGCTTCTGAAAATGTCAGGCTGCTCTGTTTTGTGCTAAACAAAGAGCTTTCTAACTTAAGCAGAAACAATGAGCGTGAGCCGGCTGCGCAGCCGACTGCGTCCGCGTGCCTTCCGCCCCTCACCTCTGAAACAGCAGCTCCACCAGCGTCCTGGGGGAGGTGAAGGCCCTGTACGTCAACAGGAAGACGTGGACGAAGTCCGGCTCGCGGCTCTCGGGGTCCAGCAGGTGGGCGACCAGGCGCCCCAGCGTGCCGGCCTTCAACCTGCGCACCTTGACGGCGTGGTACTGGACGCAGCTGAAAGTGGATGCCGAAGGCTCCGCGCCCGGCGGGACGGGCTCCCTGCGCAGGGTGACGGCGAACACCGCGTCCTCCTCCTCCACGTCCACCCACTCCTGCACGGGGTCCTGCGGGGCGAAAATCGAACACCCACCATGAGTCGCACGAGAAAACATGACGACTGCAGCAGGCGAATGACAGAAAGAACGGATGGTCACGGCGATCACACGGTCAAAGTCCCTCCCCGCCCTCCTGATCCGTCCTCAAAGAGCCCCCAGCGGTCTTTTCCGTCTGACGACGCCGTTTTTAGGAGGAATCAAAACACCCGGGTGGTTTTCCAGAACATCGGCTCCTGATCCTCCAGGATCTGAGTGAACCTTCTTGATCTTCATTTTCTGAATAAATCTCCCCCATCATCAGAAAAAAAAGAGAGGCGTTTGTGGAAGTCATTAAGTGCTTGTGAGGTCAAAGGTTGAAACATGGCTGACATCATCTGTATAAATAGAACCACTGGTTGATGAGCAGGAGCAGGAAACCTGCAGCCTGAGACCAGAAAACGGATCCCGTCTGCGGAAGGTGGACGGATGAGTCCAAACATCTGTGTCTCTATCCGCAGACGTGATCGATCAGGATTTTACGTCAGAATCACACAAAAAGGAAAAGAAGACGCGTTTCCTGCAGGTTCAGGCCGCCTCGCTTTCTGCAGATCCCTGAAGGCTGGTCCAACCGACAAACTCAGTGAACCACCCGTCTGCCGGAACGCCACAAGGAAGCTAAAATGCCGCCGCCTTTCCTCCAGATCCACCTGTACCTCTTCATCTTAAGGTTTCTCAGCTGTTAGTCAGTGAGATTCAAACTGTGGAGAGACGTTCAAGTAACAAAGACCTGTGTTTCTGCAAAGCATTTCACTTTTGTTATGTAATAACTTTTGTTAACTTACAGTGTTCCTATGCTTTTAATAGACGCACATCTTGCATCGCTTTACTGGTCACATATTTAAATGTTTAAATGTTTTTCTGAATACTTGTGCTTTTCTGAATCTTTAAACAGTTTGGTGAAGATTATTATTATTGTTATTTTTTTGATAAATCAGTTGTTACAGAACCAAAGAAATCTACTCATAAAATCAGTTTTTCTATTAATAACTGGATGTTGGTTTGCTTTGCCTTCATTTTCAGCAATGAGTACTGAACAAACATGAGAGCAGCAGCTTCAGACCCAGCAGACAACTTTTCCCATCATTCACCACCACATCAGCCTCATATTAGATATATTAATTATAGGAGATGCATTTTTGATAAGGGGAATCGCGGCTGAGCCAAACACACGAGGGGCTCTCCGCCTCCTGCAGCTGGTCGCTCACCGGCGTCCCGGCAGGACGCCAGAAACCGGACCGAAACGGGAACCTACCATGCTGAAGTCCCACTTCCCCATCTCTCCTGCGGACGTGAGCGAAGCCGTCTTGAGGGGAAGGGGGGTGGGGGTTCCGGTAATTAGGGCGTTAATTGCGGCCTGAGCCGCTCCGCTGGGAGAGTCATTGTTCAAACCCCGGATCCTCCAAACACCGTCCGCCTTTCGTGCCGCACGGCGACGGTCTGACCGCGGGAGGAGGAGGAAGGGGGGGTTGACGGGGCGAGGACGAAACGCCGGAGGAGGCTGAGGGGGCGGAGCCAACAGCCAGCTGCATGCTCATTGAGTGCACGCGCTAACAGCTGATGATCGGTGCGCGCGCGTGCACGTTGTGTTGACAGAAGAAGCCCCGCCCAGCATCGCAGCTCTCGTCTACGTGAGACCGCGCGCGCGCGCCTCCGGTAGAAGGAGCACAGGTGAGGCCGGCGTCACAGAGAGGCTCCTCCCGCAGAAATCCCGGTTTCCACCGAACGTCCGCGGAGCCTGCACAAGAAATCCGTGACGTCATGAGAAAGTCCAGCTCAGCAGCGAACCGCCGTTCAGGGAAGAGTCATGACGTCATGGCTCCTGAAAAACGGGTCCGACCTCACGGTCCTCATTCCATCCAGAGCTGGTTTCAGTCCGGAGACAAACAGAAACAGCACGCGGCTATTTTTACCCGATCTATAAATAGATCGACATAAACTCACAGAATAATTAGAGTTTATTTCAGCTTCTGACAAAAACACAACTTTAACACAAAAAAGAACCAACGGATCGTTCTGCTACCTCACTGAATACACCTTTTAAATCTTTGTGTATTCTATCAGGTTTATTAAGACTTTAAATGAATGAAACTTTTTGAAAAATCTTTTAAATACTTACAAAGATTTTTGAAGTGAGTCTGGCTCAGGGATCGGTGACCTTTAGCCCCTACAGACTCATTTCAGAGCCACAAAGTCTAACTTAATAAATTCACCCTAAAGAAAAGAACGGCAAGAACTTTGCATCTATGTTGTCGTTATTACAAAAATAAAACATGAACAATAAATGAATAATACACAAAGAGAAACAGACTTTTTTTTCCATACAAAATCATTTTTAGCATTTTTTTACCATAAACTGTAAACCTAAATGAAAAAAATCTAATCGGGGGTTAATTGATTCACCGTCTCATTTTTATCTTTTAAAATTCTTTGGTTATTTTCAAAACTGGACAGCCGACCCTATAATCCAGTCATGCTTGAAAGGACAGAGTAAAAAAGCCACAATAGAGGGGTATAGAGGCTCTCAATAGATGGGTTAAGAGAAGCTATTAATAGAGGGTAGAGAGCCAGAATAGAGGGGTAGAGAAGATAATAGAAGAGAGCAAAGAGGTAGTAATAGAGAGCTATAAAAGAGGGGCAAAAGAGGGGTAAGAGAGCTATATGGAGGGTAGAGAGCCCTATAGAGGGTAAGAACCAAGAGAGAGAGAGCCACATAGAGGGGTAAGAGAGCCATATGAGGGGTTAGAGAGCACTATGAGGGGTAGAGAGCCACTATAGGGGTAGAGTATAGAAGAGAGCCACTATGGAGGGGTAAGAGAGCCACAATATAGGGGTAAGAGAGCCACTATGGAGGGGTAAGAGAGCCACTATAGAGGGGTAAGAGAGCCACTATGGAGGGGTAAGAGAGCCACTATAGAGGGGTAAGAGAGCCACTATGGAGGGGTAGAGAGCCACTATGGAGGGGTTAGAGAGCCACTATAGAGGGTAAGAGAGCCACTGTAGAGGGGCAAAAGAGCCACTATGGAGGGGTAAGAGAGCCACTATGGAGGGGTAAGAGAGCCACTATGGAGGGGTAAGAGAGCCACTGTAGAGGGGCAAAAGAGCCACTATGGAGGGGTAAGAGAGCCACTATGGAGGGGTAAGAGAGCCACTATAGAGGGGTAAGAGAGCCACTGTAGAGGGGCAAAAGAGCCACTATGGAGGAGTAAGAGAGCCACTATAGAGGGGTTAGAGAGCCACTATGGAGGGGTAAGAGAGCCACTATGGAGGGGTAAGAGAGCCACTATGGAGGGGTTAGAGAGCCACTGTAGAGGGGTAAGAGAGCCACTATAGAGGGGTAAGGAGAGCCACTATGAGGGGTAAGAGAGCCACTATGGAGGGGTAAGAGAGCCACTGTAGAGGGGCAAAAGAGCCACTATGGAGGGGTAAGAGAGCCACTATGGAGGGGTAAGAGAGCCACTATGGAGGAGTAAGAGAGCCACTATGGAGGGGTTAGAGAGCCACTATAGAGGGGTAAGAGAGCCACTGTAGAGGGGTAAGAGAGCCACTATGGAGGGGTTAGAGAGCCACTATAGAGGGGTAAGAGAGCCACTATAGAGGAGTAAGAGAGCCACTATGGAGGAGTAAGAGAGCCACTATGGAGGAGTAAGAGAGCCACTGTAGAGGGGCAAAAGAGCCACTATGGAGGGGTTAGAGAGCCACTATGTAGAGGGCTAAAAGGAGCCACTATGGAGGGGTAAGAGAGCCACTGTAGAGGGGCAAATAGAGCCACTATGGAGGGGTAAAGAGCCACTAGGAGGGTATAGAGAGCCACTATAGAGGGTAAGGAGCCCTGTAGAAGGGGTAAGAGAGCCACTATGGAGGGGTGTAGAGAGCCACTATAGAGGGTAAGAGAGCCACTATGGAGGAGTAAGAGAGACATATGGAGGAGTAAGAGAGCCACTGTAGAGGGGACAAAAGAGCCCATATGGAGGGGTTATAGAGCAATATGAGGGGTAGAGAGCCATAGGAGGGGTAAGAGAGCCACTATGGGGTTATAGAGACAACTATAGAGGGAGAGACCAGTAGAGGGCAAAAAAAGCACTATGGAGGGGTAAGAGAGCCACTATAGAGGGGTAAGAGAGCCACTATGGAGGGGTTAGAGAGCCACTGTAGAGGGGTAAGAGAGCCACTATAGAGGGGTAAGAGAGCCACTATGGAGGGGTAAGAGAGCCACTATGGAGGGGTAAGAGAGCCACTATGGAGGGGTTAGAGAGCCACTGTAGAGGGGCAAAAGAGCCACTATGGAGGAGTAAGAGAGCCACTATAGAGGGGTTAGAGACCCAACAAAGTTGCAAAAGAACCACTTGTGGCTCCAGAGCCTCACATTGCAGACTCATGAACTCTCTGAACATTTGGTTCATTTTTTCTGCCCTCATTGAGCCCACAATGGTCTTTTTCTTCATGTAATGAGTCTTTGTCTTCTTACATATTTGCCACAGACCCTCAGCAGTTCAGTAACAAAAGGAGAAACTGCAATTAGTCTCTATTAGACGCATGAATGGGTGATGAGGCCACAGGAACAAAAGAGCACCACTCTACCACTGCGGCGCTGAAATATCAACACTGAGCTTTTTAACAGAAAAGATCTTATCAAAGTGTTGCTTTCTTTGCTAGAAAAAGATCAAACTGAAATCTGAGACTTTTTCCACAGAACTTTTCTTCCACGATGTTCTAAACGAAAACAATGATGGAGAATCCCAGAGGAAAAGCCGGAGAATAATGAATCAACATGAGAACACTGGAGCGTTCATGAATGAGAGAACCAGAGGAAACCCAAATCCCTACCTGAGTATTTATGACCAAGATAGCTGCAATAAAGTTCAGAGAGTCTGGATTATTGTTGGACTTCTTCTGTTACCCGACACAGGTTGTGTTTTTCCTGTTGTGAAGACAACAGACACCGCAGATGGATCATGGAGGCGGTGGGGATCCGAAAGCGAGCCCACACTTCCATGAACCGGGATGGGGGGGGCCTTCCTGCTCTCTCACATCTGGAGCAAAGTCCTCCAGAAGAAAACGGACATCAAGGGGGCGGAGTCACCTGTAAAGTTTGACAGGTGACTCCGCCTCGGCCACAACTGTTTTTGTACACGTCACATCATTACCATCTGATGATGACGAAGATGGAAGACGTCCGTCCAAACATGTCAGGTATGTGAAAAAACAACAACAAAAGAACCAAGAAGTCAAGGAGCAAGATGTGTCCAAACAACCTGGGACATGTTTGGTCGAGTTCTCCAACTGGTGTTTGACATAAACGGCATCTTAACACTTTAAAATATAAATGTTATTGAGCAAAATTTGCTTTTTTTATTTTAACAGGAAGTTCTTAGATTATGCCCTCAGGTATTTAAGAAATCTTTTTCTTCTTAAGAGTTCCCTTAAGGTTAATACAAAACTGTCAAAAACAAGAGAAAAGAAAAAGACAAATCTAACTTTTCAAAATCGAATTTTGGACAAAATTAAAATCACTTTTTGAAGGTTGCTTCTGAAGAAAAGGAAGCTTTTCTAGTGAAAAACAAAACACTTTTTTTAAAAAAAATCACCTAAAATCAACTGTCAAGCATGGCGTTGTGAGAGGCATGGTAGGGGCTTGCTTTGCCGTGACTACACGGTCTGTGACACCCTCAGCACCCACAGACACCCACAGAACCGGGCCACATGGATTAGGATGAAGACGAGGGGAGAACAGAGCACGAGTTAACGGCATTGATGAAAGTGGAACGGCCTGAAGGAGCCGATGAAGAGCCAAAGATCAGCTGAAGAGTCCAGACGAGCAGCACTATTTCAAAGATTCTGCTTCTCTGTGTCCTCAAACGGTTTGATTCTGATGGTTAGGTGGCATCTCCCAGGAGGGGGGAGGCTCTGCTGAAGACGGAAACGTTCAAATCTTACTTCAGGCTTGGGTTTGGCGTCCAGCAGCTGGAAGCTCCTGAGCCACACGCCGGGCTCCGCGTCCGTGTGGACCCCCTCGCCCTGACCGGCCTTCAGCCACGGCATCCTCCTCATCCTGCCGCGGAGGCCGTGGGGCTCGCCGTCCTCATGGCCTCCTCCTCCTCCTCGGCACACGGGGAAAACGGTCCTCATCCCTGGCTCTGCTGCATCACGCGCTCCTCAGCTCTCTCCAGCATCGGCTTCATCATCTGTGAGGAGGAGGAGAACTTGAAGGCGAGTTTCCTCAAGACGCCAGATCTTTAGGATCTGCAGTCTGTGGTGAAACCCAGATTTAAAAAAACCTAAAGATGCTGACTGCAAGCTGGGACAAACGTCCACATCGTTCAGTTCAGGGAGATAAATCAGCGGAAAAGAATGCAGACTCTGCTTCTTCCCCCGGGGCTCACAATCAGAAACATTCTGATTCAGTCTGAAACTCCATGGAGGTGAAGAGTCACGGCACACTCAACGCCTCCTGCTGCTCCTCCTGTGCTGGATGTGCATGTTCGTTCTGGTGAAGCTGGAGGAGTCACTCAGGCATTTATCTCTGAGGGCTGATTGTTCTCTGCCTCAGTGGGCGGAAGATGCAGTGCGCATGCGCGCGCGTGTTTGTGGGGATTTGGCCTCCTCCGTGCTCCCCTGGCTGCGTTTGTCGCTGTCCATTCAACAGTTTCTCACTTCACTGCAGCTCCGCGCGCTCCCACTACGTCATCACCTTCTACACCCGAACTCCCGCCGAAGAACAGAACAGGTGACCAGCTGCTGCCAGGTGTTGTACCTGAGCGCGTGCGTCGAGCTGGACGAGTGCACAGCCAAGGCTTTCCTACTGCGTCTGCGCAGAAGCACGCGCAGCAGGTGCAGACCCCTCCCCGCCCTGATTGGTTTGTCACATTCAAACGCATTTCCTGCACACCGTAAAGCTTTTCGCGCGCTGGTCGTCTACAGTCCCGCGTGAAGTGGGGATCTGAATCCTCGTGTCATTTGAAGTCCCATTGTTCCGCGTTTGACCCGTCCTGTGGGGGAGCGGTGGGCTGCAGACATTTGGGTGGTCTGACCCCCCCCCAATCCAAGTGTCAAACAGGCAGGTGATGTGTCCCTGGATTTGAACTCATGACCTTCCAGTCACAGGGCAGACACTCTACCACAGGGCCTGTGGCAGAGGACCCTCAGGCTCCTAGACCCCTAGTAGAGGACCCTAGTCTGGGTGAGAACCCCCCCCCCACCCCCCATAGAGGATAAGAGGGGCGTTTTTCTTTAATGTATATTTTTTCATCAGAAAACGAATAATAGATTCTGAAAGACCATCCTCACTTTGTAATAAAGCTCAAATGTCTTTGTCTCTGTCAACCTCATTGCCAGGAAGCCTAACCCAGGTGAGGGGGGCGCGGGGGCGGGAAGCAGGCTTCACAATGGGACGCTCTTTGTAAAGGTTTATGCAATCAAAGAACTTTCCAGGAATACACATCTTTCTGACTGATTCAGGAGTGTCCGATAGTCTCTTTAAGCAAACTTCCTAAATCAGGGGTCCCCAAAGGGGCCCAGAGGGCCCGCCTCCTGCTGGTTTCCAGGAACCCTGCCTCATCTGCTGCTGATCACCTGGATCAGGTGCGTTTAGCCAATAAGGAGCTTCAGTGGCAGGTTGGTTAGAAAACATGGACACCAGCCTTTTATGTGTTTTCCAGGCATCTGGACCATCTTTTCATTATTTCAGCTTGTTTGAAATCGGAGGAGGAGGATTTAGTTCTCAACTTCTACTGAATCACTGTTGACAACTACGACTTCCTGCAGCCGTTTTGCTGTGGCTGATCTATGGCAACTTCCTGAAGGACCAATGTTTGTAAAGTAAACCTACTTGTAACTTGTAGTTAGTTTATTTCATTCTTCACAAACGTGGCTGTTTCCAGATCCCCTTTGAGTCATTCAACAACACATTTGGAATTAAAACAAACTTTTTTATTTTTTATTAATAAAGTTCACTGGGGGTGATATCAAGGGCGTTTGCAGCCTTGCTTCCCGATTGACCAGATGTGCTTAACCCTTGTTCTATCCTATGACCCCCCCCCCCCTTCCATGGAGGTGTTCTCCTACCATGGCAAAGGTGGATAAAGGTGGAGAGGATATCATGTAATCCATGGACACCAGTGAAGATCACAAATCATTGAAGAAAAAAGGTTCAGAGCTCTGTCTAGTGGGTCTAGATGACCCCACTGTCTAGTGGGTCTAGATGACCCCACTCCCAATGTTAACGTGTCTAGGATAGAACAAGGGTTACAGCCCTTTGGGTTCACACAGAAACCAAAATAGCTGCAGCCAATTTTTGACATTTGACATCCTTTTCCACGATTTGACACAGAAAAACCTCAAGGGATTCCCTTACGAAATGATGATGTGTTGAATGCAAACAGAGGTGTAAGGCTTGAGGATCTCTGCTGGGGGAGTCCTGTGAGGAACAGCCAGCAGCCTGTTTGAGGTCATTGCTGTGAACCAGGCTAAGCTGTAGGTAAACGTGTTTGGTTCCGTTCAACAAGAAAGCCTCAACCTCTGAAAAGCAGAAGAGGAGGATCCAACAGATAAATGTCCGCTTTGTTTACAGTCATGACATCATGTATCCTAAATCTGCCTTGACGCTCTCACCGCGTTTCCTTTTGCAATGAGCCCCACACACAAACGAGTACGGCTGAGTAGTAATTTTACTACTTCCTTTTACTTAAATACCTATGAATCATGTCCTGTTTCTGCCAAAGTTTGTCATTTTAAGAGCACCTCTGGTCTCCTCTGGTTCTCACCTTTGAGACTTACAGATTTGTTACTGTTCATTTGATTTTCACGTTGATTTCAAGTATTTATTTTGCTTAAATTGCTGTGAATCAGGAGCAGACACAAAAAATATAGTTTGAAAAAAAAAACCCAGTGATGTAGAAAATACGCTGGGCGGGGCCACAGTCTTCCTGCTCCGCCCCCATTCCGAGCCTCCCCATGCAGACCAACAGATCCATGAACGTCTGTGTTTTCCTGGTCTGAGCTGGAATCTGGATCAGAACCGGACGGATGGATGGATCTGATACTGCTGCAGTTTTTGTTGCCCCCCGTAATGTTAGCTTGGGGGTGTGAGGGGCAGCAAGCTAGTGGGAGCGCGTGTCAACATATAGCTCTCAACAACGGGCAGGGAAAGGTTTCTCCGCACCAACGACCCCGCCCACAATTACTGATGAACTCCTGCTTTCCTGCAGAAACTGTCCTAGAAAACGACACAGGCTTTTGGACTAAAAACGGCATCAACATAACTCAAAGACAGCTGTTAATGCCTCGAAGATAGATGAAAAGATCACTGTAGTGGGACTTTTCATTCTCTTTGAACGTATTTGGTATTTTGAACGTCTTCATGGACAAATTCAGCTTCATTCAGGCTCAAATTGCTTTTTTTTTTTTTTACTGGAAGAAATCTTAAAGATTCAAGATTCAAGATTCAAGAGGTTTTTATTGCCATATTCTGTGTAGCTACACAGAGTAGGAATTTGTTTCGGTGCAAATGTGCAACATAAAACAGAAGAACAGTGAGCAACAAAATTTGTACACAATGGTCCGAACAAAAATATAAATATAAATAGAGGCAGTAGTGCAAGGAGTGTCAAAACAGTGCAAACTGAGAATGTTCAAGGTGCAGGTAGTGGGCTGGTGACTGATTGGACATTGAGGTGGAATTTAGGGGGGGTTACAGGGTGTTTAAGAGTCTGACTGCAGAGGGAAAGAAACTGTTCTTGTGTCTGGAGGTTCTGGTCCTGATGGACCTCAGCCTCCTGCCTGAAGGGAGTGGCTCCAGTAGACCATGACCAGGGTGAGACGGGTCGGCAGCTATCTGGCCTGCACGTCCCCGGGTTCTGGAGACATACAGTTCCTGGACAGATGGGAGGCTGCAGCCAATCACCTTCTCTGCTGAGCGCACAATACGCTGTAGCCTGTTAATGTCCCTGGTTGTGGCACTAGTGTACCACACGGTGATGGAGGAGGTGATATGGATTCAATGATGGCCGTGTAGAACTGCACCATCATCCGGGCCGGCAGCTGGGCCTTCTTCAACTGCCGCAGGAAGTACATCCTCTGCTGGGCCTTTTTGAGGAGAGAGCAGATGGATGGCTCCCACTTGAGGTCCTGCGTGATGGTGGTGCCGAGGAAACGGACAGAGTCCACAATGGTGATGGTAGAGTCTGTCAGGATGAGAGGGGGTGAGGGGGCTGTGACTTTCCTGAAGTCCACTATCATCTCCACTGTCTTCTGGGTGTTCAGCTCCAGGTTGTTGATGCTGCACCACGACCCCAGCCGGTCCACCTCCCTCCTATAGGCAGACTCATCGTCATTAGAGATGAGCCCGATGAGGGTGGTGTCATCTGCAAACTTGATCAGTTTGACAGAGTCAAGATAGGAGTTCTGGTGTCAAGGACAGAACTGGAGACGATGAATGTGCTGGAAAAACAGAGAAACCTTGGGGTTCATTTTTGCTTGTCTGGATTCAATACCAGAATCAGTATTTCAGCCTCTGATGTTTGCAATCATATGGATCTGATATCCTCAAGCCCATTTTTGCTAGTTTGCCACCAAATATTAAAGAGAGAAATAGATGACCTCTGTGTTGGGAGCTCCGCCCTCAGATGCTGGATGCCTTAAGCTCAGGTAAAGACTCGTGTAAACGGTTGTTTTTATGTTTCACTGAAATCTTCCTGTTAGACGTGCTTTGGGTTTTTTCTGGGATCTGCATTTAAAAAAGAATCATTTTACACGTGACAAACACTGTACCAGCAAAAGGTTCTGCAGCTTCTGTTGAGCTCCGTTTTCCTGGACAATTGTTCAACCTGGAATAAGGCAGAATGTATCAAAAGGGTTGGATTTCAAAGCGCTGAAGGCCACGATGTCAAATGTTCGTAAGGTGAAACTTTCTGCATCAACAATGGATTCGTTTCGAGCAGCGGAACAAAGAGGAGGAAAAGGCTGCAGGTGAATGTCAGATGATTCTCTCAGGTTCTGTTCCTCCACCCACCCATCCTTTCTCTGCACCTTCTCGTTGGCGTTGGGGGTGACGCGGCGCCCATCCCGGCTGTAAAGTTATACAGCCTTTTACGATGAAAGCCGTGAGTCACCGTGACATTCTGTTGTCATGTGTTCTCCTGTAACGAGGACGAGACGCCCCCTCTGTTGGTGCAACAGCTCACACAGAACATCAGTGTTGTCACAACAAAACGCCCTGAAGGCGCCGCTGGGGCGACCTGGCAGCTCCCTGCAGCTCTGAAGGGAGATGGACGACAACCTTCGTCACAAACCCAAAACGAGGTTGGGACGATGCCCAAGGACGACACTGAGGCGTCCGATGTGCAGTGGAGGACAGTTGCTTCTGCAAAGTCCATACATTTCTGATACGCTAAAGTCCCCATCTGATCATCTTTGGATCTATTTTCAAAGTGTTCCCAGTGGAATTATGAAGATGCTGTTTTTAGCCAAAATATTTTTAAAAAAGTGTGTTGTTCTCTGGGACATAGTGTCTGCAGAGCAGCAGGAGTTCACTAGAAATTCCCCTCTGAGTTTTGGGTGGGGAGTAAACCCTCCTCCATTTCCCATCATCCCTTTGTTTACATGTCTTGCCACTAGCTTACAGCCCCTCGCACCCCCAATCCTAAGATTAGCGGTGCAGCAAAAATGGCAGCAACATCAGAGCTGTCCATCCGTCCAGTTGTGATCCAGATTCCAGACCAGGAAAACAGAGACGTTCATGATGATGATCAGAATGGAGCAGATCAGAGAGACTGTGGCCCCGCCCAGAGTAGTTTACATCACAAATACGGTCTTTTTTAAACAGCTTTTTTCGTCTCCACCCGGTTCACAACAATTTGAATAAAGAAATACTCAGTAATGCTATTTTAAGCCTAATTTTCTAGATGCCCTCCGACATCAGAAAAATGCCAGAAGATGTTAAAAAAAACCCAAAACCCCATTTTTATCAGAGTGGGTCTTCAAATTTGTTAGCATTTGCACTGACTCACCTTAAAGCGATTTATCCATTTCTGAGCTCAGAATGGCCAACCTCACCTCGAGGTGATACATTTAACATGGAACAAAAGAGGTGAAGTCTTTCCAAAACGTTGCTGTTTGGGGCATTTCCAGAATAGATGTGTGATTGTTTCAGTGTCTAATGTACAAAAGGAGCTGTTTCTATCAATGTGTATGTGTTCTGAGGATGCAGCATCTGTGAAGACGTATAGAGCAATCGTCCCGAGGTTTATTTGAGATCAAAGACTTGGAGGACAAAGTCCAAACTTTCTTCCACTCAATCAATGTCTGGGGCAAATTTTCTCCAATAGTGGGTCACATATGGTGCAGCTGCGATAACTTTCTGAAACAGGGATCTATTTTTTATTTGTTGAAGGTCTCGTGGTTACGGAGCCCCTAAAGGGACATGGAAGAAAAATAAATTGAAGTAAAGAAAAAAAAAACTGGAGCTCACCAGTCACTACCTTACAGAGCCTCTAAGGGATATTGAAGAAGAAAACTAATTAAAGTAAAAAAACACAAAAAAAAAACCCTAAAGACAGTTTTTTTTGTTTTACTTCAGTTTAAGCAAAAATGTATATTTTTATTTTCTTTAATGTCCCTTGAGAGGCTCCGTACATAGTAAAGCAGATCTTACCAATATTCAGGAACAGTATTGACCTTTCCTTCACCCCCTATCCTGCTGATCTCACTAATGTCCTGGGATGATTCTGTTGAACTAAATCTTTTAATTATTTTGGGTAAATTCTATATACATAAATGTTGATTCCTTAGAATCAAACCGTAGTTTTTTACGTTTCATAAAGAACTCTGCTTTTTTTTTCCATCCGTAAACATCATGGAAAACAAACTTGCTATGGAACTTCAAAGTATCATATGTAACTTGCAGCTTTTTGATAAACCCCCTAAGTTAAGAATCATTGAAATGTCTATGTAACCTCCTTTATATTTTATTTTAATATCTTTTATTTAAGTTTGTTTTTTTCTGTATTATTGTTATAATGTTTTATTTTATATTGCATTTGTTGTTTGTACATGTAGTTTACATTTTTCTGTTTTTCTACACTTGTCATAATTGTATACAACTCTCACAAATTGTAAACCTAAAGTGTTTTTTCACAAAAAGAAAAAAAGAAAAGATTCTGTTGAGCTGTCTCCACCTTGTGGCAACGTAAGTGAACTACACCCTTTGTGTTTGTCAACGCCTGCAGTTCCCTGTACAGTGTATCCCAAACATACAGAGCATGTTGATCAACTTATTGATCAATTTTTTTTAATCAAACCTTTTGATTCTGTTGCCAATTACAAATGAGGATAACTTGTGTGATTAGTTGCCTCCTCCATTCTCATGTGAATTAGCCAAAGAATGATTGTGTGTTTAAAAAGCCACCGGTATTCCCCTCTTCATGAGTGACAATGGTAAAGACAAAGGAGCTGTCTGAGGACATCAGAAATGCAAGTATCTGCAATAAGAAACCCCGTCTGAAGTGATGGTAGATGTGGTGTCGAGCGTTTCGACAAATTGCCAAAACTGTATTGTGTCAATGCTATGACACTAACACCTGTTAGACCTTAAAAATCCCTGCGGGACTCAATTAACACTGATTTAAGACCCCCCTCAGAAAAATGCCACAAAATCATGTTGAAAACACCAAAAGCATAATTTTTTATTGGAGCGGGTCTTACCAGGTTAAAAGAAAAGCATGTTTCAAACTCCAGGGCGCCAGAGGGCGCTGTTGTCTTATCGAACTGGTTTCAAACTCCAGGGCACCAGGGGGCGCTGTTCTCTTATCGAACCTGATCGCAATTGCGGTTTCACGTAAAAAAGAGAAACTAGCGGAGTGTCTCAAAGCCTCAAAATTCTCCAAACGCAGTTTAGTTATTAGTGAAAGTCACCAAGTCCGCATCTTTTCTGCGACTCCGGTAAGCAACGGAATTTCAGCTTTTAGCAGAGAACAGCTTTGATGGTGAACCCAACGGGTGCAGCTGGGTAGCTAACATTAGCTAGCGGCGAAAAAACACGCGAACCAACTCGATTCGCGCTGATTTTATGGAGGTATCGCATTTGTTTCAATTAAACATTCTCTGTTTTGGTTTACAGTGATGTTATCTGATGATTAATAATTGATTTGTGTTTTATTTAACCGTCTGCGGTCACGCTAAGTTGTTAGCCGCTAATGTTAGCCGTCCGTTGCACCCGTGTCCAGCAGGTCGCGTGCGGTCTTTTTTCATCGGATATTGGCCCCAAACCAGGCCGGGCGTGAATATAGATAAACGGGAGCTTCTGTCGCGACAGCATGGCGGCCGTTCACTTGCTGGGATGGGACGAACAGCAGGCCTACGACGAGCTGCTGTACTGGGACAGTGTGATCCAGCGGGGTCACCGCCTCCTGCCCGAGGACTATGACAGGTACGCCCCCCCCCCGCACGCACGCAGAACACCGCAAGAGCTGACAGCAGCTCCTGGGTACGACCGACACCCCGCAGCACCCTCACCTGAAGTCTTAATGTCTTTGACACAAGACGGTCCAGATGTTTGCCTTTCCTTAGTTAATAGAATAAAAACGTTATTATTATTTAGAAAATATGCAGTTCCTGAAGCCCTGGTCCAAGTGGACCAAAGGAAAACGCAGCATGGTGACGTCATTTTATCCTGTGTGTTTTATCTATTGGAGAAAATTTATTCCTGACTTGCCCTGGAAAAATATTTGGACCCTACATCAGAAATTTCTAATCAATAACAAGAATAGAGACGTCTTCTACAAACGTCTACATAGAATCTATCCCACTAATCAGTTTATGCTAAAATATATAAGACAATTGACCCCAACTGAGCTCTTTGTACAGAGAACACCCAGAAACAATCACTCACCTGTTTTGGAATTGTAATATTGCAAAAACAAAGTTTGGAAAGAATGTGTACATTTTATAAATCACAAACTTGACTCACAGTTTCAGATGAAATTTGAATATACCCACACAAAAAGAACACAAAATCGCACACACAATTGGCAATTAATCTAATTTTGATATTTGGGATGTTTCACATTCACAAATCAAATTTTTCTTCATCACAACTTTCTTGCGCTGTAATATTTAAAGAATTAGAATCTTATTTATAAATTATATCTATTATTTTGAACAAAAAAGCGTATTTAGGAGTATTTATGAAACTGTCTTTGAACATTTTCAATGTATAGTAATCTGTTTTGCAATATTTATCTTGTAATATATATGCCATCCACTGGCATTCTCATTGTTATTGTTCTTGTCATGCATATTTGTTCTATGTGTTTTGAACAATAAAGCATAAAAAAGAGCAGACATTGGGGGGGGGAAACGGTAAAGCACATGGTTTGAGGAACTATCAAGTCTCACTCCAATAATCTTTTAAGCTTATTTTTCCTTAAAAAGTCCTCAATCATCAGGAAAATGTCAGAAGAACATGTTTTAAAAAAACAGCATTTTCATCAGAGTGGCTCCAACACAGCAGGCCGCTGTCGAGCAGCTTTTACTTCCTACCTGTTCTCCTCCTTTAGCCTCATCGTCGGGTAGAATTTAGAAAACAACGTTGACATTTGTGGATCCATTTGGATCCGTTCAGGATTCACCGCGTCTGCATCTTTGACATCGGACCGACTCCCAGCACACACATGAGCAAACGTGTGTGGTTGAGGAGGATCCCGGGTTTTGGCAGAGGTCAGACCGTCACGCCGCCGTTTGTGCTTTTGTCCCCGCAGATACGAAGAGCTGCGATACTGGTACGACTGTCTGTGTTACGAGGAGGAGCTGCGGCAGTATCACGAATACGTGGCTTCCATTGGAACTGTGGAGGAAAAACCACAGGTTGAGGTAACGCTTGGTTCAGCATGTTGCTTATTTTTCCTTTTAAACCTTTTTAGTTTTGTTCTCCTGATAAAGACGGATCTTCCTTTAGCTGTTTTGCTGTTTTTGTGGCAGTTTTAGAGACCCACTCCAGTGTTTTCTTGTGGCGTTTTTCTGGTGATGCAGGACATAGCTGAAGAAAATTAACAATACAAGTTTTTCTCTCAAATGAATCAGGAGCAGATGAAAAATGCGGTTTATAAGATAACTTTTGCGACGTGGACAATATTCTGATCAGGCCACAAGCCCTCAGCTCTTGGCAACGGGAAGGGGCGGCGGGGTTGCTCTGCACCAACAGGTGAATTTCTAAAGAACTCCTGCCGCTCTACAGAAACTAGGGGTGGCCCGTTTGACACGGCGCTTCGGCGCGCGGTTCACTTTCATGAAACAGTGTTTCTGCACAATGTTTCGGGGCGTGTGTCAACTCGTGCAGATCACGTGGTTGATGACGTATGACGCGCCAAATGCTTCGTTTGGTCGAACCACGGTTCAGATGTCCCTTGCGTTTTGAACAGTTGGGCGCGCTATTCTCTAGAAACACGAAATGAATCCCGAACGTTTCCCGGTCAGTTCTATTGTTTCCCCTGTATCAGAATCAGCGTCAGTTCATTGCACTTTACCGTGACTCCTGGGAAAAAACTTACTGTGGCTCAGGTCTACTCGATTTCTCCTAATAAAAAAAAAAACGCATGATTGTTGTGTATAAAAAAAAAACTTCAATGAATTTATAATGGCAATGCAGTTTGTTATCTGTAGTGATAGCTCAGTGGAATGATTGACAGGAGTCACATCCAGAGGTCCTGGGTTTGAGGCCAGCTATTTACAAATTTTTTTTTTTTTGCTTTGCGTTTTTTTTCTTCTTCATGTGATGTTTCCTACATGTGTTGTTTTGTAACACTCTACAGTTCATTTAGAGTCTTAATATATCTGTCGTGGGTTGACTATGGAACACAAATGAACAAAAAAACAACTACTTAAGTCAAGAAATGTTCTTTAACCATCATAATTTCATTGAACCCAATCACACTCCATGAATCGCGCACCCGATTACATTATAGGTACGTGCCCGTGTTTACAATGATTCCCTATTGTCCGTCTAGCGACTTCCATCTGTACGCGCGTAAGTGCTCCAACTTAAAAATTCCTCCCAAAGTCAAACAAAAAAAAAAATTGAAATGATCTCACCCCGTCCTTCGGGTTAACGTCAGGGAGTCTCAGTTTGCTCCTGGTCACTTTCCAGCCACGTCCATCCCCAAAAGAAATTAATAATAATCCCCGCGGCAGTATTTTGAAAGGTCCACGTCAGATCCTCCTCTGTAACTCCCGATGGTCGGTGCGTTCTTGCTCCTTGGAAGGGCCCTCGTAGTCTCCCTTTCCGTCTCGTCAGAGTTTTCGCTCTCCTTAGGCCTCCTGCCCACATTGTCTGTCCCTTTTTAACCCGGAAGCCATGCCGTCTGTTAACGCACCCCAGCTGATCGCATCAGCTGTGAGGAGTGACGTCAGCGGCATCCCCGGTACACAAATACCCAAATTACACACATACACTAAAATAAAAGGAAAACATAGGACCTCTTCACCTCATAGGGTGTAAAATACAGAAAACATGATACACTTATGTGGCTTTGTCACAGTTTTACGTTGTTCTTTTTAATAATCATTAACAACGTTGTTTTGTTTTACGTTTTTTTTCATCATCAACATCATTTCCACATTGAAGTGTTACAAGGAGCTTAGTTGAAACATATGTCGATATACATCCAGTCCGCCACCAGATGCCGCTATTCGGTGTGGTTTCGACGCCCTGAATGGGTGGTTCATCTTTCCGGCACAATTACAAGAACCCCAATGAGGCTTCATGGGGCTTCTATTCCCATCCCTAACAGAAACTATGTTCTAGAAAACAACACAGATTTTTGGATTTTTGTCTAAAAAACGGCATAATCGTCATTAAAAGACCGCTGGGAACGCTCTGGAAACAGATCAGGAGATGATGGGAGTGGGTTTTTAAAGCTGGCTTGTTTTTCCCCTGACATTTAAACTGTTACCTCTGATGTACGTCTCACTCCTGCCTCTGAAGGAGCCTGTTGCCCCGCCCAAACACATAAGCGCCCACGATCGCATCGTGATGGCCAAACACTCGGAGGTGTATCCGTCAGCAGAGGACCTGGAGGCAGTGCAGACCATCGTCTCTCATGTGGAATGTGCTCTCAAGGCTGCGTCTGACCAGATCGATGCTCCGAAGGCTGACGGCGACCCCGCCAAGGCCGAGAGGTCAGCACCCCACCCCCGTCGTACTTTGTGCTGCCAGTGTAAAACCTGAGGCATTTACAGTGAGGTCAATAAGTATTTGATCACCCTGTGAATTAGAAATTGTTTCAAAAACTCGTTCGTCATTTTCCTTCCAGGAAACAGAATACAAAGTTCACTATATGTCATAAGCATTTCTAGTTTTGTGCATAAACCATTTTTCCTTCATTTTTAGTTTGTAGATCTCTCTCTCCATTGTTTGTGTGTTGGTGCTTCAGCCTTCTGCCAGGTCTTAGTGTTGGCTTTCTTTGCTGCCACAAGAAATGCTCTTTCTAGGTTTTGCTCCGTTTTTGATACAGTTCCTTCTAAGTAACCTAGACACATCACGACATGTTGGGGGTATCTTGTATGGAAGCATGTCACATATATGTGCCACAGTTCCATTTTTATGTGCAACAGCCACGTTTGTCTCCAAACTGCTACTGCGTGTTTTGAAAATGGTTTGGAGGTTTGTGCCATTTAGTAAATATATGTTTTAGTTTACTGTATTTTTAAGGCTATTTGTCGCTTCAGAGTTGAAGTCGCAGTGGCCAAAAAACAAAAGTATAATAAAGAAGGATATAAATCATATGTACTGTATTTTCACGGCCATAGGGCGCGGTTTCAGTTCTGGGGGCTTTCTCTGTGTTTCACACATGGGGCACGGGTGCGTTCACACATACCGGTGAAACATGCATGCTAGTGTGAGTAGGTAGGAAAAAATAATGAACAACAGGCTCCCCCCCCCCTTTTTTTTTTTTTTTTTTTAAACCACACAAGTTGCATCTTTGGCTAAACTTTGCTAAGACAAAAATAAACGCCACTTGTTCAGTAAGTCAAAAATTAGTCAATCATAAATAAAGCAGATTTTAAGAGAATTAGGGAATTTTTTGGTAAACCTCAATGTTGGCTGGATGACACAGAAACACAACAGAACTCACACTTTTGTGTTTAAAAAGCACAATTTGTGAACAATTTCACAAGAAGATAATGTTAAGATGTCAGTTCACTTTAACAACTGGACTGTGTCTGGAGCAGAGATGCTTTTTAAACCCAAACGGACACTTTTAGAGAAACAGAGAAGCATCTGAACCGGATGCTTTGAAGAAAAGAAAGAAAATCACAACCAACTGACCGACCAAAAAGCTAAGTCTTCCTCCTCCTGTTTGTCCCCAAGATAGCAGATAATCTGAGCAAATGCAAAGACAGGAGGCCACACTTGAAGCTTGACATGTTTGGAATAGGAGTTCATCTGTTCCTGCTTCTTCCCTTTCTCGCCGTCCTCTGCCAGCACAAGTGCCGATTCCAAAGTCCTGCGTGGGGTCATGAGGGTCGGCCTGGTCGCCAAAGGACTCCTCCTGAAGGGAGACGCTGAACTGGAGCTGGTGCTGCTGTGCTTCAACAAACCTACGGTCACGCTCCTCAAACAAGTTGCTGAGAAACTGTCCGAGCAGTTGGAGGTGGGGATCAGGAACACCGTTCAACCCTCTGGGTTTCTTCCGTGTCTCTAACTCTCATCCTTTTCAGGTCATTTCCAAAGGGGCGTACAAAGTAATCGAGTGTCCACAGGATGCGGCCGTCACAGTGAAGAGCAACAGCGAGTCGGTCCTGTGTCTCATCATCCGCCTGACGTCGCCGCTCTTCCGGACGGAGCATACAGGTAGAGGTTCAGAGGGTGGAGGTGCGTGCGGGGGCCAGCTTCCTCTTAGACCTCGGCGGCTCGTGCTCAGCGTCTCGCTCTGAATTCCACTGGACTCGGCTCAGCGGCGTCTCGCTGCCACAGTTCCACTTTCTTCATATTCGGATTATTTAACAGCAAAGCTTTCAGTCTCGTTTTCCTTTGGTTTCTTCTTAGAAGCATTAACAACTGCATCCCAAAATGCAGAAGGAACAAAACCTAAGGGAATTCCCCCGGCTAAAACGCTTTTACAAATACAACTGATTGGGGTTCAATTACTTTCTTAGAAATGACACAGATGTTGGAGGCGGAGCCTCTCGGCTGAGGATGGTTGGCGTCTGGAGAGCGATGTCCTTCAGCATCTACACAGGTTATCAAAGGGGGTAGGAGAGAAGTCTCTGTGCGTCGGGGCCACATCGTCGTCACATCGTCGCCTTACAAGTTTTTATGCCCGTTTTTGGGCTCGACGTACAAAAAAGGCCATTAAAGATTTGCATCGCATCGCACCGAGCCTCTTCCCCCTGTGGGTGGCGGACACGCGCTAGAAAACACTAGATACAAAGCTTCAGAGGACTCTGCGTCACTCATGAACACAGCAGGAGCTCGCCGCCCGTGCCGGTCTGAACGTCCTTGAATAGAAACAACAGTTTGACTACTGAAAGCAGCTGATTGGCTGGGAGGTCCCATGCGGGACCTCCCGAGTTTTCCGGCTGACGCTCCTCCTGCTCAAACATCCCGCCGTCGCTCCGTGAGGAGCCGCCATCGGAGACGCCACGCTTCCTGTGTTGGCTCAGTCCTGACAACTGTTGGTTCTTGTTGGTGTCATGTTAAAATGCTCTTCCACGGAGAACAACAGCGCGCCCTGCATGGTACTTGATGCTGAGCTTGTACATCTGGAGCCGGCTGCAGCAAAACCTGATGGAGCGTCAGGGAAACCGTGGGGGGCGTGGTTGGTGGAGAGGGACGCCCCGCTGATGGGGCTGCTGGTGCAGCTGTCGTGTTAAAGACCCACTCCGACTATCACCAAAGCGTTCCCAGTGGTCCTCTCATCAAGAAAAGAAATCTGTCGTTTTCTAGGACATCGTTTCTGTAGAGCGGCTGGAGTTGACTAGAAACTCACCTCGGAGTTGTGGGCGGGGCCATTTGTGCAGAGCAGCCCCGCCCCCCTTCACCTTCCTGTTGCTGAGAGCTGTCTGTCTGTATTAGTAGCCTGTGGCCCGGCCAGCATTTTTCTACGCCACAAATGCATTTATTTATTTATTTTTGTGCATGTTTTCAGCTTCTCCTGATTCACACGGATTTGAACAAAGTGATTCTCAGAAATGCAACTTAATTGTCTTTCTCTATGTCAGGAAAATGCCACAAAAATAGCTTTAAAACACCATTTTCATCGGAGTGGGTCTTTAAGAAACAGCTGGAGGTGTGTTCAGACGAGCAGCTGGAGCGTCTGGAGTCCGACATGGAGAACCATACCAGAGTCTGACCGCAGTCATCATCAGACGTGTCAGACTTCCGCGTTTTTATTGGACTAAGGGCGGAGTCGGATTTTTCTGGAGATGCACAGATCCTCCCAAGAAGAGGAAGTCTTCCTCACTGAACTCACAGTTTTTCCCCTTGTTTTTTTTTTTACATTTGGATGACGCTTACCGGTCCTCTAAAAGGAGTTGTCTACTCCAAACAGTCTCTGTTCTGTCTTCCTGTTCTTCTTTGTGTTGAAGCCAAAGCATTTGTGTTGTTGGTTTGGGGTCGTCTGTGAAGAACAGTCTTCCTTGTTTGCTCTTTTTCAGAGATGTGTTGGTTTTCACGTCAGGTGGACGGCGCCATAACGGCTTTTAAGGAGGTCGCCGTCTTTAACGCGCTCTTGACTCGTTTGGGTGCTGCTGCGGGTTTTTGGGTTTTCCGAGTCTTTGGAGGCGCGTAGAGAAGCGGCTGCATCTTGAGTGGAGCTCGGGCGTGTCTGGCAGTTCCGTTGAGGCTCGTACGATTACCTCAGCGGACGTCATGAAAATGAAATGTACCATTTTTTTCGCGCGTGTGGTAAGTTTATGGGGAAGTTTTGGTAAGGCAAACCAGTCACATGGCGTCCTCTAGTCCAGTGTTTTTCAACCTTTTCTGAGCCACTTTAACCTTAAAAAAAATCCCGCGGCACACCAGCATCCAAAAACTAAACAAAAAAAGGGAGAAACTCATAGTCTGTAGTGATCTACAGTCCCTCCATGATCTCACGTGCATTTTTGAGATAATTGTTGCAGAAAAAGCTGGAAACTGCAGCTGTTTTTTTCTAAAAGATGCAATAAAAGTTAAATTAGAAGATTTAAAAACAGTTTGAAGTGTGTTCGTTGGTTTCAAGACGTTTAACAACAGATCTCCTTGTGCACTGTCACTCTCACAACCCAATGCATCATGGGAGATGTAGTGCATAAAATGGCCGGAGATTGCTTTTCGGAGCTTCATGGTTTTGTTCTCTTGTTCCACGGTCTGACACCGGATTCTGTGGAAAGCGACTTTACGAGCTAAATCAGGACAAGGAAGTGAAGACTTTAACCACTTCTGATTGGTCAGACTGATGACATGTGATTAAGCCCCCCAAGAATGATTGGTGGAGACAGTTAAAGGGGCGGGACTTTTCCTAAATACAGTCGAAGCTGCAGCTAAATCGCGGTAGCGTCATTCTGATCAAAATGTCTTTAATAAAATAAAATAAACGCAAAGAAAAAAGTATTTTACGATCTTTTATATTCCTAACTCCTCAGTGTTTTATCAGGATGTTTGGATGAACAAAGAGCTGAAATCCTGGAGATGGGAAATGTTTTTAGATCAGTTAATGAGGGCAATTTCCCACGGCACACTAGTGTGCCGCGGCACACTGGTTGAAAAACACTGGTCTAGTCGTCAGTGAGTTAAGAGTACTGGCTCCTTACGGACAAATGCTGCCCGCTCGGGGTGTGCACGTGATCCCAAAGTGCCTGTAGGACGTCCACCCCATCGCGATCCGATTGAAATTGGGCTGCAGAAGGAGTGTGCACGTATGGCGTGAACAGCACTAACGACTCCTTGTACAGTCTGCAGGATTGGGGGGGGTTAAAAACATGGAACAATCCGTACGACACGTCTCACCCTACCTCACTTATCCTTGCATGTCGCATAGGATCCTGCTCCTGGAGTGGGTTCAGGTTGTGGGCTGACGCCTTCAGGACTGGAACGGGACTGCAGTCCCGTTCCAGTCCTGAAGGCGTCAGCCCACAACTGGAACGGGACTGCAGGTGAATCCAGACGTGTCTTGGGTTCGCCCGGCGGCGTTTGGGGTCAGAGGAGTAACGCTTGCTCACAGCTGGTATGGTTCTTTATGTTTGCCGTCTCGGGGAGGGCCGCTCTCTGAGCAACTGATCAGTTTTGCTGCAGCCCGGGACGGTCGTGACCTTCCTCTAAATGTTTGTGATTTACAAATGACTGCCTTATAGTTTGTCAAGTTTTGTAGGAGCGCTGGACCTTTGACCAACTGGATACGCTGTCTCAGGAGGAGGGGGGGAGCAGCAAACCCAAGCCGCGGAGCGGAGGGAAGGGGGCGTTTGTTGTAGTGCGCATAACGATACGTTCACGACAGACACAGCGGCGTTGAGAACACTTCAGCGGCGGACTGTGGCCTTTGAAACCCCCTGAGGTCAGAGATCTGCACGTTAGCTTCTTGGTGCCCCTTTCCCCTGCTGCTGGTGCTTGGGGGGGAAAAGCTGCTACTCCCCGAGCTGCAAGACAGAGCCCACCCCCTTGGTCAAACTGTACCTTTTCTTCTTATCCCACCTCGTCAATAGAAACGCAAAAAGTCGACGATCCGCCGGACGTTCTGGACAGGCAGAAATGCCTAACCGCCTTGGCGTCTCTCCGCCACGCCAAGTGCTTCCAGGTTTGCATTCTCGTCCTTATTTGCACACAAGGTCAGAATGTTTCCTTGAACTGATCTCCTGTATTGTTCTGTCCAGCCTCTCGGGGCTCGCTCACACTAGGCGCTCCTTCCTGTGCCCGAGCGCACAAACAACGGCGCTCGGGCACAGTTCAGGGCAGCTGTGCCGAGGGTGACGAAGCCCCGGGTTTTCACACCTAACTGAACTGTAGGGGCGTGCCGGTCTGCTGACCGCGGCCCCACACGGCTGAACCTTTCCTGTGCCGTCTCAGCTTTCTTGATCATTTCATGGAAACTCAGAAAGCACCGGGGGAGGGGCTGTCATCACAGACGCTCGGTTCTACGGCTAACCGGACTCTGCTTTGGACCTTCAGGCTAAAATCTCCCAGTTGAATTCTGCTCTGGTGGTGATCCGGGTCACGAGGGATCTGTGCTACCGCGTTCCGTCCTGGACGCCGCTCTTGGGATGGGTAAGACCGCTCCACCAGAGCAGCCACCTTTCTCTCCGCCTGAAGGCCGCGTCACACAGCCACTGCGTACTTTCAGCGCATATTGCACGGATGAAAACTGGTCCTACGTGAACAAGCGTGAAAAATGTCAGAAAAGTTTGAGTTGAGTCGCAGCACGCTAAGAACACGCAGAACCTAGGACATCAACCGCGTGTGATTCTTGTGCTGGTTATATGCGATTCATTAGGGATTCGTTTACATAATTGTGACGTCAGATGTGCTCCGTATACGTGACATAAAGGTTAAACATCAGTGGTTCATGCCTGAAAAAGTCTGTTAGACATACGTGGAACGGTCGTGGAAAGACACACATTTGCGTGTGCATCTAGCAAAAATCAGAATCAGCGGGGAACCTTTAGTTTGCGTGTTCTCCCCGTGCATGCGTGGGTTATGGCGTTTCATGGCTGCCATTAACTGAACGAGCTGAAAGTGTTTCCAGGAACGGAGTGAGGAGCCCTACAACCGCGCTGATGCTAACCGAGCGGCCCGCATTTCACAACCGCACGGTTTCAGTCCAAACTGAGCGGCGCTCCGGCACGCTCGCTGTGTTCAGGGGGCGTGTTTGTCACCTTTCTGGTTGATCTGATTGGCCGAAATTTGCAAGTCAAATCCGGCAAGGCAGCGGGGCGGGACTTTCTTTTTTTAGAGGCTTCAATGGAAAAAAAAAACCGGCTGATGTAACGTGGATTAAAATGTTAACGAACTGCCAAGAAGACGGTTAGAAAGTAGTTAATCAATCATTGAAGATGGTTAAATTGATTGATTTCTAATGATATCACTTCACTTGCTCCAAACATGGATTCATGATTTTTCCCAATGAAACATAATTTGCACATTTTTAACTTTTGATCAGTTTTTGCTATCAAGCTTTTTGTCTATTTTATATGATATGGAATTATTTTTTAATCCTATACATGACTTTTATAAGTAACATAATCTGCATATATTTTAGATAACTGATCTGCATTTGCTATGTTGATTTCTAAAATTATTTTTTACATAATAATTAAGTAATTCATCTTTGTCATGTGCTTTATTGATACCTAAAGATCCTTAATTCTGTCTGACAAAGTTATGAACTGGATAATAATAAATCATAAATAAAATGGTTACGGTAGAACAGGGGTGGGATTATATAAGTTCTCTTCCTTCCACTGCATTTCAAGCAATATTTAATTTTATGTCTAGTTATCCTAAGGTTGATTAGTTACTGTATGAATGTATAACTGATTAGTGTTATGTTTGTTGTGTATTTTTCTTGTTTGATTGCTTGAAATAAACCATCTCAAATCAAAAATCCAAAAAGTGCAGCAGGTTTTTTTGTGCTGTAAGTTTTTCTCATGTGAGAATCCCTTTATCAGGTACATGTACATGTATGCGCCACTCAAAGTACAGGAATTGTGTATTAGCATGTGGCTAACAAATGCTAACGATGGAGCAGCGTCTCACCCATGTAGCATCAAATGAATCTTCATTTTACTGCTTCATTTTCGTCTGCATTGTTGGTTAAATGAAGACATGGTGGTTAGTCATCACTACTTGGAGCTGTTAAATCCTCTGAAGTGTTTTCTCAACTTTAGACGCATCCTAACTGCTTTTTCTTTTAATTTGGCTGAAATGCCATAATCACTGAACAACAGATTTTGTTTTTCACATGAGAAGAACTTACAGCACAACAAACCCCGCTGCACTTTCTTACCGTCGTTAACATTTTAATCAGAGTTACATTTTCCTATTAAAGCCTCTAAGAAATTAAAGTTCCCCCCGCTGCCTCGCCGAATTTGACCTGCAAATTTCGGCCAATCAGATCATCCAGAAAGGTTACCGCCCCCAACCGTGCAGTTGTAAAATGCGGGGCCTGGGCGGTTGTTGGGTTCCTCACTCGGTTCAGTTAACGGCAGCCATGAAACGCCATCGTGGCTTTCCTCCCACCGTCCAAACACAAGCTTGGCCTCACTAAATTGTCCGTAGGTGTGATTTGTGGCCCTGCGTCAGACTGGTGACCTGTCCGTCCACGAGGGGCCGCCTCCATGACCCCCCCGCGTAACTCTGGCAGCTTCTTTCCTTCAAGAAGAAAATGTGTGTTCACATTCAAAGACACGTCACTTTGTGCGACGCGTTTTGGCGTCTGAGCACGGTGACGGGTCCAACCACCCAGAAGATGATACCAGCTCCCCTTGAGCAGCTTTCATTAACGCACCCGTCTCTCATCATTTACTCACTGCTGTGACTTTATGTGTTGAATCCTCTTTACCTTCTGCTTGGACGAGGATCCAGGTGACGGTAAAGCTCAGACTCTGTCGTCTCCTCGCAGCCTCTGGAGCTGCTGGTGGAGAAGGCCATCAGCACCTGTGAGCGGCAGATGGGCGTGGGCGAGTCTTTCCGCCGGGTCCTGGAGTGCGTCGCCTCTGGGATCCTCCTGCAAGGTGAGAGTCATGAGGTCAGGAGGGGACTTTTTAGGAGTCGCTGAAGTGAACCCCCAACGTTTCTGTCGAAAGATGGACCTGGCCTCAAAGACCCCTGTGAGAAGGAGGAGGTGGACGCCACCGCGGCCTTGACGCCGCAGCAGCGCGAAGACCTCACAAGCAGCGCTCAGGTCTGCTCCGACTGCAGAGAGGCTCTGTTCCCGGCGCCTCAAGGCTCACCTTCACTTCTGATGTGCTCGCAGCTGGCGCTGAGGCTGTGCGCCTTTGGGCAGATCCACAAGGTTCTGGGGATGGACAGCAGGCCCAAGGCTCGCAGACACATGGCGGCCATTCTCAAGGAAACCGCAGGTAGGAGATGTGGATGTGGGCTGAAGCCCTGTGGAGGCCGCGCCCTCACGTGCCGGACTCTTGTCCCAAACAGCCCAGATCCGCCCGTCCGAGCACTTCAACCTTCCCGCCAAGAGGCCGCACGGCGAGGTGGAGAAGGGAGAGGAGGAGGCCCAGCTCAACAACAAGCAGAGGAAGTTCCTCAAGTTCCAGAAGCGCTTCCAGAGGAAGTCATGTCAGTGAGGACGCCAGACGCCTCGTTCTCTGGCTCACCTCTGACACAAATGTTTGGGCGAAGAATCTCAGATCACCTCTCCTACTTTGCCTTTCCATCTTTTTTCTCGTAGTCACTGACGACCTAAACATGAACGCCGTGATGCGTCTGAACCAGTACAAACCAGGCCTGGACTACAAACTCATCTCCCAGACCGGGCCGGTCCACGAGCCGGTCTTCACCATGACTGTGGAGCTGAACAGGAAGACCTACGAAGCCACGGGGCCTTCCAAGAAAGCCGCCAAAGTTAACGTCGCCATAAAGGCAAGGCGGTGAAGTCGTCTCTCAAGAAGAGGTTTCACTTCATGGAAACCTCCAACCAGAGCCAGAAAGCTAGACTTCTCTCACTGTGGGGTTTTCCAGACGCGTCTGTGGCACTAAGCTAGCTCATCAGCGGCCCCATCTGCACCAATCCTGAAGCTAAACGCCCTTCTCATTCTCAGGTCCTGCAGGATCTGGGTCTCCCTACAGGCCCAGACCCCAAAGCAGAGCCCGTCGAGGCAGAAGATCAGAAATCGGCCGGCGCCGCGGCCGCGCCCGGGCCGGAGGGGGCGGCGGCTGCTCGACCTCCGTCAGAGTCGGTGCGTTCGAAATCCCCTCGGTTTCCTCCAAGCTGCCTGAAGCTGCGCCTCTGACGGCCTGCGTGGTGTGTTTGCTGCTTGACAGAGCGGGCAGGGTCCCATCCTGACCAAAAACGGCAAGAACCCGGTGATGGAGCTGAACGAGAAGCGCCGCAGCCTGAAGTACGAGCTGTCGTCAGAAACGGGGGGCTCTCATGAGAAATGCTTCGTCATGGAGGTCAGCCTCTCCAAGCTCAGAGCTGCTTTTGCTAAAAAAAACGTTCCTGGTTTTTAATTTAGTCAGGTTTTTATGTGTAGCACTTTTCCTTAAATGCACCTTTCCCTCCTTTGTTGTTAAGAAGGGAAATCTAAGTAGGATTATGGACGGTCTAACGCAGAAAAAAAAAACTTTTACACACTTTCTACAGTTTTTTCAGACATTTTCACACGTTTCTCTCTCGTTGAAACTCCTAAAGTACAAACCTTCATATAGAAATCCATCCAGGATTAACGAATAAAATCTGAGATGCGTAGATTTGGCAAATCAAAGGCGTTCTGAACAGGAGACACGCCACGGAGGAGACTGAGCGACAGGATCAACCGCCAATCAGGACGCAGGACGCAACGCACCATATAAAACAAAAAAAATCTGTGCGCCGCATCATAACAAATGAGCGCTGGACATATTATTATTAATATTGAGGGTTTAGATACCAACACCAGCAACAAAACCTTAAAACTAGCCGCATTTCCGTCACAAATTTTAACAAAACTTTATTGAAACGTAAAAAAACAAAAATGGCGGCTAAAGCGGCGCTCTGCTCCTCAGGTGGAGGTTGATGGGCAGAAGTTCAAAGGGAGGGGCTCCAACAAGAAGGAAGCAAAGGCCTACGCCGCCCTGGCCGCTCTGGAGAAGCTGTTCCCCGAAAACGACGGCGCCTCCAGCTTCTACAAAAGCGCCATGAAGAAGAAGGTCACCTACACCGACATGGTAACCAGAGCGCCGCACTCTCTCCTCCGGGCTTCGGCTCCTCGTCAACCTTCTCCTCCATGTTGGACAGCACATCCCGGGATTCGGCACCATCCGGGGCATTCCCTCAGACTCGGGGTCCCGGGGCTGGGGGCCCAACAGAGGGGGCCGGGGCCGGGGGCGGGGCCGAGGCAAACCGTTCAACCCGGGACCCAACTACAACAAAAGTAAGGAGCGTTTTGGCTTCTAGAGGCGGCTCCGCTTTTCCCACCAAACCAACATCCCCCCCTGTCTCTGTTTTCATCCCCAAAGCCAACTACAGCTACGAGAGCGGCGCCAGCTCCGGATACCGTGAGTGTTTGCCGGGGGGGGGGGGGGGGTGTTCGTTGTGTGCAGGCTGCCCTCTCCGTCCATCATGTCTGTAAAGTCAAAACCTGAGAAAACCTCCACCCCCCACCCATAGGGTTTATGTAAACCTACCCCCCCCCCCCCCCCATCCATAGGGTTTATGTAAACCTACCCCCCCACCGAAAGGGGTTAAGTAAACCTAACCCCCCCACCCCTGTCGAATCCTGAAGAAACCTAAAGGTTTCCACCTTTAAAAGGTGGAAACAGCTGTTCCATACGTGTTCCATAGAACACGTATGGAACAGCTGTTTCCACCTTTTAAAGGTGGAAACCTTTAGGTTTCTTCATCCCCAAAGGAACACGTATGGAACACGTAGGTGGATTGGGGGGGGCTGTTGCTCAGAGATGCATGAATGGATCAAAACATCACTCTGTGTTGTTTTTAGTGAGGATTGACATAATTAGACCCACTCAGCTGACAGGACGTCCGTGGCGTCCCGTTAACGGTCTGGAGCGTCACTCGCTCGGTCACTCTTTCAGATAAACTGTACGACAACACTGCAGTGAAGCAGGAGGACGACGTTTCCAGCAGCACCAGCGGCTACGGCACCTTCTACCCCGAGAGCAGCTCCACCTTCTCCGCCCCGCCCACCCCGGCCCCCACCAGCATAAAGACGGAAAGCTACCAGTCCATGCCGCCTCCCGCGGACCAGCAGAGCCCGTACAGCTACGGCTACGGCGACGAGAAGAAGAAGATGCTGATCCAAGGTCCCGGGGAAGGCCAGACGGACTTCTCCATGTTCAGCACGGCCTACCCCAGCTCTGTGACCGGAGGGCGGGGCTACAGTGGTCACGGTGGGTTAAAGGGCGGCTTGGAGCGGCCGCTGTTGCCTTTTGAGGTTCTAAAGCGCCGTTTGGTCTCCTCGCAGGCTGGGGGGAGCAGCCGTCCTGGGAGGGCCAGCAGGGGTTCACGTACCAAGGCTTCGGAGGTCGTGGCCGGGGCTCGCACTCTGGATACAACAGCTCCAACTTCTGATGGCGTCCTCGTCCTCGTCCCGCCGTCCCGGCGTTGGGACGCGTCGTCTTCAGCGTCCTGCTGAGTTTGTGGCGTTTGGGTCCACGTCTCACTGCATCACATCCGTGTTTCAAGAGTGAACTTCAAGGGTTTTTGTTTCTAACCTGCTGTAGTGGTTCTGTAGCAGAACGTAACCGGATCCGACCCGCTCGTCGTTCGGAAGTTTTGTCTCAATAAAGATCTTCTCGTCTTTCTTTAAGGAAAAGTCTCTTTTCTGCCGCTTGGCGGCGCCGTGTTCTGCAGATCCCTGGCATTTACACCCACTCATGTTTTGTTTTCACACTTCCGTTTGGTCTGGTCTCTACTGCCCCCCCCCCCCCCCCCCATTCCAAAGGGGGAGGAGTTTAAATCTTTAGCAACTCCTAAAACATGTTTTACAATAATGACTTTATATGTGCGTCGGCTGCTAATGAGCCGAAATCCAGATCAGGTAGAGTTCAGAGCTTTGCACGTATGGGGGGGTTTCTCGTGGGGGGGGGGGGGGTGGATTGGACGCTCCTGCTGCAGTCAGAGGTTTGATTCCCAGGCGTTGCCCTCGGCTGTCAATCTGGAAATGGGGGAAAAAAAACGGAAGCATGGGTTCATGTCGCCCGTCCAGAAGGCGGAGAGCGGTCTGCTCTCCATGCAGGAAGTGAACGTTTGCTACAGAAACACTAAAACTGAGAAGATTTTCAACTATTTTCTGTCCTCCAAGAAAAATGATGGAAGATTTTATCCACAAAATGATCAGAGTTTGAGAAAACGAGTCTCAGTGACGTGGATTTTTGTCCAACTATAGAACACTTTCACTATAAAAAGTTATGCCATCACGCTGGCCCTGGCCCGGGCGGAGGGTGAGATCGCCCGGCGCCCAGCTACCGTGGAGGTAGCTGCAGACCCCCCCTACCACAGCTGCTGCTGGAGTAGGGGGGTCTGGCGTGGGGATGGCTGGACGCTCCCTCCTGACATCCCATCATCCACCTTAGAAGACCAGAAACCCTCTCACACTCTAGCACAGGTGCTGTGTCACGTGTCACAGTTTGCGTGACTGAATGAAATGTGTTGGTCTGAATGCATAAGTCTGCGTGTGTGAACATGAGTTGAATTGTGTACATGTTGACATGTTTGTGAACATTTTTGGAGCCAAAAAAAAAAACTTACAACAGCCGTTTTCTGGTCATTTTTGCCCAATATAATATAAACAAAAGGTACTCGTCATAAAACACATGAAACCCATTGGTTTTCTTTTATTTCCAACTGTGGTATGTGTAAAAAGTGAAGACAAACGTAGGAAGTTCCTAAAAATATGCTCAAAAATGAGTTTTTGAGTTTTTCAGAGAACAAAAAAGGCCTAAAAAATAATATTATTCAAATGATATTAGAAACTTGGTCTTTGGTCCTCCCATTCCTGGGTCATGTGAGAATTCCCTGGCGAAGGAACAGACTCCTCGACACGCGACATGAAGATTCATGTAAACAGTTCATCTGGCGATGGGGCTCCAGGGTTAAAGAGATTCTTGGTGCGATCATTTTTCTGACGCCATTGGCAGCCTCTTTTGCTTTTCTAAGGATGTGTTTTCAAATGTTAGGAATGTTTGAGCTATTTTATTTCTGTGGGCTTGTTTTTGCAGTTCAGGATCTGCAGACATGTTCTGTTTTTAACTCATTTTCAGTTAAACGTTCTCACAAAAAAGGGGTAATAAATCCACCTTTTTGGTGCAACAGAGCAGAATAAAGCCTCACTAACGGACTTTGAGATAAACTGAAGCTATTAGATGTACAGTAACACAAAAATAACGATAAAAAATACTTTACAGTAGTGACGCCTTGAGGTGCAAACAGATTAAATGTTTTTTTTTTTTTTTATTCATTTTGAATTCACTCTGATCCAGATTTCCTGTCGGACTTCCTGTTTGTGTTCCTTGTGTGAAATGCATACATCCTCATCTGAAAATGCTCTCCAGAGCAGTCCTCACCTCAGTGTTTTCAGGTCATCTGAGGAACTTGAAAGTAACATTTCTGAGGCAGTACTGTTAATGGGGATTACTTTCCAAAGAGAAGTAATCTGTGTATTAAAGGTTGGAGGTTCTCATAAATCAGACCAGAAAGCGTCTACTTCCTCCTGCGGCGTTTGAGCGTCTCTCAGGTCACAGACGGAACAGAGAAACGATTTCTGCCCCTCAGAAGTACGTCGACGGCGGGAACGTGCCGCTGACGTTCTCCAGATTCCCTGAGCGTGCCGTGGTGGCGGTTCTGTTGTTTTTTGCACGTGCGAGCGATGCAGGGGTCGCAGAGGTCACGTCCGGAAGGGCAGTTCAGGACGCCGCGGAGAACCTGACATCTGCAGTTTCTCTGGAATCTGTCAGGAGTGGATCAGCTGGATGTGTGAGCAGACTCCAACCACAAAGAGGAAAAACGGGTCTGACGGCACGCCAGCAACCTCGTGACGGTTCCTGGCTATACTTCCCGTGTTTTCATAAAGAAAAAGAGTCACGGGGTGGAAAGATGCAGGAATAACTGGAAGGTGGAGGAAGGCCCCCCCCCGTCCTGTCTGAGCATTGAGTCAGGATCATGCCTCTTCGGCGTGGCCTCCAGCCGCCGCCTCTCCTCTGATAAAAGCTGAAGAGGAGGAGGAGGAGGAGCTGAGCGGAGACGGACTCGGCGCGAGGAAGTACCGGCGGCCGTCAGCTGTGAGTGTCTGCGTGCAGATGAGCCTCTGCCGCTTCCTGACCTTTATCCTTTACAAAGATGCAGCCGTCCCCCTGACCAGTACCAGCAGGTGACCTCTGACCCCCCTAGCCACATAAACGCATTGATTGGCCTGTATTGGCTCCAGCTGGGACCAGCCGGTCTGGCTGCAGCCAATCAGAGCTGATCGGCAGCTTCTAAAGTCAGAGAAGCCGAGCTGGTGGTGACATAGATGTGGTTAGCAGGAAGCAGAGGCAGGGCTGTGTGCTGGTTGGGGTTCCTCTTCCTGGTTTGTGTTTTCTCTCTGACTGACGGTGTGTTGCTTCAGTTGAAAGATGGCAGTCCCTCTTCTCTCCGTCCTCGCCCTCGCCGTCGCCGTGGTTCATTGCTATCCTGCCGCCTTCCAGGAGCTGCAGCAGAGCAGCAGTGAGTATGCGAACCCTGGGGTTTCAGGTGGGTTTGTGAGACCCTCTGTGGCCACGCGTCTCTTTGCTGCAGGAAACAGGAGCTCCATCCGGTTCCTGGCGGTGGGAGACTGGGGCGGCGTGCCGTACCCGCCGTACGTCACGCCTGTGCAGAAGACCACGGCTCGGGAGATGAGTAAAGTGGCAGAGCAGATGGGCGCCGACTTTGTTCTGGCCCTCGGCGATAACTTCTACTTCAAAGGTGTGAACAGCGTGGACTCTCCTCGCTTCCAGGTGTGTTTCTGTGAAATGACAAAGTGCTGTGAAGGTCACGACCTACAGAGCCTCTGACTCGCCCTCCTGGCAGGAAACCTTCGAGTCCGTCTACACCGCCAAGTCCCTCAGAGTGCCCTGGTACGTTCTTGCTGGGAACCATGACCATGCGGGGAACGTGAAGGCCCAGATTGAGTACTCCCAGAGATCTGACCGATGGTAAGCAGCTGACGATGCGCTCTGCTTCCCACTTTGAATGTAGCTTCATGCGTTCACTTTGACCCCGTCAGGAAGTTCCCCTCGTATTACTACGAGCTGGACTTTCGCATTCCCAACACGGGGAAGACGCTGAGCATCATCATGCTGGACACCGTGATGCTGTGTGGAAACTCTCTGGATTACGAGGACGAGAAGCCCCGGGGGCCTGTGTTGAAGGTGGAGGCCAATCGCCAGCTGGTCTGGCTGCAGGAGCGGCTGGCGCGCTCCAAGGCGGACTTCCTGTTGGTGGCGGGCCACTATCCGGTGTGGTCCATCTCTGAGCACGGCCCCACAGAGTGTCTGCTGCAGGGGGTCCGTCCTCTGCTCGTCCAGCACAACGTCACTGCATACTTCTGCGGCCACGACCACAACCTGCAGGTTGGTTGAGCCAGGGGTGGCAGCTGTGGGCGGCAGCAGGGGCAGCTGTGGGCGGCCGGGGGCAGCTGTGGGCGGCAGCAGGGGCAGCTGTGGGCGGCCGGGGGCAGCTGTGGGCGGCAGGGGGCAGCTGTGGGCGACAGGGGGCAGCTGCACTCACTGCTCTCTCTCCTTGCAGTACCTGGAGGAGCTCGGTGTGGGTTATGTGGTGAGCGGTGCCGGGAATTTCCTGGATCCTGACGTCCGTCACAAGGACCACGTTCCCGCGGGTTCTCTGAAGTTCTTCACGGGCCAGGCTTCGACGCTGGGAGGCTTCGTCCACGCAGAGGTCACAAATGACAAGATGATCCTGACCTACTTCCAGGCTAAAGGCACCTCCTTGTTCCGGACTGTTCTCTCCCGGAGGGAGTTCAAATAAACCGGCAGCAGCCGTTGGTGAGAAGCTGCAGAAATCTGCAGAGTAGATAAGAAAAAGAACAAAATCTTGGATTTTAAAGATGCCTTTCAGCTTCATGTATAAAAAGTGTTTTAAAAGAATTCAGTTTTAAATTTGGACCTACTTGTAAAATAGATGCTATATTTCAGTTTGAGTCATGTGACTCCTCAAGCTTTTGGGGGTTTCCTCGTGAGGAACTTCAGGCGTTCTCTGCAGAACTCCTCTTTTACCCTGAACTGTAGAAATGTGCACGTTTGCATGAAGGGGGCGCTGGGAGCCGGTCGTGCACATGTGACCTTTTAATGCGAGGCTGTTGCTGACCTCCAGGTGAACAGCCTGATGTGTGCAGAAGGCAGAGATGGTTTAATGCTGTGGAGAGTTTGTGAGGGGAACCGTCAGGTTCTGGTCTCATGTGAATCTGGAACCGTGTGCTGCTCTTACTGCATCAAGCTCGGATACTTTAGAACGTAAACTGATCTGTAATCACTGATTCATGTGCAATAAATGTGTTCAGAACAACTGAAATGACTTTTCTGGTGTCTGGAACAAAGTCCACCCAAGGTTTTTGTCCCTGGTTTGTTGTTTTGGGTTTGAGGAAGCTGACGTACCGCAGCCGACTCCAACCACAACTTAGGGAAGCTGCAGATTTGAGGAAGAACTATAGAGCTCCATGAATGCATGATGTAGTCATTCCATAGACTAGTTCAATTTACAACGTTTGTCAGAGTGTAAACGTGTTGCAGCCTGACGGTATAAAAAAACCAGTCCTCTGGCAGCAGCACTGATTGGTCAGCAGTTCCTCTGATGTCACATCTCTGTTCAGAGCTCTTCTGCAGGACCAGAGGATCACCGAGGAACTCTGTGAACATCTCTAAAGCAAAATTATGGATCAGTGTTTTTATTTTAGAAACTTAAAACGGAATTTTGTTAAAGTCTCCTTTGATATTGGGTCACTTGGGGGTCTGATCATCCAGTCTCTGCTTCCGCTGATCCCAGACCTGCTGTATGGGGTTCAGGTCAAGGGTCATTGCTGGCTACCAGAAAAGCCACGCCCACTTTCTAAAGTCCAGCTGTGACCGTTCTGGCACCATGTGGTGGAGCATCTTCATCCATGAACAGGAAGTTGGGGGTGTTCTGGTGGAATTGGGGGGTGATGATGGTTCTATGATGTCTGTGAGGTCAGAACCTGCAGTGACCGGACCGTCTACAAGAACCTGGTGATGCCGGTCCAGACTGTTGCTCCTCCCCCACCAAAGTGAACCCTGGCGACCATGTTGACCTCATCGTATCGCTCCACCTCGCCTTCAGCAACGCTGACGACCATCATTGCTGCACGGTGACCCTCATCCGTGAACAGGACGGTAGACCGTGGCTGCATCGTCCAGGTCACATGGTCTGTACTGCAAACGTTCACTTGGTGTGGGTGGAGTCACCCGCAGCGGTCGTCTGTCATTCCAGTGAAAGCGGTGGAGTCGCTTGTGAATGGTTATTCTGGAGACCCCAGTACCCCTCCCCTCTGGTAAACGGTCTGCAACTGGGTGGCGTTTGCTAAACCACGTCTGAGGTCAGAGGTCATAGGTTCTGGTCATGGTGGTGGTCTGATACTGGGGGGGCTCCACTTCTGTGTTGGTCCCAAACTCTGACAGTAGTTCAGATTCTTGATCCAAGTCTGCCGATGAGACTTTGAGACCAGTTCACCTGAACACCTGACCGTCTACCACCAACCTGAAGGCGCTACGACCAGGTGGAGCTGCTCGTCCGCTCAGCGGCGTCGTGTTCATGGCTGTTAGAAGGATGAACTTGGAACGACTCACTGACTAAATCAGCTCTTTAGACCCACACAATGTTGACATTGATGAAACTCTGAGACGGTTTTTCAATATCTTACTTCAATAAGTCAAACAGACTGAACACGATGAGACCATGATGAGGAGAACACAAAGTGAGGCGTGTCTATCAGCCCTTTGACTCCTGTCCAGAAAATCTGTGTATTTTTCTAATCAATTTCACTAAAACAGCAGTTTTACAGATCTTGAAGAAAGCACAGACATTCATAGATCTTGTTTTTAAGGTGAACATAAGTGTGGCTGCTTCCATCCGCCCTCAGAGCTCCACTGTCATCATAAAGGTTGATGATGACGAGGAGGAAGGAAGCACGGGGGAGGTCAGGACTGTGGCGCCCGGCCGGCGCCACAGGATTTGTCAGGATGGCAGCCAGTTGGTTGAGCCTCACTTCAGAAGTTATCTGAGCCAACCAATGACAGCCTGAGAGGACAGCAGAGACCAGAACCATTTCCCTGATGGTCCAAACGTGTTGATCCCATGTTTTTCCCTCACATTCACAGCTTTCACATGCGGTCTCCTCCGGTCACGTGACGCTTTCCTGTGACCTCACTGAAGGCTATTATAAGGTCCCTGACAAGGTGAACGCCATCCAGATCCAATCAGGATGAATTACAGGCTGTCGGTGTGATGTTCCACCGGGTCGAAAGCTGGATTGACAGATCCCAGTCGGTACTGAAGAAGCAGGCTGAGGTAATCTGAGGATAAAGGACATCACTTAACCCCGATTTACGTAGCTCTGAGCAGACCTGAATAAACCTCACCAGGTTACGTATTGCGCAGTGACAAGCCACAGGTTAAAAATGTCGGTATTTATTAAAAGATGTTCTGAAACTTGCTCCGGGGACTTTTCCCTCAGCCTTTAGCCTCACAGCAGAGCAGCGTCACCAATCTTCGCCACGTTGCACCTTCAGGACGAAAACGTCCAATCAGGTCGGTTCCTCGCTGACCTGAACCCAGCAGGAGCTGCAAAGGCCCACCTCGCTCCTCGCTGCTCCTCACTGCTCCTCATAGCTCCTCACTGCTCCTCACTGCTCCTCACAGGCCTCACATCACAAACCAAACCATTCAAACCATTTTAACATGAACAATCGTCTCCGTTCCACTAAACTTTGACTGAAGTGATTCATTGTAATTCATTTCATGTAACAGTGTTTAACAGGTGTGTGATTCATTTTTGTGTGTATTTTGTGTGTTTTTGGTCTGTGCAGCTCTGATGTTCACTGTGTTTGTTTACCTAAATGCTCTTAACAAATGTGTTGAGTAAAAGATTGATCGACTGATTGACTGCTTGATAGGTGGCAGACGCCCTGGTCACATGGGTTAATTCTTGACATTGTTTTCACCGTGACTCCAGGCTGACGTGTCTGCGTCACGTGAACGACCCCGACGGAGCCGTAACGCCAAAAACCCCTGAGGATGAGCAGCAGAGGGGTGTTTTTCACAGATCTGTGGGTTTTTGGCGTGCTTTGCTCCAACGCCGTTCAGCTGTTGCTGTTTTTAGCCTCCTCTGGCTCGGCGCCAGACGCTGACGGACGAGCTCCAGCTGGACGGATCAGCTGACATCTCCACAGCTCCCACAGCGTTGATGTGGACTTAAGATCAATCAGATCTTTTGGAGATCACGGTCTGCCCTCAGATCACGTTTGATCGGGTTAAAGACTCAGTTTGAATAAAGTTGTTTTCTCTAAAGACGCAGTTTAACTGATTTGAACGAAATATGTTCTGGTGTTTTAACCTTTTGTCCAAAACTAGACCTGTTCTCCCCTCTTCACTCCCAGTGTGGTTCTCCCTTCTGGATGGTCTTCTGCTGATCTTTATCTTTGTTAAAATTTTAATTTGATTTGATTTTTGATTTCATTTGAAATGGTTTATTTCAAGGAATCATAGCAAGAATACTGCACAACACAGTACAGTCAGCAGTTACACATGATATAATATTTACATTTTTTTATCTGAATGCAGCTTCCATTTAACTTATTTATTGAAACTGAAATGAGGGAATGAAGGTAATAAACCCTCTGACAGACGATCCTTCAGTGTTTGGGACCCACAGCTGACGGTTGTCTCTTCTCACCACAGTATTGGTTCTGCAGACGAACCTGGACTTTTCATCGAGCAGACTCGTTTCCGATGCTCCTTCATTCCAGATCAATCCGGTTTCTTCAATCTCTGAAGAGATTGATAGGTTTGGTTGTGGACCTCCCCTCTGGCTCGTCTGGCACCCCCAGCCGTCCCCCAACTCCATCTGGATGAAGCTCATCTACTAGACTATTCAAAGATGTAGTTGTAGAGTTAGATAAAGAACTCTAAGGATCCCTCCTTCATGTGGACACCCCTGAGGTTTCTTCTTTTTTCTGGAATCCGTTTTTCTTTTAGGAGTTTTTCCTTACCAAGAAGGGGGTCTAAGGGCAGGGATGTCCCGTTTAGTTTAGCTTAGAAATCAGTTATTGAATTCTATGACTTTATGTTCTTCATGATTCATGTTTATAATACAGTTACTGGTATAAAGCCCATTGAGACGACAATTGTTGTAAATATTGGGCTATAGAACTAAAATTGAATTGAGAAAAGTTCTAACTGGCAGACTGTTGTGGGAAGATTCAAATCTCTTCTCAGAATGAAAGCCCTTCTGATTGATGAGCATCCTATATGAGACCAGAGCACGCACAGGATCCTCTGGAGATCCATTGAAACACCAGAACACACACTCCGAATCATCTGCAGATCCAGCAGAACCCCGACTCTTTGGTTTTAGGGGAGACAGGCATCAGTCGGACCATGAAAAAGACCCGGAACCAGAGACTCTTTCAGGCACGGATGTGGCAGGAGTTTAAAACTCAGGAGGTGAAAGCCTCACGTTAATGCGGTGCGCCGATTCACCAGATATATGTTCTAGAAGACGCCTGCAAACATCAAGACAGGTTGGAATCCCAACAACCAGATGCCTGCAAACTCCAGTCAGTCTCTCATGTTGGAGGAATCAGAGCATCGCAGCAGAGACGAGGCCGACGCAGGAAGCTGCAGCTGTTCTGGGGAATTTCACAAACCTCCAGGACTGAGTCCAGGAAAAGGGAGAACCAGAGAAACAGCACGGTCCTCCCAACAGGAAACAGGATCTTTTTTAATAAACTGGATCACTTCAAACCCAGAAACACACAGACACAAAAATGGCTGCTTGGGCATTTTCTCTGAACCTCTGTCCTCATGGTCGTTCCCAATGGAGCTCTGGATTTTTGGATGTTCCTCTGTGTGGTTCCATGTGGTTTCTCGGCATGAATGTGAACTTTACAGATTTTCAACATGACCATGACCTGGGAAGAGTCCTTCAGAAGGTCTCACACAAACCAAGGCACAAGTTGTGGGGCAATTCTGTACTGAAAAGCCCCACAACGTCCCATCTAAGTGTTGCTGTACTTTTTTCCCCTGTGCTTTCAGAGTTCAAGGTTTCTTCTCTTAAACACCAGCAGTTTAGCCACAATCATCCTTTTGCCAGCTTTGTTCTGCATCACCGTCAGGGTCTCAGAAGAAACAGTTCAGACCAGGAGGTCTGTCCTTGAGGCTGCAGCTGTTCAGACGTTTAACTCCAAAGCAATAAAAGGATGTTTCTACGGGCTAAGCTGCTCATCTAATCTTGTCTCCCTAATCTCCATCCCTCACCAAATACAGGCCGAGCAAAGTCCCCTCGGTGCGCCGTCCCCCTCCCCAACTCTTCTGAACGGAAACCGCTTTGGGCAGACGTTCTGATCTCTTCTGTCATGCTGCGAACAGGTCAATCAAATAAAGCTGAGCGATGAGGAGCAAACCTGTTTTCTCCCAGCTGTTGTCTGTTCCAGACGTCCCAGATTTCTGGATCTCTGCCAACACTTCCCCCCCAATGAAGACGCCTGGAAGCTGCTGCTCTGTGCCGTTTAATTGAGACCAGCAAGAAGGGACCGCTTTATTACAGAAACATAATCTCATCTAAAAGTTGAGCTGACATGAACCGGATCAACACAACGTCACCACTCACACAACGATACATGTGTGGCCATGATTCCCCATCCTAAAAACTAAGAGATCAAAGTAAACATTCCTCTGAAGCAGGGGTGGGCAAATCCAGGCCTTGAGGGCCGCATTCCTGCATGTTTTCCAACATACCCGTCCCTGGCAATGTTCTAACTGCCCTGACGCACCTGAACCAGGTGATCAGTCACGAGTAGGGCTTTGAATACCTGGAAATCATGCAGACACACCGGCCCTCGGGGCCTGGAGTTTCCAATCCCAAACACTTGCAAATGTCTTCCAACTGTTTGGGAGGCTGGGTTTTATCCAAAACTGGGATGCTTCTCTCGCCATGGCGGCACAAACATCCAGGTTGGCCGTTCTGAAGGAGCCGCTCGGTTGGGTGGAGATGAGGACAGATCTGAGCTGTTGAGATCAAAGTCAGTCAAGTCAAGACGCTGATGCAAAGATTTGTTTCGGCGCGCTTCGTCTGCAGCGTATTTCCAAAGCCGTGAAGTCACGAAGGCAATCAGGTAAAAGTCCCACATCTGAGTTTGGCAGGTGGATGCTCACAGTGCTGACTTGGCACAAATGCACTGGAGGGAACAGGAAGTGAAGCGGTGGATGTGGAGTTTGAGCTCCTGGCGGTCTTTGCTCCCTTCTCCCGGTGGAAGAAAAGTCTGCGGGTGGAGGCTGGTCGTCGTCACACTTTCCTGAGGTCTGGAGGTCGTTCATGAAGAACACGAGGGGTGGGGCTTCGGGTGAAGCCCCATCAAGCCTCGCTCTCCTTGGGGATGGGCTGGTTGTAGGACGGGCTGCTGGGGTTGTACGTGTGCGGGAAAAACGAGGGTATGTACGGGATGACGGACATCATAGGGCTCGCCAGTGGGCTCTCGTGCGGTGGCGTCATGGGGATGATGATGTCGTCCTGGTCCCACACGTGGAAGGCATTCGGGTGGGAGTGGCTGAGGGCCGGGGGCATGTGAAGGGGGTTGTTGCCTTCGGCTTTCCTGTCTTTCCTCAGATCCTCATCAAGTGGTCCCAGCAAACAGTCTGTGGGCGGAGCCAGGAGAAGAGGAAGGGCATCACGCACATGCATTTTCATTCAAACACCAGCATCTTCTTTCTACTTTGAATTGGAACTTTTCAGACAAGTTCAATCCGGATCCAAGACTGGTAAAATAAACGGAGAACATGGCACCAAAAGAGTCTTTAGGGCGTGGAGCTGCTCAGCCCCATTTCAGCCGTTAGAAAAATACACTTTATTTCAGATTTTTGACGGCACCACATCCAAGTTACTTTCAAATAAACCACACCATCAGTCAAATAAGACCATCCTGAACACGTCCAACTCTGCTCATGTTCTGATCTACTTTCAAAGTGTTCCCAGTGTTTTTTTTGTTTTTTTTTTTTGTTTTTATTATAATGGTGTTTTTAGCCTAAATCCCCCAAAACCTGTCATTTTCTAGGACATATTTTCTGCAGAGCGAAAGAACGAAGCAACCCCATCCCCTCTTTCCCTCCCCGTTGCCAAGACCATGAAGCAGGGAGCTTGTGGTCCACCCTGCGTATTTTCTATAGCAGTGGTCCCCAACCTTTTTGTCACCGTGGACCGGTACAACGCAAGGCACGTTTACCGCGGACCGGGGGGGGGGGTTGAGGTGCAACGCAAGACAGATTTAATGTAATTTAATTTAATTTTGGACCGGGGGTGGTATTTTCTCTTTAGTAATGATAATAACAATAATAATAATAAGTTTCCCCTTGTCAAAGCAACTTTCTAAAGAAGTTTGTTTTTTGCTCATTTTGGTTATTTGGGTTTAATTTTAGTGGGGTTTATCACCTGATGTTTGGTGTCGCGACTTTGACGTGCGTTAAGTGTGACAGATGTAACAAAGTGAATCAGATCTTTTTTCAAACGTTGTTTTTTCATCTGCTCCTGATTCACAATGATTTGAATAAAAAATACTCAGATATGTCACAATAACATGTTAAAAACACCAAAGATTTTCATCTGAGTGGGTCTTTCACAACCCAAATAGGAAACAAATATCATGCTTTTGTTGTTTTCATCCATATTGGCCTTTGTTTCTGACACAATCAGTTTAAATAAAAGAACGTGCAATGTGCTCCACCAAGCAGGCAGTTAAAAGGCCACTTTGGTGAGCCGTCATCCTTTTTCTCTTCAATCAAAACTCGATCCTAAGATTGGATTAATATTTCAAATGTTTTTATGTAGGTCTGATTCTAAACTTTGAGGGCTTTACATCTGAATAGGTCTCTGCTGTGCAGCAGATTGGAAGAATTTGTGTCAAAAACTTAGATTCAACCTTTGATCTTCCTTCCCTCAGTTTTGGAGGAGAGGTCATGCTCACCCTTTTGACTTGGTGTAACATCAGCTAAGGTTAAAAAAGCCCAACAGCTTATTTTACTCAGTTTGGACTAAACTTTACTGAAACGAGCCTAAACCACGATTTGTTCTGATGATGAACTTTTTCCTTCAAAGCCAAAGAGGCATAGCTCCTGTGCCTAAAGGTTGCAGACCGCTCATCCACTCAAGATAACGCAAAGACAGTAGTAGTGTTTCTTTCCTAATAGTTTTGAGATGAACTTTTCTTTTTTGCTTTTTCAGCATAATGTTCTCTCAACTTGGACGTTTCTTTACTTGTGTTTTCCTCTTGAAAAAGAGATGATATGCTAGAAAAGAAGGAGGAACTGATTGTATTTTTGTGGCTGCTCCCTTTGGTGGAGGTGAAAACCTCCAGAAGGACGGAAAAGCTGCATGTTTCTGCTTTGGACATTTTTAGTACGTGATTGTTCTGCGTTTCTGGATGCACCTTTAGCTCGGTTTGAATATAAAACCTTTTTTTTCTGCTCTGCCACACTACAAAGCCACGCCAACCCACTCATACCTGTGATGTCCAGCATGAGGTCTTTGATGAGGTGACCAACGATGGCGTAAGCCACAGCAACGATGACCAGGGCAGCCATGAGGAGGTACAGGATGGATTTGGGGAGCTGGATGATGTCCCTGGGTGGAGGCTTGTACTGCTCGTACACAGGCTGCATGTTTTGGGCAGAAAACTGGAAGGACTTTGCTCCAGAATCTGTGAAGTTAAAGCTTTCCATACTTCCAGAAGCGTCTTCTTTCTTTGGTTGGAAGCTCTTAATTCATTCTACAACAGCTTCAACGGCCTCTGCCGCTGAAACGCAGAGAGGAAGTCCTCCTGGAATGCAGAGAGAACCCACAGAATGTACTGCTGCTTCATTGGGAAAGCAATCCACTCACCCACCTGCCAGGAACAAGTCTGGGAACCCTTCTGGTCCTCGCTCTTCCTGATCACCACCAGCAGCTCCTAATGACTTCAATCAGTCTCATGTTATAATCTTCGGCCCGATGTCTGAGGGAAAAGGCTGAGGAGGCACCGGTGCGTTTCCAGCAGCCTCTGCGCCGCTGACATAATCCCTGGTGACGAAGCAGCAGATGGAGAGGAGGGACGGATTAAATCAGATCACATCAGCCATCAATCAACACCCAAACGGCCCCGCCCACAATGAACCAGAGAGGGTTTTAATCCTCAGGGTTCCTGTGGGGTCAGGCTCTGCGTGGCCCAACGTGCACGCTCAAACCATCCAGCACAGGGGATGGGTGTGTCGACCTGACGGCCGTGTCACACAGCCACTATGCACATTTACTGCATTTTCCACGTATTAAACGTCAGTCTTTCATGATCCATGCGTGATCTACGTCATTCATACATGTTTCTCGTGTTCGTCGATGTGTGCAGACGTCCCTCCAGGGTTTCAACCGACGGGTCTTTACTTGAATTTGGTTTTGAGCTGTTCAAAATTTTTGATTGCACAGTTTACGCTTATTTAACATAGCTGATACTCAATTATTACGTAAATCTTACACAATTGTGTGTGATTTTTGTGAGATGCATACACATATTTGTGTCTTTCCACTACCGTTCCACGGATGTCTAATGGACTTTTCATGCATGAACCACCGATGTATAACTTTATATCACATATACAGCAGGTTCAAAGGGCACAAATGACACATAAATCACTAATGAATTGCATACAAACAGCACAATAATCACAAACGGTTCTTGTTCTACGTTGGTTTACGTGTTCTTTGCATGGTTTAGTCGTACGTCTCCTATGGTTTAAACGTTGTTCATTCCTGATACATCTGTGAAAATTTCACATAAAGAAAAATAACTTTTCTCGATTTCAAGTTTCCTTTGGTGATGAGCTTATCAGTTTTTGCCTCTCTGGACTGAAGTGCTCACTGAGTTATACTTGTGCAGTAACTTCCTTCTTTTTCTGATTGTGACACTGGGGTTGTGCAGCTTCTGTTTTATTTATGTATATTTGGAGACTGGGTTATGTAAGGTTGATAATCATTATTAACTAAAGGAGCTGCATTTCCAGAAGAAAATACAGGGTTGATGCTATATTGCTGAATGAAAATGAAACGTAAAGGGTAATATTTGTCAAAATATAGAAAGAAAGAAAGAAAGAAAGAAAGAAAGAAAGAAAGAAAGGAAAAAGATGTTTTGATTTTTACAAAAACTTTAATAATCACATTAAATTAAAGACACACTGTACAATAAAAGGAATATAATAAGACCCAAAAATGTACCCCATTGCGGAGCAAACAACAAAAAATCAGTATATAGCCTGTAATCCATTAGAATTTGAACACTATGTTATTATCCTCCCCGATAGAACACAGAACTCCCTCCAGAGCCCACATACTTTTGAACTTCTGAAGGTCGTCGATCAACTTAAAGTAAGCATATTCAACATTCACACGACTTTTCAGAAGAGAAAAAAACATAAAGGGAACATCCACACAACTAACAGAAAGTAACTGATTTTTCCTTGGTAGCCAGATTGCGAGTTTAGCTGTTGCAAAAATAAAATTGAGTATGGTGTGTACATGTTTCCTTCGGGCTGGATATTTGGGGCCAAAAATGAACAATGGGAAAGAGAACACCTCCCCTAACCTGAGACACCAGTCCTCCAAAACTGTAAACAAACCCCTTAGCCTGTTACACTCTATTGCCAAATGTGCCAGAGTTTCAGATGTCCCGCAAAAATCACATTTGTCTGATTGAGTTGGAACAAAGTGTGCTTTGTATCTGTTCGTAGCTATGGCACTGTGTACAATTCTCCATTGGAGATCAGCTGCGCGTTTTTCAACAGGCAACTTGTACAGGGACCGCCAGCGTCCTTTTGGAGTGTGCCCTGTTCCAAAAACCTTAGTCCACTTGGAGGAATCCATGTCTTTCAACGACTGCAGATGTCGTACTTTCACGCATGTGGTGTAGAGTGTCTTCTTTGCCATGGTCTCAAACTCTCCGTCTCCTGCATTACCGAAGGCGAGCAGTTTATCCTCATCCTCTGTCCAATCCTCAACATTCGGGGAGACGGTCAAGGGCGGAAAAGAATATTGCGAAGTACCAGTCCAGCTGTCATTGGGTAGTTGAAGAAAATGTTTCCACTGGGCAGGAACAGATTTCATGACGTCATCCACCACTTTATCTAGGAGCCTGGGACGTAGACCAACCCGTTGTCTTATGGCTTCCAAAGGTAAGAGCAAGTGACCCAGCTTCACATAACCAGCATTTCTCAATGCTGATCTAACTGAGAACGAAGTCAAGAGATGAGAGTCAATGAGGGTATTAAAGAACAGGGGTTCTTCGAGTATCCACAGTCCGGGAGTGGCATCCTGAGCACGGATAAACCTTAGAGCTCTCCAGGCTTCAAGAACTGAACTATAGAAAGGAGGGAGACCACTTAAATCTAGATGCCCTCTGGTCACAAGGAAGAGCTGCTTGTCATAGCCAAGGCCTCCTGCTCTTCTAAGGAGGATTCTGGCGGTGTCGAGCCATCGCATGCCACTGTGATACAGTAGCCGCTGGGCAGTTCGCAGTCTGAAAGCCATCAGTCTGGATGTGACGTCAATTAATCCCTGCCCACCTTCCGATAGCGACAGAAACAGGGAAGCTTCTCGTGTCCAATGTTTACCGTTCCAGAAAAAATCAGTAAGCACACGCTGCACCTTGGTGAGTAGATCTTTAGGAGGGGAAAGAACCAGCAGTTTGTGCCAAAGCATTGAGGCCACTAGGTTGTTTGCAATCAGGACACGTCCTCTGTAAGACAGCTGAGGTAGCAACCATTTCCATTTAGACAACCTAGCACAAACTTTGTCCAACATCCCATCCCAATTTTTCATCTGAAACTCATTTGTACCCATATAAACCCCAAGAACTTTTAGACCCCTTCTGGTCCAAACTATGTCTGCAGGCAATGTAGGAGGTGTTTTTTCCCCCCATTGCCCGGACATACAGGCCGTGCATTTCGACCAATTTACCATAGCAGAAGATGCCTCGGCATATATCTGAAAGCACTCACTAAGGGCAGTGACATCATCCTGATTGGTCAAAAACACAGTAACATCATCTGCGTAGGCACTCACTACCAAGGGAGGAGCCATCCCGCCTAACCCTGGCAAAGAAACCCCCGTCATCTTTAATCGTAGTCTACACAAGAGAGGTTCAATGGCCAAAATATACAGCAGCCCAGAAATAGGACAGCCTTGCCGTATACCACGGGACATTGGAAAAGGTCTACTTAGACCACCACCGACCTTCACCAAACACTCAGCACTAGTATAGAGCAGTTTCACCCAAGAAAGAAATGTCCCACCAAACCCAAAGGCACTCAACGTGGAAAACAAGTAGGTGTGGTCTACTCTGTCAAAAGCTTTTTCTTGGTCTAAGGAAATTATTCCACAGTGAAAATTAGCTTCGGTGCATAAGTCAAAAACATCCCTCATAAGAAAGAGGTTGTCTATAATGTGTCTGTCAGGGACACAATAAGTCTGGTCTGCATGCACTAGTGTGTCCATGCAGCCTTTCAGTCTGTTGGCGAGAAGCTTGGAAAGAAGTTTATAGTCTGTACATAAAAGAGCCACAGGTCTCCAGTTCTTTAACTGAGCCAGATCTCCCTTCTTGGGGAGGAGCGACAGGACAGCTCTCCGACAAGAAGTAGGCATCATGCCCACTGAGAAACACCTCAAGACCACTTTATGGAAATCTTGTCCTAGTAAATCCCAAAAATGTTTATAGAATTCCACCGTTAGTCCATCCAACCCCGGGGCTCGTCCGATGGCCATACCCTGTAAAGCATCTGAGAGCTCATCCAGTGTAACGGGCCTGTCGGCAGACTCTCTGTCTACAGCACTGAGTTGAGGAAGGCCGCTCAGAAGGTCAGCAGTACTCTCAGGGCAGCAGTCCTCAGCTGAGAACAAGTTCCTGTAAAAATCTAAGGCACAGTTCCGCATTTCACGCTGTTCAGTTGTAAGTTCTCCATTCGGCAGCTTCAGACAGGACATTTGCTTGCTGCAGCAAGCGGTTTGTTCCAAGCCAAAAAAATAAGAACTGGATGCATCCATATCCTTGAGGCTGAGGTATCGGCTCCTAATGAGGGCCCCCTTAGCCCTTTCCTCCATAAGATGAGAGAGCTCGCGCCGTTTTGCTTGAAGATTCTCAGCTGCTGAGGCATCACGACCAACAAACAGAGTCCGTTCAATAGTTTTAATTCCATCTTGAAGAGCTTTAACAGTAGATGTCAATCTTGCTGTAGAATGCGAGGTGTACTGCTGGCAAAAAACACGGATCTGGGTCTTCCCCATCTCCCACCATTTATCCAGTGAGGCAAACTCAGCCTTCTCCAAACACCACTGTTTCCAAAAGGTATTAAAACTCCTGCAAAAATAACTGTCTTGCAGGAGCTTGTTGTTAAAGTGCCAAAAGGACCCATTTTCCCGCCCTGAAGCCAAGCACAGGCTAATACAGACCAGGTGGTGATCGCTGAAGGTAGTAGAAACAATGAGACTGAAAGAAAGAAAGAAATCATCAAAGTTGACCATAAATAAAGTGAAAACAGCACAATAAGAAAAGTGCAAAATGCCAGCATCAGGCATGGAACCAGCGAAGTAGTGCACCTCAGCTCACGTGTCATGCCATGACACCACCAACCAGGTACAGTGAGAAGGACACATAATCCATATAATCCTGGAATATCTGGAAAAGTTCAAGGATTCGAAGGACCAAAAGTAAAAGCTAGAAAAAAGCAGAAAGAGCTGAACATTTGAATGGTTGAATGGATGAAATAGCTGAAAATTGTAGGAGCTAAGCATCAAAAAATGGTGGAAGATACTGATGCTTTATAGCATTCAACAAATAAAGCGACAGACACTGTGGAGCCCCCAGAATCCGTGTATTTGTGAGTTTTCTTTTGCTGCCGTCTTGGCTTTTTCTCTCTGCTGAGCTCCTGTTGTCTTTTGCACAACCTGTGAACGTTACAACTTTCACCAGTTTTTCTTTAACATGTGCAGTAAAGAACTCTATTTGCTCACAGAGTTCCTGCAGGCGCCGTGTCGCTATCCGGTCTATTCAGAATCAGATCCTCAACATCCTGAACATGTTAATATTCGTGAACAGAAATCTTTTGACCTACAGGGGAACACGGCCTAAAGGCCACCTCAGGATGTACCCCTTTGGAGGGTTTGTGATCAAAGATCCAAAAGTTATAAACCCCTGGCAGTTTGTACCTGTTTTACACTGTTGACGTCATTTTCTCTCATATTTGCAGGCAATGGCTGGATTTCTTTGGAGTTGCTTATATTTTCATATTTGCTGCAGTGCTGCTTTTGTTGATTTTGCACTGGTGGCTTTGTTAAAGGGCCTAAATCATACAAAATCCATTTCTTGAGTTTTTGAAGTGTTTTATTATGTTCATTTCTAAAAAAAACAACATTCCCAAAATGGTATTTTGATCCGTTCACGCATTTCTGAGAATTACTCTAAAAACCTGCTCTCTGAGCACCAGCCCCTCCCAATCCACCAAAACCAGTGGGTCCTCACATTGTGACATCACAAAGTGAGGACCCGCCCCTTCCAGGAAGAGTGTGTGCTGCCAGCCCCGCCCCCAGGCTAACACACACGCCCACTTTCTCCGTGGAGATAGCGGTGATCGGCTGAACGCTTTTATTTTATTTAACAATGTTCACGTCCATCTTTGCAAAAGTTCGGATGTTTGTTTTTGTGGGAGAAACACAGACACCCACAAGGAGCGATAGGCGGAGCCTCAGAGATGGAGGCGTCTTACTTCTTGGAAGGAAATAGAGCTGCGAAAAAAAAAAAAAGTTCTCTGCAGAGGTAACGTATTATTATATAGCATATGGCTTTAGTTTACTCTGAAACCATGAGATCGGTCCTTTAATTTATGACTGCCTTTACTTTTACAATGTCATATTTTGTGTTGCTGTTGTTTACATTACACTACTGTTAAATTTTGCCTTTTCCTTGATTTTGCAGTAGTAACTGTTTTCTTCTTGTTGATTCATGTCTTTATTCAAATACTGTTCAACTGTTTTATAGTTGATGCATCTTTCGTGTAGATGGTTGTAGTTAGGTAGTACTTGTTTTCATTTGCAGAAAGTCTTTGTCCTATGATTCAATAAACCTATAATTAACACAAATATTTAAATTCAAAAGTATCAGTATCGATATTGGTGATACTAGTCCTATAATTACTCAGTAACGGAAAGATACTACTGCAAACTGAAAGGGTCAAACGCACGCGCCTTATGGACGGGGTCTACAAAGCACGCGCTCAGACTGAGCAGAGGACCTTGGCACGGGGTCCGGGCCTATTTTTCTTTTGGTGAGAGTAAACTTTTTTTTCAAATCTGAAAAAAAAAAAAGCTTTGTTGCTGAGTCAGTGCTTTTTTTGCCTCCTAACTTTCCCACGTGCGCCGGTCCGGCGACGGTGACGTCACAAATCCTCTAAAACAGTCTCTTCTGGTTCCGCCTCAGCCGCGGTTAGAGCCGATCCTGCTGTCGAGGTGAGAGTCCAACAACCTCAGCCGTTAGCATGAAGCTAACCTGCGTTAATAAGAAAAGTTCATCATCTGGCTGACTTAAAACATGTTTCTATATATATATTCACGAACAAGTGAGCTGTTTGTGTGAGTTTTCGGGAGTAAATTTAAACGAATATTAATATTTTCTAAAGCAAAATAGTTATTTTAAGCTAGGCTATGTGTTAGCTTAGCCCGTTGCCAGGTATAAAGTGAAGATTCATGCAGTTTTGAGGCTGTGGGTCAGATTTGTGAATTTATTCACATTAATTCAATTAGATACGATGTTGTAGTTAAATTATTATTATTATTATTATTTTAAATGATGTCAAAGGAGCCCAGCTGGTCTTGTGTGATCTTTTTCTTTTTAACCACATCACAACACACCTGACAATATTTCTGGCAGAGGATACGGACTTAACATTATAGTGACTGCACAATAGGCATAATACTACACAGTCATTCCTTGATGACCAAATTACAAAATATTTGAAGCAAAATAAAACAATATAAGAATAAATGATAAAAAAAAAAATATAAATTATAGAAGGATCCAAAAAAGAAAGACAATTACCAAGTAGAGATTTGTTAAAAGGGTATTGGGCAGATTTCCAGGTTTGTATGGCTTTTAATGAGCTATAATATATTATGACTTTGTTTATGGATGCTACCTCTCTATTTACAACAATAAATGTGATATTTGCAGAGTAATAAGATATTAATCATATTTGAGAATGGATCATCCAAATTATGGACGAATGTTAATGCGTCTGAGGCACAAAAGTGGAATTTAAAGTTTAAGGCTAATCCCATTTCTAATGTTTATATTCAAAAAGTCCTGGTTTGTGAACACTAGACAATCAAATGTTGTCATAAAGTGCAGGGCTCAACGTGAAATGTGCTCTAGTGTGATCTTTGGGCGGGAATGTCGTGTTTACTCATGACTTTGAAGCCCTTCTTTGTAACGAGATCATTCCGTTTGATCAGGTAATCTCTTTTCAGATTACAAACTGACATTTTTTTTTTACAAATGAGGATTTCATTGTAAAGGAGAGTCAATATAAACATACCAGGTTACTTGTTTGTCTCCGCTTTAATGCTAAGATATGTCCAGTTAAACTTCTCCATTTTTTTAATCAAACCAATCAGCAAACACACTTTGATAATAAAAGCTAGACGCACTAAATCATGGATCAAAGCAGTAATTACAGGTGTATGTATTATGATTGAATTTTATCTTCATTCAATTATAACCTAGAAATCACCTGAAAGTCTCGCTCTGATAAAAACTGTTTTTAATTTGTGGCATTTTTCTCAGAATGGAGAGCATGTATAAAGAAAATTGCGATTAAATGTGTGTTTCTGAGTATTTCTTTATACAAAACATTGTGAATCAAGAGTAGAAAATAAAAATGTTTTTTGTATTTGTGACGTTGAAGCCACAGTCGGCGAGTCAACAGCTTCCTGCTCTGCTCCATTCTGATCATCCAGTGTCAGACAAACAGATCCATGAACGTCTTTGTTTTCTTCGTCTGAGCCGGAATCTGGATCAGAACTGGACGGATGGAGAATGCTGGCCATTTTTGTGACGCCGCTAATGTTAGGTTGGGGTTGTGAGGGGCTGTAAGCTAGCGGGAGAGAGTGTAAACAAAGGGATGATGGGAAACTAGTGCAGGCTTCCCGCCCGGAATTCAGAGGTGAATTTCTAATGAACTCCTAGTGCTCTGCAGAAACTATGTCCTAGAAAACAACACGGTTTTTGGATTTTGCCTAAAACGGCATCATCAGAATGAAAAGACCACTCTGAAAGTAGTTCAAGATGATCGGAGTGGGACTTGATTGGAAGGTCTTTTTGTAGATGCTTATCTTCAGCTGTTTTTCCTGTTTTATGCAGTTATTTATGGGTTTTTTTTTCTTTCAATTTCCGCTCTCCAGAGGAAGAAGAAAGAAATGGATTTCTACTTTGATGACCTACCTTCCACCTCACAGTCCACCCCGAAGAAAGCCCAGGATGACACGCAGATGGTAAGATGTGAAAATGATCTTACTCAACGCTCCGGGATGAAGGATCTTTTTGTGAGACTGCCGCTAATATAATTTGATTTGAAACATCCTGAATTAAACCACTTCTGTTACCTCCTTATTTTTAAAGTATCTCTGATGCTTTGAAACATTTTTGTTTTTAAGACGATGGAGTCCGAAGACGCAGAGTTTAACTCCTCAAAGGACAGGTCCTCAAACATCAGCATGTGTGAGGTTCCAGAGCAGAGCAGCAGGTATCTGCCACGCCCCCACATTACACAGGTGACTTCACCTGTGGCTCTTCTCATTCAGAGCAGTTGGTGACACGTTGTCATTCCATCAAAGTCTAGGCATAGAGGACATCAGCCGCCGAGCACAGGAGACGGTGGAGGACATCAACCACAGCCGCACCAATGACCAGAAAGTGATGGACGACTTTCAGGAGAAATTAGCAGAAAAGGTGCAAAACTTTATTTTCATGCAAGGACAAAGTTAGTGCTGGGTTGTACCTGTTAAGGTAAAAAAGTTCAAAAACACAGATGCTTGTGCTTTTCGGAGCAGTTTGCAGAATCTGAGAATCAACGTGGGTCCCCCTCATTTCCCCCGGCAGGTGACAGAGACGTGTCGGCAGATGAAGGAGCACATGTACACGGTTTACGAGGAGAACAGTGACGAGATGCAGGTGAAGCTGCAGGAGCTGTCCAAGGTGCTGAAGAGCTGCTCCAAGCTGAACAGTGAGCTGCTGGAGGCGGCTCAAGCAATGGCCTTCCTCCGAGAAGGCCTGGCCATGAGTCGCAGATCAGAATCATAACTGCCTGGTTCACGTGTTTCTGAGGAAAAACAGCTGTTATTTATTTCATTACCAGGTCAGTGGGGTTTGTGGATTTATTTGACCTTTGGTTTGTGCTAACAGTCAGAAAACAGTCATTTCAAAGCTAAATCCATATTTATTGTATTTGTTATTTTATTTAATACAAATACAAAACACCCAATAATTTTTCCTTTAATGCATTATTAAAGATGCATTTTTGATAGATCTTTAAGCCACATGAAACCCTAAAAAATCCCAATGGAGAGGAGTTTGCACTCACTGCAGGATTTGTCCTATTTTAAGCTTTTTTATTTGAACAGCACCAAAAGAGTCACGCCAGCTTTATAGAGGCTTTTACCCTCACAGAATAGAGTGGATCGGTTCTATAAGCTTTATTTCACATGTTCAGCAAAGGCAATAACATTTTACTCTATTCACCAGGAACACGGACGAAATCCCCCTTTTTGACAGCTTTTTTCCACCCTGTACCCAGAATTTATGCTAAATAAATAAATGCTGTTATCAACAGTTGAGGAATTAATTTTTCAAAAAGCCAAAAGTTTGACTTGTTGTGGTTTTTACAAGAAAAACATTACCCAAAATATTTTGTTGTTGGGTGACCTCTGCTGGTAGACGCATGCCACTGCTGCCTTTCAAGTCAGTGAGCATCCTCCCACCTTCAGACACGAGACACGTGGTCCTTGATGATGGTCAGGGTAGGTGTGTTCATCTGCCATGCCACTGCCATGTCTCTAACGTGTCTGGACCTCATGACTGTTGCTGCTCCAGAAGGTTTGTGAATCAAGTCACTCCGTGTTTTGGTCTTTTTCTCTCTTGATCAAAGAGATTTAAGATAAGATAAGATAAGAGAGGACTTTATGGATCCCCAGAGGTAAATTCAGTTGTCACAGCAGCCAAAACAAGAAATATAGCAGTTAGAAAAAAACAAAGTAGCATTGAGTAAGAATAAAATTGTAATAATAGAAAGTGGAAGTGAAAATACACGTCAAAAATAACAAGTTAAGTAGTAAAATAACTGCAGCGGTTTCAGCAGTCTTAGACCGTGTAGCCTGACAGCTGTGGAGACGGAGGACCTCCGGTAACGTTCCTTTTTACAGTGAGGGTGCAGCAGTCTTCGGCTGAACGAGCTCCTCATGGTCCTCACCTTCTCATACAGAGGGTGGGAGGGGTTGTTGCTGGACAGCTTGGTCAGCGTCCTCCTCTCACCTGCAGAGTCCACTGAGTCCAGGGGACAGCCCAGGACAGAGCTAACCCTCTTCACCAGCTTGTCCAGTTTCTTTTTGTCCCTATCATTAATTCCTCCACACCAGCAGACACAGCATAGAAAGTTGCTGATGCAACCACAGTTTCATAGAAGGTCTTGAGTAGTGGCCCGCACACACCAAAGGACCTCAGTCTCCTCAGGAGGTGGCTGACCGTTCTTATGCAGGACCCTTTGATCAGAGATGTTAGTTTAAGTCTAATCCAATCTGCAGCAGAGACTCAGAGGACACCGTAGTGCGACTGTGGTGCAGTGGGAGAACGGCTGACCTCAGATCGCAGAGTCTCATCCTTATGGTGAAACGTTTCAAGAAAGAAGACTTTTAGTCTGGAAGCCATGACCAAACCTCAAGACAATGTCACCTGGATGATTGAGAATAGGGGTGTGTATCGGCAAGAGTCTGTCAGTAAGATACGTATGCCGATATTTTACCAGAACACATTTTCTGACTTTTTTTAAGTATGACTTAGAAAAAACTCTACCTGAATATCAATACGCCTTCCATTGTAGTAAAATGGTAAAATTTTGTTTGTTTAATGATGACAATGTTAAGCACTGCAACTGTATCTCTGCTTTTACTCAAACAAATTCATAGTGCTTTTATTTTGGTAACTTAAACTATAGAAAGGGAACAGTCAACATTGCCTGATTTCCACAACAAAATATATTTCACTATTTAAGAAAATGGAATGAATGTTCCTTAACCATTAAGGTTGTAAAAGTACGATTGAGGAAATAAAGTTCTGTTTAGTTTCATCATTAATGTAGCTTCTCCAGCACTTTTAAACGGTTCAGGAGCCTGAATGGTGCTTCAAACATAGAGGGGGGAAAAATATACACTAATTCTGTCCAGAAACTATAACGTGTGATGATGAGGAGACGTGACAGGATGAAGGAGACGTTTTAATGAGGTAAAGGTGCTTTATTTACATCACAGTCTGCTCTGCACCGTTGCAGCCTCGCTTTCTCACACGCAGAAGTAAACTCCCGCTCATCGCCATGACGTCAGCCTTTTTTTCACATCACTCTGATCCATCACGTCGCTGAACTAGAATCTATTGCTGGGTCTGGTGTTTTATGGCCAACCTGCCCTCTATTACGCCTTTTTACCCGCCATCACTGGTGGATTGGCCGTTTTATGCCCTTCACTGCCCCCCCCCTGCCTCTGCCCCCTGGTCAGACCTGTATGTGACAAATTGGTGGGAAAAAATAAAATAGCGGCTTTTCTGTAGGTTTTATATCCATAGCAACCATTTTATTTTTTTGGTCTCCTGGGGCTGAAAAACATCCATGTAATTTTTAGAAGAATCTGCAAAAGTAAACTTTAGGATTTCCTTGGTAACAGAGGTTTTTTGTTAACCACAACCCTAATATAGTCACAATGTATGTCATATCGTTTTTCGTTTAGCTTGAGCCAGGGATTTCATGGATTACATTTTTAGAATATTTTGGTAAAAAATATATGTGCAACAGGTAAACATGACTTTCACGAGTTACCACGCTGACCCCTTTTAAAATCCACAACCTCTAATTCCAACATTATGTCACGAGTAACTTTCCGGTGATGCTCGAGGAGTTAGGGGGATTAGATCCAAACCCCAAGGAGGAGTTTAAATTTATAGCTGGCACTAAAGGGGATTTTTTTTTTAATTCAAGATGGCAGCTTCTTACTGAAGTCAAAGGTCAACAAACTTCAGTCATGGTTGTAAACCTAACCTAGTGGTGTGTGCGTTTGAAATTTCGTGAAGATCGCTCGAACAAAGGTTTCGTATGTCACATTGTGGGAAAATGTAAAAAAAATTGCCAAGTTGCCCAGTTGTAGGAGCTCTTGCCATCCTATAATACTTTCAAAAGCCCTTTGGATAGCCTGGCTAGTTTGGTGCCCTGGGCGAAACACTGGACGGTGCCCCCAACCCTCACCCCCCCATATTGTCATTATAACAGCAAGTTGACACGATAGTAGGAGTGTTTTAGTGCAGATGTCATTCACTTTACGTGGAAAAGGGTGGTTTAGCCTAGCAAAAATGCAGAAGAAATAAAAACTGTCAATGTTTTTCGGGCGCTTCTGCGCCCTCCACAAAGTTGCGCCCTGGGCAACCGCCCACATTGCCCATAGGAAAAACCGCCACTGCCAACACCTGTGGTTTTACGCGTGGAATTCGCCATTCTTAATAGATTTTTCTGATGGTTTCTCCCACTGTGATGTCATTGTTAATTTTTTGCCCCAAATTCCTCTTTGTCTGGAACTTGGTGTGTTCAAATTTTGTTTCGTTTTTTAGTTTGTCAAACATTTACTCAACAACGCAGTAAGAAGGAAGAATCAGAAACAATCCTTTGGTGTTTGCGTCCAGAACGCAGACGTTCTGTCCATGAGATGTTCTGTCCGTGGGACGTTCTGTCTGTGAGACGTTCTGTCTGTGAGACGTTCTGTCTGTGAGACGTTCTGCCGTGGATTTCTTCCTCTCTCCGCCTCACAAACCATGTGTGGGTGTGTGCTGCATTTTCTGACCTCAATCCAGAAAGGTGTCACGCTTCAAATCCACCTACATCTGACATTTTTGCCCTTCTCTCACGGTCAGCCACTGCTGAAAGATACTTGCATTTCTGTGGCAGAGTCCCGTTAGCACCTCTGATAAGTGGGAACTCACTGTCAGTGTCAGAACGAGATGGACAGACAAATGTGTCCCTCCTCAGAGAGCCTTCAGAGCAGAAGTGACACGGAAATGTTGAAGGAGGTCGAAACTCCCTAGCATCAGATTCTGGTGAGAAATAGGTACCGTCCATTGACTGAAGGAACCCTCCGTACATCTAAAGCCTTTCATTCCAGTCTCCAGAAGAACATATTTGGCCCAAATATCTGCTACTAGCAAATGTGGGAGACTTGAAGAGGACAAGGTTCTCAAAAAAATTAAAATAACTATTAGAGTATATTTAATCAGAAAGATCAGAAACTGGAAAAGAGATGAGGACGGCTTTGGGATGGGCAACTCCAGGGCTCGAGGGCCGGTGTGGCTGCATGAGTTCTGGATGTTCAAGCGCAACTCATGACTGATTCCTGGTTCAGGTATGTCCAGACAGAACGTGTCAGAGCAGAGTACAGTTCATTCTGCTCACCAGCCTTGACTCACATGTGAACTAAAGTCCCATACCTAACCCGTAGAGTTCAGTAATGTGTTAGAGCACCTTTTGCAGCTTTCACAGCTTGATCTCTTCAAGGAAGACTGTCTGAGGTTGAGGAGAGTGTTTCTAGGAATGTCTGACCGTTCTTCCAAAAGGTCATTGGTGAGGTCACACACACTGATGTTGGTGGAGAAGGCCTGGCTCTCAGGCTCTCCTCTCATTCATCCCAAAGGTGTTCTATGGGGTTCAGGTCAGGACTCTGTGTGGGTCAGTCCAGTTCATCCACACCAGACTCTGTCCTCCATGTCTTCATGGACCTTGTTTTGTGCTCTGGTTCACAGACATGTTGGAACAGAAAGGGGCCGATCCAAACTGTTCCCACATGCTGGGAGCATGGAATTGTCCAGAATGTTTTGGTATCCTGAAGCATTCAGAGTTCCTTTCAATGGAACTGAGGGGCCAAGTCCTGAAGAACAAGCCCATACCATAATTCCTCTTCCAGACGCTGGGTCATGTGGACCTAGAACCGGATTCAAACTTGACGCAAAACTAACACGATGTGCAGCTCTGTTTCAAATAGACTAGCTCTTGTTGTCGTTGCAACCAACACATTCTCACTCTCAACTCGTCAGGAACGTATTTTCGGGGCCCCCCTCCGCGTCCCATTGATGTTCATCAGGGGTCCCCAGTACCGGTTCGCTTGGAACCGGCTGCAGACAGGAAAAAACGCAGACGCTAACTTTAATTCTTTCTGCATTTTTGTTTTCTGACTCAGAAGGAAATTTTATTTTGGAAAACTACCAGATTCTGTTCACCGCAAACGCCTGTCTTGTCGCGTCGAGTGACATAAAGTTTTAAGCCCAGAGCTAAACGTGAACAAAAGCCAAACAAAAAGGTGTTTGGGAAGTCTCGTTGGGGAGAAAACAGTCAGTGAGGAAACTGAAGAAGAGCTTCAACTTCAAAGAAACCTGAAGCTGCTGTTTACCGACAAAACCAGGAGTTTTCCTCCACCTACGGGTTTCTGGAGACGGTTGTTTCCACTCACCAAGTCGCTCTGCATGATATGCAGCAACTGGCCGTTGAATGTTTCTCGTGATCTCACAATAACACAGATGCAGACACGACGGATTCACGTGTGTTTTATGTTTGGGAAATTGTGTCGGATTATTTTGCTTTATTTATCCGTCACACCTTAAAAGTTAGCGTCCGGTTACTAGCCTCCACCTTGACGTTAAGGGAAAATCTTCATCACAAAGTTTGAGTTTAAACCAGCCGCAAAGATTTGACCGATTATGATGATGCAGTCAGATAAAGTTGACGATGTGCTGAGGATGTTTCTGAGCAGAGGAAAAAGGGACATTTGGGAATTTGTCCTACAGAACGGCTGAATTAAGCCGGAATTCTCCAGTTTGGAAACCCTGATGGATTTTTCCAGGGAGGTGTTTGATTTGTGGAAGAAGCTGATGAGGGCTGTGGATCCTCCTTTAGCTAGTTTTCTTGGTGATGTCGACAGTTTTTCTGAAAGTGTTCCTGTTTTGTGTGTGTGTGTATGTTTGTGTGTGTGGGTGTGTGTGTGTGTGTGTGAAATGTACTTAGAAATATATTACACTGAAATAAATAAAAAAACAAAAAAACAACAACAAAGTGGCTGGGATAGGCTCCAGCAACCCTGCGACCCCCAAAAGGAGTAAGTGGGTTTAGGAAGTGAAAGAAATGTTGACCCTAATGGGAGGGGGGGGGGCGTTAATGAGGGGGCTTCATTAACGCTCCTGCTAACGCTTCCTTTCATGCAGCTTTGGCAGAGCATCAGTGTGCGACTCTGTGCTCAGACTGCAGTGAAACACTCCTGGTTGGTGTCTGAGGACGTTTCCTTCAATTCAGTTTCCTTTGTTTGGTTTTTAGGTGATACAAATGAAGTTTGTCTTCACGTTATGTTCAACCTTCTGCTGTCCCCAAACACCTTCAGAACATACAAGGATTCACAAGGTTATAGTTAAAAAAAGAAAAGTTTGATTGTTTGAATAACTATCATAAATATAAGCATAAAGATCTGGTAATTATCAATCACAAAATCAATGATAAAACTGTAAATGAAAAACTTTAAGAGCCGCTGTGCAGAACAGATTCTGTGCTTTTCTAAACCTGATTATGTTTCATACTTTTAAATTATTCATGTCTTTCCCAGTAAATGAGCGCCTGATACTTTATGGCTTTCAGCAAAAGCAGTAATGCTCTGTTTTACTGTTTTAATGGTTTTGCTTTCATTTTGTGTTTTAATATTTTTATGACATTTATTTATACTATTTTTAAAATTTGTTTTAACCTCTTAGTTGTTGTTTTTAATGTTTCTAAGTTTTTAATGTCCTGCGCCTGGTGTGACTGTATAAATTTCAAGACACCATATAAATACATACAGAATTACTAACTAACATTATTAACGGGTCTATATCATGCGTAATCAGCTTTTTGAAGCTTTGAAATGTATTATTATGTTCGTTCCTCACAAAAAACAACCCAAACTGGTGTTTTGATCCATTCATGCATTTCTGAATTTTCCAGCCTCTCCCAATCCACCAAAACCAGCGGGTCCTCACATTGTGATGTCACAAAGTGAAAACCCGCCCCTTCCAGGACGAGTCTGTGCTTCCAGCTCCGCCCCCAGGTCAACACACTTTCTCCGTGGAGATAGCAGTGATCGGCTAAATGCTTTTATTTTCTATGAAGAACATGAACACCCTTCTTTGTAAAAATTCAGATGTTTTTTGTTTTCTTGGGAGAAACGCAGACACACTGCTGAGGCGACTCTAGGATGATGTCATGAAATGGGTGGCACCCCCAAGGAGAGAAAGGCGGAGCCTCAGAGATCGAATAGTCTTACATTCGGGTTGGAAAATGGGCGTGGAAATAACAATTATTTCATAAATACACTCTATGTCCATAAATATTATCATATATATGGATATAGTTTACTCTGACAGGCTCAAGAAAAGCAGGATATAGGGCTTTAAAAAGCTAGGAAAGTTTAGTTTAGCTTGATTTTTATTTTTTTATAGTAAGACACCACTAAAAAAAGGAACAATTTTCTTGTGTACCCTGCGACAGACTGGCGACCTATCCAGGGCGTCCCCTGCCTTTGTCCACAAGCGGCCAGGATAGGCTCCAGCAACCCCATGACCTCGAAAGGGACAAACGGAATAGAAAATGAATGAATGAATTTTCTTGTGTGGGTTTCGCTTTGTCGTTGAACTTCTAAAGTAAGCAAAAATGTATGTATTTCTTTGGCATAAAAAAGTTCTGAAACCACATTCCACGTGCGTAAATATTTACACCTCGTTCTGAAACAGTTGTCTTTAAGGAGCCGTTTTGATCCCAATAATTAGTATTTCTTTGAACAATTAGAGCTTTAGATTGAACATTACAAGACATGCCCTAATATCAAAAATCATCCAAAGTCTTTGAATGATTACAGACAGACAGAGTGAACAAAGGTAACATGAAAGCACAAAAACATAACTAATGAAATAAAGACAAACTTGAGCAAAGTGAGGTGAAATGTTTTAACACAACCACAGAAACCAAAGTTTTCAGTCTATTACATCTTGTTTTCATTTTTATGTTCATTTGGGAGCTTCAGTGATTTCAGGAATAGTTTGAATTCATTTGTAAATATTCTGTATTTAAATTTGTAATAAAATATTTGTATTGATTTGTCACGGCTGACAAAGTTTTGTATTGGTGGGATTTGATTGGATGATAGAGCTGTCCGTCAAAAATCTGAGCTTTTTGATTGGTCGTCTTTTCCTCCCAGCGCGGATGACGTCATGGGCGCCCACATTTGGGCTGGTCTCGGCTCTCTGGCTGTAGCGGTCTGCCTCCGGGACTGATTTTTTTTCTCTTGACATTTCCATGGTAACTGTCCTGTCGGTGGTCTGATCAGCAGCGGGGAGCCGAGTGGGTTCGAGGATGGAGCTCGAGGAGAAAAACCAAGACTCCAAATACGGTAAGAGGAGCGCGTGCCGCTCCTTCTCGACGATCTGTTTTTTTTTCTTTTCCTTTCTTTTCTGTCGAGCGCGGTGGGATGCAAACAAAGCCTGCGTGGAAGATGGGTGTGGACTCCGCGGGTCCGTGCGGATCATCCTCCGCACCCGGACCCCATTCTGGCTCCTGGAGCGGGTTGAAACCCGCTCCTTGACGGTCTGGAAGCGTCTATATGCCGGTGAATTTAGAACAACAGCCGAACCGCGGTGGGGTTTCATGTCCAGGCTCCTCCCAGACCGACAGAGTCTGTGATGTTCTCCCCAGAGGGCAGGTGATGCTGCAGACACCTTTGGGTGTCAGAACCCCCAGCTGGGCTCCTGCAGGCCCGCTGGGGAGTCCAGAACTTGCTGCTCTTCTGCCTGTAGGGCCCATCACGTCAGCAGGAAACCACAAACTCTGAAGCTGCTATTTCACTGGGAAGGCCTCCTCCTCCTCCTCCTCCTCCTCCTCCTCCTCCTCCTCCTCCTCCTCACATCATCCTTAGCATAAAGTTTTTGGTACTTCTTAATTTTAGGATTGTAATAAATGGGCGTGGCGGGCTATAGCAGCTAGTTTGGACCTGAAGAGGGCAGAAGGTCGGTGCTGTCCACTACACAAATATGCAGGGAAGACAAAGCACCTTAGATGACCTGATGGATCTGAAGTGATCAGCGTATCTCAGAGTCCTCACCGCGTGAACGGAGCTTCCTGTAGCTCCTCCTCCTCCATCACCTCCTCCACTCTGGTCTCAAAGGGCGAAAACGATTCTGGATGACCCGGAGATAAAGCTTGAAGAGGTCAAAGGTGTTGATGAGCAGAGTTTGACCAGAGAGCAGAAGGCCGTCCCCCTTGGAGCTGGAGTTGCAGACGCTCTGTGACCAGCTTTATCTGCCCCACTCACCCCGAAGACGCTCTGCACACGCTTCCTGTCAGGAGCAGACAGAGCACGCCGCCGCCGTCCGCGGCAGGAAGTCAGGTCACCGGACCTTCTGTTGTAGGGGGAGTTCAGGGCCGGGAGCTTTGGTTAGAACTGCAAATGGAGGGAACTTTTGTTTTGATTACACTATGAATGAAATACCCTGAAAGCTCTCACTCGCGCTTAACAACACACACACACACACACACACAAACGCACACACACAACACAACACATTCTGCAGGCCTGAGCTGCTCCCAGCATCCTCAGTAAGAACACAAACGCCTTCTTTCCACGCACACGATCCATGCACACGCTACACGCACACATTACACAAACAGGCTATACGCTCCATGCACATGTTACACACAAACATTACACAAACATGCTCCATGCACACGCTACACGCACACATTATACAAATATGCTACACGCTCTATGCACACGCTACAAGCTTACATTATACAAATGCACATGCTACACGTATACATTACACCCTTCATACAAACATTACACTCACATGTACACACACGCTCCATGCACACGTCACATGCACAAGCTAAACATAACCGCTCCCTGCTACATGCACGTTACACATTTTGCTACACACACATGCTCCATGCACACGTTAGAAGTTCATCCTACATGTACACGTTGCATGCACATACACTAGTTACATGCACATGTAACACCTTCACTCTCTGCACTCATATGTTACAAGCACATGCTACATGTACACGCTTCATGCACATGTTAAACATACATGCTACATGCACATTCTTCCTGCACACGCCCCATGCACATACACTAGTTACATGCACATGTAACACCTTCACTTTCTGCACACACGCATGTTACATGCACAAGCTACACGCGCACACACTCACTCCAAGCACATTTTACACGCACACACTGCATGCACATTCTTCACGCTCCACACACACACATGACCACAGTAGCCACTAACTACGCCATTAGAGTTTGCCGGAAGAGGTTCATCTGATATTCCCTGAGGGCCCATTAGACCAGCCATGACATCATCGCCCCCACACACACACACGCGTGTGCATTTCCCAACCCCATCTCCATCATCTCTAGACTTTTCCAGGTTCTGCAAACATCCAGGAGGCTCCAAAGTCCCAGAGTGAACCGGGCTTCACCCCGGACACAGCAGGTGTGTCATGGAGCAGCTCCACCGGTGCCGGTTCTCCTGTTTCCAGGTCTGAAGCAACCGCACCCTCCGGCATTGATCCACCGATCCAACCACAGTCAGACAGTGTAGATTTTCATTGATCGAGGGATTCGACCAGGAAGTGAAGATGCTTTGAGCTGTTGAATAAAAACGGACAAGCGTTGTCTAAATGCAGCGTCTTCAGGTTTGAATCCTCAGCCCGACTTGAAAGCTGCTGAGCTTCAGAAAGCTCCTGCAGAGTTTTGCCCCTTTGCTCAGAAGTGGACTGGATCAGATGGAAGCAAACAAGGAAACAAGCAACAACACATTAGCTCTCACACTGAACAATCTGTGGACAGTAATGCCGGAGCAGATGGGCTTCAGGCTGAAAGGCGTTTAGGGAAAAGTCCAGCTGCTTCCTGCGTCCAGAGCAGCTTCTCTGTCAGGCAGAGAAGCAACCGTCATGCGGTTTCTGGAGTCGCTCGAACCGCTTCTTTGGACAAGCCGAGAACAGGCCCACCCACGGTGCGGAGGAATGTCACTTCTGCTGCTTTTGTGATTTGGCAGTTCGAGTCTGGAGCCACAGCTCAGGATCGTGGCTGAGGTTTGGGAGTTCCTGCAGCTGGAGAGGAGCTGGGACTCCCATTCACCCAAAAAACCAGCGTCATGTCTTCTCGCTCTTCAGTTAAAGGAGCAGGTGATAGCGTATCTATAACCAGCGCTTTTCTGCCTTCATTAAGGCTAAAGTGCTTTACTGTCACAGTCCCATGTACAGACTGATGGGGGCGCTGTAGGAGCAAACCATTTGTCTTTGAAACAGACCCGTGTTAGGCTAATGCTAGGTTAAGGCTGTAATGGGCTGGAAGCTAGCGGTAAAAAATGAAAACAAAGATCTCTCGGCTCTCATTAGGAAAAGGAGGAGGGGCTGCTCCAGAGTGACCAAGCGTTATTGGTTGGTTCCTGCTCCCATCCCGTCCCGTCCCGGTCCTTTGATTATTGGCAGAAACGACTCCCATCTCCTGGGAATCCTGCAAGAATCCTGAAAAAAATGTCCTCCTGGGAATACAGAGTTGTTTTTTTTTTTTGAAAAAGAGACTACATCCAGTGAGTTCTGTGGACGGAAATGTCTTCTTGATGCCAGAGGTCAGAGGTCAGACTGGTTCCAGCTGATGGAAAGACAACAGGAACTCAAAGAACCACTGGTTCCAACCGAGGTCTGCAGAAGAGCATCTCTGAACCACAACACGTCCAACCTGGAGACAGATGGACTCTCAGATTGAGTCTGTGGACTCAAACGGCCTCCACAGTCACCAGAACCCAACAGAGAACCTTTGGGGTGTGGTGGAACGGGAGACCAGCATCATGGATGTTCAACCCACAAATCTGCAGCAACTGTGTGATGCTGTCATGTCAGTGTGGACCGAAGTCTCTGAGGAATGTTTCCAGAACCTTGTAGCATCTATGCCTCAACGGATTAAGGCGGTTCTGAAGTCTAAAGGGGTCCAAACGGGTAACGGAGTGGCCGCTGAGTGTGTGTGTACGCTCTTCTTGGTATCCGGACTCCTCCATCTGCTGAATATTGATGTTGTTCCATGAAGTGGGATGCTGTAAAGAGAGGCGTGGCTCCGTCTTTGTTGGAGATGGGATGAGTGGTGTGGATTGTGTTTCATACTGTGATCTCTGTCTGAGTCACATTTCAGTGGAGGTGGTTTTGTTCACCGCAGGACTGGTGGGACGGCCTTATCTCAGGCGCTTGGCCCTGCTGACGTGTCAAACAATGCATCATACTAAATCATTGTCCTAACAATGCATCAAACCACATGATGTAGTGTTTGCTCCTGGGTTCTGTCTGCGGTTCTGCAGCAGGCCGGGAGCGGGCCTCCCAGGTCCTCGTGCATGGACATTTACATGTGCTTTTCTTTTCTTTTCTTTTTATTCCTATTTTTAATTTTAATTTTTTTATTTTTACTTTCTTTCTTTTAAAATGTATTTTGTTTTTGTTTTTTTTTTATAAATGAATTAATTTATATATATATATATATATATATATATATATATATATTATTTTTGTATTTTCATTTGTATTTATTATTCTTATTTTACCTGTATTTAAAAAAAAAAATTTTTTGTTTTTTTTTGCAAAGCATTTTTATTGAAACTGTTTTTATCTGGGCCTGGAATGATTGTTTTACATGGTTTATTTATTTCGTCTTTAATGTTTTTATGTATAGATATTTATTTTAACCTGTGAAGCACCTGGTGACTTCTGTCTGTGAAAGGTGCTATAGAAATAATATGTACTTACTTACTTACTTGTTTGGCACCATCTAAATTGATTGGGTAACTATCAAATTAGGGATTTGAACCTCCAACCAGCTAGCAGATGGGTGCTCATCTCGAAGCCACGCCCCTCTGTCTGGCCTCCATCCGCTCTGCTGCAGCTTGTTGACGAGCTTGAGAGATGGACTGCAGCAGAACGTCAGAAAACCAGAAAGGAGGAAGTGAGCTGAAGGGCACCGACCTCAAACAGGAAGTAGTACGTTCATTCGCAGCGTAAAACTCGGCTGGTGGAACCAAAACAACTGCCGTTACAACACAGAAGAAGCTCTGAGATGGCCAAGTATGAGCGAGCAGGTAGCGCCTCACGGACGCTCATGGTTCAGGGGGGGCAGCTGAAGGATGTGGGCGCAGTTTATTTTGAAAGGCCACCCTTGGGTTTCTCTTTTTGCGAGGAGATGCGAGCGCAGCAGGTTCTGCGTTGGTGTGCCACTGAAGCGTGTGGAGTCATCGTTCTTCAGATGACACCTTTTCTGCGGCCCTCGCCGCTCAGCGGGGCCGCCGGGGCATGGGGGCGGTTCCTGCAAGGGGACAGGAAGTGCCCTGACTCTGATTTACCCGCTTTCGTGCAGCGCCGCTCGCTGCTGTGCTCCTCCGCCGGGGCCTGACCATGTTGGCTGATGCTTCCCCCTCTGTGGTTTCCAAGGCGTTTCCATGGCAATCCTGCCGTCTCCGTGGAGCCATTTTGTGGCTATCTGGGCATGGCGGGCGGTTAGGCAGAAGAAGCCTTTTGTGGCGGTGAAGACTCGGCCTCTCCGCTCCACCGTCACACACCGTCAGAAGTGTTTCACCCACTTTACGGCTTTTCTGAGCTACATCCTGGATGCAGTTCAGCAGGAAGCCGAGGCTGTCCCATGGGGCCCCCCCAGAGAAGACCCCCTTTTTTGCTTTCAATTTTTGGGTGAAAAATGTAATTTATGCTTTTTCTTGTATTTTACATTTTTGTCTTTGCTTTCAGTTTTCTTTTGCTTTCAAGAAACATTTTTAGGTTTTGGTTGCGTTGTGACTCAACTCACTTTTTTCCTATCTTTGATTTTGCTCTCATAAGGTTCAGTTTAGCGTGTCAAAGCTGCCATCAAACAGCTTCTGATTGGTCCAGCTTCCAGCCAATCAGGTGTCTCTGTCTCGTACTGACGGAGCTTGGAGGCAGACGTGGACTTTGGACTTTGGGTCGGTTCTGTTCGTACGGGATTCTGCTGTTTTCAATCATTCTGGCCCGTTTCTCTCAGAGTAAAACCCAGAAGGAGCAGCAAAGCAGCTAAAATCAAACCGAGTTCTGTGTTTATTCATGTCAGTGTTGCGACCAGCGTGTGTAAAATGTCTGTAGCAGGAAAAAACGTCCCAGATCCGATTTTATTACAATTAAGATTTGCACAAAGACAAAATTTGAAAGCAAAGAAAATTGATTTGAAAGCAAATATTTATTATTTTCATTTGCAACGTAGAAAGTTTTGTGTGCAACATGGTGGCAGAAATATCCCTCCATATGATCCTCGTGCACGTGACGTGCACATGACCAGGCTCTTCTGCACGTCTTTGTTTTCATGGCTTCTCCTTTTCTCCTTCTGTCGTCCTCAGGGGAGTCGAAGAAGTTTGACCCCAACTTCAAAGGACCGATCCAGAACAGGTGAAGGAGTCCCTCAATGAGAATGAATGTGTTCGTGGGGGGAGGAGGAGGAGGACTCCGGCACCTCCTGTCAGGTTCCTCCCACATGCCTGGCTGCATCAATGCAGCAGGAGAACCGACGGTCCCATGTGGGCCAGAACCTCCCTGGTCTCCTGCTCTGGTGTCGAGGAGACGACGATGAGACCCGGCGGTCAGACTGAGCTGACACGCCGCAGATGATGACGATGATGATGATGAAGGCTCCTGCAACAGACAGATTACAGACACTACCTACATTTTGCACATTTTCCGTGTCTGAGGTTCCGGCGTTTTGAGCTGAAGGCGTGACATACGTCATTCATAAGTGGGAGATCAGTCTCTTCCTGTTCTGCTCTGCTGTCTGTGAAATGATTCCACGAAGGGTTTAAGCTAAAACCTCAGAGAATTGAAAAGGATTTGTAATCCAGAAGGCGTTTTGGAGGTTCTGGACCCGATAAAAGAAGGTCTTGTGCTGAGAATTTAGATGTTTTCACCAAACTCTCCAGGAGTTTTTACCCAAAACCTCCCGATCTTCTGGTTCTCTTTTGTCCTTCAAACTCATATGATTTGGTCATAAAACAGTTTTCAACCGAAAATCTGGAGTTTTTTCTCATTTAAAAAAACGTTTTTTATCGCTTAAAAACCCTCAAAGAAATTGAGATCGATTTCATGTTGATGAGGTCATTTCCCATCCTTCCTCTTCCTCGCAGAGGAAGAGCAGCTCCCGTCATCGTGGAGCTTCAGTGACTGCTGGTGGCTCGTCCGTCCGTCTGTCTGTTTCTGCTTTTGTCTCCGTTTGTCGTGTTTCTCTGAGAGGGATTTGCTCCTAAACTTGGAGGAATCCACTGCTCAGAAAAAACAAAGGGAACTCTGGGAAAACGCGTCCTTTACCCGGACGGATGGAGGATTCCTCTGAGAGGCTTTATTCTTTACATAGCTGCATGTGCTGACGACACAAAACTGACCACAGGCTGATCCATCAGAACGAGGCTCCGTAGTGGGCGTGGCCTCCACATGCCTGTATGACTGGTGGATCGTCTCCGGGGGGGGTCTCCTCCCACACCTGGACCAGAGCATCCGCCAACTCCCGGACAGTCTGGTGGATGGACCGAGACACGGTGTCCCACATGACTGGATTCAGGTCTGGGGGGACGGGCCGGCCAGTCCACGACATCAACACCGTCATCTGTGAAGACCGCAGGGCGCCGGTGGTGAATCTGCCAATCGTGGCGTTCTCTAGCAGATGCCTAACGTGTTCACGGTGTTGGGCTGGAAGCAGACGTGCACGTTTGTGGGCTGCTGGAGGTCCTTCGGCAGGACTCTGGCAGTGCTCCTCCTGCTCAAAGGAGGAGGCAGTGGTCCTGATGCAGGGTTGTTGCCCCCCTACGGCCTTCTCCACATCTTCTTAGGCCCGCCTCCTGGTGGCGCTCTGCTCTGGACGCTGACACGTGAAATTGATTGTCAGTCAGTCTAACTTCCTGTAAAGGTTGACGACACACAAGGGGAACCGACTAGGAGCAACATTGGCTTTTTTAGGGGTTCCCTTTATTTTTTGAGCGGTTTTGTTTGTGCATAAATGATGTCATCAATGGTTTAGTGACCGATGGATGTGTTTTGCTGGTCTGCAGGGGCTGCACAGATATCCTCTGCTGTATTCTCTTCATTATTGCCCTGTTGGGGTACTTCGCCGTGGGCATCCTGGGTAAGAGTCAAGAATTACTTTACTTTTCTTCAGTCAAAAATAAAAAAGTGTACAAAATGTGAACCCTTTGGCCTCCTCCGCCGTTCATGATAAAGAGTGAACCCTAACCCGGACACCCTCCTGGTCCCTGGGGGGGTTTGTGAGTGTTGGACGTGACTCTCTGTGGTTCCTCTGCAGCCTGGTCTCAGGGAGACCCCAGGAAGGTGATCTATCCCACCGACAGCAGAGGGCAGTTCTGCGGGCAGGCCGGGACGCCTCTGGAGTGAGTCTCCAAAAGCTCGGCGTCCGTCTGTGCCTCTGCTCCCCCGCCCCACGCCGCGCCCTTTCTGACGTTTCTCTTTTGCGATCGCACAGGAAGAAGCCTCTCCTGTTCTACTTCAACATCCTGAAATGTGCGAGTCCCCTGGTGCTGCTGGAGTTCCAATGTCCCACCACACAGGTCAGGAAGGGCTCCTTTCCTTTGACTGCTGCCGCCGTTGAAGCAGCGAGCTCAGAGCGCTGACTGCTTGTTCTGCAGCTCTGCGTGGAGAAGTGTCCCGACCGCTTCCTTACGCTGGTTAACGCCAAGATCGGCAAGAAAGAAGACCAGGATTACTACCGGAGATACTGCAAGGAGGGCGTGGACTTTGCCAAATCGGTAAATGAAGTCATCCCGTCAATAATGTTGTGCACAGGAGGTGATGAAGGTCTAACAGTGGATGTTTGTCGCGACTCAGAGCCCTGAGATCCTGAGGGACGGCCTGTGCCCCGCCATGCTGATGCCCAGCAAAGCTTGTAGGTAGAGGTTTGAGTCCCGTCTGGCGTCCGGCCTGAAGCTCACACCCATGACGCTCCTTCCTTTACAGTCACACGCCGCTGCCTCCCCGCCCTCAGGACCATGAAAGGTGGCGTGGTGGTGGTGGGCAATGAGACCACGTTCTATGACGGCGAGAGCGCCACCATCAACGCCTCTCAGCTGCTGGAGGCGTCCAAGTGAGTCTGAAGGCACACGTTCACAAAAACATGGAGTCCGAACCCCCACCCTGACCGCTAACTACGACTTTTTAACGCAGGATATGATGTCATCAATTTCACAAAGTTAAAATCTAATTAACATGAGCGTTTATTTATGAGTCCAGTCTCTTCTGAAGATAAAAACCTTCATGGTTTATTCAAATAAATACATTTTTTTGGCAAAATTTGTTCCGATGCAATGCATTGTGGTCTATATTCGAGCATCGATGCACACTGCTTTTTCACAGAGACTTCTGGTTAAATTCTACGGCTCTGGATTTTGGAATTGTAGATTCAGACAGAACTAGAACATGGAGAACGCAGTAGATGGTGAGTAGGGAAGGAATTCGGACACAACCTATGGTTCATACGATTAACCCTGGAGAACCCAAGAATGATCTGCTTTTGGCCTTTTAAAGTTAATTATTAGACAGTTTGTCTGTTCGTTTGTTTGTTTGTTTTAGGTGGCACCAACTGTGACCAAAAATGAAAATGAAGAGAAAAAGAAAAATGTGACCCCGGGGTTACAGCAAAGATGACATTTTCACAGCACACGTGCTACGCTAATGCTAGCACGCACAAACCCATATGATCCGACTCAAGAGCCTCTTTATTTTATTTACCGTCCAGATTTCCCTCTGTTTTAAAAACGTCCCTCCTAAATAATCTCTAAAACTTCTTAGTATGAATGTAACACAAACCCTTTCAAATTAAAGCGACTAAGGTCAAAGGTGATGGTCACATCAGCAAAAACAATGTAAATATAAAAAGCCAAACAAATATTTAAAAAAACAGGTTTTGGGAATGATTATAATCGGATAGTAGTATTTTATAATAGATAGTATTTTTCTGCCTGCGTCGTGAGCATTGCTTTAAAGTTTCACACCAAGGAGGGAGAATGTCGCCATGGTAACCAGGAGGATTGTTTGCGATGCTGCTGGACAGAAATCTTCAGAAAAATGACAAAAATCTTCAGGGAAGCTGGAAAGAGTTAGGGAAGACTGAGTTTATCTTCTGCACGGCTTCCTGTCCCTGCAGGAAGTCAAACATCGCCGTTGAGGCCCGTGAGGTGGCCATGAGGATCTTCGAGGACTATACTCAGTCCTGGCACTGGATCTTACTGTGAGTCCGCTTTGCCGCCGCAGATCGGGTGACGGCTGGAGTCGAACGCCGTCTCCGAGTGACGCAGACGTGTTCTGCCTTTGAATGTGTGCTCCTGCAGCGGCCTGGTGATCGCCATGGTGGTCAGCCTGGTCTTCATCTTCCTGCTGCGATACCTGGCGGGCGTCATGGTGTGGGTCATCATCGTTCTGGTCGTCCTGGTCATCGGATACGGTGAGTCAGCGCTCTCTGAGCGGCCTGCTCTCGGCAGCGATTCCACGCTAAATAATGGAAGGCCCCCTCTTTGACCCTTTCTAGGGATTTACCACTGCTACATGGAGTTTGCAATCCTGAAGGGGGAGCCCGGGGCCAACGTGACGATCCGGGACCTGGGCCTGCAGACGGACTTCTCGGTGTACCTGCAGATCCGGCAGACGTGGCTGGCCTTCAGTGAGAACGACCACGGCACCGGCGCCGTTTGTGCAGAAAGATCCGCCGCTCATCCGCTGACCTCCTTCTTCTGCAGTGATCATCCTGGCTGTCGTGGAGGCCGTGGTCATCCTGCTGCTCGTCTTCCTCAGGAAGAGGATCCTGATTGCCATCGCTCTCATCAAAGAGGCCAGCAGGTGAGTCCCGCCCCCCAGGTGTGCAAACACCTGTGCCTGTAGGAAACAATTAGAGGCAATACAGAGAGAGTAAATGCAGGAAAAGATTTAAGAGATAAAGGTATTGACATTACAAAACAAACTATTACTTCAACTTTCTATTAAACATACATTTTTAAAGGTTAACTGCAAACTATATACATATCATTTAATATAATAAGGATTTAATTAAATGGCATTATATAAACACAATGGTTTATTAATTATATTCAGGTTTTAAAAATGTTTAATTTTTTATTTAAAAAACGTATAGAATTAATATAAGATATTCTAACAAATAATGTTAAAAGTTTTATGATTTTGATTTGATTTGATTTGATTTATTGATTTATTTCAAGCATTGTAGTCAAAGCAATAAAGAAATTACACATATTTATCAAACTCATTACATAAATGATGAAATGCATAGATTAAAAAGACAGAAAACAAAACAAAAATGTCACTTAAATCACATTTGCTTAATTAAATACAGTGATCATTAACTGAAGTATAAGTAGAGTTTGATTCATTGCTTGAAAAGGAGTGGGAAGAAGCAAGCTTATATAATCCCACCCCTACTGAGTTAATTCATTTGATAGTTTTACAGTGTTTTAACTCCGGTTCTGATCCGATAGATTCTCTTCAAGTAACTAAATCCAGTGCCTAGTAATGATTGATGATCTTCAGAAAACATTCATTCATGATTTCAGTAAACAGTAACGATACCGATATGTAATAATAATTGATTATCATTAGAACACATAATCACATTAAACCAGTAATTATTGCTACACATTGCAGATCAAGTAAACAAAAACAATAGCTTATTGGTTGTAATTTAACCCTTTCAGTAATCATTATTGCACATTACAATATAACACTCATTGGTTGTAATTAAAAGAGCTTTGATTATTTCACCACAATCAAGTTCACACATGGATTTGGAATTATTCACCACCTGTTGATCCTGAAATCCTCTTATCTTCATATCCTGATATAAGAGTTTCTTTATACATTTTCTTGAATTTTTGAATATTTGAACATTTTTTGAGCTCATCACTTAAACCGTTCCAAAGTTTAGTGCCACACACAGACACACAGAAACTTTTCTTAGTGGTTCTTATCAGTTTGATTTTGAAGTTCCTACATCCCCTCAGTCTGTAGCCTCCTTCATTTTCTAAGAACTGTTTCTGGATATTGAATGGTAACGATTTCCAACTGGCTCTGTATAAAAGTTGCGCAGTGTAAAAATCCACAAGGTCATGCAGTTTTAATAGTCTTGATTGATAAAATAGATTCTTTGTATGATCAAGATATCCGGCTTTATGTACAATTCTGACGGCTCGTTTTTGAAGTAAAAAGAGAGGATGTAGTGAACTCTTATAATTATTCCCCCAGATTTCTATACAGTAGGTGAAATATGGTAATATTAAGGAGCAGTACAATAAATATCTACTGTTGTATTCTAATATATGTTTAGATTTATTTACGATTGAAATACTTTTTGAGACTTTAGTTTGTATGTGTCTGATGTGTGGCTTCCAACTTAGTTTGTCATCGATAAAAACCCCTAAGAATTTGATTTCTGTAACACTTTCGATTAAGACATTATTTATTTCAATTGAGAGCTCTTTATTTGCATTGTAGTTTCCAAAAAACATCACTTTGGTTTTATCTAGGTTCAAAGATAATTTGTTGTAATCCATCCATGATTTTATTTTGTTTAACTCTGTGCTTACCACCTTGATAAGTTCCCTATGATTGTCTGTAGAATAGAATATATTTGTGTCATCAGCAAATAATATGAGTTTCAGAAGCTTTGAAACATTGAATATATCATTTATGTAAATATTGAAAACCAGCGGGCCCAGAATTGATCCTTGTGGGACACCACAACTTATCTCTTTGGTTTCTGATGTATATTCATCCATCTTGACAAACTGTTTTCTTCCCGTTAAATAGCTTTTGACCCAAGTTAGCGCTAGTCCTCTTATCCCATACACTTCCAGTTTGTAGAGTAGGATGTCATGATTGAGAGTGTCAAATGCTTTTTTTAAGTCAATGAAAATTCCAACTGCATATTTGTTTTTGTCCAGAGCATTTGTGATTTCCTCCACAGCATCAATGATAGCCAATGAGGTAGATCTATTTTCTCTAAAACCATATTGGTTTTCATTTATAATGTTATGTTTTTCAATAAATAAAGCTAATTTATCATTGAATATTTTTTCTAAAATTTTTGAGAATTGCGGAAGAAGAGAAACAGGTCTATAGTTTGTAAATTGGTGTTTGTCTCCACTCTTATAGATAGGAATCACTTTGGCTATTTTCATTTGGTTTGGGAATCTCCCAGTTCGTAATGATAAGTTACATATGTATGTTAGAGGGTTAGATACACTATAAATTACTTTTTTCACCACCTTCATATCTATATCCTCACAATCTTTTGAGTTTTTACTCTTGAAATTATTCACAATTGATATCAGCTCATTTTCGTTCACATCAGAGATAAAGATTGAGTGTGGGATCCTTTCCATAAGAGGATTATTGTCTTTGCTGGTTTTGCATTTTGGAATTTCTGCTGCCAAATCTGGACCCACGTTTACAAAGTAGTTATTGAGACCGTTTGCTGCTACATTTATGTCATAGCTTTGACCCTTCTCATCTGTAAAGTAATCTGGATAAGTTCGCTTTTTTGTCCCATTTTTAATGATGTTATGTAATATTTCCCAAACTCGCTTTACGTTGTATTTATTTTCATTCAGTAGATTATTGAAGTACACTTTTTTACTGTACCGTGTTATTTCAGTTAGTTTATTTTTATATGACTTATATCTATGTTCAGTTTCTCTTGTCCTCTGTTTTAAGAATTTTTTATAGAGGTTATTTTTCTTTTTACAAGCATTTTGTAGAGCGGTAGTTAACCAAGGGCATTTGGCAAATTTGTTTTTGAATTTATAAATTGGACAGTTCTTATTGTAAAGTGAGCTAAATATTTCTAAAAAACATTTATAAGCGATATCGACATCTTTCTCTCTGTACACAGAGTTCCAGTTTTGTCTGGATAAGTCATTATTTAGATCATTCATGGTTTTTTCATTTCTTAATCTTTTGTAGACTGGTTCTTTTATAAATTTCTTTGTCTTCACCTTGATGTCAAATAGTGCAAAAACTGGTAAATGATCAGTTATGTCACATATCATTAATCCACTCATATGAGTGTATTCTATATTATTTGTAAAAATATTATCAATAAGAGTAGCACTTTGAGTAGTGATTCTGCTGGGTGTTGTTATGGTTGGATATAAACTCATAGCATACATTCTGCTGATAAAGTCGTCGGTGGCTTTATGTTTGCTGGGGTTTATCAGATCGATATTGAATATTTTAATAATTTGAATGATTGTCAGTGTTATCCTGACATTTCTGCTTTTTTTTCAGGCCACAATTGAAAATAATTTTTTGATCTTAATCTAGGTCCATAAATGTCAAATAATATAAAAAAAATTGACTTACGGGAGGCGACACTGATGTAAAGACAATCCCCAAAACAGTCGGGGGGGTAACATGTAGGAAAGGATCAACATGAGTTAAAATGTTGCACATTGAAAAAACAGAAAAAGTGTGAGAAATTGTACGGACAGTCAGGGCTTCATCATCATCATCATCATTTATGTATTTATAAAAGTATTCCACCAACCAGCCGGGGGGGGGTCCAAACGCTGAAATGGAGAAACAATTCTTTTTTTAATTCTCTCTAGTTGACAACAGATTCCATAGTTTAGGAGCCAACACAGCAAACACACTGCCCCCCCCCCCCCCCCCCCAAAAAAAAAAACACAACAAAAAACAAAAAAACAAAAAACAAAACAAACAAACTTAGGTTTGATTCTGGGAACCATGAACACAAACTGGTTTGTGTAGAAATGTGTGCATTCACTATAGTAAGAAAGGGGGGGCTAAAAGGTTTTTATTCCACCAGGTCCTTTTCAAGAACAGTCAATCAGTCAGTCAATCAATCAATCAAATGAAACCCAGAGATACATTTTTTTTAAAAAGCCAGTTGATATTATTTTTGCTTTGAAGTTTTTTATCAGAATGGATCATTTTTGGAGTGAACGCTCCACCTTGTTTTCGTCTGAAGCCTCCGTAAGGTGGAAACATTTTTCCTGCTCAAACAGGATTCTGAGCTGAGAATCCTAGCCGAATGTGCAGCAGCAGCTTCAGCTTCCAGAAGGTTCTGGGATTGTTGTTTTTCCACCTGAGCTCAGGTGTTTGTGCGTCAAACTCATCCCTGACCTTCCCGTCCTCAGAGCCATCGGCCACGTCATGTCGGCGCTCTTCTACCCGCTGCTGACCTTCGTCCTGCTGGCTGTGGTCATCGCCTACTGGGCCGTTACTGCCGTGTATCCTTTGGCCAACTGTTGACTTTATATGGTAGCTGGACTGAGGGACCCCGCCCCCCCGACATTCTAAACAGGAAGTGGTTCAAAAATCCCAAAGACGTCCATAGAGAAACAAACAGCTGTTAGTCTGTCATTCTATCGGTCAGAATGACCGTTCTGGATCTGATACCTTTTCCTTTATCTTGATCATTTTTTCATGATATTTTTCAAGTTATTCAAGTTTCAAACTGACCAATCAGATGCCTCAGTAAGAGTAGGTGGAGCCTGCCGGCCACGCACATTGTTTGATTGACAGATTTCGTGTAGCCCATGTTTAAGTGGTGGGGGTGTGGCCTTTCAACAAGCTCACTCCTGATTGGTCTTGGACCAATCTCTGCTTCCTGACGTCTGGCTCCAACATGGTGGCGTCTGTATTGTGTAAACATGGAGACTGAAGAGGCTTCATTTGTTTGGAGCCGGAAGTGAAGCATTTTTTCTACGGGTGACTCGGTCCACTTCTCTGATATGGTCGGTGCCGCTAACACACAACGAGGTGTCCGCTGCCTCCTTGACCGCTCCCATCAGTTTCCTGTCGACGTCTAACAAGCAGGTGTACAAAGTCTTCAACAACTCAGAGTGCCCGTTCTCCAGGGACACCTGTGACCCCCAGGTAAGGCTTCCTTCGGGCTGAACTGCTCTTCGGTTTCTGCAGTAGCAGCATCTCCTGTCTTCGTCCTCAGACCTTCAACACCTCCAACGCCTCCGCCCAGTGTCCGGACGCAGAGTGCCTGTTTGCCTTCTACGGCGGTGAGACCATCTACCACCGGTACAGGATCGTGTTCCAGTTCTACAACCTCTTCCTCTTCTTCTGGTGCGCCAATTTCGTCACGGCCCTGGGCCAGGTGACCCTGTCAGGGGCCTTTGCGTCCTATTACTGGGCCTTCAAGAAGCCGAACGACATCCCTGCGTACCCCATCTTCTCCTCTCTGGGACGGGCCCTCAGGTTGGAGCAGACCTTTGGGTTTTCCAAAGGATTTCTTTCAGTTTGAATGATGTTCAAATGTACAAACAATTCCCAAATGGGAGAAAAGTGGAGACTAAAATCCTCCCAGAATAAAACGTCTTCCAAGGATGTGAGCATTGATGGTGGCTTTAGGGCCCGACGGAGCTTTTCAAACAGAAACTAGCTGTTCTGGACGAGCCTGCAGACGCCACCGCTCCTCCTCTTGGGTGAGATGTTCCTGCTCAGGTGTCAAATTCTAACATCGACGTCCGTCCAGACAGAGTGTGATCAGACATCAGATCAAAGTAAACCTTTCCTGTTTTAGGTCGATTGCAATTCATGGAATTAACCGTCTTAGCTAAATGTCAGAATAAGGGTCTTTTTTAGTCTTTATTGGATCAGAGTCAGAAGTGTACATGCATTCATTTCGTATCTGGTACTATTGCCTTGAAACTGCAGTACTAGATACTAGATATCCTTCCACAAGCTTCTCACAAGGTTTGGTAGGGATTTTGGTGCATTCCTCCTGACAGAACTGGTGTAACTGAGCCATGTTTTTGGTCGCATGTACACGTCTGTTCAGCTCTGACCATAAATGTAACCAATCCAATGTTGATGGTGGGTCTCCTATTAAAACCCATCTGAAACACAAAGGAAGAAAAAAAAAAAAGATGATAAAAGAAGTATGCACTTTGTAAATGTCAGAATAATAAAATAAATGGATGTAATGTAACAGCATTTTAAAAATTCCCTTAAAAAAGGAAATACTTTCACAGATTACAAAAGAAAAGCCACTCTGTGAAGGCCACTCCAAAACAAGTTTTTACTCGTAAATGCATTATTTTGAAAACATGTTGCTCCATCGTAACATAAAGTGTGGAATAAAATGTTAAAAAGCTTTATTGCGGAAATTCTCTTTGTATTCTAAACAGCTGGAACCAGCAGTCCTTTTTCAAATGACTATAAAATGTATATTTCCATTCAAAGCCAGTGGCCTTCTGGGATTTGGAGGACTGATGCTGGCCTCTGTCTGATGTGCAGGTACCACACCGGCTCCCTGGCTTTTGGCTCTCTGATCCTGTCTTTGGTCCAGGTCATCAGGGTCATTCTGGAGTATCTGGATCACAAGTTAAAAGGTTTTTATCTTCATCCTTTATTGTTGCTAAATTATTAGAACAGTCCTTCAACTTCAGGACGCGCTGCTTTTATAGGCAGTTTTATATTTAAACTTTTTTCTTCTCTGACTTAAGGTTTTTTTTGTTTTTTTTTTGGGGTGTTTAAATTCCTGTTGTTCTTTTTCTGTAAATGCTGTTTTCTGTTGAATAAAGTTTTATGGAATGGTTTTGGGTTTTCCCTGCATGCAGCGTTTTTCAGACTCAGCTGTTCACCTTTTGTCTCACCTGTTGTCCTCCAGGTGCTCAGAACAAATTTGCTAAATTCCTGCTGAGCTGCCTGAAGTGCTGCTTCTGGTGTCTGGAGAAATGCATCAAGTTCCTGAACAGGAACGCCTACATCATGGTGAGCTCCGGCGGCCGGGCACACATGTTCTGCCAGCGTTCCTGCAACCGCCGTTCTCTCTGTCGCTGCAGATCGCAATCTACGGGAAGAACTTCTGCACCTCGGCTCGGGACGCCTTCTTCCTGCTCATGAGGAACGTGGTCAGGTGGGTTCTCCGTCCGGGGCTTTAGCGCGCTCCCATCGGCTCTCACGCTTTTCATGTCGCGTCACCGGTTTCTGCCTGTGGTGCTCCTGCACGCCTCCCCACAGGGTGGCCGTTCTGGACAAAGTGACGGACTTCCTGCTGTTCCTTGGGAAGCTCCTCATCGTTGGCATCGTGGGTAAGGGACGTTTTTTTATTTACAGATGGCAGCCGTGGAGAGAAACGTGTGCGTGAGCCTCTTTCCTTTCATCTCCGCAGGGATCTTCTCTTTTTTCTTCTTCTCTGGGAGAATCAAAGCTGTGGAGGAGGCTGCACCGTCTCTCAACTACTACTGGGTGCCCATACTGGTAGGAGGCGTGGCGCCCAGCGCCTGGTTTCCACTGGTCCGTCTGCGTCTGGGGACACAAAAACAATCAGAGGGTTTATGTCGTCTCTGGGACTGACGCAACACGTGCAGCATGGAGAGAGCGTACCTCTTGATGTGTTACTCACACAGCACATTTTGTGCGTAACTGTGTGTACTCTCAATTGTGTATTCTCATGTACACTCGAATATCAAAAACGTACAAAACATGCATAACTTGGGATTACATCGGCTGTGAACTACAAATTCAAAACAACTACTACACGTGTTTTTGAGTTTTGTGTACTGCATGTACACACAGTTACACACAAACTGTACTGTTTGAGTCACAAATGAAGAACGAGCCGCTTTCTCTTCATTCATGCAGGACTTCTATTTCTTGTTCTTTGAGGCGTGATTTTCGTGGCGAAAAGGCGGAGAAACCAGTCCTGGTTTCAAAACAAAAGAAATGTCGGTTTTATTTTCAAAGTAAAACTTTGTACAGTTTTCTATCAAATCTAAGGTGATGTGGCGTCACAAGAACAGGCAGTCGGCTGGATCCAAATGCAGCAGGTTTTACGAGCTCAGCCAAAAGCTAAATCGGGCTCAGGCAGGCAGGCGGGGGTCAATAAACAGGCGTGAGAGCATCAGAGACCAAACTGGAGTCAGGATCCAGGCGAGAGTCGGGGCAGGCAGAGCTCTGGCAGGCGGGCAACACCGGCATCCGTTTTGGTGAGGAAGAAGAGGGCACGGGGCCGGACTGCTCAAGTTTTAGACGAGTTACTCGACACGATGGGGGGTTGAGTAGATGTAAACTAACCGGCGGAGACGCGGCGCAGACGGACCAGTGTAAATGTTTCCACCGGCAGTTTTCAGTCAACTCTTCCCTTTTGTCCTGCAGACAGTGGTGGTGGGGGCGTACCTGATCGCCCACGGCTTCTTCAGCGTCTACGCCATGTGTGTGGACACTCTGTTCCTCTGCTTCTGTGAGTTCTTCAGGGTGGGGTTTCAGGTCTGCCTCTGTCTGAAGCTGAGCTGTTGCTCTCCGGTTCTTTTCTGACACTTTTCTGACTTTTCTTCTTCTTTGTCTCCCATTAATTTCACTCGGCTTTCACACGTCCGCTTCTCCTTGGCTATCCCACGCTTTTCCAATAACCCAAAAACGCTCCGCTCTGACAAAAGGTGAGGACTTGGAGAGAAACGACGGCTCCTCAGAGAAGCCCTACTTTATGTCTCCGGAGCTGCACGAGATCCTCTCCAAAGTGGCCAAAACGGAGGAGGAGTGCAACGGTGTGGAGCAGGCGGATGCCGCCAGACAGGCGGACGAGGAGACGCCTCTCCAGCAGGACGGAGAGGTCCAGCTGAAGCAGCAGCCGGTGCTGACGCAGGAGAACGAGCAGGAGCAGCTCCTGCAGTCCGACACCCAAGCTCCAGCTCCAAAGGAGGAGGAGAAAGCCAGCGAGGCAGAGGAGGTGAAAAAGAGCGAAGAAGAAGCAGAGCTGAAGAAAGTGGAAGAGAAGCCGGAAGCAGAGGAGAAGCCAGAGGAGGCGCCAGCTGCTGAGGCGGAGAAGGAGGATGCTGGAGAAAAGGCGGAGGAGAAGGCGGAGGACCCTGCGCCCGCTGTCCAGGAGTAGTGGTCGCATAGGAGGAGGCGATCGCAGCGTGGAGTTTCGTGATATGGACCTGTTTCATGTGTGGCAGACAAGCTACGACTTCAGATGCGAGCGGAGGAACGTTGGAGAGGCGGGGGCAGACCGGGAAGCCCGGGGGCAGACCGGGAAGCCCGGGGGCAGACCGGGAAGCCCGGGGGCAGACCGGGAAGCCCGGGGGCATCTGCGTAGCTTGGAAAAAAAAAAAAAAAAGCTCTGTTGTGTTGGTTTTTAAGCATTGTTGGGTTGTTTTCATATTGTGAAGATGTGTAGAACATAGTGAGTGCTGAACACGTGCCTGATGAGCGTCAGTGTTTGTCGTCTTAATCCCGATGCCGAATGCACTACGGAACCACGGAAGAACCCTGTTTACGGTCCACCGGACCCCCCCCCCATCACCTGTTTACAACTCGACCAGCTGACGCCAAAACCGCTCCGACACCTCCACGCGTTCTGGATCTTTCTTCCCGGGAGGCTCGCGTAGATGCATTCGCCGTGTTTTTGTCGTGTCGCCACACGCCCGCCCGCCCGCCCGCAGCGGCGAGACGTCGTGCGTCCGTGATGGCGACCACGGCGGAGACTTCCTTGGGAGCTGCCTTTCTTGTTTACAGACTGCCTTGCTCTGCCTGTCCCTCCCCACCTCAGCCTTTCTCTGAGTGCTGCATGACATTGACCGGCCTTCTGAATGCTTTGCTACTAACCGTGTCTCGATGCTTCTGTGTTTCTTTACTGTCGTGGTTCTCTAGCTCCTGGATGTTAACGCCACTTAAATGTGACTGTAAATCAGACGCTTCTGTGTTTGAAAAAGCCTCAGAATCCAGAGACCTTTGGTCTCAAAAGTAACTGTCCAAGTCACAGTGGGTTGTTGTCGTTATTGGCTTGTGAGCCCTAAAAGGCGGTGATACACGTGAACCCTGAGCAGACGTTGGTGTTTGCTCTGAATGTGTGAATATTTCAGATTCAGAGAGAAGCAAAACTCCCCGGAAATTAAAAAAAAGTTTTTGTCCTTAATTGTCTGTTTCATTGGCTTTAACCAAACGTGTGAGGAAGCGAGCTTCAACTGTTTGTGTCCGTGTCGCAGTGGAAGACCTGGAGCGCAACGACGGATCGGCCGAGAGGCCCTTTTTCATGTCTCAGGACCTGCTCAGCCTCCTGAAGAAGTCCAACCAGGAGCTCAGATCTGCAGACTAGTGTGCACGTGCACATGCGCGTGCGCATGACTGTGCCATCTGCTTTGTCTGCGCCTCCTCCCTCCACCCGTTTGACCTCCCGTCACCCACTCCAAATCGTTTGTTTAACGGCAGATCAGATGATTAAAGCCAAAGGAGATTTTCCTGAAGACCCAGGTGGTTACGGGGTATTTAATGCTCAAAACAGGAACTTTTTTTAACACGCATGTTTTAGGTTTGTGGCTTCATTCTTCTGTTTAGTTTCTGTTTCGTCTGGATTTTTATAATAAACATTTTTCTAGTTTGTGTTAACTAATAATAAAGTTTGTTTTCATGTTCAAGTTTCTCGCATTCATTTTGTTTGTGGTTTTGTTTCCATTTGTGTTGAAGTTGCCTTCGTTTGAGTTGATGTGTTGCTTCTTTTGCATGAAGAAGTCGAGCTCCGTGTCAGAACAGGCAGGTGATGGTCTTTGTTCCATTCGAGGAGGGGTCCTCAGAGCTGGAGATATTCATACATGTTAGTTATTGGCCCCCTTTCTCTGAACTCTGTCTACCTCTCTGGTCACCGCCATGGATAAAACTACCATCCCACCCCCACAAAAACCGAATATACGAAAAAAGGATCTTTGTTCACCAAATGATGTAATTGCTTCTTTATCCAGAAGGGGGCGGTGTAGGAGCAGCATATCAACCCCTGTGTTGTGCTGACAGTAGCTGAGGGGATGATGAAGAAGAGCTGAACCAGAGCAGAGATGCCAGCAGGGTGGGGAGGTGCTGATGAAGACACACGCCCCCCCCCCCAGGGATGCACAACACCTCCCTGGACTCCCTTCAGGTGACCTGTGCTCCGCCTCCTCCGCTGGCGGCTGAGCCTCCCCTCCATCGCGGAAAGAACACGATTTTCACCTCACTGTGTCCAAATAGTGAAAAAGAAAAGCATTTCAATGGTCGTGGTGCAGAGGTGGAGCGGTTGACCTCCCACTGGGTCGGTTCTCGCTCTGCGAAGTGTCCTTGAGCAAGACACTACTGGTGGTTGTAGGTTGCTGCCACTGTGTGAATGTTTTTGAATGAGCGCTCATCACTGTGCATTATCACTTTTTAATGCAACCAAGCAGCCAATCAGAATCGAGAATTCACCCGGACCCTGGTCTAAGGTTCCCTACAGTCTACTGCTCTAAACAACACTCTAAGTTGTATATCTAGTCTAATGTTCTTTAATAATGTTTACAAAGCATCAGAAATGTTCCAGAAGGGTTTTTGATGAAAATGATCAATGACGGACAGTCTTCGGCCGTGGAGGTGGGGGTGTATTTGCAGGTGATTCTGGTCCCTAAACCCCCACAAATACAGGGGGACACCAGTGGGTTTTTCATTCTGATTATGCCAGTTTTAGCCAAAATCCAAAAGTCTGTGTCATTTTCTGGGACATAGTTTCTGCAGAGCAGCAGGAGCTCATCAGAACTTCACGGCTGAGTGGTGACTGAGAGCTCTCTGTTTACAAGCTAGCTTCCACAGAGAACCACGGAGAACCACGGAGAACCGAGCTAACGTTAGCGGTGCAACAAAAATGGCTGCGGTATCAGATCTATCCAGTCGTAAAGATCAGATCCAGATTCCAGCTCAGACCAGGAAAACAGAGAAGTTCATGGATCTGTTGGTCTGCATGCGGACGATCAGAAAGGGGCGGAGCTGGGAGACTTTGGCCACGCCCAGCGTGTTTTTTTTAATAGAAAATAGAATAGAATCTTTGTCAAACGGCATTTTTTCTTCTGCTCCTGTTTCACAACGATTTGAATAAAGAAATACTCAGAAATGCAGTTTTAAGCTTGATTTTCATGATATTTGTCCTCAATCATCAGAAAAACACCACAAGAATATAATAAAAACACCAAAAACACCATTTTCATCTTTAAATAACAACATGTAAAACTTTTTTTTAAATTAGATCCGATGTTTGATCAAAACAACATGGTAAAGGGTCCCAGTCTTTAGACAAGCATTTTATGTCAGACTGAGACAGACTGCTTTTTCCCAGTGAAGGGGCTGAGCGCCGTGAGCAGCTCTGCTCGCCGCACAGCTAACGGGAATCAAAGGTGAAAACAGGCCTTTGAGTGTCAGGACTTCTGCAGACGCTCGGCCTGCAACCTGCTTGAACGGGCTCATTCAAGCTGGGTGTGGTCAACCATCGCATATAAAGAGGGATGTTGTTCTGGGATCCAAATTCCAACTTTGTGAACAAACAGGCTCACATGAACTTCAGCAGAGCGCCCCCTGGTGGATAAACAGATTTACTTCATTTCACTCCGGTCAGTCCTGCTAGAAACATTCTGTTCTGTAGACTCTTTTAAAGTCTACAGTTATATTAGTCAATACAAAAGCCTTCATGATGCACTGTGCAAAATCATCATCATCATCATCAGTAGCAGCTGTCATTAAACTTAAAAAAAAAAGAATTTGGGATTTCAAACTGTCAGACTTGGACTGCTCTTCTGCCACAGAAGCAGAACAGGAAAAGTCATTCAGTGTCCGTGTTCGGTCCATCTCCTCTCAGACTTTGTCGACATGTTCATTTCCACGCGGATAGAGTTCTTTCGCTCCGGCCCAATTTTGCGCAGAACAGAGCTGCGCAGCAGGATGTAGACCCAGGGGTCGAGGATCTGGTTCCACGTGGCCATCCTCACGCCGACCACCATCCAGCTTTTGTAGCTGCACAGATGATCGCCGATGCTGCCGTTGTAGGAGTCGATGACAGACGTCAGGCTGATGACCTGCAGCCAACAAGCAAAAGTCTCAGGGACTCCGCCAAGGTCAAAGCAAAAAAAAAAACCTGCTCCTTCTTCTGCAGCAGAATTTCAGGGTTAGTCAAAAGTGATGCAAAGTTTTAGCCATTGAAGTTTGAGTTTGCAAATTTGAACGGCAACAAACAGTTGGATAAACGTTCGACAGCCATGAGGTAAAAACTTGGCTTTAGGTTTAAACCACAAACGTCATATGTAGTGAGTTAGTGCAACTATTTGTTTTCAATCCCTCCTTTTTTTCCTTAATTTGAATCTTCATATTTGGCCGAATTTTGTCCATCGACCTCCTCCACTGTTTAAAGTCCGATCATCTTTTCGATCTGTTGTCAAAGCGGTGGCGGCGGTGGCGGCGGCGGCGGCCTTTTAACCATGAAAAATATGTTTTTAGCCAAAATCTGTGTTGTTTTCTGCTGAAGTTTGTTAGAAATTCACCTCTGAGTTGTGGGCACAGGGTAAGCCTGCCCCTACTTCCCGACATCTATCTGCTTACATGCTCCCCGGGTAGCTTAAAGCCCCCCCACACCCCAGCAAATAAATGCAACTTCAAGTATTAAATCGATATTCTGGATGTTAAAGAAAGCGTAAAAAATAGTAAAAATACTAATTTCCTGGACTTTGTGGGGCCTTGGATTGTCGGCGCCTCCAAAGGTCTAATTCTGCTGAATGGTTGAGTTTGTCTTTTTATAACAGGACCTGCAGCCTGGAGAATCAGAGGTTCTCCTTAATAAGCTCATTGTTTGAAGAAGAAATGGAGACAAACAAAACAAGACAACCAAAGTCATCTCTGTCTGGGTGTTTGAAATGTGTCAGGCTAATGGAGATGTGCGCGAAAATTAGATTTGACCTATTTTTATCAGTGAAACCTAAAGAGTTCCCTTTTCCCGACCACCAGGTGAGAACTCACAAATCCAGTTGCACTTCAGAAAACTTACCAGCAGGGGGCACCAGCAGATGCAGGAGGTGACCGTGACCCCGACTAGTTGCACCACCGTCTCTGTGATCTGCCAGCCGCGAGGGAAGCCGGTCGGCCTCTGGAACCGGCCCAACACCAGCTTCAGTACGCTGACTGTGTTGAACAGCAGGGCCGCAGTCAGAGCAGTCAACCCAAGCCCGGAGAAGAGCGCCACAAACGCCAAGTCCGCCTGGCTGGTGTTGTGGAGCACGCTGATGAAACACCAGGTCCCCGGGTACTGGTAGGTGTACGAGCCCAGCTGGAGGCAGGGCAGCAGGGCCACACACAGCGCTGCCAGCCAGATGAGCGACAGACAAACCTTTGAGCGACTTTTGGTGACGATCGTCTTATGTGTCATCGGTTTGGCAACGGCCAGGTATCTCTCTGCCGCCATGGCACAGCCCATGAAGAGCGGGCACAAGCCAAAGAACACCATGCAGCCGCCCATGACCTGACACGTGCCGTCAGAGGAGTCAAAGTGCTCGGGCCTCACACCTCCTGTGAAGTACAGCTTCAGAGCCAGGGCGCCCAGAACCACATGTCCTAAGAAATCTGTCGCCACCAGCGAAGTGGCAAACAGCAGGACCGTCGCTTTGGCGCTCTTGCGGTGAGTCTTGTAGGCATTGACCAGAATGAAAAGAGCCACGGTGTTGGAGATGATGCCCAGGGTCATGGACAGAATGACGAGGACTTTTCCGTCGGTGCTCGTCTCCACCCAGGAACAGTTTCCCTGAAGGGACGTTCCGACCTCCTCCACACTGCTGTTGTCCAGCCCTGGCAGCAGCGCAGAGGAGCCCAGGAGGCTCAGAGCAGACATGTCCCGCATGCACAGGTCAGGTGGCCCAAAGCTGGAACAGCTGCAGGACAGACAACAGGAGTCACACTGGATGAACGTTTGGATAATAATGTCCTGGATCCACTTTAGATCAGAGAATCAGATCAATTGGATCATTCAAACCGTAAGGTCAACCACAGATTTGAACGTGGATCGAATCGTTGTTAGAATCAATGGTTACACGTATAATCAGTGCTGTTCCATGTGATCACATGACACAGACTGTTACTGTTTGTTGTTAGAGCTCTTCATGCTCTCACTTTCCTCAGCTGCCCTCAGCCGTTCTCCAGTTTTAAGGTCTGCTAATCAATTTCTGCTTGATGTGCCGAGGTCACGACAGAAACACCGGGGTCACCGCGCTCTTTCAGTTATGGAATAACACACCTCACCTGAACAGCTTCAAATGTTAATTAAAACTCTGCCTTTTTAGATTGACTTTAATGCTCAGTAGTCAGCGATGTTTTTTTTTCTTTTATTCGTTTTTTTGCATTCTTATTTAACTTCTATGTATTTTATTACTGACTGTTTTTTGTTATTTTGTGCTGTTTTGGAATTTTATTCTTAATTTGCCTAACTTGAAACTTTCTTTAGTCTTTTTTATGTGGAAGCACTTTCCCTGAAGGTGTAGAAATAAAGCTCCAGTCATTCATTCATCAAACTTCGCTTGAATTTTCAGTTGATGATTCCGCGGAAGCAATTAGAGCTGAACAGGATTGTGACGTCACCAACGGTGATCGGCTTGTGGCATTCCTAGTGCGTGAAACTTGTCACTGCAGATCATGAGCATCCTAAGTCACTTCTTCTACATTAACTACACAAATCAAAAGAAAAGAGAAAAAAACACAAAAACAAAAAATTAGCTGCAAAAGCTTCAACAGAGAATTAAGAAAAGGTAAGAAAAAAATGTAATTTTGTCAAACTGGACAAGCCAAATAACCGCCAAAGCTGTGGATTAAATGATAATTTAGCTAAATAGGTTTAATAAAGTCCTCAAAGTAACATAGAAATGACTAGAACGGGTAAAAAAATGGTAATGTAACCAGATTGTGAAATAATGAGAAGTTGTAAAAAGTCAAACTTGATTCTTATGGATTTACATGGATTAGAACTGATCTACTGTCCAAAGGCGCGGAATATAAAACAATGGTAATGTGTTAGGCTAAAATAAATGAAAAATAAAATGCAATGACGGTAATTCCTCATTAAAAATGATAAAACTCCATTATAAATGAAAACAAACCGCCTCCTTCTGGAGTTTTTCATCCGTCTTCACTAAAGGACTCCTTTACTGATGCGTCACAGAAACCCTGAAAACTTACCAGACAGCTTTAAAATATCAGAGTCTCGTGGAATTTCCTTTCAAAGTCCAGAAAATCTCCAAACCAAAAACTCCTAAGAGCTTCTAGCCATCCGGGGGGTCTGAAGAAAAAGCGTAAAAACGCGTAAACGTCACGCGTCAGTGGCGTTGATGAGCTTTATCCCTTCGCGCTGCGCTCCGTGGGGACTCTGCAGGATCCACTCTTGAGTCTGAGGCGCGGCGTGGGGCTTTTATATCCTCCCCGCGGGGGCTGCGCGCCTGAGCCGGACGCACCCCCTCCTGCGCGCTGCCGCTCCGCAGTCTGTGCACGTGCCAAACCTGCGCGGGAACCCAGTGCTGCTGCTCACTGATGTGTCATTCCAACGTGTCTTTAGCACGCCTGTGGCCTGCTTTATCTCAGCACGGGTGCGAGTCCAGCATCAGGCAGGTCTACGGTGTCACTGTTCTGCAGAAACGGCTGCGTGGGTTTGTGTAACACAACCAACACAACCAACACAAGAAACTAGACCTGAGGATAACATGGTTCTGTCTTCCAGGTTTTTTTTTTTTTTTGACCAGGTCTGACCATCATCAGCTATGGAAATCTTTTGGAACACGTGAAAGAGTCCAATCCAGATGTTCTTGAAGAGCTCCAGAGGTTTCTGCTGCTGCACAGCTGTCTGCACGCCTGATGCCAACAAGGCTTTTGTGCGTGTCTCCCCCAAACTGAGGGCAGCTGGTGTTTGCTTTATGCTTTTACGAGGAACTCACAACCAGCTGTTGGCATCTGGGCTCGGAATGGAGTCTGGTGGAAGAAACACGGGAAAAAGAGCGGCACATCAAAGAGTTCTGTCCAAATGTAGTCGAGATCTACAACATCACAGCATCACATACCAGAAAATGACGTTTGGACACGTTTGACGTCCCGCTGCAGTTTGGACCTGAGGGACTGCTGGTTGTTTACACGTAGCTTCTTTCTCACTGGGTCTTTTAGCAAAAAATGTGACCCCCAGCACGTCTATAGTGAACAACCCCTCCACCTGCACCGCCCTACCATGATGACATCACAGCAAGAAAAGAAAAAATGACCGGGCCCAAAATCCCCCTTATGGGGGGGTCAAACATTTATGTAAAAAATCGCTACACCTTTTATTTAAGAGATCTTCACGAAAATTCACTAAGATGTCATCAGCATAACCAAAGTTCTATTGACCTTTGACCTTGGTAACTGGCTTCCCTCTTGAATAAAAATCAAAATCAGAATAATTAGTGCTTTCTACAAAATTGAAACTCCTCCTCCTCGCTCCTTGAGCATCGCTGGGGAAGCTACTTAGGGAAAAAATGTTGGTTTTTAAAGTCTGTAGATGTTGAACTGCGTTAGCGGGGTGAGCCTGCAAAAGCGGCGTTCGCACATTTTCTACAGAAATATTGTGAAAATTTGACACATGAATAATTGGCTCGAGCTGCACAAAACAATATGACCATTTTAGGAATGTGTGACAAAAAAACCTCAGTTGCCAAGGATATCCAAAAGTTCACTTCTGCCAATTTTTCTAAAAAGTACAAAGGGGGGCAGAGGATGGGGGGGGGGGGCACACTTGGGACTTCGGGCTCAAAAAGCGTTTTTGATAAACGTTCAACACTGACAGAAAGTGTTTCTTGTTTTTTGTCTTAACGCAGAGAACCGACATTCCAGCAGATGGAAGTTCAGGTTTCTGTTTCTTTGGGATGGGAATGCTGCAGTAGACGGCAGCGAGGCGGCTGCAGAGTGCGGCTGCAGAGTGCGGCTGCAGAGTGCGGCTGCAGAGTGCGGCTGCAGTAGACGGCAGCGAGGCGGCTGCAGAGTGCGGCTGCAGAGTGCGGCTGCAGAGTGCGGCTGCAGTAGACGGCAGCGAGGCGGCTGCAGAGTGCGGCTGCAGAGTGCGGCTGCAGAGTGCGGCTGCAGAGTGCGGCTGCAGTAGACGGCAGCGAGGCGGCTGCAGAGTGCGGCTGCAGTAGACGGCAGCGAGGCGGCTGCAGAGTGCGGCTGCAGAGTGCGGCTGCAGAGTGCGGCTGCAGTAGACGGCAGCGAGGCGGCTGCAGAGTGCGGCTGCATAGTGCGGCTGCAGAGTGCGGCTGCAGAGTGCGGCTGCAGTAGACGGCAGCGAGGCGGCTGCAGAGTGCGGCTGCAGAGTGCGGCTGCAGAGTGCGGCTGCAGAGTGCGGCTGCAGTAGACGGCAGCGAGGCGGCTGCAGAGTGCGGCTGCAGAGTGCGGCTGCAGAGTGCGGCTGCATAGTGCGGCTGCAGAGTGCGGCTGCAGAGTGCGGCTGCAGTAGACGGCAGCAAGGCGGCTGCAGAGTGCGGCTGCAGAGTGCGGCTGCAGAGTGCGGCTCCTGGAGACTGTGATTCAAAAAACAACCACTTAAATCAATAATCTCTCAAACACAACGGGAACTAATAAACTGGTCATTGATATGTTCTGGTTATGAAAACTCCTCATCACATTCGGGCTGCAGCGACATGGAAAAGAAGGAATTGCTTTATGACTTTTATGTTTAATATAGATGTGAAACACGAGATGAATAAAGTTCTGCAGATCTCAGAGCTCCAGCAGCCACGGCTCCAGTCGGGGGTGCAGATAGAATATCGGGGGGGCTATTTTGGGTCTACTGAGGGGTTGGGGTATCAAATCCTTCCACGCCCCTAAGATGCATTAAAAACTATGAGGACTGCTATAATTGCCTCCTGTGATCCAATTGATTTGTCTTCCAGGTTTTGTGACATTTCTGAGGATACCCTCTGCATTTACCCGGACGTGGGACTCTGGCTGATCATTTTTTGTATTTTATAATCTTTTTATTATATTTGTAGTAACTTTCATTTCTTTAAAGCATGTCTGTCTGTTTATCCATCTCATTTTTGTCTTTTATTTTTTGTAACTTTTTCTTTTATTTATAAGTAATTTGGGTCCCTTTTACTTATTTAATTTTAAGTTTATCTTTGTTTTCATTTTGTTGTCTCTTCTTTTTAAAGCAGTGGTGGATTATTAGCAGGATTCTGTAAATTGCATTTAACAGTTTGGAAAAGTCTTTTTTTTCCCCAAAACAAACTCTTATTATCTTTCTGGACGGTGGATACAAAAAAAAAAAAAGAGTGAAATGTTTTCATTTTTTAATATTTCATTTTGTTTTCTGAAATGTTTCTTCATCTTTGTTTTTAATTATTCTGAAATTTTGTTTTCTAAAATGTAATACCGCTTGTTTACATGTTTTTTGATTGTCGTTGTGATCTCAAAAAGGTTTTGTATTGAGTGATTTGTTGAATGATTTGCACTTCAGGGCCACCGTACTCTGCCCATGGTTCAAGAATTGCTTGACCAGCGAAAGTCTTTTTCTTTTACAAAGAACTCCTGGATCAACATGAAAAAATGTTTTCTATCTTGTGTTGAAGTGATCGTGGACTAAGACGTCCAAAGTGTGACTAAAGACATCCAGGACCAAAAAACGAGCCTCCAGTTTTCTCAACCAAATGTCTAAATGACCTTCAAGCTTCCTCAAACAGTTTAGCAGCTGAACTAGACATGATGGATAACACAACAAGAGAAAAGAACATCATTTCAGTCATACGAAACTCTTGCAGTAGAATACATTTATTTTCACATACTTAATTTACATCTTAGTTGGCATTCACAAACTTTGATTGGCATAAGGCTCCGTACAATTCCATGAGATAACTTCCATAAACGTTAGGGTAAAAACCCCCAAAACCAAAGATCATCAAGAAGAAAGAAGAAGAAAGAATGTAAATGTATAATCAGTGTGTCATAAGATGAGGTGTGTTTTGGCAGCATTCCATTTTCATTTCATTTCATTCCATTTCCAAGTAAGACTGCTATGTGTGACCCGGCACCTTTGACCGTTGGGCCGCCCCCTTCTTTCCATTTCTTTTATCCGAGTTCAGCGCTACAAAGGGGACATACTATCTAATGGATCTGCTATGTGTGACCCGGCACCTTTGACCGTTGGGCCGCCCCCATTCGAGTACAGCGCCTCGAAGGGGACACACTATCTAGTGGCACCTTTGACCGTTGGGCCGCCCCCTTCTTTCCATTTCTTTTATCCGAGTTCAGCGCTACAAAGGGGACATACTATCTAATGGATCTGCTATGTGTGACCCGGCACCTTTGACCGTTGGGCCGCTCCCGTTTGTGCCCACTAGGGGAACATACTATCTGCAAAGAGAGAGAGAGAGAGAGAGAGAGAGAGGAGAGAGAGAGAGAGAGAGAGAGAGAGAGAGAGAGAGAGAGAGCCAAACAAAGAAAACGAAACAAAACAGGGAGCCAACATAAGAATCACTCATACCTAATTTTTTAAGAACATAAATCCCCATCCGCAAAACGTTGTAAGGAACTATAATTTGAACCGCCAAGTACAACCCGTATGAAGACACTACCTACATCCATCCAAGCTCCCAAAGCATGCTAAACATGCTTAAGTACCATCCATTATTCGTAGCTTCCATCAAATACTAAGAACAAGCTTAGCGTTATTTCATTTGGTATGCTATTTAAAGGCGCTTAATTAACATCCATTAATTCAAGCTTGCAACGACAGGACTACGAACGAGCTCAACTGCCATAATGTTTCCCCATTTGTCATACCATAATATGACCTCAGAACATCCATTTATTCGAAGATTTCCATCTAAGTATCAAGAAAATCCTCACTGCCATTTGTCTGAAGCTTAATTGGCGTAATTGAGTTTAGAAACCAAAATTTGAGCTCCATCGCATACTAATAATACACTTTAGAACATCCTAAATTTTGAGGCTTCCACCTGGCAATATAATCCAAGAATTTACATTCATTCTACTGCCAACATGATGATTGATTTAAGTCAGAAGTGTCATGGGAACGTAGGGGAGGTCCACCGCCCCATCACTTTCAGTTCAGCAATAGGTACGTTGAGCAGTCATCGTGGCAACACCAGATCAAGGAATGCAGGGGTGTCATCATTCGCCAGAAATGGGGAAGCAGGCCAGAGAGCAGGGACTCGCAGGCTCAGGATGCGATGCATAGATAAGCTACAAAACCAGTATTAGTCCCAGCAAAGAACATATACATAAAACCTAGAACTGATTAGTTTATACACTGATTAAGATGAATGGAATAACGACAAGGTTAAATTTATTAGAAAGTTAAGGAAAGTCCCATTGTGGCTACATCGCACCATAGAAACCACCCGTATCACAAATTCCAGCAGTGAATTGATAGTGAAATACAGAACCTGCACAATATCTTAACACCAATTTTATATACGCCAATTGTAAAGAAGCAACCTTTGACAGTTACAGAGGGACGCACCTTCAGAAGGTCATCGAGAATTAGGCGATGGGATGGGTAACCAAGGGCCAAGGAGATTGTAGATGAGGAAGGTCCACGTCCCACGTAGCAATGGATTGCAGCTCGGCTGAAATTTGATTCTCATATTTGATATTAGTGGTTCTCAAATAGGTGGACAACAAAACGCAGACTGCCGAAATTTTAGCCAAGGGCGTCTGGAGATCCATAAGGGATCGTAGGTTTTGATAGACTGAACCTTAGATTTTTAGAGGCGGAGCATAACGAGCCTCTACATGTAGATGCATCTAGCCAAGTGTCATCTGCTTAAGCAGGGCAGATAGAAGACTGGCTTGCGGACACAAGAATTAACTCTTGAACTAAGCTTTAGAGCGTAAAAGATGGAGTTTCTACGGTCAGGGTTAATTTGCTTATGGTGTTATTTAAATACTACCCAAGACAACCGATGAAACACATAAGACTATTATCTCACTCTTTAAAGAGCCTTAATATAAACTCCATGGCTAAATTCTCATAACCACACAATCTTTAAAACCATTAGAGCCGTGGAGTCTGGCGGCCGGACGTACACAAACCGCTCTTATAAATCTTTCCCCCCAAAAACTAGAGGGCCCAGCCACAGAAGAACAAGTGGAGGGAGACTGAAGACACGACAGGCATCATCATAACAAGACCTCTAAGCATTGAGGAGGACAGGCTACAAAACGGAAGACGTGAATATCCAGAACAGGAACATGGGGCCCAGGATCAAACTACCCGGAACAAGAGCACAAGATGAATGGATGACCGAGGGACCAAAGCCAGAGCAGAATCAGGTGGGCCGATCATTGAACAAACAGCCATCAACCAAAGAACAAAACAAAGTGCACGCTGCACAAAAGCGAGAAATGGCATAAAGGGAGAGGCATGCACCAATGAACCATCCAGATCCAGAAGAAGAAAACAAATCCGGACGGGCAGAGGACCATACGTCGCAGACAACGCGGTAACCCAGATCAGAAAATGAAAGTAAGCCACAGAGATGCAAAAGACCAGGCATACAGAGGAACATTGACGCAGAGAAAACATCAAAACGCGCAAAACGAAGGGGAGCCCATAGCCTACCCAAGTCCAGTACAGGGCTTGTGATAATACAGTTGATAGCATGAGGACCGCCATGACAGCAGGAAGGTCAACCGATAAACAAATCGAGCGCCGACTGGATGCCGAGAGACGCCACCGGGAGGCAAAGAGGCAGGACACTGAGAACATCAGGGATAACAGCCATCCCCAGCCACAAATCGCGTCCGGAGGAAAACGTGGAGAAGGCATGGGCAGCCGAAGTAAAAATAAACCAATCCGTAAGGCGCACGAGGAATCAGGCTACTGACGCCAGAAAATGACTACGACGACAGGCGCCAACAGGACCGAAACAAGTTCCAACCATGAACACATCCAAGGGCCACCCACAGTGGCGGCCTAGAATGAACCATACCGTGAGCAGGCGGAGGCGACGAACGAAGAACGCCGAATGAATCAAAACAAGCCACAGACGTTGCATAAAAGAGACAAATCAAAAGTAAAATCACAGAGGAGAGAGGGGTCCAGCAAGAACAAACCAAACGCTGAGTAAACCACCAAATGCACAGCAGCCACGACAGAAACACAAAACAAAGAGAGCCACCAAAATAATAAAGCCAGCGTTGATTAAAGACAGGCAAAATTCACATTCGGCTCTTATCTAGGAGCCGTAGGAGCCGAGTCCTAGCCGGATGGCTAAGACAGAGAGACCCAGGAGGAGTTTCTACCCCCATGCCATCAGGCTCTTAAACAGTAACTCTACACGTGTACCTTAATTATCTAAGTCTTCAGTCCACATTCATGCACATTATTTTGCATTCCATATTTAATTCTACAATACACATATCGTACGTATTTCAGCGGTACATAGTTATACTTATGTATATCATGTATACTTTACAGAAATAAATGACGTACATTTCCTGTATGATTTTCCTTAATTATTGCTCTGTCCACAGAGCGGACCTGGGTTACATTTCACTACTGGTTGCATTTGCTAAATATAACTTCGTATGCAACAAAATAAAAATCCTGAAATCTTAAAGAACACACAGCAACAGATAAAACGCCGAAAGCCACAACTAATTCAGCCAGCATGAGAAACCTGTCCAGACGAGGACCACCAGCCCTGAACCACAGGAAAAACCCCACAACCCCAAAAACAATAAAAGGATGCAGAGCCACAAAACATGAAAACGAGTCAGGTAGACCACAATGACAAAGAACATAAACTACAATACCCAGAGTCCTTAGGGGCGTGACGTCACATACAACCGGAACAAAAATAAGGAAACAGAAACGCATCAGAAAACACGGGAAAAGACCGCCTGGCCGCTCACCGCAATGATACAAACGGCCACAGCAGAGGAGAAAGCCTGGACAGCCCCCGATCTAACGCCGCTGCCAACCGAAACACCGCGAAACGCTCACCCGCCGCAGCGACGCGAACACGCCGGCGCCGCCACCCGGCCGATGAAACGCCGCGGAAGGAGAAACAAACGCGGCGAAATGAAGACCCCCCACATCAGAAAAAGTGGGAGCACCATCCAAAAGAAGGGGGGAACACACCAAGATGCCAAAAAGAAGGAGAGCAGCGGGCATGGAACGCCGGCGACGAAAGCGGCGCTGCGGTAAGAAAGAAAATGAACGCTGCACACCTGGACTTAAATAGGAAGCTGAACAGGTGAGTTAATTAACTACCGCCCTAGGGGGGAAAGAGACTGCCGAGTTCCGGTGCCTGAAATGCGAATATCATTCGCTATTTAAGATGCAAAATCTGAACTACGGAGCGAGACAGAGTCCAAAGTAAGAAAAAAAAACCTTTGCAGGAACACTTGAACATGGATCCAAAGCTCGTTGAATTTAAAGAAAGGACATCGATTTTTATTTTGTTTGACAATCTTTTGTCCGGTTTTTGGTCACTGTGCAGCACTTTGGAAACTGCCTGTTTGAGAAATGTGCTATATAAATAAAGTGGATTGGATTGGATTGGAAGATCTGGTTCCAGCGGAAGACCACGACCCATTCCAATCGAGTTTCTTCATTACAAGGACGAACAATAATTAAAAAGTCTTCCAAAGGAACAATTAGGGGTGTGACGAGAACCGAATCCTGATGACTCGTAACCACAGTGATGAGTCATCACCTCAGGTTTTATTTTAAAATATTTTTGAAAGTTACAGGAATGCATACGGTGTGTGATTTGAACTAAACACATTCATCTTTGCTGATAGTTTACTTTTTTTTATAAGTCCTGTGTTCACACTTCAAGGGCTTCTGGGGGGAGAAGCTGCGTCCTCCTGTGCAGGGGAGGGACAGTCCATTCAGCAGTATGGGGGATTTTTAATGAACTGCTGGCCATGTTTCAGTACTTGTAATGTTTACAGATAATGTTCAATGAAACACACACAAACACGTCCTGGACAGCTAAACGCCACTTGACTTTGTGTTTGCAGGTATTTGACGTCATATTCTCTACCTGATCTGTCCGTGTTTCACAAAGGCCGACTGTAAATGATCTCAAATAAACTAAATGGACACATCGTTTATCGATTTCATTGATCAAGAAAAAAAAATGGTCCTAGCCAGACTGCAAATAGTGAATGTAAATATTAGAAAGTAGCCTTTTAACATTTAAAATAATCAGAATAACCAGAGCAAAAAGGTTTTCAGCTAAATATACAAAGCTTACCAAAGAATGGATTTATGACTGCAGTCCCTATCAGCACTAGAGCATGACTTTATTGTTCCTGCTTTATCTGGAACATGGTTAAATGATGACATTGAATACACAAAACGGGGGGAGAAGTTTCTTCATATGTACATGAAAATTTTGTGTTTTTTTCAAAGGGAAGACTGAAAGATCTGATATTGAATCAGTTTTCATAGAAACCACAGATTGTAGAGTTAAATATTCATATTTTTTAATGGAGATGACTAGTTGCTTGGAAATTTCAATGTTGACTTTATAAATGATGAACAGTTGATTTTCTTAATATTGTTTATACAAATTCCTCCTATCAGTGAGCCATCAACGATGACAAGCTCTTCTGCAACTTTCATTATTCATATTTGTATAAGTTCTTTTGAAAAGACAAACACCACATGTTCACAGATACTTCAGATCATCTTCCTGTCTTTAATTTCTGCAAAAACAGCCTAAATTGAATCCAATGCAAAGTGAATTGACCTCTTAAAGTATTTTTTCTCAGGCGTGGTTTGTGTTTGTCACATACCTGGCATGTTTCGGTGGAATCACTCAACGACTCTGATGAAGGCGTTAGTGATTCCGCCGAAACATGCCAGGTATGTGACAAACACAAAACCCGTCTGAGAAAAAATACCTTTGAAGAAGTCAACCTCTATTTAACCTGCTGAACTTTTACTTTGAAAAATGTAGAGCTTTTCTGGAAATCATGAGAAAAAAAATACATGAAAATTTGAATTAGGCTTTGAATGAGTGAAAATATTTTGGTGTCATTTCAATATATTATAATCCATTTTAAAATCTTAAACTAATAGCTAGTCATCATCTTGGGATGAAGTTTAAAACAATCATTTAGGAATTATCTGAAGGTTTCGTTTAATGAAGGTTTTTCTTTTTGTACAAAAAAAAGTAAGAAAGAAAGATTTGATAAACCTTGGATTACGCCACCAAAAGAGAAGTCTTCTATTAATAGAAACAAGTTATATATAAAGTCAGTTATAAGTCATTCAACATTTGACGGTACAAAATTTAAAAGAATAAATTTGTTAAAATTGTTTAAAGGGCTCAAACTAATTACTCAGAAGGACTAGAAAATTCATGCACGAACATTAAGATCTCCATGTAATTTCATGAATGAAGTATGAAACACAGACCAGGTTTTTAAGCCTCTGGCGTTCATGTTGTGTCTGGTTGCTGCTGTTCCTGCAGCTCCAGATGAAGCTGAACAGGACACGTCTGGATGGTGCCGGTGTGACATCACAAGTGTCAGTTTATCATGAGGACTTTGTGGTTTACAGCAGAGGTCCCCAACCTCTATGTGGCTGCGCGGACCGGTCAACCCCCGAGGACTTGAGCGGGTGGGGGCTGCCAGATGTTAGCAGCTAAGCCTGCCTCCCCCTCCACACACACCTTTTTGTTGCGTTTATTTTGTGCAACTGCGGTTGTCATGGACAACGACGTAAGTAGGCGTTGCCCTGGTTCCACCAGAAGACCCGGTTCCATGTGTGGTGAGTGGTGACGCGGGTTCGGTAGAGGAGATGGAAGCTAACACAGACATGCTTGATTTTGGTCTGATTTTGAAAAAAAATAAAGAAACCTCTGATCTCTCTTATCTGGCTCTCCTGAAGAGCCTACTCATTTTCACGGAGAGCATCAATCAAACAGGAGAGTCTAAAGAGCAGTGGCAGACTTAGCAGTTTGGGGGCCCCGGGTGAGCAACGACATGGGGCCCTCTGCTGCAGATGTATACTTTTTTTTAAACCTTACATTCTTACTGGTCCATTTTTAGACAATGTCAAGAATTTAAAGACTGAAATCTCAAATCAAGAAATGTTTTTTTCATTAAATACATTATTTTTTACTTGAAACAACTTTATGTTTATTAAATGCACTAATTTATTAATACCTCGTTCCTAGAAGAAAAAGTGATGATTTTTGTCTTTTCTTTATTTTGTCAGGTTTTAGTAAAGCGAACAAAAGAAACATTTTTTTAATTGAATTCTTGTTTTGCTTTTCTTTGCCTTTTTCTCTTTTCACAGCCCCTCTCTGCTTCATTTGACCACTTTTTCAATAAAAGCTGTGAATCATCTTCTAATCTCTGCCAGTGTTGCCAGATAGAGTCACGGTTTTTCAGCCTAGTTGTCTAAAGACCACCAGACCCAAAAAAACCTCCCACCCAAAACCATTAATTAGTGATTAATTAGCATTAATTAATCATCCATTATTTATTACCTCCTGAGTTGATTACAAGTCCAAGTTGAACACATTTTATTGATATTATATCCACCCTTGTTGCAGTCAGAGACATTATAAAGTTTATTAATTTAAATTTAAAAATAAATGTAAAATTTACAAGTATTAAATCAAACATTAAGAACTAAATAAAATATCACCTACGATGACTCCACAAAAGTACATATATTTTTTCTAATTGTGCATTTAAAATAATTTTGCACAACACCAACAGTAAAAAACTGCCTCATTCTGTCTTTTCAGCGCTGCTGATCTGAAGTTAAAAATTAATGATCTAACATATAGAAAGGGAGGACATGGAATAAAAATGTCCAGAATGTTAAACAATAATGAGCTTTACATTATAGGCATACGCTGCGTAAACTAAAGAAACAATCAACCCGACTTCACTCAGGATTGCGTAATTCACCACGCAAAAGAACACGTAAAGCCCTGCTTCATTGAATTTCTTCACTTTGACATTCAGAGCACTGAGCTGAAATCACATCACGTCAGCACCATGGTCAGCGCCCGCCACGCTGCATCGTTTTAAATTAAACGGTTGGATTCCCCTGATCCGCACCAGTTCCAAGTCAGCTGCCAGGCGGTGGGGGCCGCGGCTGGGCTCCCACCAGAGGAGCCTGGCGCTTGTCCAGGGTCGCCGTATTTAGCCACCTCCCGCAACGCATGATTTCTGTACCCGTCGCACAATACGCCAATCATGCATGAAATGTGTTTATATGCAAGTCATTTGTGATTCATATGTCAATAATACGTCATTTGAATGAGAAATGTGCGCGTATACGCGATATAAAAGTTAAACATTGGTAGTTCATGCGTGAAAAGTCTGTTAGACAAACGTGGAACGGTCGTTCGAAAGCCACATTTGTGCATGCATCTCTGAATGATCCTAATTGTATAAGACTTACGTAATAATTGCGTATAAACTACGTAAACTACTAAATTTTCAATTAACCAAAAAATCATCGTATGAAATCATCGTCATATCTGATGTTACTTGTTTCCAGACAGAATAATCCAAAATTCTCCTGCAGTGGCTGTGCTCCAGTTTGTGCTTTTCACACATTTCCATCTATTCTAAAATAGAATATAAATAACGTATAAAATGTAAACTGATTTGATTTGATTTGAAATCAATGAATCAATGAATAATGCACAAAACAATACAATCAGCATTCATCCTTTCATTCAAAGACATATCAAACCTAGGATAATTAGATATTAAATCAAAGATTGCTTGAAAGGGAGTGGAAGGAAGTGAACCCCTGTTATTGTAAACTTTCTAATGAAGTCCTCTGTTTTGTGTGTATGCTGAATGCTAGACCCTCCTTTCTTTGTTGAGGTCTGTAGTCCTTGGTCCTGTCAGGTTCTGCTGGTCCATCAATAATGTCGTTTTCAGAATATTTCTTCCAAATTTGGTCATTCTGAGCTCTGGGTCACTTTACATTCCGGGGGGGTTTAGCTTCAGGCCTGCCTGCGTGTCCCACAGGGGTTCCGTGATCAAAGGGCACTCTGGATCTGAATTTATGGCTGTCACTTTGGGGACAGGGAGGAAAAACGTTGTCGAGGAGCAGAGTCCGTGTTCTCCAAGATGAGTTTTGCAAATTGGCGTCTACTTTTCAATGTAGCCGCTGGTTTGTTTCCTCAATGGAGATGCGATCGTGTCCGATACAAACTTCTACCAAGCCAGTGTGGCCGTTGCACTTTCCTCTGCATGGGTTGGCCTGTAAGACGCTGTAGGACAGGCACTGGTCTTTCTAAATTATCCTCAAAACACCAAACAAAAGACATTTGCTGGGAAACGACATAAAACAGAACCAAGAGGGAAAACAATCACAGTCTCTGAACCAGGATTCTTTCATTGGTTTGTAAATCTCTTAATGGCTGCCCTTGTTACTTATCTGATTTGCTCTGAAGTCTGTGCTGTGGCCTTATTTCATTAGGAAAACCATTTTCTGTGGAACAGCCTTTCCATGTGCCTGAAGGCAAAAACCTCTGAGGATTTTCTTAGGAGCAAACTTAAAGGAAAATTGTGTTTTTGTTGTTCTCTTGAAACAAAATGTATCAGTAAATATTAGTATAGTTTAATATAGTAATTTTGCAATAAAATGTCCCAGCATCAGAATTCAGATCTGGTGTCTGACTCTGCAGTCTCTTTTTTCAAAGTCCGTCCTGACCAAAGAGCTGCTGGAGGACACCAGGGACAAGACTGTAGACCTGAACCAGACTGGAATAAACTAAATGTGATGGATTGGCCAATGATGAAACCCAGGTGCAGGAAGGACATGACACCGTTCCTCAAATTAAGAAAGGTTTTAATAACCAGAGCGAACAGAACCAAGAACACGGAAGGATCAAAGACGCTCAGACACTGAACACCAGAAGACCACACCTTCTATAATGAGAAATAGACTGCAGCTGTGACAGGAGACCCCAGAGAATGGGGGGGGGGTATCCAGGAGAAGTCACAGCCTGCCAGACTAATCAACAACAATTAGGCATTTCATGACACCAAGACAACGTTGAAGAGGAAACCTGGCTGACAATCAGCCCAAACACATCACCACGGCAACCAAGGAGTGGCTACCTACAAAGCATTTCAAGGTTCTGAGATGTTCTGGCCAGTTTTAGCACCTCAATCTAATCTGTGGAGAGAGTTTAGAGTCTGTGTTGCCTGGCAACAGCCTCCAAAACATTCCAGCTCTAGAGAAGATCTGCATGGGAGAATGGACCAAAAGCTGCTTCAGTGTAAACCTGTGGAAGTCTTATGGAAAAGCCTTTAACCTCTGTCATTACCAACCAGGATTACAATTTAAAGTGTTGAGGAAACCTCTCGTTGTCAACCACGTGTTTATTTTCTGCCCCATTACACAAATGTATTCCTTAAAAATCAAACGATGTGATTTCCTGCATTCTTCCTTTACATTTGGTGTCTCCATGATGGATAGAATCTGTAACCGCCCGACACCTTTTCACCAAGAATATTTGCTGAGACAGATCGTTCAGCTGCACGAAAATCAGTCCTTTTAATCCGAGATGAAGTGGGATCATATGTTGCTGTTTTACATTCAATTAAGTCTGATTAAGGAGCAGTATTGTGCTTTGGCAGCATCTCACAGAGACCGAGCCTTTGTGAGGCGCAACTGACAGATGTGATCTGAACCCCCCCCCCCCCAGCTGTGTGGGCGGCTGTGCTGATGTATGTGCCAATAAAGGAGGAAGTCTTGCCTCTGTGCGCTGATTAATGAACGGTGTTGTCAGTGCAAATAAAAGCAGGTAGGTGGTAATTACAGGGAGTCTGCAGCCAAGCAAGATTTAGCACCCAAAGCCCAGTAATCAAGTCAGCGGAAATGCTATCAGTGAGATGTAATGTTGCAGCAACCCGTCTGCCTCACACGGAGACCTTCACTGAAAGGAAACGAGTGGAAACCTGTGGGCGGTGCAGTTCTGGCAGATTGATGCTTGGTTTTATCAGTGTCTCTTACAGAAGTGATGCGTCCCTTCAAAACACTGCCATGTTTCTGGTGTCCTAAGACAGCTCTTTGGTCTCTATAGTGGAGGTTGTGGACAGGTGTCTTTTCTATAGATAACAGCTCAAACAGGTGTCATTGATACAGGTAACCAGCGGAGGACAGAGGATCCTCTACAGAAGAAGTTACAGGTCTGGAAGAGGCAGAAATCTGGTTTGTTTGTCGATGATCAAATACTTATTTTCCACCATAATTTTTTTTTTTTTTCAAATCAGACAAATGTGAATTTCTGATTTTGTCTTTCATAATTGAGGTTTATCTATGATGAAAATTATAGGCCTCTCATCTTTTTGAACTTTTTTTTACTTTACGTTTTTACCCCACTGTATGGCTGGACATGTTGGATTTCTTAATTCCTGGGGTTTGACATATGGACCCAACATAAACAAATCCAGCTGGCAGGAGGCTCCTCCTGTAAATCAGGGCTTCCAGTGAGCGGGGATTCGTTCGTTCTGAGCTGCGCTGGAACGCTCCTCCTCCCGGTAAAGTCGGTAACATCCTGAGTTACTGCAGTGATGAAGAGGGCTGAGGTTAAGGTTTGACAGCCGGCTGCTGCTCTCACTGCGTTTGTCTGCAGCCTGCACTGGAATGCAGGGATGAGTGAGCATCACGGTGGGACATTTTTAGAGTGGGCCGCCCACAGCTGTGTGATGCTGCAGACAGATAACTCACTTTCTCCTATCCTCGACAGTGCTTTCATAACACTAAACCTGCTCAGAATCGTTGATTCACAGGTTCACTTTGTGCACGATGACGCAGAACCTTCTCAGAGGTATTTCTGGTTCTTCCAGGTGATTGGTCAAAGCAGAACCCTGTAGGTGACAGTTTTGGACCGAATCATGTTAACTCTGTGAAAAGCAAAGTGCTGCTCGCTCTGTTTCAGATGAACAGGGGACGTGAGAACAAACAGACACTCAGACAGCCATAAAGTCACTAAAACCTGCAGAACACCCAACACCTCTTTTAACGTTTGACTGACCGGAAATCATGCAGAACGGTTTCTAGTGGTGCCAACGTGGATTTCAGCTTCAGAAACCTTCCTTTTCAGCCCTGATGGATGTAAAATATCTGAGTGAACTTCAAACATATGATTTTATGACCCCGCCCACCTGCATGGAGGGACAGAAGATGAGTGAGATTAGAGCTTTAAGGCAGTCTGCCAAGGAATGACTCAGGAGAACGTGAAGGGGGAAAAGCTGTAGAGCTAACAATAATAGAATGTCAGATCTGTTTTGTTTTCACCTCAGTGACTAAGAAACATCATTTCTAGTATTTCTAAATATTACAACTGTATTTCTGGTAATAAGAAAGGTTATTTCTGCTGTTAGATTACTGATGTGTTGATCAAAAATCCAGAATCTATAATCAGGATTTTAGCTTCTTTTGCTTTAGTGTCAAATTAAAATGAATAAAAAGATTGTTTTCACATTCTAACATGAGTGCATCATCTTCTGCAGGATAAAGAGCTGCATGGAGCTTTTGGCTTTGAATTCTACAGTAAAGTTAAGGCCGTGTCAGACATTCACTACATGCGCTTTTCGTATTTTCCACGTATGACATTCCAGTCTTTTGTTATCCATGCTTGACATTCGTCATTCGTACGTTTTTCTTGCGTTCTTCATTCATTAACGTGAGCAGATGTCTGTTGAGGGTTTCAGCCGGCGGGTCTTTCCATGAATTCTGTTTTGAGCTGTTATGCCTGTTTTACATAGTTTATACGCAATTGTTAAATCTTACACAATTGTGCATGATTTCTGTGAGATGGATACAAAAACCTGTGTCTTTTCACAACCGTTCCACGTACATCTGACAGATTTTTCACGCATGAACCACCGATGTTTACTTTTATATCACGTATACGGCGCACATGTCACATTAAAATGTCATAATTGGCACACGAATCACTAATGAATTACAGATAAACAGCACAATAATCACACACAGTTCACGTTCTACGTTGGTTTACGTGTTCTTTGTGTGGCTTATTGGTACTTCTGTGGTTTTGACGTGGTTCATTCGTGATAAATCTGTGAAAATTTCATGTATAGACCACAACCTTTCACAGTTTTTCCACGTAAATTACTGTCTGACCAATTTTCATCCGTTCAATATGTGCAAAATGTAGGTATTGGGTGTGAGACACGGCCTTAAGGCCTCACATTATGAACTTTTCATGCCCAGAACCTTAAATCTGCATGTCGTGTAGGTTTGGCCAAAGTGTTTCAATCCCACTTTTCTAGCGAGCATGCAGCCTTGATGGCTGTGCGACCTGCAGTAACACTGCCTCTCTCTCCAAGTGAAGGACATAAAAAATATATTTTATGTCAACTCCACTCTGTGCTGTGCCTCATTAACTTTATTGAAGTCCAAGCCGAGAAAAATCGGATAAAAAATTCTGTTATTCAACCAACTTTCAGCTTGAGTTTCACAAAAACAGGTGCATGCGAGGAAGACTTTGGCTTGAGAGGAAGACTTTGACATCTGGAACCAATAACAGTCATCCAATTCACCAGATTCTGGGCAGAGTCTTCTCATTTCACAAGCCAGAGTTCAATAAATATCTCACCAAAGAAACAGTTTCAGAAAGATGGCAGGGGGAAAAAAATCCTACATGTTTATTTCAGATGGAGTTTTACAGATGCAGTCCTTTAATCTCAAAGTTATTTCACCTCAATTCCAAATTCAATTTCCAGGCAAAACCAACAAACTGTCAACATTAACGAGTTTGATCAAATTGAAAATGTGTTTAGTTCTATTGGCTGAATCTGCTCAGGCATTGATCAAATGTTTCATTGCGACGTCTCGTCTTGGTAAAACCCAAGAATCCCACTAACGTGGTCTTCATCGGAGTTTGCTTTATTTCTAAAGATTTGGTATCAGCAGCAAGAAAGGGTTCCGTTTACATGAGAACACGGCAAAACATGACACAATGGGTGAAAAAAAACCCTGAAACTGTTCAAGTCTTTGGTTTGGAAGGTGGCTAGAGGAAAATGAGACGGTAATGAGCATTTCTGGAGTGAAACATCATAGAGGTGTAGGAGAAGGTGGATTTGGTTCACTTAGTTCCTGCAGAGTCCAGCTGTGACAGATAGACATTCTGTAATCTATGCCTCAGTGACAACTGCCCTTACAGGTGGATATGGGTCGGGCGTGGGCAAAAAAATGGGCAAACCCGTCTGAGGCACGCAGATGGTCGACAGGAAAGATCAGAGACCGCTCAGTAGAGAGAAAATGTTCACGGCACAAGCTACAGGCAGCAGGTTGTAGCGAACAATTATACAACACGTAAGACGCTGGCGTGTCGTACAGATTTTTCTTGGTTTTTTTTACGTCCCTCAAATCCTGTAGACCAGGGATCCCCAATTCCTCGAGGGGTGGAGTCCTGCTAGTTTTCCAGTAGCCCTGCCTCATCTGCTGCTTATTACCAGTATCAGGTGTGTTTAGCCAATGAGGAGCTTGGCTGGAAAACATGTAGGACATGGATTTGGGGACCCCTGCTGTAGACTGTCCAAACAGCCTGTTGGTGCTGTTCACATGATACGTGCTTGTTCCTTGTGTGCAGCCTGACCCTGAATTTCCACTGGTCCATCTGCGTTGCATCACTGTTGCGTTGTGTGAGGAGTCCGTCTCAAGAGTTGGTCTACTCTGTTGCATCCCCGGTCTCCTCCTGGCTCTCAGAGTAATTTGTCTCAAAGTAATTTGTCCTTCTATCCTCATGTTATCAACATCCAAAACTTCAGGCACCCACCTCCTGAAGCCGTCCTGAGTGGTCATTGTTTGGCAGTCCAAGGTCCGCCGTTCTAAGGATGTCCACTTGTGTCTGAAGAACGGGGGTTTATGCCTGCCGGTGCTGGTTGAGCCATTGACTGTAAATACGAGAACTGGACTGAGTGAGTGTGACGTCACTCACAGAAAATGACTTAATTCTGGCTCCAAGCAAACAAAGTCGATTGAGTCACCAGTTCCTCATACTATGAACGCCACCATGTTGAAGCCAGACAACATTAGACAAAACCAAAAGTCCACATGGGCCCAATGGTTTGAGAAATGGAGGTGCTGTTCATCTCTCTGGACTTTAGAAGCCTGCCATACTGAACATTTGTCTTGAGTTCCTGCTGTAGTCCATGTAGAACGTGTGCCAGCTATTGTATCTGCATGTCATGGTTTGAGTTTCTTTGCTTTTTTGTTTCTTTTTTTGTTGTGTCATGTTTTGAGTTCTGCTGTGTGTTTTATTTTGAAAGGTTTCCTGTTTTGTATCATGGTTTCACGTTTTACTTTTGGTGCCCATCTGTCCTGATCGTTGTCACCTGGGTCTCGTCTGTCTGTCTGTTTTGAAGTCCTGTCTTTCCCCTTCCTCCGGGGCTGGACCATGTTGTGCTGTTCCCGTGGCGTTGTGACGTGTCCCCTTTTCGAGTGTTTAGCGTTTCTAGCTAGTCTTGCCTGTTTTTTTTTAGTTTTGCATCAAAGACCTTGTTCACCTGGAACCTCCTCCTCTCTGCATCTGGGTACTCCCTCAACCCCTACCGTGACACTGCAGGAATGTTAAGGTGGTTTTAAAGGGGAAATGGTGAGTTTTCTGAAAAGAACAGCTCAGTTTAAAGGACAGAAAGTGAGAAACAGGTGCAGCTGCGATGAAATGTTCCTTCCACTCAATCCTTCGTGATCACTTCATGTCCATTTCACCGAATTTGCTGTGTTTCCAGATCCCAGACGCTGATGGATTTGTTTGGATCTCAGGAAAGGAGTCTTGGCTTCATGAATAACTGATTCCAGTGGGAAAGTGAGGAGAGAGAAATGGAAAGGAGGATGAGTTAAAAAAAAAACGTGGTAAATGTATGAAATGTTCAGAATTTTTCCATCTTTCTTTTGAGTTTCTTCTGTTCACATGGGACGTACAGTATTTGACAGGCTGTTTTCTGTGCTGGACCTCTGGGTGGGTCAGTTATAGATAATTTCACATAGTTATTTTTGCCCACTTTGGGAGAGCCAGCAGGTCCCAAGCTGCCTTTGTGGAATATTTCACAGGCAAACCTCAAACTCAGAGCTCCTGTGTTCGGGTCCAATTGGCCGGCGAAAGTCCCGTCTCTGGGTTAAAACAGTCAGTTCTTCTGTGGCAGTATAGGATGACTGACCTGTGTTTACAGAGCTCTGGATGGAAAGGACGGCGGCGTGCTGACAAAGGGAGGAGCCGCTGGCTGACTTCCAGCACCGTCCAAAAACGCCTCAAAAACGGAAGACTCTGGAACACTGAAGGACTGATATTAATCATGCAGTCGCGCTTGGATTTGTCTCTTCCACAAAAGCACAACCTTTTTGAAAGTGCACCAAGGCACTCCCCCGGAAACGCTGTGACTTCAGCGTAAACAAATTCCTACAGAAAGGTGAGTCTGGGGACCACTGGGAGTGAAAATCCACAAACAGATTATTTTTAAATCCTGTGAAGCATTGCTTAAATATGCTGTGCTTTGTTTTAGTGTCCGCCGGCCTCTAAAAGGACCTTCTGTTGACACCAACAGGAAGTGATGAAGCTAATTAAAGAGAGGATGAATCGTCTGTTATGAACCAGGTGAATCAGCTCCTCCTGGAGGCGGGAGCTTTTAATGAGAAGCCACTGTAAACATCCCCCAAGTTATGTCCCAATTTTTGAATCGTCCATGGAGGTTCGAGTCGGTCTGCTCACCATCAGGGAGCTGAGTCACATGTTCACACGAGCGCACAAAGAGTCACAACGGTGTCATGAACAAGATGTACTGCAGCTGAATTATTTCCAACCTGTTGTCCCCCTGAACATGAGACACACAGAGGATATGGTCACAGCGATTACAATTAAAGCCGCGAGCAGCATCGTATGGGCCCTAGGTGCTTACCGCCCCCTGCCCTCCCCACCTTCCTTAACCTGTCATCACTGGCTACGTGGCTGCTACATTTTTTTTAATTGGCGGCTTTTCTGTTGGTTTTATCTCCATAGCAACCATTTTCATTTTTGGTCGCCTAGAGATGACGGACAGGTCTATGTCATTTTTAGAAGAATCGACCAAAGTATATTTTTGGATTTCCTTAGCAACAGAGGTTTTTTGATAACTATGCCCACATTCCTTATATCTTCATATTGTATGTCATATCCTTTGGTTCAGCTTGAGCCAGGGAGTCATGCATTACAATTTCACTATATTCTGGTAAAAAATGTTTGAGCAACAGGGAAACATCCCTTTTGCCTATGGAGTCCTATACTGTTCATAATTAAATAAATAAATATTACCTTGTGCAAATACACAGTCAACCAATTAATCTCTCATAAATATATATAAAGATCATGAAATTTTGAAAAGCCTGCACACAGATTTTAAATTTCCATCATTTTATTAAATATATTTCATTTTGCTTTAAAAATCTGTTCATTATTAAAAATTTGTAGAAGTCAACAAAGGTGATTTTATTTTTATTTAAATATAATTCAAGATGGCAGCCTCTTCACAGGGTCAAAGGTCAACCAAACTTTGCTTGCCAGTGTAGACCTATGCTGGTGGGATATTTGTGAAGTTTTGAGAAAATCGTCTGAACAAATCTTTTTCTTTTCCCAAAAATGTGCAGACTGTGCCACAGAAAAACCCCTCAAGGCCGTGTCACACAGCCACTACCAACATATTGCCATTTTCCACGTGTGAAATTTTGGCCGTTGTTCATACGTGTTTCTTGCGTTCATCATTCGTCGATGTGCGCAGATGTCCGTCGAGGGTTTCGGCCAACAGTGAATTTGTTTTTGAGCTGTTACGAATTTTTGTTCGGTTGGGAATTACGCAGTTTATTCGTATTTTATCTAGTTTATAGACAATAGTTGCGCAAACCTTAAGCAAATGGGTGTGATTTTTGTGAGAAGCTTCCACAAATTTGCAGTTTTCTGCAACCTTTCCACGTATGTCTAACGGACATTTCATACAATGACGTAATTGATGCATGAATCATTGTTAAACTGCATATAAACGGCACTGTAACCACAGGGTTCATGTTCTACGTTGATTTCCGTGTTCTTTGTGTGGTTTATGCAGACTTCTGTGGTTTTAACGTGGTTCATTCCTGATATATCTGTGAAAATTTCACGTAAAGACCAAAACATTTCTCACTTTATCCATGAAAACCCATGTATGAAAAATTTTCATCCGTGCAATAAGTGCAAAAAGTACATAGTGGCTGTGCTGCACGGCCTTCAGCCTGAACTCCCGTCGTCATCCCATAATAATTTCAAAACATTCTTTGGATATCCCCAATAATAAGTTTTAGCTTTAGTTAGGTTTTTTTCAGTTTGTGGCGGGAATCATATTTTTGCCTCAAGCAGTTTTGGTACTGGACAACTAAATTTGAGTTTCCTAAGATTCCTCCTTTTCCCTTTTTTACTTTGATAAATGTGACCTAAAGTGGTGTTGGTCTATAAAAATAGACCCGTTTTAGCGTTTTATTTTCCAAGCACCAATCAGAGGAAAGGCAGGGTGCTGCTAAACAGCTCTGGTGTGAGTACGCTCCTTGTTCTCCTCCTGATTACTCGTCTACTGAGTGTGGAGATCCTGTCTCCGCTGCTCTCAGAAGGCCTGCACTGAAATGGTGTGGCAAAAAAAGACACGGCGTGACACTTTCACGGTCATAACCCCAAACGCACTTCCCAGAATTACAAGTCAAAGTAAAAAAAATGATGATGAACAGCGGGACATCTCAACCTGGTGAGACAGAACAGCAGCGAGCCAGACCTGTGTGACGGTTTAAGCAATGTTTGCTATAAAATAAGATGAATTGGATGTGTGCTGACAGCAAAGCATCAGAAAACTGTTCATCAAGTAAAAAAACACTCTAGCCATTCTTGAGCAATCTCCAGAAGCCGAACGCGTCTTCACTTCCTGACAGCAGCCACAACCTGATCCATGGAAGAAGAAACATCCAACTCCTGATTTAAAGGTTTAGTTTTCTCCTAGCAGCGCTAAAACAGTAGATCATTGGTGGTTTAACTGATTACTGATAAGATGTGGCCTGATTTTGGAGAAGGATGGATGGATGGATACATGGATGGATGGATGGATAAATAGATAAATGGATGGATGGATGGATGGATGAATGGATGGATGGATGGATGGATAGATAAATGGATTGAAGGATGGATGGATGGATGGATGGATGGATGGATGGATGAATGGATGGATGGATGGATGGGTGGGTGATGGATGGATGGATGGATGAATGGATGGATGGATGGATGGATGGATGGATGGATGAATGGATGGATGGATGGATGGATGGATGGATGGATGGGTGGGTGATGGATGGATGGATGGATGAATGGATGGATGGATGGATGGATAGATAAATGGATTGAAGGATGGATGGATGGATGGATGGATGGATGGATGGATGAATGGATGGATGGATGGATGTGAGGGTGATGGATGGATGGATGAATAGATAAATGGATGGATGGATGTGTGGATGATGGATGGATGGATGGATGGATGGATGAATGGATAAATGGATGGATGGATGGATGGGTGGATTTATGGATGGATGGATGGATGGATAGATAAATGGATGGATGGATGGATGGATACATGGATGGATGGAAGGATGGATAGATAAATGGATGGATGGATGGATGGATAGATAAATGGATGGATGGATGGGTGGGTGGGTGATGGATGGATGGATGGATGGATGGATAAATGGATGGATGGATGGGTGGATGAGTGGGTGATGGGTGGATGGATGGATGGATGGATGGATGAACGTTCCGTTGTCAGGAGTGTTTTATGTTGATGATGTTTGTATTTTTGCAAAGGATTTCTAAAACAGCAGCGGCTGCGTCACAAACAGGAAGTCCACGTTGAGCTTCACCGTCTGTGGAGGAGGCCAAATATTTCAGCTGCAGTGTTCTAAACATGAAGTGTGCTTTTTGTGTTTGTTCTTTTTTTTCATAGGTCTCAACATGACTCATCTGAGTTTGAATTTGATTACTTTGAGTGGATCAAACCCACAGAAAAACATATCTCAAAATGCAATTTAGCAAGTGCGCTTACATCAGACTAAAAACTAAAATAAATAGAAATGATGGAAACATGCTTTAGAAGATCCACAAATATTTGCTTTATTTTATATGTATATATTAAAATGTTTTCAGGTAGAATTTTCAAAGGTGCAGCTGGTTAATAATGCACCCAACGTAAAAATGAGAGCAGATTGTTTGCAGCAAAAATTCTTTAGTCCTCTGGAAAAATTCCGTTATTCTTGATCACCTGACTGCTCATTTTTTGTGTTTTTTTTTCCTGCCCTCCTCTGTGACTTCAAATACCTTTGTATTTTATAACTGGTGACACTGTCAGACGCCACATTTACATCTATTCTTTGCTCTCTGGAATCATTCACAGCTCAAATGAGACCCTGGAGATCTGATCACGTGACCCATCCTACAAGTTTCCAGTCCATAATAGGTTATGGGAATGGTACACGTGAATAATGTGAGCACATATGGAGGATCAAATTCACCACCCTTTTTCTGAGGGAACAAATAAGTCCGACTTCTTTTTCTTTTTTATCTCTGCAGCAGATCAGACAGCCAAGTTTTCTTCCTTCCTTTCTTCCCTCAAGTGTCTGGATGCTGTGGGAGTATCTTGGCTGACACGTCTCTGCAGCATCGCGTGCCGGTCTGGAACTGTACCACTGGACCGGCAGACAGGGGTGGCGGTTCCCCTTTTTCAGAAGTGGGACCGGAGGGTCTGTTCCGGTTTCAGGGGAATCTCACTCCTCAGCCTCCCTGGGAAAGTCTCTGCCAGGGTACTGGAGAGGAGAGTCCGTCTGATAGTCGAACCTCAGATCCGGGTACAACAGTGCGGTTTCTGTCCTGGTTGTGGAACAGTGGACCAGCTCTACACGGTCTTTGGGGTACTGGAGGGTTCGTGGGAATTCACTCATCCAGTCCACATGTGTTTTGTGGATTTTGAGAAGTGTCCTCTGTGGTGTCCTCTGGAGGGTGCTCTGGGGGTCTGGGGTCCTGGGAGCCTTACTGAGGGCTGTCTGGTCTCTGTATGACCGCAGCAGGAGCTTGGTTTGCATAGCCGGCAGGGAGTCAGACCCGTTTCCGGTGCATGTTGGACTCTGGCAGGCCTGCCCTATATCACCGGTTCTGGTCATAGTTTTTATGGACAGAATTCTAGGCGCAGCCAGGGGCTGGAGGGGGTCTGGCTTTGTAACCACGGGATTTCCTCTCTGCTCTTTGCAGATGATGTTGTCCTGTTGGCTTCATCGAGCCAGGACTCCCAGCATGCATTGGGGCGGTTTGCGGTCAAGTGTAAAGTCATGGTTCTTGACTGGAGAAAGGTAGTTTGTACTCTCTGGGTGGGTGGACTGTTCCTGCCCCAGGTGGAGGAGTTTAAATATCTTGTGAACCTGAGCCTGAGCGTCACCTGAGCGTGAGATTGACAGGTGGATCGGAGCAGCGTCCGTCGTTTTGCGGCCGCTGTATCGGTCCGTTGTGGTGAAGAGAGAGCTGAGCCAGAAAGCAAAGCTCTCAAATTACCAGTCGATCAACGTTCCAATACTCACCCATGGTCAGGAAAGATAGGAAATAAGCAAGATGAGACACAACGCATCTAAAACATTTGTGTTGCAAATGCAAAAAATATAATTTAAAGAAAAACAAAAAATAAATAAATGGAAAATAAAAGTTTTTACAGTAAAAACAAAAATTTTGACAGCAAAAAAAATATTGAAAACAAAAAAGTATTTGAAAGCAAAGCTTCAATATTTTCATTTTCAACTTTTGTGTTCAAAGTAGTGGCATAAATATCCCTCCATAGACTTCATGCTGGTACTGATGCACAAGGAGAAAATACTGAGAACGGGATGTGTCAACCTTTGAACAGGACCATCTGGGAGGCTTCTGTTATTATGATCTAAAAGGAGTACACAGAGTTTTCTGTCAGTAAATGGTTTTATCCAATCCAAAAAGTTTTGTTATCGTTCATATTCCCTAAAAAAACAGTAAAATATCAAAATTTCTTCCTAACTGTAAGCGTTAAACACTTCGCGCGGCTCAAAGATGGAAAAGCACATGTTTTATAAATAAAGTTTTATCTGATTGGATTGTGTTAGTGGTTGGTTTGATTTAAGGAGATGAAACAGAACCAGTTTCATACTGTTCTCCTCTGACGGAGCACAGAATTTAAACATGTCTGAAAGTCACTGAATGGAATAAAAACAGGATTCTGTTTTACAACAGTCTACATTGTAAGATGTTTTGTTCATTAAAAACATGGCGTCTTACAGAACAATATTAGGCTTTGGATGAATGCAAACACTACCGGTAATTAGAGCCACGTGAGTTCAGCATTACAGAAAAATAATTAAATATTTCAGGATGGTTCTTATTTTTGATCAGAAAAAAAACCTTTGGATTAATCTTAAAGGGAAACTAAGTCAGACAAGAAGGAAACCAGCTTTGAAAAAAGACACACAGACGCAGACGAGAGTTTCTGTGGTTAATTACAAACAGATCAGTAGAATAAAGATCCATATGGAAAGATGTCAGCAGCAAAAGGTTCCATTTATTTCTGTTGAAACAGTAACAGATGTGTCTAATGGGAGAAGAACAAAAAACTTCTACAGTCTGGAGACTCATTTATTACATAACTGTAAAAACATTTACAGTTAAAGTTGAGCAGAATTATTACAAAGAAAAAGACATTTTAAGGTAAACATGTGTACAAACGTCACAAATATCTGGAAAATGTGATTAACAGAGGGAATTTATGGGAACTCCAGTAAAAAGTTTGCATACAAAGTTCATTTTCAGAGAATTTTTTTGTGGTTTGATCAAAGACTGGCTTTTAAAAAGTTCATCCAAACCAAACCAACACACAAAACTATTTAAAAACCTGGTTGTTTCAGTAAAAACAGCGGTACAGGTGGGATTTCACCTGAGTGGGTGACACGCTTCCAGCTCATGTCTGCCCTCCTGTGGACAAACGGGGAACATCTCTTCTTCAAAAGCTTCTTTGTTTTAATCACACAGCAAAGCTACGACAGTATGAAGTGGACTAGACGGCGACGGGATCAACCAGTGTAGGGTGGGTCACGGGTGTGGGCGGAGCCACTTCTGTGCTTTTGTAGCCCAGCGACAGGATGTGCTTCTGCAGATGGCTGATCCACTGCTCCTGAACGGACAGAGGTCCGTGGAACACCTCGTCACAGAACCTGAAACGGAGCAGAGGAAGGCGGTGAGCCCACAGACCAAACCCCATCACTGATGGAGGGTGTGGCATCGCCCCACCCCTTTTGTTGGAGCCTGCGGGCCGTCTGGGATGGAAAGGTGGAGCTGATGCGAGATAATCAGAAATCTGGGTCAAACAGTTTCCTGTTTCCTCCGGCGAGTATGTATGTGATGATGGCAGTGACGTGCGGTCAGGTGAGACACTCAGAGCCTCACCTGTCATAATCGTGATAAAATAGAAAAAGGTAAATTAAGTACATATTATTTTCCACTGACTGTGTTAAATATACTTTTTCAGTCAACTCAACACGTTTTCCAGAGTTTCTGAGGTTAAAATCGCCTAATTTGAGTGTTGATCACAGACGGAGCTGAATCTCCGGGTGAGGCTCGGCAGCGCTGTGCCTCACTTCTGACGGTAGGGCTCAATGTTAACACAGACGTGCGCTGAAAAAAGCTGCTATAGGCCAGCATGATAGGCTTCAGGTGAGGCATGTCTCACTAGGGGGCAGACGTGAGCTGACAGCTGCTCTGTAGCTACACTGCTGCCGTAGAAACAGAATAAGAACGTCTGTCTCCATTGAGAGGAGAAACTCATATGAAATAAAGGAAAATAAGGAAAACTTTTCCAACAGATCATAGAGCTTTTTGTGGAGAAGGATCAACACATCATGGACTCAAAAAGTAAGTCCAAACACGTTTTTTAATGTTCATTTTTTTTTAAATAACATGGAAGTAAGTGGTTAAAAATGTAATTAAAATCATTTATTTTATTTTCATGATCATTTTCACAGACAATATTTGATAATAACTGATTAAAGCTCCAGAATTTGAAGTTGGAAAAAAATACCAGAAATAGTTACCGAGGGTCAAATGTACATTTAATTTGTTTACAGTATATATGAATAATTTATACACAAGAAGAGTGTTCTATCCATCTAGAAAAGAAATATTTTCTGTAGGACAAATATGATCTGGTGTGTATTTTATAAGATGTTTCCTGCTGTTGGATGAATGGTGAAATATTCTGTTCTTTCGTTGTAAATCTCAGTGCCTCACCAGTCATCAACCTCACCGCACGCCACTGGATGAAGGAGCAGAAACAGCAGTAGCAGTCTTAGGCACGGCCATACGGGCGATTGCCCGGGACGCAAATTTAAAGGGGGGGGGCACCATCGCCGTGCTTGGAAGAAAAAGAAAAAGCAAAAAAAAAAAAAAAATGTGTGCCACTCTCAGTTTTCTATTGTCGGTTATATCACAGACTTTGGAACGGCCTGAAAGCTGCAAATCGGCGCCCGAGCAGCTGCACGCACTCCTGTCTTTGAGGAGGTGTGTGAAGGAAAAGGGGCGGGGTGGAGAGCGCAGGCAGCAAGGAGAGCAGCCGCGATTGGGCAACACCTGGATCACTCAGCTCATGCTAATGATGTCATTATTTATTAACTATTGTAGACATTTTTATGACGTCTTTATCCTCCGTATAAATGTATTTTTTACGCCTGCCTGTGGTTTAGCTGGTGTCAGTATTCGACACAATGACAGCAGGTCATGCAGAAAAAACCAAATCAAATTCCTCTGATCCGTTTCACACAGACACACTCAGGACGTCACACACCAAGACAGGAACTCATTGCTAAAAATGATGCAGGAGTCCAGCTCTAAAAAATGATAAGAGAGCAAAGAAAACGGAATGATTGGATCTGTTATTTCTAATTATAAATATTTCCAGGCTTTGTGTGTTTTGTTTTGCAGCGTCTTCATATTTGTAGAATTTGACAGAATATATTTTTATGGAGAGCAAAATCTTATACATATTTAACTTGATTTATTCTGTTTTTATTCATATTTATGTTTAAAATGTTAAGTTTTCATAGTTTAGCTTTAGTGTGTTCAGTAAATGTTCATCTTGTGCGACCTACAGCGCGTTTTGGATTTAGGCCCCCTGTGCAACTGAGTTTGACCCCCCCCCTGTAATAGGAGGTTATAGAATTCCTGCATTTTTTGTTTAAAATGTAAAAACATAAATAGTGAACACAAGAGGAAGTGGTCACATTTGTCTGTGTTGCTGCAGACCCCGGTTCCCGTGGATATTTTATATTTTATGATTTCCTTTTTGGAGTTGTGTGCTGGGCGGGGGGGGCAGTACAGACAGAGACAAGAAGAGGCTTATCATTACAATGAAAATGTAATGTTGATTTTTATTACATGTTCTGCATTTTTAGTAGTGGTTGTGATCTTTAACAGGGTTTTGCGGATGTGATTGTCCCTCAGGGCCACCGTATGAATGTGAGCGAATGGGCCCGCAGCTGAGATAGGCTCCAGCAACCCTGTGACTCGGAAAGGGACTCGGCAGGTTCAGGACTGAGTGGAACTGCAGAGTGAATCGGTGATCTTGTGATCTCCTGATGATTCCAGGATCTGGCAGAGATCTCCAGCCCAACCAGTGAGCTGGTGCAGACGCACGCCAGACATCCCATCAATACCAGATCCTTCCATCAATATTCACTCCATTATTATTAACACCAGCTTCTTCCCAAAAAGCTGATGCTTCCTGTTTGTTTCCACCTTTATCGGATGTATTTTGTACTTTTGGATCTGCGCATGAGTCAAACGAATGGTGAGGCTTTATTCAGTTATTATGGTCTGTGGAACAGCCTCCCAGAGGGCAATGGGGCAGCAGAGACTGTTCATGTTTGTCAAAGAAGGCTCTAGACTTACCTTCATGATCTGGCTTTAAGTTGAAATTTAGAAATATTATCATTTGATATTTAAATTTAGAATCATTAATTCATGGTCAATCGTTTTTTGTGACTATTTCTACCTTTTTTTTTTTTTTTTTAAACCTGCCCTTTAAAGTCATCTTTTGATCGGTGGATTTTTCATTCTGATGATGTCGTTTTTATCTAAAATCTAAAAACCTGTGTCGTTTTCTATGACACAGTGTCTGCAGAGCGGCAGGAGCTCATCAGAAAACCCCAGAAATGCTATTTCTGAGCTTCCTTTTCTTCATTAGTGCCTCAGAACATGTGAAAAACGCCAAAAAAAAACAACACAATTTTCATTGAAGCGGGTCGTCTTAAATTGTATTTACTCGATTATTCATCTTTGCTTTTATGCACTTAAACCTTCTTAGTGATCAGGGGGGACCCTCCCCACAGTCACCAGCTCTTCCTATGGAACGGGGGCCGTTGGAGTGGGACCTTCCGGGTCTGGCTGCTCGCTTTGATCAGAGGGTATCCCATGACGACGCCGCCTGTGATCGTGACTGGGTCGGTCACTGGCAAGGATGCATCTCCAAAATATAATTTCCTCACATCAGCATCAGCTCTTCACTTTTATTTATGTATCATTTTATGTCGGCCTTATGTTTTAAATTGAGAATTTTCAGTTATAATAATCAGTAACTAGCATTTGGACTGGGGTACGGAGGGTTTATTTGACTATAGGGTAAAATCGACCACAGAAACGGATCAGTCCATCTGTGAATAAAGTCATGTGACCATCCAGTGTCTAGAATGTTCTAGAATGTTCCCTTTGGATTCTCTGGATGTGGAAAAACAACAGTGGTGAACTTTAGGAAACTACCATGTGAATGGATCTGACATTCATTCTAGTTGACTTGTTGGTTTGGACACAGATTTCATTGAACTTGATGATCTGGAAGAAATCCAAGAATCTGGAAAACTTCACTGTTCAGTAGCAGGAATTTCTGTCTGAGTCTCACTGCTGGAAGTTTGGATCCAGAGGATCTGGATCCACTGCAGGTTAGTGACTTGGATCCAAACAAGTCAACCAGCCGACTCAAACATTTTCTAGAAATACTTTTTCTTCTGAACTTTGAGGAACAAACTCTCCGCTTGAGCCTAAAGCTGCTCACCTGTTTGTGCTCGGACACGCTCACCTGCACTTGAGGGAGTAGATCTTCCCCACCAGTTTGACCAGCGGGGTGAGGGGGGGCTTCGGCAGCAGCGCCGGGATGCTGCCGGAGCGAGGCGTCCGCTGCGGTTTCCGGTTTTCCTGCCCTGACGACACTCCGTGTTTCAGTGGATGGACCCCTAAAGAGCGGAGAGCCCAGCTGAAGACAACGACAGACGTTCGGTTTCGCCGTTTGGCGTCTTCCCTCACCCTTCGGCGTGTGAGCGCTCATGCTGCCGTGGTCCTTCCTGCTGGCCTTGAGCTCCTGCTGCGCGAACGTCCTCCTGCTGCCGCCGCCCACGGCGCCAGAGTCCGGCGAGGCGGAGGGGGAAGTCGATCTCTGCATTCTCTGGGACTAAACGTGACAGGAGCGTGGGCTTTACTTCACACCTGTCTTACTTCACCGAGGGTCAGGAGAGCGGCCCACCTTCTTGATGTAGAGGTCTCCAAAGCGATAGCGTTTGGTGATCTCGGCCACCCTGGCGGGATCTTTTTGGATGATTTCACTGAGGAGCTCGATGGGCGATGTCGCTCCGTCCGCCTTCCACTCAAATATGCCCAGCTGCCGGAGGTGCGCCCGGGCGTGGCTCGCCAGCGCCTTCCGGTTCTCAAAGTCGAACCCGCAGAGCTCGCAGCAGGTGTCTGGAGCGGGCAGAGCCAGGAGAACGCCGTTTTAATCACAAAGAACAAACGCTTCACCCACCTCCACCCCCCGTCTCATGGAGCAGTTCGGCCCAAAGGGGGCGTTTCCGGATCAACATCAAAGCTTTAGAGAACCAGTCTAGCGCCTGTCACACATAGTCCTTTCCTGTCACGTGACAGGAAGCAGGAAGTGCTTGTGAGACTGCTGGGCTAAAATATAGCTAAAATAAAAGCTTTATTTGTGTCGGAGGCTCTGGAAAATGACCAGGATTTGATGGACGAGTGTTTGGAGTGTTTTTAGTCACGGGCGAGCGCTCAGAGAGGAAGTGGAGAAAATGAACCAGAGCGAGCAGCAGATCTCTGACCATCTCAAAAATCAAGGGGTCGATGCTGGACCTTCAATCTAGTCATCTCAGAGGTTTGGGAGCAGGCTGGGGAGGAAATGTCTAAAGCTTACAGGATTTTATCCGGCCACATTCATTCACACGTTCACCGGTGCTTCTGATGCCCCCAGGGCTCAAGGAAGTCCCAGTAACCTGCAGCGGTGAAGGTTCTCATCTCCCCGGTAAACGTCTCCATTCATCGTTAGATGCACTCAATCGTTTTAGGCCTCGTTCAAATGGAAAAGAAACTGATTTTTCAGCAGAAACTAGCAGAAATCGACCTCAGGGTAACCCAGTTTGCTTAATTCTTCCTCCGGATTACAAACAACTATGAGGCCTGGGAAACCCCTCTAGAAACCTGCAGGTCGGCTGGTTGGATGTGCAGAAACACGAGTTTGTTCTTCCTTCCAGAGCAAACCTAAAGAGGTACTTAAAGAGAGGATGTTTGTGAGATGTTAAAGTTAGCTCCTGTTGGTCCAGGCGGGAGAGTCTCATTGGCTTTGAGAGCTGTCAATCACTAATGATGGGAACCCGAACGTTCCTGAACTCGTGCTCCTAAAGCCGGACGACTCACCCACACGAGGGACCGCCGCCTTCCCCGACGGAGACTTGTCCTTCATGGAATAATCCACAGGTGACGTGCAGGAGGTGGAGGCGCCTTCCTCGGCGGAGAGGCTCCTCCGGGGCTTTTTGGAGCCCTGCGGGGCCCACGGCTGTTTGGCCTTCCCGTCTTCACCCTGCAACATGACCTCTTTGAGGAGGTCGATGGGAGAGGTTCTGATCGACCAGGTCAGGCCGAGCTGGCGCAGGTGGGCGCGGACGTGGCAGGACAGGGCTTTGCGGGTTTCAAACAGCTGACCGCAGAAGTCGCAGAGAACGGTTGGAGGAGACTGCAGGTCTGTGAAACAAAACCCACAACAAGAAGCACAGCAGGTCGTCAGGGATGGACTAGAAGAAATGTAGACATTTGGCTTCCTTCAATCAAAAGTCTCCAAACCCCTGGACAGTTGGTCCCGGGTCGCAGAGATAAAAGACCTACTATTTTTTCATTTGATTTATATTTTTTTATATTCTTAAAAATAATGACCGGAGTTTCCCCACCACATCGAGTGGGACCTGGCTGTAGACAGAAATGATCAAACTTACCCTAATCCTAGCCCAAAGGGGTTGTAGAAAAAAACAAAAAAAACAAATCAAAGCATAAAAACTGGGAAAAAAAGTAACTGCTCAGGTCACCAGTTAAAATAAAGTCTCTGGTCGATTTCTGGAGGTGAATGTCTGCAGCAACGTCCTCTTGACGCATGCCAAGTACCTCGGTCAAAAATCTATTTGTGGCTTTGCTAAAGCCGCTGACTTGAAACCGCTAAAGCTAGCAAAGTTAACCCAAAAGAAACCATTTGGAAAGTTTCTTTTGAGGGAGAAGAGCTAGAAAGAAACAGAAGAGGAGCCTGCAGCTTCACAATAAAAGAAAGCTGCATTTAACAGACAAAACCAGGAGTCTCTAATTCACAGTTGTTACCACAGACCATAATAACATCTAGAAGGAGCTGCATTTCCAGAAGAAAATGCAGGTTTGAACCCTGTACTGCTGAAGGAAAATGAAACTTAAAGGGTAATAATTGGACAAAAAATAAATAAAGAAATGATCAAAGTTGGCCATAAATAAAGTGAAAACAGCACAACAACAAAAAAGTTATGTTTGTGAAAGATGCCAGAGCCGGGTATCGAACCAGCGAGCTTCTGCACCAAGGATTCCTCATTTATTTCAATGGAGGCAGAAATCCTGGAATATCTGGAATATCTGGAAAAGTTCAAGGATTTGAAGGAGCAAAAGTCACAGCTGGAAAAAGATGAAAGAGCTGAACATTTGAGTAGTTGAAAGGGAAAAAGGGTTTCTCTCTAGTATCGTTAAGGGGGCCGGGTCCGGCCCCCCGGCCGCAGTTTGGGGGCCCCTGCTTTATAGTATTCTACCAATAATGCAGAATATTAACCAACCAGCTGTCTAATGTTACAAAGGTGTTGTTAATAAAGTTGTTCAGATGGTGGATTCACCTTTATTATTACTACATCTAGTAAAATACCACTTTTTATAAACAAAGGACTCATTTGTATTCATCTAATCGCACATTACTTAGAGAGAAATGTGTTTTTGGGAAAATCCATTTCACATTTTCACGGTTCCTACATGAACTCTAGTTTACAAATAAAGTTTGAAGCAGCAGCAGATATTTCACGGAGGACGAAGAGAAACTTTAACCTGCAAAGTTAAAAGGAAAAGAAAAGAAAGAAATCCGACGCCCACTTCAGCCTCGTTTACAAGTCAGTGTGTGAAAATACTGTCTGACAGTAAACTGGAATGTGGCCTGAAGGCCGTGTCACACAGCCACGGCGTACATTTGTGCTTTCTCCACATATGATAGGTCGTGTGCGTGTGGTATGCGTCATTCATACATGCTTCTTGAGTTTACGTAGTTTATACGCAATTATTACATAAATTGCGTGTGATTTTTGCAAGAAGAAAATGTGTGTCTTTCCACGACCGCTCCACGTCTGTCTAACAGACTTTTCACGCATGAACCACCGATGTATAACTTTTATATCTTGTATACGGCGCACAGATCACATTTAAATCAGGTAATTGATGCACGAATCATTAATTAATTGCATATAAACAGCTCAATAAACATGGTTCATGTTCTATGTTAGTTTCCGTGTTCTTTGCGTGTTTTATTCCTACTTCTGTGGTTTTAACCTGGTTCATTCCTGATACATCTGTGAACATTTCATGTAAATGTATACCTACGCATGACCAATTTTGATCCGTGCAATATGTGCTAAAATGTACGTATTTGCTGCGTGACACGGCCTTAAAATGAGTCTGTGTTTTAGAGCTTCCTGTAAAGATAACGTGCTTCATTATTTAAGTGAATCTAAGTTTTTCTGCTTATTTATCAGTTTAGATATTAAACTTTGATTTAAGTGGGTTCCTTTTCCTACAAGGACAAAATGAGTTTAAAAAAATGTGTGTGCTGATGATGTCATTTCCTGCTGCATTTTTGTAGAAGACTATGTCCAAAAATAAAAACCCCGTACCTGAGTCAAGAGGCGCCGCAGAGGTGGGAGCTGCAGCTAAACTGGGCACAGAGGGGCCGTCCTCAGGACCGGACGTCTTGGGTTCAGACACCTCCACCTCCACGGGCTCAGGCTTCGGGTTCCGGAGGAGGGGGTCCACTGCCAGCCGAAAGCCTTTCTTGGCCTTTGGAGCTCTGTTGCTGGGGTGCAGAGGAACCTGGGAGCTCGTCTTTGGACTCTGGGGGGGAGCCGAGGAGAGGAAGGCGGTCCTGCTGTGGCTTGGAGGCGGAGAGGGAGCAGGGAGCCCGGGGGAGGGCGGCGCCGGAGATGTGGTGGCAGGGGAACTGCTGGAAGCAGCGGTTTTCGGGGGGTGCATGACTTCGATCATGCCGCTGCTGACCAGCTCCTCCACCGTGTCGATGGCGGAGTTCTTCCCCACCAGGTCGCTCACCCCGATGTGGCGCAGGTGAGAGCGTGCGTGGCTGCCCAGCCCCTTTCGGTTCTCAAACTGCTCCCCGCACAGGACGCAGGTGCAGTCCTCGGACGTTTTGGGCCGCTTGCTGGCAGGAGACGTGGGCGGAGACGACAGGTCGGCGGGACGTTTGGGGGAGGATGCGCCTTCATCCTGTAGCTCTGCGCTCAAGGGCTTTGGGTCCTCCTCCATCATCTTGTAAAGGAACTCTATGGGCCCCCCCTTTATGGCACTGTCGGGGATCCCAATTTGGCGAAGGTGGGCTCGGGCGTGACTGGAGAGACCTCGCCGTGTCTCGTACCAGCAACCGCAAAGCTGGCAAACGTGGGCCTCGTGACTCGTGTCTGAAGCTGCAGCACGAAAGGAAGAAAAGAAGGAAAAAGTAAAAAACAAAGTCATCAGGTCAGCAGACGTACATTTCACAGCAAGAAGATTACATTTCTGCAACTGTAGGAAAGGAAAATGTCAGCTGTACTTAAGGTAATGGGAGCATCCGTGTCCAGCGGCGCCCACAGAGGTTTGGTGACGCTTTGATGATCCGAGAAGGAGGAGCTGCTGCCTTCGGCTGACCTCAGAGGCTCCGCTGCCTCTTTCAGTCGGCCCGACGCTCCATGGCGATCGGCCTTCTGCGGGGCCGTCGAGCGTCTCCCTCCTGCCTTGGAGGTCGAGCTCTTGTCTTCTTGCACAGGCGACGTCTTGGGTTCCTGTTGGGGTTTCTTCTTGGGAGCTGTGGATCCGGCTCCGGGGGGGTCTGCCTTAAAGGTCGACAGGGAGCCGTCTCTCTCCTGGATGAGCTGGTAGAGCAGCTCTATGGGAGCGCCGCTGTTCTCCGACACGGTCACGCCCAGCTGGCGTAAGTGGAGGCGAGCATGGCTGGAGAGTCCTCGCCGGGTCTCGAAATACAGTCCACAGACCTCACAGACCACGGGCCCCGAGGGGGCGGAGGCAGATTTAACGGGCGGAGCTTCTGTGGTTGAGAACACGAACCAGGTTTGGTCAAAACAAAACGGCAGATCAATTATTGGCAAATTCACACCCCCCCATGTTAGGCTGGGTGTTACGTCGCAGCAACGGCCCCGCCCACAACTCAGACATGAATTTCTAATCAACTCATGCCGCTCTGCAGAAACTGTCCTACAAAACGACACCAGTTTTTTTTCATTTTGGCTAAAAACGGCATCATCATCACGAAAAGACGACTGCTTCCTGTCGTCTGATTTCTTCTTCTTTGGTTGAGGTTTGGATATACGGCCATAATAAAGCTCCTGAAGCTCCCATCATGCTTTGCAATCCAAAGTGACTCACGCGGTCATAATAGCTAGTTATATAAAAAAAGAAAACCTCGACGTATCATAGACGGCCTTACTGGGAACGCTGTTGAACGTGGCTCAAACAAAAGGATCGGAGTGAGTCTGTGAGGCACAATCATGACTAGCAAACCATCATTCCAGTCGTTACTGAACTCAGCACAAGTCATATAAAGTCTTCACACTTTGAAAAACACAAAACTAAATCTGAAACAAACAAAAAAAAAAAACCACACTAAATGTAATCCAACTCAACCTCCAGCTGCTTCCCTCACATCACCTTCATGTTTTCCAATCTTCTCCAACTCTAGTAATTATTGTTTTAAAGCCCCACTTCCATCATCTTTTGATCTATTTTGATCCTTCAGCTATACTATTATACTGTTTTAGCCTAAATTTAAAACTCAGATTCCAGGACTGTGATTTTCAACCTTCTTTTGAGCCAAGGTACACTTTTTCCTTGATAGAAATCTTCCAAAAACTCCATTGTCTGTATGGGTGTACAGTCCCTCCATGATCTCACATGCATTTTTGTAATAATTGAGGCAGAAACAGCTGGAAGTTCCAGCTGTTTCTTCTAAAAGTTAAAATAAAATAAAAGCATTAAATAATAATTTTCAACCAAATTAGTTGAAATCAGGGTAGTTGTTTCTCCCTCCAGTTTATTAATATTCAATTTTGAGTAACAAAAATAAACAAATAAAAGGATAATATATTCTTTCTAAATAGCCATATATTTATTTTTCATGTTTTTTAATGTTTGTGCAACAGCAAATGTCATTTTTTAACAATTATAAGATCACAACATGCTTAATAAATTTCACACACAAACAAACATATTTATGTTTATGTTCAACTGTAGCTGCACCAAAAGTGAACATGTTGAAATTTTATTACTTTTTCTTTAGTTGTAATCAAAAATGTAACTTTAGCAAAACAGTTTCATTTTTTTATTTATTTATCCATTTATTTCAAAGTGTCTGTTGGCCCCTTAACCTTAATCCTGTTCTTTTATTTTACCATTCCTTCTATTTAAGCTCAACTTCTAACTGAAGTCTGAAACTGAATTCGTCCTTTCAAACAGACATTATTGAAAAAGTAGTAGTCATAAGAAAGAGGACTCTGGCTGAACACAGGGATGTCTGGCTGTCACTGTAACCCAATGCATTATGGGAGATGTAGTGGAATGCCGATGCCAGACAGACTCATGTCTCTGAGCTGAATCATTTGGATCCCGTGGGAAGCTACACCGCCAAACACGAGCGTTAGCTGCTATTTTTGTTGGAAATGAGAGACTTTGTGAGCCGAGTCGGAACAAGGAAGTGAGGCCGTTAACCACCTGTGATTGGTCAGCATGATGACATGTGATTAAGCCCCCAGGAATGACCGGCGGGGACAGTTGAAGGGGTGGAACTTCCCAAAACCAGCTGAAGCGCTGATATGTTGCCGATGGTAGATGTTTTGAGTAATGTCCCACGGTTGACAAACACTGTTCTACGACATCGCTTCTGCAGAGCGGCGACAGTTTATCCCCCCCCCTTCCCATCCTCTCTGTTTACACTCTCTCCCACTAGCTTACAGCCCCTCACACCCCCAACCTAACATTAGCAGTGCAACAAAAATGGCAGCAACACCCCGCCGTCCAGTTTAGATCCAGATTCCAGCTCAGACGAGGAAAACAAAGACGTTCATGGATCTGTTTGTCCTTCTATTCCAGTCTGTGGTTTCTTTCATATTTAATAAAAATGATCAAATGTTATCACATTGATGCTGTTTAGGTTAGCATGATGCTGCAGCACTAATATTAAATGGAGTAAATGAGTGGGTTCATCGTTGGTGCACCTTACCTTGTGACTCCATGTGAGCTGATGCTAGCAACGCTCTTCCTGCACTTCCTGGTGGACTTTGCACCTCAGTGACTTAAAAACAAAAAGAGAAGAAGCAGGTTAACCACTACTAACTGCATTTCTAGGCAGGTGGCACACTGAACGAGAGCCGCCAACTTCATCTAACATCACAGCTAGTTTGATGGAGCCTCAGAGCTGGAGGCTCTGAGGCTTTCCAGCAGAAGAACGACGAAAATGGAGAGACAAGAACATTTTTGCTCTAACCTACAGCTGGTTTTCAAGTTCTACCTTCCCTCCAGTTATTTCTCCCTTATTTGCTGATAAGACTGATCAGGAGAGTTCAGCTGACCTGAACCCTGAATGACCTGATCCAGCGGATCGGGGTGGGTGGGGCAACGATGTCTGCAGAAATGAGCAGGATGCTACGCCGCTCATCGAGAACCAGGATCAGGCTAAGCTGATCTAAACCAGGGGCTGTGATGCAGCGTTTCCCAACCCTGGTATCTGGTGAAACACTGTCCTGCATATTTTTTTTGTATCCTTACCCACTCATACACACCTGCATTTGACGACTGCCATCGTCAGGCTTCTGTAGAACCTGACGATGACCTGATTCAGGTGTGCTTTAGCAGGGAAGCATGGAGGAAATGCAGGACAGTGTTCCCCGAAGACCAGCGCTGGCAAACAAGACAATAAGTGAGGAAACTGTTTCTGCAAACATGCAAAGAAGTATCAAGACAACTGACGGAACTACAGGAAAAGTCACTGAACAAGACAATCACATCATCGACATATAAGAAAAACATGAACCGGCTTTATTTGACTATAAATGCTGATTCTTTATAAAAATAAATGTGTCATTATTCACAACTACGGTAACTGAAAAAAATCTGCAATATACAGAAAAAACATTCCTTTCAGCTGTACTCCATACAAGGAAAATCTTAAAGTAAAATATTTATTGATTTGAAAGTGGTTCAATCTTAGCAAAATCCATCTATCAGTATCCTTCACTTACAATTTGATCTGATGTAGTTTCAGCATTTTATTAGAGATGGGAATTTATCCCACAACACATAAAGACACAAGGCCCATTATGATCATCGTTTTCACACTGCAACAAATCTGCCATATTCTTGTCATTTCTGCATGTTTACTTTCATTTTCTTTTTTTCTTGTAGAGTTTATCTAGTTCCTGTGATCACTGAGGGAACTTTGACCATGAAGCAGAGCAGCAGCAGGGAGAACTGTGAAGACCCTGCAACCTTTTCACACGAAAGGACCAATAAACCCACTTTCCTGCTTAGAAAAATACACTTCACTTCTATAGCATGTAGCTTATAGATAGACAGACAGACAGACAGACAGACAGACAGACAGACAGACAGTGGCGTTAAAGAAAAAATGCTAATGTTTTGAATAAATAATTCAGATTTTTAAACAGAGGCGATCTTAGTAGAATAAAGTTTTTTTTTGTTGATACTACACTAAAATAAAGAGGTCTTGTGTGCTTTTCCTCTCCTCCTAAATTCAAGCATGTCAGAAAACTGAGCAAAATGATGATAAATTTTATAAACTACAGTCAGGGCTGTTCATTATTAGAAAAAAACTAAAGCAAATATTGTTTTTGCTGCACAATAGTGTCTAGTTGCTGTATAGTTTTGTTGGTCATGTTTATATTCATTAATAAAAGGAGGACATGAACAACTGCACCGTGGTCATAATCACGGGCTATGCCATTACCTTCCGTCATTTTTTTATTCAAGTAAATCTGTTGCTGCAAAAGGATCTTCCATTTCCCGTTTGCCCGCAAACTCCTGTCATAAAATCAATAATATGAAGCTCCCAGGACTTTCTAATAACTACAATATCTTGATTGTGATTGGCTAAATTACGTAATAAGCTGTTGTGAACCTGTAACAACAACCTGTGGTAACTACACCTTCAGAGCTTCAAGGGCCAAACAAGAGGAACAGATTTATTCGTTTCTGTGATAAAAACCACAGTTTTATACTTTTGAAGAAGACAACTATTTCTGTTATTTTCCTGTTCATGTTAATTTAATTTAGAAGCATTTAAATTGTGGAAAAAATAAACTGTACATGTCATAGGAACTCAGATTTATGTTGACAAAAGGTTTTCTTTTCAAGTCAGACTTTTACTTTAGTCTAAAACTTATTCTATTTCTGGTGTTCAACTATGAAATTCACAATAATTTTGATCTCAAAACTGGCCCTTAGAATCAAAGCTTGCAGACGCCTGTGTTGCTATCCATCCACTCCTGAACCCACGCGAGATCAGGCACAATAGTCGCGCAGTGAGTGGTAAAAGCATTTTTTCCCCAGTTCTCTTTTTATTTTGTTTCTCATTTCACTACCAAGTTACCATTTCGATGATCGTACTTTTTCATAAGAAGGATTGAAATATAAACACGTTCTAAGGTATTCGATGGCTTTAGCTAATTTAAAGTACACTAGCAGCAGCCGCCTTTTTGTGTGCTGCTATAGGTCGCAGCGTACCTGCTTGATCGGTTTTTATCCTGTTAAAAACCGGAAATATTTATAATCTAGCGCACAGACACATGTTAACTTCATAACGCATTTATTAAAGTCGTGAATGTACCTAAAATCTCTCAGAAAGTGCCTGAAACATCAGGATATGCTAGCTCACCGGAAGTAGCGCTCCACAGAGTTCTTCTTCTATGGATTTCAATGTACCAACCCATACCTACAAACTCACTACTGCCATCTCCCGGAAGTGTTGGGTTACTGCACCAAAATGAGAGTTTATCCAATAGAACTGTGGGTGATTGGCATTTCCTACCAACTGCTAGGGGGATTTCTACATCTCATACCACTTGATTATCTTTTTCAATGACAGACTTATTTCTGCTTTGTAAATGTGTGTATGAAAGAGAACATAGCTGTCAAATACAAAAGTATTTTAAAGACCCACTCTGATTTTGAACATGTTCTTGTAGCCTTTTTCTGATGGAGAAGGACAAATACAAAGGAAATTATGTTCAACATGGCATTTCTGAGTATTTGTTTATTCAACTCACCTCTTCTGAACTGGAATCTGGATCTTTTTGTTGCACCGGTAATATTAGGATAGGGGTGTGAGGGGCTGTAAGCTAGCGGGAGCTCGCAGCATAAACGAGAGCTCTCAGTCATGGGCGACAGGAGAGGAATGGGGCGGGGTCGCTCTGCACAAAAAACATCATTGAAAAAAGAACAGGCAAGAAAACTGATACTGCTAAGTGGTGATTCAAAACAGGTTGGCAAAACAGAGAGGAGTTGGACTTGATCCACTTTTTTTAAAGGCCACAAATACAAAAAGGTAAATAATAATTTCAAACTCGACAAATATAAAAGACTGACATAGCATAAATAAAGCAACATTTACTATGGACTGGCTTTCAGTCCGCAGATCATTTTATTCAATCTATTTCCACACAAATTAGATTACAGTACAATAAAGATGTGCATTGTAAATATTACAAGTTTCATGTTTAATTTGAACTTGAGTTATATTTTAAGCTATTATTTTAAAAGTTACTGTGTTGAGCACTTTGAATTTACACTTACAGTAGGGTTTCCAGACTAACCATTCCCTAACCGACTCCACCACATTGGAATGGCAGACGACCGGTGCAGGTGACTCCACCCACACCGAGACGCTGCCGTGAACGTTTGCAGTACAGACCATGTGACCTGGAAGATGCAGCCACGGTCTACCGTCTTGTTCACGGATGAGGGTCACCGTACAGCAATGGTGGTCGTCAGCGTTGCTGGAGAAGGCGAGGTGGAGCAATACGATGAGGTCAACATGGTCTCCAGGGTTCACTTTGGTGGGGGAGGAGCAACAGTCTGGACCGGCATCACCAGGTTCTTGTAGACGGTCCAGTCACTGCAGGTTCTGACCTCACAGACATCATAGAACCATCATCATCCCCCAATTCCACTATAACGCCCCCAACTTCCTGTTCATGGATGATGATGCTCCAACACATGGTGCCAGAACTGTCACAGCTGGACTTTAGAAAGTGGGCGTGGCTTTTCTGGTAGCCAGCAATGACCCTTGACCTGAACCCATAGAGCAGGTCTGGGATCAGCGGAAGCAGAGACTGGATGATCAAACCCCCAAGTGACCTGAGCAGAACTGCATGTAGAACTTGTGGAAGAGTGCTATTGACACAATCAATGTCTGTTATTTTGGTATTGTCTTAATTCTTGGGGTCATAAATGTCAAACTGATGAAAATTGTGTTTCTTCTTCACTATTAGCGATTTCAAATGATTTTTCTCTCATTATTCAGACCTAATAGGAAAAGCACTCGTGTAAATAACTATGTTCCTAACTCATTGTGAGTAATGGCAGAGCTCAAATGAGCCCACAGCACAAACTTCTTCCAAAGATTTCTCAGAGCCGAAGTAGCGGCTTTTATTTTGAAGGGTGAAGTACTTCCGGGGGCGCAGCTGTCGGGGTCTACTTGTTTCCGCGCAGCTGCGCTTCTTTTCTCCAGAAGCCTCAAACCTTCCTCCGAGTTCTCCGCGGCCAGTCAGGTGTGTTGGGGGTGAACCGGGTTGGTCTGGTCTAACGTCTGCGTCTGATATCCGCGTTTGTTTTGCGGTTTGTTCCGGAACCAACTAAAGCTGGACAAAGAAAAAAAAAGGACAACAAAAAACCAGGTTTCTTAAGCTAATGTTTAAAAGAAGCTAGCTAGTAGCAGAGACGGTCCGGGCCCGCCTGCCTGCGGTTCCGTCTTTGTTTGGGTCCGGGTTGGTTCGGTCGAGCAGCCTTGGAGACGCGGTGCCTTTGATCTAGTCGGTGCCGCGCGGCGGTTGCTGGTCTTCGACTCACTTTGAAGAGACAGTGAAGGAACATGTGTGCTTTCTTTCTGTGTGTAACCCTTCAGCCAATGAACTTTGAACTCCAGTTAAACAACCTTTAGTCCTCATTCATTCCCGCCTTCAGAGCGCATCTCTCTCTCTTTTTTTCTCTCCTTCTCTCTCCTTTTGAGTCGTTTAAAGCTTTTGGAGGTTCCGCGCGCCTCCTAAAGGCTTTTGTTCTCCTGACTGGCGCGTGACCTCCCGAGGGAGGGGGGGTAGGGGGATGAATGCAGAGATCTCAACAGTCAAACCTTGAGACTTTTCAGCTGCAGTCTTCGCCTAAACGTGTCGTTTTTCTCTGTTCTTCTTCGTGGATCTCCTCCCTGCAGTTGCTCATCCACCTACTGCACCATCATGTCCGCTGGAAAAGCCCAGATAGGCCAGCCTGCTCCAGACTTTAAAGCCACCGCTGTAGTGGATGGACAGTTTAAGGACTTGAAGCTGTCGGACTATAAAGGTACTCCATTATTTAGTATTTGCACCTGCTCCCGTTTGGATTGGTGTCACCGACGCCCTCATTGGGGTAACTGGATTCGCCCTCTCTGGGTTGAGTAACCGGTTCCTTTCTGTGTGTTTCAGGGAAGTATGTGGTTTTCTTTTTCTATCCTTTGGACTTCACCTTTGTTTGCCCCACCGAGATTATCGCCTTCAGCGACCGGGCGGAGGAGTTCCGCAAGATCGGGTGCGAGGTCATCGGCTGCTCGGTAGATTCTCACTTCAGCCACCTGGCGTGGTGAGTCCTCCTGCTGGAAGAACCGGAGATCCCCCACAACAGCCGCGGTGGCGTGTGCCAAATGTCTTTGATCGGATTAGAATTGAACTGTGTTCATGGGCCCAGAAACACTTTATCCGATTATAAAAAACGTTTTCAAACTGCCACACTTTTGGGCGTTGTGACATGAGCAGAATGCACTAAAATACCGGAAATCGCCGCAGAAGAAGAAACATTGAGTTCTGCTGTAAACAAACAAGCTGCAGCGCAGAGAGAGATGGTTTTATTACTGTTATGATCATTATTAAGTGCGTGTTCACTTGTTTTCTTGGCTGCACAGAGCTGGAAGAAGGGTTAGGGTTAGGCTAACACGCTCCAACAACAACATTTAGCCGTGGATGCCGTTCAAATCCATGCGGTCGATGCTGCAATCTGCATCTATGCTGCATGTGGGAATAACATCAGCCTTTATTCTGTCTGGACTCCACTGAAACATGAATTCACAGGATTGTTTCTCAGGACTGTGCAGCATTTCTCCGTTCAATCTCCGTTAGCTCACATCCGTCCCAGAGCCGCTCCTCTGCTCGGAGACCCGGTTCTCCTGAGTCCAGCAGCTCGCTCGCGCCGGACGGACGACGGTCCAAAGCCTCCTCCGGAACGCCACACCGTCTATGCATGACGTAAAACCAGAGCAGCAGTGACCTACAATCAGAATAAACTGTTTGCGTGCACCACAATAACATCAACAATCTGCATAACCCGTGTTGGTGGAACAGCGTGTTTACGAGACGCATTTTTCTTTTGATCAGGCGTTTGTTCCGATGACTTTTGTCCGTGTAACCGCAGCTCCTGATGAGTCAGCGGGTTGCTATCAGATCCTGTTCCTGGAAACGCTGCGTTTGAGCGTGTTGTCATCGCTCCACGGTGTGAGTCTTTGCAAAGGTCAAGGACAAGTCAGAAGGTTCGATAAGAAAAGGTCGCTAGGTGAACGCAGGCGGAGGTTTAACCTGTGAGGTGGATCGACGCGTTGTCCTCAATTTTAAATCCGAATCTCAGTTTATGGTGGACTGGGGACCCCCCCCCCCCCACACACACACACACACACACACACACAGCGGTGCAGGATTTGAGTCTGCACCAGCAGTATTTACAAACGTGGAGCAATTAATTCTATAGCAACACCAAAGAGCAGATGTGGTCAAGCTTTACACGCGCTTATTCCGGTTCTGAAGCCCCCCCACCCAGCTTTATCTCCGGTCGGGGTCTGGCTGCAGGGTCCTGATAAGTGCTGACCCAACGGTCTCACAGCTCCTCCCATAAGTTCATCCTAAAGCTGCTCCTCCTCCTCTTCGGCCCGGGTCTTGGTCTAGATTTAAACCTAACGCCTATGGAGTAAAAACCTGCCCCTCCCTGTCATACGTTAAAGTCCCGCCCCCATCGTCGTTTGCTCCATTCCTCAAAGCGTTCCCAGTAAATGCGGCCCTTCAGGTCAACTTGCAGGGTTGCAGGTTGTGTAATCTGAGTTACAGTAAGGTACAGTGAGGAAAAGGTGAAGATCCCCCCCCCCCCCCCCCCCCCCCCCCCCCGGCTTTTGGGGGAATGGTTTGTCCTCCACCCATTTGTCATCAACATCCAAAACTTCCTTTGCCCTCTTCTTCCTCCTCACGAAAAACCATGTTTTGTGTCATAAATGATGTTTGTCTTCCACCAAAATGAAACTTTCGTCATCCGTGGCATCGGACACAGGCGTTAACGTGCACTATCGCGTGGACACGTCACCTTACATGTAAAAGCTCCTTAAGTTTTATTTTGAAAGTTTTTCATTTTTCCGGCCTTTTGCTGTTGATGCGTCATGGGACTGGAAATGGGACCGTTGCGTTGCAGAGGGACGGACGGCAGGCGCTGACGTGAAGAAGGCCACGTAAACATTCCTATTGATTAACGAAGGTTGTACTTGATGCGCCGCAGACGGACTGCTGGAAATCGGGCGTCTCTTCGTCCAAACTTAGTCTTTTTTTGTTGCCCATATTTCCTTGCCTTTGAAGACACTGAGCAGAATGTACATCAGTTCTGCGTTTTCATGAAAAAGGTGGCATGAGAGTTGTTTTTGGACGGGAACTTCTGATTGGTTGGAATTTCCTGCACCAACAAAGATCACGTGTGTGATCACGACAAACGGCCCATCCTACATAACCCAGCTGTGGTGCCCTTGAGCAAGTACTCTGACCTCTGCTGCTGGCTGTTTCTGCCCCACAGCTTCGGTTCGCTCTGAAACTTCGTGAACAGGGGGGCCTTTCCGTAGAAGGGGCGGAGCTTCACTGAATGGAAACATGTCTGCTTTTTTTATGAATTCCCAAACAAGTTTTTTTTTTTTTAAATCAAAAGAGTTCTGTTTGAGACACGTGGGATCTTTTGTGGATCTGTTGTAAAGTCTAAACATGTTCCTAACCTGCAAACTGTGGCTTTCCTGAAAGGATCAACACCCCGAGAAAGCAGGGTGGTCTGGGCAGCATGAAGATCCCGCTGGTGGCAGACCTCACCAAGTCCATCTCCAGAGACTACGGCGTGTTGAAGGAGGACGAAGGAATCGCATACAGGTCTGATTCTGTCCCTCCTGTCGTCCGGCTATATGAGCTGTGGCATAACGCTGGATCCCAACAGGACGAATGTTTGTCTTTGTCCCTAGAGGTCTGTTTGTGATTGACGCCAACGGCATCTTGAGACAGATCACCATTAACGATTTGCCCGTGGGTCGCTCTGTGGATGAAACTCTCCGTCTGATCCAAGCCTTCCAGCACACCGATAAATACGGAGAGGGTGAGTTTAAAACAAAACAAAAAAAACCGCACATGTGCGAAATGTGTCCGAGTCCGCTAAAGCCTAGCACCTTTCAGGCGGTTTAATGTCAGACATTATTTTTACGGACCGGTACCAAACGGGGCCAAAGTTTTACCTTTTTTTTTTTTTTTTTTTTTTTTCTTTTGCTTCCAGTTTTTGAAAAACTTATTTTTCAAATTAAAATGCTATAAGATTTTTTTTTTTTCCTCTCCAAATGACGAGGATTCAACCAAACACAGTTCCTGGTTTGTAAAAATTCGGTCTCTGCATGTCGTGCAGAGCGGCTTCTGGTTGGTATTTGGAGGAAGACTCCTGCTTTTGTCTGGAAACAGCAGCTTCATGTTTCTTTGAAGCTGAAGGCTCTTCTTCAGTTTCCTCCCCGAAGAAACTTTCCAAACACGTCTTATTCTTTGGTTTTTCTTAGCTTTTGCCGTCCGAGCAGCTTCTTATGGTCTCGTGACGCGTCAAGGCGGACGGATGTGGTGAACAGAATCCGGTCGTTTTCCAAAATAAAAGTTCCTTCAGTATCAGGACATAAACAGAAACAATGCGTTGGGTTTTTACCGGTCTGCGGCTCAGGGGCGGGAACGTCCGCGCTAAAGGACAATCCAGGATTAAACGGTGGTGTAATTCAGCCGGGGAAGCTTTTGGTTGTTACAGAAAGCATGTGAACACAGAGGTATTCGTTGTTGAAATGGCTCGACGATTGTAAACGAGACAAAACGGCTGGAAAATCCTACGAGGAGCTGATCTAGTTCCAGTAATTGAATGTTTATTTCTATAGAACGTTTCTCAGATAAAAATCACCAAGTGCCTCATAGTAGTAAAAAAAAAAAAATGATCTAATTACAACCATTCATCAGACGAGCAACGTAAGACAATGAAGGGCAAAATTAGATCAACTTTAAGAGCTCTTCTGAATAAAAACCCCACCTTTAAAACGCTCAACAGCATCCGTCGGTCGGTCGGTCAGAGATGAGGAGCAACTGCTCAAAAGGCGAGGTCTCCTCTGGCTTTGTGGCGGTTTTTTGGAATTTGTCGTCGTTTTTGGTGGGCAGGCCTCAGGGATCGGGCAGGAGAGTCGGGGGTCGGAAGGTCAGTGATGTGTGCAGACGTTGATCCACAAGTAAAACTTTGAATTTAACTGGGCGCTCAGAGGACCCCAAAGGAGGTACTGGTGCTCGTTTTTGGCTCCTGCTAGAAGCCCTTTTGGACAAGTTGCAGACATCTTACACAAAGATGGCGGCCATTTTAAAATGAGCGAGAGACGATTTGCACGTGTAGGGTACCGGTCGGGTTTCTGGTACAGATCCGGTAGCAACACTGCACGTTGATTTGAATGGTCAGGGCCTGTAAACAGTGCCTTACTTAATTACCTTAAGGACTCCAGAGCTGCTTGATTACGTTCCTAACCCAACTCTGCATGTCGTTCATTACAAGTGCAGCTTTTCTCTTCGTTCATCCCTGAATATGTGGATCCAAGGCTGAAGACCAAAGACAATCGGATCCTCGGTTCCGCCCGTGTCCCGCTCCTGCAGGAGTGATCCAGTCTGTTCACAGTAGAATCAGATTCAGATGGTTTGTTTTTTGCTGGTGTGACGGTAAACGAGACATTTTTTTCCCCTTTTTAACATCAGTCTTGCATCAGCAGTGTGGACTTTTATTTTGAAGGGCACATGGTCTGTAGCGTTTGCTGTGAATCCATGTGCTTGGCGGGGTTTTACTGCCCCCCCCCCTGGGCCTTCACGCCTGCCCTTTGCCCCTCAGCTATTGCACCGCTCAGCAATGACTCGGCAGCTCGGAGTAACCGCTGTTCCTCCCCGCAGTTTGCCCCGCCGGCTGGAAACCCGGGAGCGACACCATCGTCCCAGACGTGGAGAAGAGCAAAGCCTTCTTCTCCAAGCAGTGAAGGTCTCCCGTCCGCTGTTTCCGTGACCAGAGCGCTCGCCGTCAGTAGAGATGTCCCTTTAAGGCCGTGTCATGGCGTCGCCTCGAATCTGATGTTTAGAGAGAGTCCAGCCTGCGGAGATTCACCTTGTAGTCCAAAGCACTGACTGTTTATAGTTTCTTCTGGACGTTTGTTCCTTTGCTGGTAGGATTGACCTACAACTATCTTTAATAAAACCGTGGGGAGACTTCATGAGTGTCTGATTTCAGGTCAAAATCACCAGCTTTTTGTTGTCCTCTAGGGGGCAGCATTCTTCACATTTTATTTTGAAGGCCTGCTGCTTGGATGTCAATCATAGAAATGTGTTCCATATAATATCAGCCTTTGACTCATTTAAAACGTTTAGAATAAGCTCCAGTCCAACACAAATGTCCCCTTTCAGTCCTTTGACGGTTCAGAACTCTTCACTCTGCCGACACGTCGGCTGCTTCTGGTTCCGGTTCTTCTCGTCTTGGTTCCGCCTTTTTCCTACATTTCATAGGAACTCCAGAATAAAAGAACCAGCTGATCGGGTTGGGGTTCCTGTCTTCAAATTAACATCTACTCCTTTCCATAACCACTGAAAAAGGCCTTGGAGCTGGAAAACGGATTGTTTGTCTATCAAGTAGATCAAGCCAGTAGACCAGGGGGGGTCCAAATCCAGGCCTCGAGGGCCGGCAACCTGCTGGTTTTCCAGAAACCCTGCCTCATCTGCTGCTGGTTACCTGGATCAGGTGTGTTTAGCCAATTAAGAGCTTCAAAGGTAGGTTGATTGGAAAACATAGAGGACACCGGCCCTTCAGGCCTGGAACTGGACACCCCTGCAGTAGATCTTTAGGAATTTAGGAAGTGGTCTATATAAACGGCTGAAATGGGGGATTCTGCCACAGCAGCAGCGGGCCGGATATCCATGAAATGACGAAGAGGAAATCGGGGCGCATGCAAGGCAGTGTGCCAGAAACCACCTGCAGCTAAGCACCACCGAGACCGAAAAGGTGGCCATCGACTTCAAGGGGAATGGCGTTCAGCTGTCCATCAAACGGTGAGGAGAACGCGTCCTCCTTCAAGGTCATCTGAGGACCTCACCCGGGCTGTCGACGCATCCGAAAGGCGCCGCCAACCTGGAGGGAAGCTGCAGGCGTTCATCGGTGTCGCGGCAGACGGGAGGGGCCGGCAGAGGGCGACCAGGAAAGGTCATCGGCCGCCATCTGGAGAACATCGCTAGCTTTGGTCGAGCAAAAATAAAAACTCACCACTGCTGTCACTCAGGACATCATCTAGGTCCCACAAAGACAGGGACCAACAGAGTCCAAAACAGATATTACCCATAGTGCATCTGGCTCAAGTGAAATATTGAAACATTTTTCATGTGTACATATTTATACTGCTTTTATTTTCTTATTGTCTGTTGATCCCTAATGCACCTCATTACGACGGACGCCTCAACTGTTCTGGTCCTCGTATGACAAAGCATTTTATTCTAATATCTACACATATTTTAGATGGCTGTGTACTTTTTTTTTTTTAACCAGCTTTTCAAAGATATTCCTGTAAAATGATGAAATCCAAAAGATTCAGTTTAGTTTTGCTCTCCTCTGTGTTCAAAGCAGCTTTAAACTGGGGTCAGTTTGAGAGCGTTTCTGCTCGGGACGGGGTCCGCGACCTTCAGACCCTAAGAGCCGTTCAGGTCGATTTCTTACTGACCCCAACCCAACAGGAGCCTCGAGGTCTCATGAGTCATTAACAAAAACACACTGAAGTGTATTTTTGTTACGATAAATATAAATGTTGGGGTATTTTATGGCATAAAAATTAAAGACATTGCACGGTGACGCAGTGCGGTTAGTCCCCTTACCTTACAGCAAAAGGCCGGAACCAGAACACCAAGGGGGGGGGGCCTTCCTGCGTGGAGTTTGCATGTTCTCCCCATGCATGCGTGGGTTTTCTCCGGGGACTCCATCTCCCTCCCACTGTCCACAAACATGCGTCATAGGTTCATTGGTTACGGGTGTGTGTGATTTGTGGCCCTGCGACAGACGCGACCCGTCCAGGGTGTCCCCAGCCTTCGCCCACGAGTGGCCGGGTTTGGCTCTGGCATCCCCCTGAAACCCCCCAAAGGGGACAAAACGATTTAGAAGATGAAGAGAAAATACAATTGATAGAAGTTCACGCGATTTCCTTTCAAAAGAAAAGACACCCTGTGTGACATACGGTCCTGTCAATGCATCAAATCAAATGTAGAAGGTTAAATGTCCTGTCTAAAAAGTAAATATATTTATATATATATTAAAAGCAGTTTTTTTGACTGATTCCGTGTTTTTAGCCAGAAATATGTAAATGAAACAAACAGAAATGAAATCAGAGCCAGTTGAGTGAGCCTCTTCACTCTTAACTCCTTGAATTTGATCACAAATAGAAAGTCCCTCCTATAAGAGGCGCACCTTCATCTGTGTGTGTGCTTGTCTTGACCTTGTTAAACTGCCAAGCCAAACCTCTTGATGGATTCCTGAGGCATTGTGGGTACTGTAGTCAGGAGTGGTGCGTACTGTCCTTTAACTGCTCGTCAATAAAGTTACTTTCTTATACTTTACAGTGACCTTATCAAGTGAAAAACATTGTTCTTTCCCCAGAGAGGCACATGCGGCCCCCGGAGCCCCAGGCTTCAGACCCCCCTGGACATAGTGACGTCAGTTCTGCTGCAGTTCTGGTCTGAGCTGCAGGTTCTGAGGAAGCTGCTGATTCAGCAGATAAAAAGCTGAACCGTTGAGCTAAAAATAACGTTTTGTTTTTCTTCTACTCAGCATCAGTTCTTGTAAGTTTCTCTGAAGTTCTTTGGTTTGCATGTTTACATGGAACTTCTGGGTTGTTCGTGAGCCAGAGCTCGCGCAGCTTGTTTTGGGAAACCGAGCGCGCGCGCGCGCGCGGCGGGAAAGTCCCAATTCGCTCGAAAGAGCCACTCATTGACAAACGCCTGAGTCTGTGGTTCGGAAGGGGAGAACGCAGCCTCTGTGACCGGCAGCGTGGGAGGGAGTTCCCGGAAACCTTGTCGCGTTATGACGCCGGGTCGGGCAGCTCCTCTCACCTTCTTCACAGGCGTGACGCGCGTGCGTCACAAGGAAACGATCCTCCACCGGGGCGTTTTTGTCTGCTCAGAAGCGGGCCACGTTTACCAGAACCACAGCACAAGTCAAGACTTCTTCACTTCATTTACTTAAATATATACTTTACAAGTACAAAACAAGAGGATCACCCGGTTCAACCTGATGAGCACAAATAATTTACAACAAATGGAAAAGAAAGAAAGAAAGAAAGAAAGTGTAAACGGGTCAAACCGGGACGACACTTGTGTTCCGAATGCCTTAAGTTAAGTGTTTTCTGGTTGAGGTTTCTCAGTCTTCTCCAGACGCAGAAGAAACCACGGAGGCTCAGTTCGCGCGAGCCGCGCGTGCGTGCGTGCGTGTAGACTGCGCGTCCCTTCAGTGCAGTTCACGTCCAGTGTTTCAAACCAAAACAAAAACCCAAAAAAGTGCAGCGTTTCTTTCTTCAGTAGGACTTGACTTTGGGCGCCAACAGGAGCTGGCAGCCGCTGCTGACGTGCGTCATGACTTTCTGTTTGAGCTGCGCCACCTGCTCCCGCAGCAGGGAGGCCGTGCTCGACAGGCCCGCGTTGTCCGTTTTCAGCACCTTGACTTTGTCCTCCAGGCGCGCGATGCGCTCCAGTTTGCGCCTGCGGCACTTGGACGCGGCGAGCCGGTTCCTCAGCCGCTTGCGCTCCGCCTTGATCCGCTCCTGGTTCTCCATGTCGATGGGAGACATGGGGGGGGAGCCGTTGTCGCTGCTTTGCATGTCGGGGACCGTCTGGGGCTCCTCCTTCAGGCCCCCGTAGCGCTGCGAGTGCACGGGGGCCCCAGACAGGGAGTGCTGGAAGTGGTGGGAGCCGTGCGCAACGGCCTGGGGGTGCTGGTGGAACTGGTGGTGGTGGTGGTGGTGGTGCTGCAGGTAGCTGATGGTGGTGGGGGGGTAGCTGGCCGCGGCGCCCAGGCCGCCGTTCGTGCTGCAGCTGCTCAGGTTGGTGTACTCCAGAGCTTCGGGCTGCATGGACGCGCCGAACACGGAGGACGGGGCCGGGCAGCCCACCCCGCCGGAACCGATGGAGACGTTTGGCGGGGCCATCTGGTTCATCTTGTGCAGGTCGTCCAGAGCTTTGACGAAGCCCTCCGCGAAGCCCTCCTGCTCCTCGGTGATGCCGCGGTTGTACAGGTACGGCGCGGGCGTGGGGGTGGTCGTGATGATCCCGTTGCTGTTCTGGATGATCAGCCGCTCGAGTTCCGGAGAGGCGAGCTTCAGCGAGCCCACGTCCGCCGTCCCCGCCGGATAGAAATCGGTGTCGGCGCGCAGGAGCTGAGGCTTGAAGTTGGAGTTCCGATATGAATCGGTGAAGTTCAAGTTCATATTCTGCTTAAGCAGCTTGTAGTCGGGCAGCGCTGCGCCTGGATGGCCATAAGCAGAGAGAAACGAGTCGTCATAAAAAGGTTGTTCCATGATTGTAGACATATTTCAAATCAGACAGTCAAACACAGAGTGCGCTGCGGCGTCAGTGTCCCCAAGGAGTCACTGTCCAAAGTCCCGCGGAATTACGAGCAAAAGCTACCAGAAACAGCAAAACTTCCCAAAACACCGGAACTGTACTGTACCACGTCGTCGATTTGTACCTTTAGTTGGATTCAAAGCGGGATCCACTGATAAATTCGGGAGTTTTCATTCCACTGCGGGCAAAGGAGACGCTTCTGCTGAAACTTTTCCCCTCAGTTTCCTTATGACAGGCGGCCGGCCGGCTGCGCCGCCTTTATAGCGCGCCGCGCGCCGCGCGCAGAGCTGATTGGTTTTTCCCTCTGCGCTCCCGCCTCCGGCCTCACGCACACTTCTGATGACGTTGTTGCCAGGAACAGCGCTGTAAACAAGACCAGACCTCTGCTGCGCAAAGACGGCTGCGGGGCTCGACCCACAAGCCCCCGCGCCCAGACCACAGTCATATAGTTTCTTCATAGAGGCTGCGCTCCTCTTTGGCTCGTCTCCTGCTCCACCTGAACATGCCTGTTCGGTCTCTCCATATTTGGGTGTCTATCCCAGTCCTTCCTGACGGGATGAGGAAGCCGATCCCATCCTGGCGCACATCCAGCTCCTGGCAGGGACGTGGGAGAAGGAGGTGCACCCTGAGGCCCCAGCGCGGCTTGACGACTCCAACAATGTGTGAAGGCGGGATGGGGTTTGGCAGGAGTTCAGAACGTCAGACTCATCTTGACGGGGTCCTGGTCCACTAAGTCGCTCCTCATGCAAACACGACTCCTGTCTCTCCTCCTGGGTTGATGTTTGAGTCCATGTCTGTTTATCTATGACAAACCCAATTTGTCCTCCTGAGGCATTATTTTTTTTATTGGGGGCGGGGGTCCTGTTAGACCAAAATGATTAAAAATTGCTTATCAGCAAATCAGAAAAGCTTTATTTACGTTGATGCTCCCGCTTTTGCTTTGCAAATGTCCAAATTTTATTCAGAGTTGATCTGAAAATGAGACTGACGTACCAGAGCTGCAGGAGTTTCTGCTGTCAATGCTGTTTGTGTGTGAAGGCCGTGTCGCACGGCCACTTTGCACATTTTGCGCAAGATAGAAAATGGTCATACGTGGCTCTATGTCTACAAAGTGAGAAACGTTGTGGTTCTTTCCGTAAAATCTTCCAAGATGTGTCAGGAATGAACCACATTAAAACCATGAAAGAAGTACGAATAAACCAGAGAAATCAACGTAGAGCAAGAACTGTGCGTGACTGTTGTTTATGTGCAATTCATTACTGAGTCATGCATCCGTTATGTGATTTTTGACCTGATATGTGCACCGTGTGCGTGATATAAAGGTTATACATCGGTGGTACATGTGTAAAAAGTCAGTTAGATGGATGTGGAACGGTCATGGAAAGACACAAACCTCAAAAATCACACACAAATGCATAAGATTTGTGTAATAATTGCATTAAATACACGTAAACTGTGTAATCCTCAACCGACCACAGTCTGAACAACTCAAAAAACCAAATTTGAGTGAAGACCCGTCAGCCGAAACTACGGCGTTTCATGGCCGCTATTAATTAACGAGCGTAAAGATAACAGCGTTTTCAGGAACCGAGTGAACAAACTTTACAACCGCGCAAGCGCAATGCTAACCGAGCGACCCGCACTTTACAACTGCACGGTTGTAATCATGACTGAGCGCCGCTCCTGCGTGTTCGCTAGGTTTGCGAGCAGTGTTCATGGGGCGTGTTTGCCACTTGGGGCGGTAACCTTTATGGTTGATCTGATTGGCAGAAATTTGCAGGTCAAATCCGGCGAGGCAGGACTTTCATTTTATTTCATCTGGACTTCCTGTACTTTGAGTTGCGTAGCAGCTCTGTCTGGGGCTAACTAAAGCGTACGTGTACATTCTCACATGAGGAAAACTTACAGCACCAAGAACCCCGCTGCACTTTCCTACCTTTTGCTTGGCTGTTTGTTAACGTTTTAATCTGCGTTACATTCAGTTTTTTTTTCCATTAAAGCCTCTAAAAAATGAAAGTCCCGCCCCGCTGCCTCGCCGGATTTGACCTGTAAATTTCGGCCAATCAGATCAACCAGAAAGGTCACCGCCCCCAAGTGGCAAACACGCCCCCTGAACACTGCTCGCAAATCCAGCGATTGCAACGGATCGCAACTGTACAGTTGTAAAATGCGCGTCGCTCGGTTAGCATTGCGCGTGCGCGGTTTTAAGGTTCCTCACTCAGTTCCTGAGAACACTCGCTCAGTTATCTTTATGCTCGTTCAATTCTTGGCAGCCATGAAACGCCGTACGGAACCCTCAACAGACATCTGTGCACATCTATGACTGACGAATGCAAGAAACACGTATGAATGACATATATCACACATGTATCATGATACAAAAAATGTAGGTAGTGGCTGTGTGACACGACCTTTACCGGATTGAGGTGATTCAGCTGCAGCGAGGACGTGGATGAGAGTCCTGTCCGTCACTTTTCCCTTATTGTTGTGCTCCACTTTAAACACAGCTGATGCAACATTGCATGTTCTGCTTGCGAGTCAGATGTTGGTGGTCAGTTTGGACGGAGCTCCGCCCACGTGAAAGTCTGGTGGGCCGGTCGGGTCTCTTGTCAGGGCGGACAGGCATAAGGGGAAACCGAAAAGCAGAAGTAGTTTCAGAGAAACGGGCTGAGGTGTCGGTCCGCGGCCAGTTCCCGTTTCAGGATGGCCTCATCAACTCCTCAAAGGTCACTGGAGTCATGCTGATGATCAATCAGGGGAATGTTTGTGCTCGATAGCGCCTGGTTCGACCGTGAGAGTCTCTCGCCTCATGAGGACTCAGAGATGTACTTTCGAGGCTTGTATTTGGCTCTTTCTTACTCACCTGACTGTCACGGTCTGGCAAGAATTCAAAGCACATTCCAACCATTCTATCACTTTCTGTTGATCACAGCTGCTTGTAAGAACGAAAGGAGAAAGACATGCAAGCAGCAGAGGAGTGGGGGCCATCGGCTGCAGCAGCGATGGCGGCAGCGCCTGTGGCGAAGCCCAGTCTCCCGCCCCCCATCACTTCACACGAGTGCATGAGGCCGAGGCCGGGGGAGCGGCCAAAGCCAGGTGAAGTGTGCGTCCAGCAGAGGAACCAGAGGTGCTTTCACGTGGTCTGCAGGGTCATCCGCGCACACGGATCAACGTGCTAATGAGTCACGCTTCAGAAGCGTTTACCCAGAACTCAAAGATCTGGAGGGAGACAGAGCTGCTGACAAAAGGAACCGCAGTGGGAGGCAAAAGCGCTCAAAGTCGAGATAAGACTACAGGAAATTATGCAGATTTCAGTTCAAGCTGTGAATTAAATATGCTTCGCAAGAAAACAACAATGCTGTGCATTCTTGGGACTGCTTGTTGCTTCTGTTCTTCACTGTCTTTCAACTTCTGACACCAAACTTTAGTCAGGAAGGACAAAAACGCATGGATGCCCCAAAGCCGAGGATGTTCACTTGGCCTTCGTCATTGCTTTAACTCCCTCTTTACCATCGGAGGGAACGACAGCGTTTGCCCACTTCATCAAATGAAGCAGAAGTAACGTATCTCCCGTGGTTTTGGCAAGGTCTTCCATGCTAGAAGCTCGGTGACCTGGAAGCGGCCTGTAGGTGTTGTGAGTCAGGTGTGTGGATGTTTGTCAAGGCAAAAAAAGATGGCCGTCCGCCTCAGGAGCGGCCAGCTCACCACGTTCACACCGCATCTTAATTCACAGCACGGCGAGTCCTTAAAAGACGGAGTCTCCTCCACGAGCCACTCCCATCCAGCTCCGCACCAACAGCCCTCCTCGCCGCTCCCGCTCCTTCATGGTTAGTTGGCCGCCTGTGGGAAATTGAGCTGCCTTGTGCGTGTAATCGCTTTAATGAAGGCACTTTTAATCAGTATGTTCTGCGTCTGTAGCTCGCAGATAGTGCCAAGGAGCCTCGTAGCAACGAGAGACCTTTAGCACAAGACATGATGACTGCTGAGGCCAAATGAGCGTGGCAGGAAAAGACGGTTGGACCACGCTGTCCCCCCGGGCTGACGGCGCCCATACGGAGCTGTCTTTCCCGCTCCCCCTCCATCTACACGGATGTTCCAACTCCCCTGCCACTCTGCTGCCAGCCTGTGCAAAAAGGCAAACAGCCGGAAGTGGGGCGATTAAATCTGAACCCATTTATCATGCTCATTACGTCTATTAATTAGGCCTTCGTTGTTGTCACCCCGAAACGATGGATTATGAGGAAAATGGCAGACACACTCTGATAAAAAAAGGTGTTTTTGGTGTTCTTTTCTCTGATGGTGGAGGACATTTATAAAGAACATTTAGCTTTAAAATGACATTTCTGAGTATTTCTTTATTCTAATTCAGTGTGTAAAAGGGACCATGCTGCATTCAAAAGGAATAAGGATTTAGATGTCTATTTCCAGGAGATGTAAAATGACAAACTACAATGACCCTGAGGCCGTGTCACACAGCCGCTGTGTACATGACGTACGTATTACACGGTCACATGTCAGGGCGGACAGGCACGTGTGAAAAAGTGAGAAAAGTTGTGGTGACATTTTCACAGGTGTATCAAGAATGAACCACGTTAAAACCACAGAAGCAGGAATAAACCATGCAAAGAACGCACAAACCAACGCCGAACATGGATGTCGTGTCATTATTGCGCCGTTTATATGCAATTCATTAGTGT